>VDFB02075321.1:259852558-260175199 GCA_007258455.2 Sequoia sempervirens | reverse complement strand
GGGAGCTGACAAGAAGAGCCCTCAACCAAGAACATCCCAACACGGAATCACAAGACTCACAATATACAAAAGTATCATAAACTTCAAGAATTGCAACAACATCCAAGAGTCAACATAATAAATTAAGATCACAAATCCCATCACATAAATCAACGCAATGACCAATAAATAAGTAACCAAAGGATGATCATGAAACACTTCCAACCAAACTAAATTAATAAACATAATACAATTCCAAATTACAATACAATAACATCATATCACAGTATCAAAAGAGTACAAGGTCATAAGTCAAATATTAATGAGATCATACAAATCCTCAAAGTACACCAAAGATGTATCAAGGAAAAAATCATTAATCAAGATAAATCCAAAAATCAACAATCTAAACCAACTCCCACAACCTACTTCCAGAGGAACACAAAAAAGTAAAAAACATGGGCAACTAGGGGAGAGTGTCATCGCATAGTCCTACATGGGCTGTCCTGTGCTCTTCCTCCCAGCTGGAGGTGCGGGTCCCATCTATGGTTGTCCTGTGCTCTTCCTCCCAACTGGAGGCACCGGTCCATAGGGTGACTCATGCGGAGCCGTAGACCTCTCGTGAAGATGAGGTCACGACCTTGCCAACCACGGCCTTCTCAGCCTTCCATTAGCCTACAGAAGTACTAATGAAGACGAGGCATCCATTTTATTAATCTTGTAATGATATTACTACCCAACCCACCTAAGTTAATTATTAGGTTTTCACTTGATTACTAACTCACTCGTGGGTTATCCTGAGCCCTTCCCCTTAAACAGGGCGCTGGCCCCCACAAGGAGCCACTCTCCCTAGAGACCCCACAACATCAAACTAAAACCAAGAAACCAAGAACAATCAAGGGTTGTACCATCATAAATTGAACAAAGAATTACAACATAAAAGTGCGCGAGGCATTACCCATCTCGCTAATAAGTACAACATCAGAGTCTCAACAATTCTCGTACAACCCTTTCAAAATAAAGATACCAATACACTTGCCACTTGGAAGCTCAAAAGAACGACTCTCCACAAACGAGAGTAAAGAAAAACAATATAGCTCCAACAAGAAACTTAACAATTGAAAAACTCCTCAACGAAAGGAAAAATAATGAGGAACCATCAAAATCAGCCATTAAGATCAAAATCTCGGCAAAATAGATCAATAAAGAAACAATAAGAAACAAGTACTCCCTTGCCTCTGGAAGTTTTCCCATTCAAAGGACTGACAACAGTAACAAGACCCCAAGGAACGAGTCAACAGACATAAGATAGTGAGTGGAAACATCCCACAAATAATCACAATTAAATTTAATACACTTTCGACCGGTATCCAAGGGAGACCTCTATTTCTCCTCCCAGGTTACCCAACCATACAATACTCAACAATCATAAAATTTGACTCATAACAACTCAAACCTAATCAATAACTAATACAATAGAACAATCAACCAAAGGCACAAACCTAATACGAAAATTACTCCTCTCAAATAAAGAAATCAATCCAACTCCGATGTTCTATCTAACTATCCCTTATAAAAGACTTACCATCAACAATTAAAGGAGTACAAGAGAGATCAACATTTAAAAGATCATCTAATTTTACTTACGTAGAGCAAGCACCCAAAAGAATCAAGGCATCCATAACATACAAACTCTACTTTTCATTATTTCTAATTTAACTTTTCCCCTTGAAACTAACCAAATTAAGAATAAACTAATCTAGATTATCCAAAAATTAACATGAGAAAACTCCCTCTCTAATCACTTTACTAACTTACTCATTAACGCATCACATTATACTCTCAACTTAACAACCTAATAAATCTAATTTATTCCTTTGCGCTATAATTCACAAGTAATTGTAGCAATATTTATTCTAAGTAACCAACTACATAAAGAGTCTACAAGATATTAAAATGTGGCGAGATTTTACTATAAAGGTTAAAACGTGAAAAATAAAAACATATAAGAAATACTAAAGAAATACATTCCTCTATCATTTTAACAAATAAACATACTTAGATTCATCTAAATGAACGTACAAAAAGTACGTACCTTCATGCCTTTTGTCAACTTGCCATAGTAGCGATACACATAAGTTGTCAAGGTTAGACGGTTAAAAGAAGAAGCACAATACAATTAACACCCATAAAATCTAATCATCCCTTAATAGAACATAAATGGCTTAGTTCCCTTTATCTAGTCTTAGCCCCACATTTATATTGATTTATTAAGATCAGAACCTTTTTATTAATGAATGATAGATAAGTAAATTTTCCTAAAAAAAATAATATTATCTAATAATCAAATATAGACAACTTTTTCTTTCAACTTAGACCAATTTATTCGCTTAATAACTAATTCTCTTTCAAAGTAAATGACTTAAAAACTAACATTCCATAAATACACAAGCATGTGAAAAATATAACTTAAAATCAAATGCAACTGCTGCGATAGATTGACAAAGGAATCAGAGAGATTAAAACTTCCTAATAAGTTTAGGTGCCGGGGTTGAGATAGGCTAAAATGAAATCAGAGAGCTTATTAATTTTCTACAACTTTGGTAAGTCTAAAATTTGCAGCTATGTCGGCTGCCAAAGATTCCAGGGAGATTATTTAATTCTGTATTATGTCTCAACTCTAAATGCTGAAGCAGTGACAGGTTGCCAAGGGTATCAGGGAGAGTATAAAATTTAGATTACCAGACTATGCGAAGGAGCTCATCCAAACACTGTATCCAATAACATCACTTTCTCTCAGCTTCTACTGAACAGAGGTAATTGGAAAAGGCTTGAAACATTGCGCAGACCAAGAGAATTAAATAATCTGCTCATTGGTCCTCAATTTCTTCACTTGAACAATCTGCTCATTGACGGCATCAAAGAAGACACACGAACCAAGCTTCCTCCAAGTTTGAGATGGTTATGGTTGCAAAAATGTGAGAAGCCATTTTCAGGCTTGTGGATAACATTTGGGATTTGATAACAAAACCAGGGAGTTTATTTAAATCTATACACCCTACCATGATCAAGTCATGTGGCTGTGATAGGTTGCCAAGCATATCAGAAAGTGAATATTGGAAACTGGAAATATCGCCATCTACTTGTATTATTAACAAATTCAAAATGTGATCTACCAGTCAGAAGGGAAGGAGAAAGGTGAGGTGCAAAATGCACAAAGGCAAGGCACTTGAAATGCTTGAAAGAATGCCTCGAAGGAACGAGGACTTTAGAAAGGCGTTGGAGTATGCCTATTCAACAGTGAACAGTTTTCACCGCACAGGGAACAAATCGGCCAATCTATAAGAATAAAAGATGATAAAAGAAGCAATCACCGACATAAAGAAAAATACAAGGTGCAGAACATCAAGCTATGTTCATATGATTAACACGTAATACCAGTGTCAAATGTCAATATAAGAAAACACCATTAAAAATGGATTCAATGAAATCAAATTTCAAATACAAGAAGACGCCACCTATGAGACCGAATTGGAAACACATTATCAAACTCGACTCCACATTCCAACATGACGCCTCAAGGAATGAGATTGATAGGCACATATCCACATAATATCAATCTCAAAGCATAAATCGTAATGCACTTAAATTGACATATAAAATTCTATCATCGAAAGGAATGAAGGGAATCAATCATGGAATGTTAACATAAAGCATCAAATTGCAAAAGAAGAATACACTGCAACTAACTAGTGACTCATTATTTGTAATCATAGAGGACATTGCAGGAGATAAAAATTACTTTCTTTTTTTTTTGAAAACTAGATTATAACCACATGAAGATCCATACCTCTTTTTTGGCGAAGAACTAAATGGAAGATTGAGAAATGGTAAGGATTACATTCTTTGTGATTTCACTTCTCCTACACAACATTCTTACAAACATGGATGTTGTACCCTGAAATGATCCATTTTTCTATCTTCCTTGCTCAAGGATAGAAAGGCTCCACTGTAGACCGAATTTCGACAGCCTCAAACTCATCCTTCAGATTCCAATACCCTCCGAAGATCCTTCCCAAAAGCTAGATATACTTTATTTATTTTTCATATTCTACAGTTCAGTTCTTTTCGACTTCCAATTGCTTGATAGGTGAAGTTTCTTTCCAGCTTCTTTTGCCTTTTACACTTCCCAAAAATCTTATCACGATTTATTTAATTAATAAACTATTCACTTTCCATTTTCCAATTGCCTTCCTTTTTATTATTTTCTTTTCAGATTATTTTGTTCATTATGATTATTAAATCAATTCATTTGTGCTTTTAACAAATTATTTAATTTGATCATTTATCTAAATCATTTGATTTAATTTAATGGATTATTATTCTAATTTCTAATTATATTTTAAATAACCCGCAGATCACTTATGATTTAATTAATTTATTTCATGATTACTAACCATTATATTTTTCACACAATCAAATAAAAACATACAATGAAGAAGCACATATACTTACACACAAGAGAGAACAACCGACACGGAGGGGTATTACGTGATAATCCCAAAAATAACTTATTTATCATTTTATTATCTTCTATTATCCAATTCTAGGCATACAAACATGGGGAAAACAATATTAAATATTTATGTCCACATCTCACCTTTACCACTATTAGTGAACCCATCACTACTTATGAGTATATTATGACTAATGGTGAGTATTAATATGAAAAAATATTTTTCCAATTCACCTTAAGTGCCTAGGAACACTTTCCAAGGATGTTGGAACAATGAATATGGCATGTAATTTAAAAGGTGAATCCAATGGGGTCATCCCCTTGCTGATATTTTATAGGGAATGGTTACTATATATCCCCAACGGTGCATACCATTTTCACCTTCATTTTTCATCATATCACATCCATTCAATTCAATATACTATGATTCAATTGTTGTCTGGAATCTCTTACATCCCCCTCTATCTTCCCATCCTTTTATCCCACTCATCATCCCTTACACTCTTGGCTTCAATGTGTCACTTGATATCAACTCATGTTTTTGCATTGTTTTTAATTTATTATATGCATGTTTTAATGTAATTTTATTTCGCATAGTCCTAGTGCTCCACACATTTCAATATCACAGTCAGTATCAACCTTCATATGATGACGTTCCTCAATAATTTTGTGTTTAGCTTACTATTTAGTGTGAAAAGGGGATCCTATGACTAGTGTATATCTCACTAACATCAATCCATTTCCAAAAAGCATTTGAAGCCAAATTGGAAAGAGTTCGAGGTTGAATAACAACCTAAGAGAAAATTCAATATACTATAGATCTAGCTCTTCTATTTCCATAGAAATTGATTGAAATTAATGTGGATTACTTGGATTAATTTGAATACAAAAACTAATCTAAAAAATTCAAACTTTTTGTACTAGAAAAGTTGAATTAACAAAAAATGAAGGTAGATCTAAAACAGTAGAATATTGTCCACCTATAATAGAAATTTGAGGATGAAATAGCCATTATAGGGCACAATGCACCCTAAACTAAGCTCCTTATTTTTAAGATCTAATTTTATGAGCCTAAGCTTAGTAGTTTTCAGATTTTATTCTTCGAGAGTTGTTGAAACTTCTTCAATTGTTGAGTTGACAACTTATAGGATATCAAAGAATATATAAATAGTCCTCAATATTCCTCCAAATTATTGGGTGTTAATGCATGAATGAATAAAAATTCTTCAATATTCCTTCAACTCACTTAAGATATAATGCCTACACATATTAAAAGAGTAAGAGGTTTGTGCAATATAGGGGTTTGGATAAGTCAAACCCCATGTTGGTATTTCTACTTCCATAATGGAAAGTTATGTTATAAAAAGAGAGGATATCCTTTGTTGGATAGAGGCTAGTGATAAAAAAGTAATGAATTGACAACTTATTTCCACTTACCACTTAGATCTAATCTCCTTGATAGACTGAATTTGTACTAATCACCTTCAAGGATCAATTTTTTCTTGACTTGAATTGATTAAAAAACTTATAAGTTTTTTTATTAGATTAAGACTCGAAGGGATAACACCCATTACAAAATGAACATCAAGGCCAACGAGGAGCTCACAAGAAGTGAAAATACTTGAAAAATAAAGAAAAAACTTAAACTTAAATAGTCTGACCAACAAAAGGAAATAGAGACAACACATAGACCAAAGACCAACAAGGGATGAAAAAACACCTACAGGTTTCCCAGAAACTTGAAACCAATAATAACCTTCCAACCCTTAACTAGAAAATGGAGCTTCTCCACAAAATATAGTGTCCTTTCTTAATAGATTGAGTATCCATTGTAGTGTCCAGAGATGAGATTTCCACCACCTTACCTCTCTTGTATGCATGACTATCATCGTGACCTTCCTCATTGACCTATTTTCTGACAAGTGTTAGTACACAAAAAAATCCATTCCAACATGAAGAGGGCTTACATAACACACAACATGATCCTCAAATGATGAAATGTTGTAATAATTTTGATAATTTTTCTCTTGATTGATATTAGGATGTTTAATTTTCTCAATTAAAATGCTAGGAGTAAAATGGTGAGAATACCTTCTTTTTATATACAATTATTATAATTTCCTAAAAATCAAATATCTATGGCTGAAAAATAAAATTGGGCATTCAAATAATAAATTACCAATATCAACATACTCTTGAATTGGAGCTAAAAATTGGTGGTCTAGGGTGCAGTGTGCCTTAGACTAGATCCATTATTTTTGGGGCCTAATGTTTTAGGAGAAAATATTGAATGCTTCTTCTTATTTCATTTTGTTTTATTTTCTGAAGATATGTGTAAAGTGAGTAATTAAATGTATAATAAGGTCTAAGAACATAAGTGGGAGCTAAAAATAATGTGAAATTTTCAAGGGTGACAATTTTCAATGCTACACTTACTATGCCATTTACATCTTAGTATTTATGTTATTTCATATGCACATGACACACTATCATCATAATAAATTGTCTTGTGGTTCATAATAGTAGTGTTATAGTAAACAATAGGATCCTCATTCTAAATTAAGTTACTTTGGAAAAATTTATCCTTCATCCATTTTTACCATTACCAATTTATCTTTCATTCATTCATCCTCCTACAAAATATAGTGTCATTACAAATACATTAAATCCCTTCTAGATATCATCATCGATGATGTACAACCATACAATCTAGAATCATATTTTCCAATCATTCATGCAGCATCATTAATATATGTCTAATCCCTCAAATAATATTTTATCAATCATGACACATCTTTTCATGTTATTTTATCTTTTCAAGAGATCTCATGGGTTCAATTTTTATAAGAGTTCTCTTCAGGCGAAATCATATCCATCAACATCCCTAATCTTCTAAAGTGACTAGGAAAAATTTCCACTCAATTTCCATTTCATCCTACTTTTTATTATTCTTTGGTACAATGTCATATAGTTGTGATATTGTATAAAGGAGGGGCATAACGATTAAATTTTTAAATAGGGCCTAGTCTATATTATACTTCAAGGAATAATGCTCTATTTTTGATATATTAGTGGGATTATCACACCTTGATTATCATATTCTTTCCCCAAGTGTTCCCTTTTGTATGAATTTTTATTGTGTGCTAGGTTGTCTAATTTGTCAAAATTTTAAATCTTCTTTCTTAGTGGGGGATTCTAAAAATTTTCATTTATAGGATTATTTTTCAGTGATTTGGAGGAGATGCTCAGATTCGTTTCTTGATATCTGCTAATTTAGAAAACTGGTTATGTTTTTCTATAGAGAAAACTATTGCTCTTATTTTGGGATATAATCTACATAGAAAATATATTCATTTATCATGGATATTATATTTTGGAATTAAAAAAATGAGTAAAAATAGTTTTTCTAGTGGAAAAAAAAACAACTAAGTCTTGTTGGCCTAAATTTAATTTATTCCTTTAGCTTTTATTTGAAAAAGTGTCTTTCTTAGGAAAATAAAATAAAAATAGAACTTTAAAGTTCTTCTAAATGTGTTTTTGTGTGCTTAATGAGAAGTGTGTGGATAATCATTTTTATGTCATTATTTTAAAGATATTAAGAATTAGTTGTGGCATATTGTGAATCCCTCTCTTGTTCATGCAAATTATTTTCCTAAATTTTAGGTCAATTAGGGATGTCATACTTCTATCTCTATAAGAGAGGGGGACCAACCACGTCAAGGCTCTAGGTCATGAAAAGTTGAGAGAAGAGGGTTTTCCTAACTTACTACACTCTAAAGGGGTCTTTTGGGGTGAGGATTGAGAATGAAAAGCACTAGGAAGTACTTATGTCACTCTATAGATCCAAAAATTTGTTTGGGGCTAGGTGAGCAAGTTTTTGGAGTCCAAACTATACTTGAGATAGCTCTTTGTTTGAGGATGACAACATGGGTCTGGGATGACAATGTGGTGCGTTGGAATCTCTTTGATGTGTTGTCATCCATACGAAAAAAAACACAAAGTAAAGTAGGGAAACTACCAAAAACCTACTTAATAGTCTAGCTAGTTGATTTTAAAGAAGTAAATAGAATGATGAAGTATGAGAAATAAAGATAGAGATGACAAAGCAAGTAAATAAAAGCTAGGGTGATGAAGATTATCTCATAGGAGTGCATGTTCTCTAGCTAGCTCCATGCACATGTTCACCTACACACAAAAGAGAAGGGGGAAATTTTTGGGACTATATAGGGGTCGGCCTTAGTCAGACCCCTGCTTTAGTGTTTCCACCTCCACAAACAACTAAAAAGAAAAAAAGTAGAAAAATGTGATCAAGAAGATTGAAATAAGTGCAATGAACACTACAAAAGACACATGCTACTCTACTAGATCACAAAAGTAGAAGAATGAAGCATTACCACCTACACCCAAAGGCTCTCAAGGACAATGAAGGGAGAATGCAAACAACAAAATTGGAAAAGTCACCACTGTTGCATGTTGGAAAACATGCCTCAAGCTTACTAACATGAAACTATTGAAAGAGAAAAATCGGTGAGACCCTCTGGAAGTCTTATCGACTAGCAATTGTCTTCAAAAGTTTAAAGTCACTGAGAATTTGGTTCTGTCTTGCTGATAGGAGTCATCAGCAAGACATGTATATTGCTATCAGTTTCCCATGTCATTCCATCGTGGCAGATCTCTTGTTGTTAGGTTGGTTCCAGTTGGCTATCAGGGAGAGACGTGAAGCTTTAAAGTGACTCATTCTGATAGAGTATGTCTCACCGAGGTTTTACACATTGGTGACGAATGTCATCGGGGAGACTTTTGGCTAATAGGTTTGCAGTCGGTATGAACTCTTTCCTAGAGTGCTAGTCTCGCCAACGGATTTGTTTATGAACTACCGATGGATATCCATGTGTTGAGCTTCAGTATAACCTCTTTCCCATGGTTTTTCTCTTGTCAATAGACTAGTTGGGGTGACATGAACTGTCGATGACATTGGTGTGACTCTGGACGATGATACTTGGTCATGTTTGCATTCGGTAAGAACTCTTGCCGATGGATGTGGTCTCGCCGACAGGCTGGTGCATTTGATATGACCTCTTGTCGATAGCATTGGTATCTCTGAATATTCTGTATTTAATATGATGTCTCACCGATAGTGATGGTCTTGTTGATAGAGCTACACGAGTTGAACATCGATGTGAAGTCTTAGTGACAATGATGGCCTTGTCGATGGTTCTACAATGGATATCAATGTGATGTCTTAGCGACAGAGTGAGTCTGGGCGATAGGTTTGAACTTGATATGACTCTTGCCAATAACAACAGTTGGGCATTGTGGCATTGGGGAGACACGACCTAGTGTCTCATTGACGTGTGATTCTATTTGAACTTCTTTGATCGAATGATTGTCCTACATGGTGTGTTCTGAATGAATGAGCGAAGCAGAAGAACTATTGGCAGTTGTACTGTTGCGACCGTTCCTGTGAGGGAAACGAATAGACTGTGAGAGAATGGATTACTCTTAGGCAATGGCAGATGATAATGAGCAGAGTGAGATAACGAAGTGTTTCTCGATTGAACACGGATTGATTTGAGTGAATTCATTGGATGTTTCTAAGAGCTATTATATACAATATTGATGAATAAATGTGCTACTGTAAAAATTGACATCAGAAAGTGAAGTTTATCTCTATATATGTAATTTTATTTCTTGTAATACAAAGAGGATTTTCTTGGTGTGGTGGGTTTTTCTCCTGTAAGGGTTTTCCCACGTAAATCTGGTGTCCAATTGTGTATGTCTTCATTTCTCCTTTCTGTTATTCTTTCCATGAGTATCTTAATTGAATTGTAATTGAAAATTTTTAAGTCCTATCTACATTCTTCCTTGAGGTTTTGGCGTTAGGAGAGTTTGTTCTGCACCTAAGCTTTCCTTACATTGCAACTATGCTGAAGGGAGGTCTTGCAAGACTCCAAGATCACAAATTTTGTGGTAGCCTCACACGTCCAATGTGGAGCTGATGGATTGTCAATGCTACTACAATGCTCGCAATGGAGTGCTAAAATGTTGAGAATCTACTTGAGAATGTGAAGGAGTTGAATGAAAAGTTCTAAGAGGATGCAGTGAGTGAATATTGTTCTTTTGAAGGTGGGATGAGAAGGAATAATCCATTTTCGGGTTAGTTGGTCGAAGAGGGATGTTACAATTCATCCCCAATGAGGAGTGTAATGCCTTTGCCAACTTCAAATGTTGGAGTGTGTCAGGGATGGCAACATGCCACATAGATGTCCATGCACCGTGCTAACATCCCTAACAAATATTCTTTCACTAACACATATGACAAACACCAAGTGGGAGGAAGTTAGGTGGGTCATGTGGAATTTTTCCTTTGAATTTGATTTTCTAAGTTGAGTGTATGCAAAAGGGGAATTTACACAAGGGGTGAAAATTAGCTCCTATACATTTTTCCCCCACTTTAGTGAGCAGAATATCAATGAGTGTTCGGTAAAGTAGATTGAAGAGTTAGAAACATATACATGAACCATCGAGGAACCAAACCATGATCTGGTGAACTTGAAAACGTAGGGCAGGAAAAGGACTCCACAAGTACTCTCTCTTGAGGATTTTCAAACAAAAGGAATACATAGCCCTTTAGAAGTATGAAGTTGCAAAAAGTACACTAAAGGCCCTTAGACCAATGATGGAAAAATCCTACAAGATGTAAGTGCCTTACAAGCTCATAGATTTACAAGAAGGCATTTCCCCAAGTACTCTCTCATGAAGGAAGCCCAATGTAAGGGGATTTTGTAGATTCAGACTAGAAAGTGGCTTCATAGGCACACCTACAAAGCAATATGTTAATCTATAGATAAAACATGCTAGAAAATGAAGAGAATCCATGTAGGTAAAAAGGTAGACAATCATGTAGACAGTCAACAAATTGAAAGGCTTTCAAAGGGATCCCTAGAAAATCCTTCAAAAGAAGAGGGGTCCACTAGAGGGACATGTTTTTTGAAAGTGTAAGATATCATTTTCAAAAAATTATTCAACATCAAGGAATCCTTTCGAAAGATGTTCACTTCATCAAGGAATTCAAAAAGATGAAAAATACCCCTCACGAGGGGAAGGTTGAGGCTTCTCCCATAGGAAATTTTTCTCCCTCCTTGGAGGAAAGTTCTTCAAGTTCTTTCTTTGAAAACCCATGATGAATGAAACATGCTCCACTAGGGGTCCAAGTTGAGAATGTGATCTTTGAAGAAAGTTTGCAAGTTTTTTTGAGAAAGGATTTGTTAGCAATGAATGCATTTTCTAAAAATTGAAACATTGTGAAAATAACATTGTCACACATACGAGGGAAAACTCAAGCAAAGAAGATAGAAATAAAAAAGAGAAAAAGAGAAATAGCAACATCACAAACAAGGGACATAGGGGTGATTTGATATTTCAAGGTTAGAGCTACTCATAAATATATACAAGTATAGTAATAGTAGAAATGAGCTGTCATCAACCCCCTACTATATCATACCATGTGAAGAATGCATGAGAAGAAAAAGTATATCCAAAAAATTGGGTCAATGTGGAAGCGAAGCCTAAATGCCCCCAACACTTTGCATCATCCCAAATTTTCCAAAAATCAATACACATAATAGAGGAAGAATGATGGATAAAATAAAGGAAGTTTACAACACATAATCAGTCCTATATCCAACCACCTACAAGGGTGACAAGGGTCATCTAGGAACAAATAACACAAGCATGGGGAGAACACATCACAAAAAACACACATCTTATCTAAAGATAAAGAAGAGGCCTCGCCCTAACACTCATCGACCAAGAGGTCATCTTCTTCTCAATCTAGATCATTATAAGGGAAAGGAGGATGGGCATGTAATGGTGGAACATTAAGGGAAGGTTCCTTCGACCCTCTCACAAGAAAGGCTAATGAAGAAGGCCCCATAAGGTCTTCTCCACTAGACTCTTGTGGAGCGATGGTCAATAGTTTTGTGAAGATTGCTGACAAGGCTAGGACCTCATCCAAAGAGTTGAACATGAAATTTATGGAAGTTCCATGTGATACCTCAATGGATGAGGAGGATGGCACCCAAGATTCACTTCTTAGATCACCAAATGACTCGAGAATAGTGACAAACTCGGGGGATGCTGGAACTTTGTCTTTCACTAGGATGGAACAAGCTAGTGTAGGACCACCCTTTGAAGGTGTTCTCCTCTTACACCCTCCATTGATAGAATGGCCAACCTCCACTTTCTCCTTCACCGAAGGATGTGAACTCACCATAAACAAGGTGAGAGGCATGAAAGAGGAGGAGAAAACTACGAAGAACACCACCAAGGTATTCAACATGTCGACGAGTTTAGAGAATGGTGAGATGTCTTAGAGGGACATCAAAAGAGGTGGCTTGACCAAAGGGGTGATAAACACCTACACATTTTTTAGGATTAGGTGCACCCATGCTCACAATAGGAGCTAAAAGTAGGACCAAATTCAATTGAACGGAAGCAGAGGGGAGGAGAGAGGACACATCTGAAGGCCCTAAAATAGGGGCGGTCAACTCTTCCTTACTCTTCAAAGAAGCCTACTTAGCTGCTAGAGCCTTCCTCCAGTGCTTGCATTTGCATGCAAGGTGGTTTTTATGACTCTTTAAGCTAGAGGCTAGTAGCTATGAAGGGAAAAAAGGATCCTGCTCAACCATAGGAGTGTCCATCACAACTATTTCTAACAAAGGGATAGACTCTTGAATGGGAGCAGGGGGAGAGATTGAGAAACAATAGGGGGAGTTTTCTCTAGTGCCTCAATAGTAGGCCTCTTCCCATTCATTGCTTTAAGATTAGGAGCAATGGGAAGCTACAAAGATTGTGACATAGAGGAGTCCCTATGGGGAAGCTACCTTCTACCATATCGAATAGGCCTAGGTTGCATGAGTAGAACAAGAAGTTCAAATGTAGGGCATTGGGGCTTTCGCCAAGTGGGCACCATAGGGTTCTCTTGCGAATTTGGATCATAATATGATGACACCACAATAGAGCAAGAGGAAGCATCAGGTTGGATAGAAAAATAGGAGGAAGAGGAACCTTGAGAGTGCTTCTCTTCTCTGCTTCTACGCACCATGGTGGCATCACTATCAACTTTTAAACATGCCCTATGTGAAACAACATAAGGTGATGGAGGGTACCTCACTCTAGGCATTAAGCACCCATTTTTGTACTTCTCATAGGTCTAGTACAAGAGGTCCTAGGATTTTGGATAAAAAAGAACACCTATTATAGTGTTTCCATTGATTTACACAAGGTTGTACAAAGGAGACAATTCTCTATTAAAACCCATCGACAGGTCCTACAAGGTGAAGGTTACACCCAGATCACTATTCGTAGGTTGTGCATATGGGATAGAAAAATTCAAGAAGGTATCCATCACATACACTAAGTAATACTCTCACAAATCCCCCCAAAGGATCACAATTGGATAGTGACCTAACTAAGGCTTCATTCTGTAATGCTTACGAAACCTTCCAACTAAGCCTACTAGGTGTCATAGGTTGAGTTGTAAGGTGAAATGCCTCACAAAATTCACACCTAGAATTATTCTATAATATGAGGAAAGGACCCTTCAGCACTACTAAACATAACCAAAATGGTTCACGTCAGGTTCACCAAAAATGTAAGAGAGGGGGGCCAACCATGTCAAGGGTCCAGGTCACAGTGAGCTAAGAGTGGAGGGCTTCCCTAACTTAACTCAATCTAAAGGGATTTTTTAGGGTGAGGATCAAGAATGAAGAGCACTAGGAAGTACTTATGTGACTCTATAGATCTGGAATTCTATTTGGGGCTAGACGAGCTATTTTCTAGAGTCCAAATTGTACCTCAGACAACTCTCTATCCAAGGATAGCAGTTTGGGTTTGGGATGACAACACAACATGCTAGCATCTCTCTGGTGTGCTGGAATCCATATGACCAAAAAATGTAAAGTAGAACAAGGAAACTAACAAAAACCTACTTAACATTCTAGCTAGTTGATTTTAATGAAGTAAATAGAATGATAAAGTATATGAAATAAACACAAAGATGATAAAGTAAGTAAATACAATCTAGGGTGATGAAGATTATCTCATGAAAGAAAATGTTTGCCAACTAGCTCCATGCACACATTCACCTACACACAAAAAAGAAGGGGAAAATTGTTGGGCTATATAGGGGGCTTCCTTAGTCAGATGCCCACTTTGGTGTTTCCAACTCCACAAATAGCCAAAAAGCAACAAAGTAGAAAAATATGATAAAGGATATTCAAAGAATTTCATCAAACACTACAAATGAAAAATGCTACTCTTTCAAATCACAAAGGAGAGGAATGAAGTGTTACCACCTCCACCCAAAGGCTCTCAAGGCCAATGAAGGGAGAATGCAAGCAAAAAAATTGTAAAAGTCACCACGACCACAACTATGGTGAAGGGAGGTCTCGCCAGACTCCATGCTCAAAACTTCTGTGGTAGCCTCACACGTACAATGTGGAGTTGATGGAGTGTCAATGCTTCTACACTGCTCACAATGGAGTGCTATAATGCAAATAATCTACTTAAGAATGTGAAGGATTTGAATGAAAAATTCTAAGAGGATGAAGTGATAGTGAATATTGTTCTTTGAAGGTGGGATGAGAAAGAATAAGCCATTTTCAAGTTGATTGATCAAAAAGGGACATTACAATTCATCCCCAATGAGGAGTGTAATACCTCTGTCAACTTCAAATGTGAGAATCTATCAGGGACAACAACATGCCACAAAGACATATGTACACTGTGCTCGCATCCCTAACAAATATTCTCTCACTGACACATAGTAATAACACTAAGTAGGACAAAGGTAGGTGGGTGATGTGGAATTTTTCCTTTGGATTTGATTTTCTAAGGTGAGGGTATGCAAAAGGGGAATTTACACAAGGGGTGTAAATTCACTCCTATACAATCTTTATACTTTGGTGTCTTTGGGAATTGACCCTATATTTTTTATATGGAAATTTTTGATGGAAAATAATATAATTAGTATTATTACATATGATTTCTAAAAAACAATGGTTCAATAAAAGAATTTTGTTGACCAAGACTTTTCTTGATGAATTTTTAACTTCTTAAGATATTCATTTTTGAGGAAATTCTATTTGGATTATTTCGTTAGCTTTTTTGTTGTTTTCTATAGGACCAAAGCTCTTCATTATGGGAGTTAATAGTGATTCCCCAACACCCCTAGGAATAGTTGCTAGACCAAAATATCTTCCACAAGAGAGAGAATGACAAGAAATCTTGCTTCAACAATGCAAGATTGAATATTGGTTGAATATACAAATGTACATGAGATTCCTTTCTTATAAAGGAAAGGTAGAGAGACAAGATTAGACAAGTTCATGATAAGTGTCTTAATCCTATTACATGAGACAACTAACAAACTAACTACCTAGGAATCAAGCATTACTAGCTAGACAAGATAAAATCTAGAAAAGCTAACTAAGACTTCTAGAAAGAATCTTATATCCTAAGTAAACTTAACATGTGAAAATGTCCCCTAATTACCTAGTGAATGAATTAGCTAGGTACAAGAAATTTACTCACACCAACAATCCCCTTTAATTACAACTTATGAAAGAAAATTATTATGCAAACTATGAAAGGATGAAGATGAAGATGGGTCTCAACTACTAGGCCATTTTAGGTACCCATTTACAATGAAAATGCAAATGCAATCAATCTCTCACAAATAGAGTGTGAGATTTGCTAACTAGCCTACCAGGAATCTAATGACTGAAGGAAAGAAAAACCAAAAATATGAGGAGGAATAAACTATATTCCTCTCAAGAATGCAAACCTATATTCAACATGAGAAGTGAGAATTATAAAGGAAATTCCTTGGTTATATAGGCCACAGAGAGAGATGGATGAAACAAAATTATGATAAGTGTTGGTATCCTATGAGGTGTGACAACTCATGTCATTAAAGGCTCTACCACCTTATCCCTATGTAAAGTTAAGCTAGTTTGAAAAGGACTTTAGAGGAGAACTAGCTAAGAATGAACTAGTTAGATAAAGTACCCCTTTCACACTAACAACCCCCCTTAAGCGAAACTTAGGGTGAAGTTTACAATGTAAATATGCATAATGGGTCTCGATGACTAGGCCTGATGAGGTACCCATGTACATAATAACCTCTCAATGATAAAGAAGGAGAAAACCTAGTGGGAAAAAACTCCTTCCCATGAGAGGGTGAATGAAGAAGGTCTAAGTGACCCCCCTAGAAGAGATGTTCCTTACCCCTAAGAGAGACCAAAGATGAACATACTTTCTCTCAGTGAAGGGTTTTGTTAATATATCTACAACTTGATTTTTTATAGGACAATATTGCAAATCAATGACCTTCTCTTGAATCAACTCTCAAAGAAAATGCATATGGATCTCAATGTGTTTGGTGTGTTGATGATGGACTAGGTTCTTCAAGATCTAGATGGCACTTTGGTTGTCACAATAGATGACTGATGGTTTCTGAAAGGTGATACCAAGTTTAGTGAGCATATTTTGAATCCAAATAGCCTTAGTGGCAACATCAACATAGCCCCCTATACTCAACATCAGTTGAAGAAAGAGCAATGGCATGTTGCTTCTTGCTCAACCAACAAATGGGGCCAGAACCATAGTGAAAACTATAGCCGAATGTTGACTTGTGATCATCAATATCACCAGCCGAATTAGAATCTGTGTATCCCAATAAGTCTAAACTTGTTCCTGCTGCACAGTGAATCCCATAATGATGAGTTCCTTGGATGTAGTGCAAGATGCATTTGGAAACTTTCCAATGAAGCTCATGTGGTTCCATCATGATGTGCAAAACAATGCCAACTGCAAAGGAAATTCTAGGATGGGTATGATTCAAGTAGATGAGGCTACCAACAAGTTGATGATACAAAGTAGCATCAACTAGTGGTGTGGAACATTTTGTGTCAAGCTTAACTCTAGATAGAAAGGGAGTTGGTGCAGGCTTACAACCAACCATATCAAAACTTGAGAAAAGATCAAGAGTATACTTGGGTTGTGCAAGTGAGATCCCAAAAGAGGTCTGTGTGATCTTGATACTAAGAAAGTAGTGCAAGAGACCAGGGATAGTCATGGAAAATATGTCATGCAAAGCATTCTTCATAGTTGTGATGATGGATAAAATGATCCCAGTGATAATCAAGTCATCAACATAGAGAGCCTAAAAGAGAAGAGCATCCTCCTATTTCAAGATGTAGAAATTTGGATCATAGTGACATCTAGAGAACCCAATGGAGAGAAGAAAGGAGTTCACTTTGGCATACCAAGATCATGGAGCCTATTTGAGGCCATAGAGAGACTTCCTTAATTTACAAACCAATGAAGAATCTTGAATGAATCCTTGTGCTTGATCCATGTAAAGTTCTTCATGTAGATCTCCATGAATAAATACATTCTTCACATCCATTTGATGTACAACCCAACCATGAGCTACAAAAATAGCAAGTAGAAAGTGAATGGAGTTCATTTTGGCAATGGGGACAATTGTCTCAATGTAGTCAATACCTAGTACTTGAGAGAAACCTTTGGCCACAAGTCATGCTTTATACTTTTCAACTGAGCCATCTACTACAAATTTGGTTCAATAGATCCACTTAGATTGAACCACTTTCCTTCCCTTAGGAAGTGGAACAAGATCCCATGTTTTATTCCACATTAAAGAGTTGTAATCTTCCTCCATTGCAAAATCCCACTCAACAATACTAGAAGCTTCACGAAATGATTATGGATATAAAGCTATGGTGATGTAGGAATGTGGAATATTGTGATGTTGTGATCGAGTTCTAATATTTGAAGGATCCCCAACAAGATTTCCTACATAATCAAGTGTTTGGTGAGTCTAATGAGGCATGGTAGGGGATGAAGGAGGAGATTTTGAACACTCTAAAGATGATGAAATCTCATGATCAACTTGATGACTCGAGGAAGCTTGAGGGAAATCCTCAATGTCAAATCCTCAAAATCCACTATGAAGGAAGGGAGAGTAGAGGATGAGCTAGAAGTGCTTTCCTCAAAATGCACACTACACTCTATGAAGAGTTCATGTGTGATAGGATCCATTAGCTGATATCCTTTTACACCATCAGGGTAACCAACAAAGATATAAGGCCGAATCTAAGGTTCCAAGGCCTTACACTTCTCTGAAGGAATATGTGCCCATGCTGGGAAACCAAAAAATCCAAAGTGACCCACAACAGGTTTCCTTCCACACCAAGCTTCAAAGGGAGTGATTTCCTTTAATGCCTTATATGGAACTATATTTTGGATGTGAGCAGCACAGTTGATAGATTCAACCCAATATGCAAGTGCAAGAGAGTGAGCGTGGATCATGCAACCAACCATCTCTTTTAGGGACCTATTTTTCCTCTCAACTACACCATTTTTTTGTGGTGTGTAGGAAACAATATGTTGAAGATCAATCCCCTCAAGAGTATATAATTGCTCAAATCGATGGTTCACATATTCTTTTCCATTATCAGTGTAGAGAATTTTGACATACTTTCCAGATTACTTCTCAACATGAGCCTTAAACTCTTGAAATCTATTAAAGACTTCTCCTTTGTGTAGAAGAAAGTAGACCCATGTGTATCTAGAATAGTCATAAATGAAGGTGAGAAAATAGTGAGCCTTACTAAAAGATAATGATGGAAAAGGACCCGCCAAGTCACTATGAACCAATTCAAGGACATCTAAAGCCCTCCAAGCCTTCCCTTTGTCAAAATTCTCCTTAAGATGTTTTCCCAAGGAACAACCTAGACATACACCATCTAAAAAATTGATTTGAGGAAAACTCATGACCATATTCTATTTGTTGAGTTGTTGAAGATAGCGATCGTTGAGATGGCCAAACCACTCATGCTATAGTTTGATCATAGCATTTGAATGGGCGAGAAATGCAATTGAATGTGAATCAAGTACAAAATGAGAGAAATAATGGAAGCGAGACTCATGATTGGCCTTACCAACTGCAAGGAGTGCATTATTTTCAAGATTCCTGATGCTGACAAAATCTGGAGTGAATTCAACCTTTCTACCATTCTAAGTGATTTGGTAGATGGAGAGAAGGTTGGTTGAAACATCAGTTACGTAGAGGACATCCTCAAATGTACCATTTCTAGTATCAATTGAAACCTTCCCAATTACATCCATTGGAGAATCATCCCCAATGAGAATGTGGGGCACAGAACAATGCTCCAACAAAGAAAACTATTCTTTAATAGAAACCATGTGATGTGATGCACCCAAGTCAAGAATCCATTCTTTTGAAGAATTAGTAATAGAAACAAGTGCATGTGCTTTCCCTTTACCTAATTTTGAAGGAGTAGAGGATTGTTGAGCACCAAAAGAATGTAGATTAATGCTCTTTTTGACAAGATTCTTTAACTTATCGATCTACTTCTTATGACAATAATGTTCCTCATGACTAGATTTCTTGCAATAGCTACAATTTGGCCTTTCCTTCTTTTGAAAATTCCCCTTTGACGAGGAGGAGTTGGAGTAAAATTTTGTTGTTGAAGATGATTGTGCTTGATCTCTTTGTCAATTCTTCTTGAATTACTTTTTTTTGTTGTCAGGTTTCCTCAATGCTTTCTAACCCTTTGGTTGACTAGCCATCAAATCTTGTGAATGTGAATGCTTGAGAAGACCCATTGAAAGAATCTTACCTTGTTCTTGTATTAACATTTAATAAAATGAAGAAAAAGAAGGTGTAGTAAATGTGGATCCCATTGTCAACCTATGAGTATGAAAGCTAGAAACAAAAGCTACAAATTTAGGTTCAAGCTTATTTAGAGTGTTATAGACAAGTTGAATTTCTTTCTTCTCTAAACCACATGATATACATTGTGCTTTAAGGCCATTGACCTTTGTTACATAATCTTGGATGTTATCAAAAGACTTCAGATCAAGACCCATTAGTTCGTTATCAATTTGATAACCATGAACTTCATTAGTTGTATCGTAAAGAGTTTTTAATTTGTCCCATGCATCATGTGAATCTTTACATGCTTCAATCTGAAATATTATATCAAGAGAAACAAAAATCCTTAGAAAACCAAGAGCTTTTGTATGTTCAAACATCCATAGTAGTTTTTCCTTATCATTTGTGAGTTGAATTAACTTCTTCTCAACATAAGGTGTATATCCTAGTTGCATTAAGGCATTCCATGCATTTTGATGCCATGTGTTGTAGTTGTAGGGTGTGAGCAATGGACATTCAAATGTACCCATAGTGAAGGAAAAATAGAGCACAAATTATGAGAGAGGTTCAGGCACAAAGACAACAAGACACCTCCCTTCTTTACTCAATCAAGGAACCCCCTAGAGAAAAATGATTTGGCACTTTATATTTTGTGCAGTTACATATTTTTGGATTGTAATACTTTTACAATTCCTCAAGAAATGAGCATGTGTTGAAAGTATACATTTGGTACAATTTCATACAAAATAAATAGCATAAATGTGAAGTACACAAAAAATCATGCCCTTTCAAAAAAAATAATCAACTAGATCCAAGGTCGTATGCAAAAGTTATGCAACTTTGAAGTTTGCAAAATGAGAACGATGAGGAGTTGTCCCTAAGAATCAGAATTTTTTGAAAAATCTATGCACCAAAATCTAAAACTATCTTCACCAATGTGTAGAGCATGAAAAAGTAGCCCAAATAAAAAAAATGAAATGAATTTGGAGGTAAGGAGCTTGAGTTATTAGCTTTCAAAGTTGACCTTCAAAAATCAACTCATCAACGAAGATTGGGTAAAAACTCTTCAAAGAAATCTTGCCAAATTTAGCAGAACTACCGCCAAAGTAAGTGGTCTACCAAATATAGATGTCCACTAGCTAGTTTAAAACTCCACCAAATGTAGCACTTCACTAGATAAATTTAGCAATCCGTTGGTTTAGTTATCCACCAAAATTACCTCCAAATTTGATGATTTTGAAATTTTTATATTTTTTAATTAAAAAAATATTAAAAAACCATAAAAAAATGTCGGCACAGACTTCAAATTTTAGAGATATTTTTTATTAAAAATTAAAAATATTAAATTGTGGCCAATCAAAAGATGGGTGGAATTTTTAATTTTTAATTTTTAATTTTCTTAACATAAAAATATTAAAAAATATTTAAAAAGAAATTGCAGTGGAATTCAAAAAATAATATTTTTTAAATATTGTAAAAATGTTAAAAAGATATTAAAAAATAAAAAACATCAAAAAACTATTAAAAAAATTATAATTATGTGGGGGGCCTTATCCACCCCCACATACCCACGTGAAGATTTTAAGAGCCTTTATAAAAGGTTGAGTCCATAAAGGGGGAGTGGGGACTTATGGACCCACAAATTTATGTGGCATATGTCACTAAGGTACCACTTTCCCTTTTTGAGAATTTTTTAACATTTTTTTTTTGAAACCTTTTCAAACTTTTTAAAAAAGGATGCATTAAAAAAATGTTACATTGATATCAAACATTTAATAAAAAGAAGCAATTATTTTTTCAAAAAACTGTATATTTTTTTCTAAAAATATGCATTGTTTTTTTAGAAATGTATGAATTTAAGTTTTTTGAATGCTTAGATTTAGAAAAAAAATAAAAATTATATGCAAATTCAACCAAAATTGACAAATAGTTTTAGCATTCCGGTATGTGCAGGATCATGATAGGCCAAAAAGTGGCAATATGATGGGTATGTGGCTGACAAATTTTTTTCTACCCAAAATTGATGAAATGAAAATGGTTTGATACTGTTTGAAAGCTATGTGATACTATTTGAAAGCTATAGAGTCAAATTTGACCCAAAGTGCTATGAAATTGTAGTTCTTTGTTAGATCTAGCAATAAACCTCCCACTTTAAATTGTTGTAGATCTAGCCTCTAATGTCTATTTCAGGCGAAATAAGGGGCAAATCTGACTGTCTTAGCTGCTTTGAACTCAATGGTGAGCTCAAAATCTCTCCAGGAAGCTTCAAAAGATCTGTAACTGACAATTCAATGCATGAACCCCCCCAAAAAATTGATATTTTTACACCTTTCTAATTCTCTAGATCATCTAAGGATGCAAGAGAAGAGCATACTCAGTTCTATTGAAAAAAAACTCTACACTCTTAGATTTCCTAAAGGAATGCTAACCCACAACTCAATTTTGGATCTGATACCATGTGAGATTTGCTAACTAGCCTACCAAGATTCTAATTATTGAAAAATATGAGGAGGAATAAACTATATTCATCTCAAGAATGCAAAACTATATCTAGCTTGAGAAGTGAGAATTACAAAGGAAATGGCTTGGTTATATAGGCCAAGGGGAGAGATGGATGCAACCAAAATATGACAAGTTTTGGCATCATATGAGGTGTGAAAACTCATGTCATTAAAGGCTCAACCACCTTATCACTATGTAAAGTTAAGCTAGTGTGAATAGGACTTTAGTGGAGAACTAGCTAACAATGAACTAGTTAGATAAAGTACCCTTTTCACACTAACACAGAGAAAATGAGAAAATCCAATGGGAAAAACCTCCTCTCTAAGAGAGAGAAAAAAAAACAAAACAAACATGATGCACGAAGAACTCAATGATACCCCCAAGGACTACATCCATCATGTATATACAATCAATGACACCCCGATAAAAAGGAAATAGAGAGATACGGTATCTCCCCCATAATGAAGAAGCTTCAATACTGATGGAGAATTCGTAAAAAAAAAAGATGATCCAATGTCTACAAGAAACACATCTTCTCATAATAAGAAACATATCCATATGCTGATGAAGAAGCAACTCCCTATCCAACTGAAATGAGGAAGAATTATGTCTCAACATGTATGCCTCTGAAAACTTATTAGGGATCTCCAAGCTTGAATAAGTCACAACATAATCATGAAAAAATTTAACTAAGAAACATGAAAAATGAAGTGAATGAGGAGACTCATGAATTCCAATCTCCAAAGAGAAATAATATGGTATAAAATTTATGCTAAAACTATCATCAAATAGGAGAGAAACCCCTTGAAGTGTGTCCTCAAAATCTACAATATGAGACTCCACAAACAAGTTAGAAATACCTATCAAATATTCATCCCACAAAGCAAGATATGAAAACTATGGTCATCTTGCTAAATAGAAGCATTGATGGTTGAGGAAGTCAGATATGGAGGAGTAGAAAGCTTAACACTGGTCTCTAGAATGCTAATGTTTAGATGACCAAACTTATCCTCACAAACATTTTTCACACTCAAAGGAGTATGTGATGCAGTCAAAGGAACATTATCATCTTCTGAAGCAAAATGTGAAAAGGAGTACAAACAAGATAAATGATCAACCATCTTGATAGAAACAACATCCCTAGTCTCCAAGTCCCTTATGTACACTCTGTCAAGACTGAACTCAAAAAATTTACTTTCTCCCCCATGAGTAATTTGATAAATACAAAGGACATTTGTGGAAAAATAAGGGACACAAAGTCCATCATTAAAAGTCACTTCTTCCATATAAATATAACCCTTCCCACTTACCTTCATATAGGGTTTTCTACCCATCAAATTATGAGGTAAATTACAAGGATCAAAATAAGAGAACATATCCATAGAAGATGCATGTAGTGTAGTAAAATGCATACCCTTTCATTTTCACACATGTTTGGGCTCACCTTGCTTTATTTATGCTTCTCTATGGCTTAATTGGTCCTATTTTGTGCATACAATCCCTATGAATTATATATTTTTCTAGTTCATCCCAACATTCTCCAATGCATAAATGATAATTTAATGATTCCATCGATATGTCCCTAATTTTTTGGGTCAGGACTAAAAGGCCACCTAGGGCATCATTATCCCCCAAGGCTCTTGGGACCCTGATTTTGGCATCTCTGGATTAGGATCCTTTTTGGTTTCTATGCCACAAATTTTTAGGACTTGGGACTAAGATGCCACCTAGGGTGTCTTAGTCCTCCAATAATTTTTGAGATTTAACTTCAAATTTTGGCAGGATTTAGCCTCCTTTATTTTATAAATTCATATGTTAGCTTTGCGTGATATAATTTTAGGATAGTAAGCATAAATAAGTATAAATACAAGGTTCATTCATTCATATTATCAAATTGAGTTCACAAGAGCATTCAAGAGAAGATTCATCAAGAATTTCAAGCCATTTTCATATTCAAGCATCACATCAAAGATTTTTCTTACATCATGTGTGTTCTTGTGCTAACATTTGTGATGTAGGGTTTTGATTCAAGCAAGCAATTTAAGTCCTATCTTTCAAGCATTCAAGATCCATATCCATTGCAACTATTCCACAAAAAAATTTAGAATTCACAAGGGTTTGGTGAGTTGTAGCATTGCATGTTATTCATTCACCATTTCCTTCACTATTTCCATTTCATTTGAAGGTTTAATTACCAATAAGGGGTTTGACCAAGGCAAACCCCAACTCACTAACAAACAACAAGTTTTTCCCTCCTTGCATATTTGTGTTTGCAAATCTAGGTTGTAGAATTAAATATCACTTGGAGTGGAAAGTTTTAAAAGTTTTAAATTTTCATTACAAATTTTTTATCTTCACAAAAAATCACCTACAAGCCATATTCAAAATTTTCAAAACCTAAGATTGGAAGGGAAGCTATGGTAGACCTTAGAGCTCAAGATCCTATTCAAAGTTTGTAGAAAGTTAGAATGGGAATAATACACCATTTTGGGTGTCTTAGCTCTCCCAGGCTCATTTTTTAACATATTTTCAAAGAGTAGGTTCCAAGATCTGAAGACTTTGTATTTTCCTTGAAAAATAAGAACAAGAGTAATATGTCATTTTGGGAATCTTAGTCCTCCACAAAAATAAGGGTTATGTAAGATCAAGATTTAACACAAAGGTTTCCTAATGGACACAAACTACCCAGAGAACCCAGTGTTAGCAACCTTGGCTCTAATACCAAGTTGTAATGCCCCATCGTGCAAACCCCAAAGGAACAACTAAAAATGCAACAATTTCTTTTTAAAAAACATAAGGAATGCACTTAAAGTATTCCAACATAACTAACGTTTCAAGTTGCACATCAAAGTCCCTTGGGGTACAAGAGGTGACATTACCAAACTATCCCATAACAAAGTTAATGTAGGAACATTAAATTACCAATTACGTAATTCATTCATTTACACATCATCATCTAAACATTCATTCATGATAACCAAAAATGATAAGAATAATCCATATAAAACCATACATACAAATACAATAAATTAATCATGAAGATATTAAGTACATATTTCCACAGATACAACATAACATTAACAATATTTACAAATGGTAGTTCAAGAATGATTTACATGGTATGATAATGCATTACATCAATCTGATAGTACATCTCAATGAACACATATACAAAATTACATCATAAATCTTCCCAATGCACGTGGGAGTGATACATCAATACATAAAATACATCTGGAGTACAAATATACATCTAGTAACATATGAATCCTGAATCAACTACATCTGCAAAACCCTGCACTGAATGGTACAACTGCATCATAAGGGGACTCAACAGGGTGCGTAGCACATTGCACCCGACCACCCCCATGCTAGGAGTAAACAAGGAAGGATCCCCAACCAAGCACATCCAAACAGTAACACAAGACTAACTCTAGACATGTAAAGCAAGAGAACAGAAAGAAATATCTCATAACAACAATAAATCTTTGAAACATAACAATAGACCACTTCCAGAGGATTTCAATAACAACTCAAACGGAACGCTAGAGGAGAGTTTCATCATATGGCCTTGCATGGATTATCCAGACAACCTAACACAAGGTGTCGCCTCCATCTATTGTTATCCTGACTGCCTATCTCAAGGTGCCGCTCCATAGGGTAACTCATGAGGAACCGTTAACCTCTCATGAAGACGAGGCAACGATCTTGCCAACCACGACCTTCTCGACCCACCTTTAGCCTATGAAAGACCTAATAGGTGGATGAGGCATCCTTAATTATCTTATTAATGTTTTACTACCCACCCCCTAATTAATTAATTAGGTTATCACTTATTACTCTAACTCTAATGTGGGTTATCCTGACAGCCCCTTTGGGTGCCAACACCCACATAGAGCCACTCTCCCTAGAACTGAAAACGTAAAATCCAATAGCAAGGGATTGTACTAGCAAGAACACTAAACCACAAATGGAACATTCGCAAGGCAACACCATCTTTCCAAAATCATATGAAATAATATCCATAAAAATGGTACAACCCATGTGTAAACTCAAGTCACAATTATATCCAAAAATAGGGACAACTATCAAAATTAAAAGATCAAATATAAAACATCAATTTCCCCACCTCTAGAAGTCCCTAACAAGCAACTTAAGTTCCTCCAAAAGGATAAACTAATTCAAGAGGTTTTCCCACAATACAAAATCCCAATTAAGAGAAAACCATAATTAACTCAATGAAAATTCCAAGAGTAAACAATCACATACACAAATGTGCTATAATTGAACACCAAAAAAACACATATCTTGTTACAAAAATAATTGCACCAAGAAAATAATTAAATTAGTTTACTCGAGAATATTCAACTTAAATCAAATCATATAATTTAGTTCTAATTTACTCAATTACACTATAACCTTGCAAATTTAACATTATCTAATTTTATTCCATAATTTCCACATATATAACCATTTCTATATATATATATATATTAAAAGTTACACATTTAAAACATATTATAAAATTACCCATATTAAATCTCTAAAATTATACAGCTATATATATACATATATACATATATGCTAATATATATATGTACATATATATATATATATATAATATATATATATATATATCAATAAAAAACAACAAACATTAAAGAAGGTCAAAAATTTTAAAAAATAAAATTTTAATAGGTGAAACCCTGCATAGCTATGGTACTGCATACCTCCCATTGGGGAGGCTACAACCCACATGGTTGTGCCCAACAACCATCGATTGTTGTGTGTAGCCTGTGGTTTCACCCAACAACCATCGACTGTTGTGAGCAACATGTGGTTGTTGTGCAGTACCACCAGGGGTCGGGGGTGGTACGACGGTAGTCGACCACTCCCCCCCCATACTATATAAATTTTTATTTTATATTTTATTTTTATTTTTTTAAAAGCACAGTACAAAACTTTGCAAATATTTTTTTATATATTTCTTTTCAAGGAGACAGAATATAAAGTTTGAAAATGTATATGCATATAGTTATATATATATAGGTATATATGTATATATATTTTCCCACTAAATAAAAAATAAATAATATAAATACAAAGAATCACAGTCCAGTTTTTGTCCAACACAAAATAAAGCTGGGCATACTATTTCAATCCCCATAATGAATTTATTTTCATTTCAAACAAGAATTTCACAACTAGATTTATTGAAGAAAATTAGAAGGTTTTGCAATAGTTTTCTACATAGGATTTAAAGGTTTAACACAAGCAATTTTTCAACAACAAAGCCTTTTTCAAAACATAGGTATTGATTTTTCAATATGACAGACATGATTTTTGTTTCCCTTATAGAACAAATGAATTAATAAACCAAAACAATAAATATATATTAAAAGAACCTGGAGTGCTTCATTTGATGTCAAATCCACTAGCACGACAACCCTTCTTCCTCTTTTGAAAGAAAATTTCCTCTACAGTTTCTTCTCTAATTTCTTCTTTCAGCTAATTTATGGATCAATAATCTATTTCATCCAAAACAATTTTTATAGAGAAGCACAATAACCTATTGTTTTTTTCTTTTCCTGACACCACCAAAAACCATCCCTGTGTGTGTGTAGAAACTTCTCTTTTCTCACAATAAAATAATGAAAAATAAATAAAGATCCTTTTAAAAAAAAAAATCCAACCCATCAATTGGTTCTTTTTTCTTGCTTTAAAAACTCACACTTATTTCACAATTTACACTTAGATTTTATAACATTAATATTTTGAAAAAAGACAATTACAATATCACAAACATTATTTATTTAAATTAATTACTCTATCCTTTTAATTAATTAAATATCTTTTAATTTACAATATTTTAAATCCAACATTTAAATAAATTACAATTACATACAATTAATCATATCTACAAGATGACATTAATTTATCCCATATAAAATAAGGATAAATTAAATAACAACTATCCACAAATAAAATAAGTAAACAAAAACAATATTGAGACAAAGACAAGGTCAAGGCCACGACACTGAAAGACTCACAATGAAGTGACGGACTCAGGATGGGGACACTTCCTTATCAACTCCCTTTTCAATAGCATACCTATTGGGTTAAGTTAATGCTTGCCTTGTCTTGCCGAAGCAAGTGGAATGGAGACTTTGTTCATGCAATTCCTACATACAAACAAATGTCAAGTAGCATGTAAATGTCCATTGCAAACACACCGTGAAAGGTAATCGTGGGGTAGCAAGGCACTCACAAGTGAGTGATGCCACTCTATCTTTTCACCATGACTCACTAGCAACACATCAAAAACCATAGCAGTATAGAATCACATCATCCATATATATATATATATATATATATATATATATATATATATATATATATATATATATATATATATATATATATATATATATATAAGAAAACCATAGCACAACCAAATAATATACCCACCACATAATGTATCATCAAACATCCTAAGTAATGTCAAGTGCAGTAAACCAACCAAACTATGAATCCACACACAACCAAGTCAGTGAACTAATCGCCATCACAAATAAGTACCAAACCAACACATAAGAAATAAAGAAATCAACAACATGATTATATTATAATCACGTCACGTTGTGTTTTCTAAAATTTCCTTTTCTAAGAATTTTCTTGGTGGTGAACCACTTAGAACTTAAAGAACCCCTTCCTAGGTCCTTCCTAATGAGAATTGTCTCCCCTCATGAGGTTGTTAGTCAATCCAATTGGGACTCCTAGGACATTAGTGAATGGTTGAGTGGAAAAATGTGTGATATCTCTAGGTATCCATTTTCCCATTCATCATTTTGGTGAACCCAACTCTTTTAAGAATTCATTTCTGATTTGGATTCTATTAAAGTAATTAGATCTAGATTGCATCTTGCATATCTTTCATTTCTACATTAGTGAAATTGCATTTAGGGTTTCTTATACTTGCATTAGTGAAAGTGCATATAGGTTTCATATTTACTTTATTGCATCATTTCATTTCATTGAAAAATTGAAAATTGCATTGTTCTACATCTTCATTGCATTCTTATTGCATTCAAAAGTGAAAAAAAATATATTCCATATTACATTCAATTGCTAGTTTCTAGTTACTTTTTCTTGTGATTATTTACACATTTTTCTATTTTTGACCATTAGTATCTTGCATAGGAAATCTGTAAACACTACTAACATTCCATAATTCACTACTTTTCTACAAAAAACCTCTACTAGGATTAAATCACCCTTCCTAGCATCTTAGTCCCTCTTAGGATTTTTGCTTCAAAATTCTTTCTCTACTATTTGATGTCAGTTTCATCCTATGGAACTTTAGAATCTCACTAGGAGGACCAAGACACCCTTCCTAGCATCTTAGTCCCTTTTGACTTTGATTCTCCAATTTTTAGGATCTAAAATTGTTGTTATGTGTTCTTATTTGTTGCCTTCAATTGTCAATTTTAGTTTCTATAATTGTTTTTATTCATATTTCTTTCATTTCAAGTGTAATTGCAAGCATATGATATTGTGTTCATTGCACTTTGTGTGGTTTATCCCTTGTATGAGTTGTATTTATTGGTTTCCTACTACTAATACTATGGTTAGACAAAGTGAGAGAATCATGGCATCACACGATAAGACACTCATTGTGGATCTTGGGTCATCAAGCTCTCTTACTTTTGGTGTTGGCACTAGTTCACTAGGTATGGACCATACCTTTGACACCTCTTTTACTATGCCTACCTTACCTACAAGTGCTTTTCTGAGTGTCCAATAATGATTGATCATATTCCTCAAGAAAACATAATGAAAATGCATGAAGACTTAGCTCATTTACAAGATAGCATAAGTACTAAAAAAATTTCAAACACTATTATACCTGCCATAGAGAAACTTCACCGCATGATGGAAAGTGATGAGGGAATAGGAGTTGTGTGTAACATAGCTCAAATATTTGGAAAACATATTCCTTCCACCGCTAATGGTGCTTAAGCTTCAAACAATATGTAAATCCAAGGAGGAAATCAAACTCCTCACTCTTCAACCATAACCTCAATTCCCACCTATACCATTCCTCAAACGACCACATCAATACAATCAACTAAAAGTATCCTTCCTACCTCAACCATTTCAACTAGTGTTATACTTATGTAGCACCTAATCTTATATCTCCTCCCATAAGCAATCCATTCATTAGTACTTCCAAAACATACATACCACCACCATATTAATCTCTATCACATACTACAAGTAACAAACCTATCATTAACCACCTTTAACAAAGCCTTTCATCCATCCAATGCCAAGTCTCCACCATAAATCAAAATAAAAATGATACACCTTCATATTATGCCAAGAGCAATCCATTGTCCTTGAAGATATTGAGAACTCTGGTGCCACAAGGTATAGAGATCAATAGATTTGGGAAATATCGAGAAGAGGGAGGTCCTACTAATCATGTTAATTCCTTTACTGCTTTGTGTAGTGACTTTATCCTTGAAGACAAACTTTTGGCTAAACTTTTTCCCTAATCCTTGAAAGATATTTCCTTCGATTGGTTTTATGCATTATCGAATAACTCAATTTGTTCATTCAATGAAGTTATTGAGTCCTTTATTAACCATTTCCAAGTGCACATGGTCCCTGAAATGACATTGGTTGATTTGATACGATGTAAAAAAAATGGGGGTGAAAAAGTCACTGACTTTATTTCACGCTACCAATTGCTTTATTCCCAAATTAGTGTGAAAATTCTCGATTCCCAACTTTAAAAGATGTTCGTAGAAATATTAAAAATTAATATAAGGGATAAGCTCATCATGATGAAATTCCCCTCTTTCATGCATTTATGCACTGCCCTTTGAAACTATTAGAATTCCCTAACTAGTAGTGAGCCAAAAACCACCCCTACCCATCCCAAAAAGACTGAAGATTCAAACCAAAACACTTACCAACCTTTTAGAAGACAAAATAAAAGTTTCCCTCAAGAAAATTCCACCTCTCAGCCTACCCAACTAGTTGATACCCAAGTATCTACTATAAAGAAGAGTTATCCTTATATCTTTGGGGACTACAAAGATAATTTACTCCCTTACCCAACACACTTCACATCATTATGATCCAAATCTTAAACAAAATCATGCTTACCTTACCTCTCGTTTGACCCCTTGACCCTAGCAAGCCATTACCCCTAAACTTTATACACAATGCCTATTGTGCTTATCACCAACAGAAAGGACATGATACAAAACATTTCATAATATTAAACATCTTGTGAAAGATCTCATTGATTCCAATCATATCCAAATTGGAGGTGTAAATTACAAAGCTAATAATTTTGTGGCTCCTCCCAACAAAAACTTTCAAATCTTTACCAATCCCATGCCCAACCATAATATTTCATTTGTTAAGGCTAGTGAAACTAAGCCAGATGTGATGAATGTTGACACAAATGATGAGAATTTGAACAATCATGAACAAAGTCCTTTAGATGATTATGATAAAAGTCCTATGGATACTAATGACCAAAGTCCTATTGATACAATGATAAGAGTGGTTGACATCAAGCCATGTAAACAACAAACTTACTTTCTCATTAGAAGAAACAATCAAACATGCACCATATGGTCCTCTTTACATAGTTGGTAGAATCAATAACAAGCCTACTCCTAGGATTTTAATTTATCCCATCTGTGGAGAGAATGTGATCACAAAATAACTTTTATATGTGAATGAAATTTCTCAAGATAGATATGATAAACCAAAAGCATGGATTAAAATGCATGATGGTTTTTCTCATCTTACAATGGGCTCAATCACACTCACCTTACAAATAGGACCGAAGAAATAAAATGTATCATTCTATATCATATCTAATTTAGACCAATTTTCTATGAAATTAGGGTACAAATGGCTTTTCTCAATGAATGAAATCCCATCCTTTTTCCATAAGTGCTTAAAGTTTCCATTCAACAATCAAATATTCACAGTGAACCATAGTGGCTTTAGACCCCCATCTTCCCATGGGAATTTCTCCTTATATTATTTTTAGCGAGAACCTATGGAACCTATAAGACCTCGTGAAGAATTCCTTTTCCTATCCTATCAAAAATTCAAAACAAAATGCATAGCCAAACTATCTCTTAAAAAAATTTCTCCAACCATGATTGAACCTCTACCACCTAAAGAAAATAATGTTGATTCTAAAACCCTTCCAACAAACCAACACCCACCCATGAACAATCCCTTGCCTATTTCCTACAAGAGAACTAGAGAAAACCAAGCAAGTCATAATCCACATCATAAGAAAATTTATAAAGCCAAAGAGAAATTAGTTGAACAACCTTCTATGGTTTCTTCCATTCTTCCCTCACAAGAAGAAAAGGAAAATATGGTTAACAAACCCACCCCTACACAAATGCAACTTAAAAATACTAATAAAATAAATTGTAATGCTAGAGATCATAGGAATAGACATCATGCTATTTATTGAAATATGAATAATGATAACAATAATGAAAATGAAAATCTAAACTTGATAGGAGCAATAAATGATGACCCCCATCTTTTACTTGAACAAATAGAAACTATATCTTCACCACAATAGAAACTAGAAACTTCTGTGGATATTATCATTCGTCCTCCTATTATGGTTAACTTGGATGATGATGAGGAAACAACTAAAATTGATGAGGAACTGCATAATGAGTTGAAATTATTATTTCCCTCTTCTATGTTCCTACACAATAATAGCCATGGTGATCCTCCTAAACTGAGTGATTCACCATGTGTTGAACCTAATGATTCTCCTAGTACAACACTTGATATTCTCCCTCTCGCTAGTGTTTTGCATTATATATATACTCAATAGGATTGATGCAGATAACCTATTGGATGGTTGAATCACATGTTCTTTACTAGGCTTTTATCTTTTATCTTTTGTTTTTCTTTCCTTTTTATTTTTGTTTGCTTGCATGTGCATAACTTGATCCCCCATGATGTTTAATTTGATGTTTCACTCTCTATGTGCATTTCTCTATTCTTACCTTCATTCTTCTATATTCCATATATTTTTTCCTTTTTATTGATCTTTTATCATTGCCTTTCATTTTTGTTTCTTGTTTTTTCCTTTTGGGGATGATGCAAGGCATAGATACATTCATGTCTCCTTCATGTTGACCCAAAAGATTTTTCATTATATTTTCCTTTCCTTTCATTTTACTTTCCATTTGTCTTGTGTTTTCCTTTTGGGGATGATTCAAGGAATCAAGACATTCATGTCTCCTTCATGTTGACCCAAAGGATTTTTCCTTTCATTTTCCTTTTCATTTTTCATTTTTTTTTCATTTTGAGGATGACGCAAGGCATTGAGACACCCTGTGTATCTTCCATGTTCATCCAAAAGGGCTCTTTATTTTTCTTTTTTTTCACTCTATTTGTGTCATTCTTCCAATTCTATGTATTTTGGGAATGATGACAATTTTGAGTTCTCTAAAAAAATTGTAGCAAAGGAAATACTGACCCAAAATCCATATATACCTTATGTGTTTGGTATTTTCATTTTTTGGGGCAACCCCTTTCTTTTCCTTTTCTCTTACATGATGTAGCTTTACTAAGAAATATATGACTTGGCATAGGGGTTTCCAAGTTGTCTCTCATTGCTTCCTTCTCAATTTCATTTTCATTTACTACTTTAAAGTAATTTCCCATAGCATGGTGTTAGCAATTTCTTTAAAGTGAGGGAATACATTGGAATTATCTTGGCATGACTTTGCTTGCATTTATTTTTCCTTTTCATATTCTTTGATGTGATTTTCTTATTTCACATGACATGTTTTCCTCTTTGTGGTGACATTAGGAATAATGTCCTTCAAGAGTGTGATCTATATTAGCATTTTATATTCCCCTTTGTGGTGATGCAACAAACAACATCCCTTATGTGGTGAATTCTTTTATTCTTTGATCAATCCTCTATTGGAGACATTAGGAATGATGTCCCCTAATAGTAAGACCTCCAATGAACTAAGAAAAATCCCTTTGAGCACCCCTCTTTCTTGTTGCATTTTTGAACCTTATTAAAGTCATGGAGGTATGGATTTAATATGGTCCCTTGGGGCTCACCTAGTGAACACCTAGCTTCACTAGCTCATGTGAGCATGCATTTTTGTGCCTTATTAAAGTCATGGAGGTATGGATTTGATATGGTCCTGTGGGGCTCACCCAGTGGACAACTAGCTCCCACTAGCCCTTGTGAGCGTGCAGTTTGTTTGCATAGTGGATAGCATGTTCCACTTGTAAGACTTTTTTTAAGAAAACAACCTAGACCCATTCCACTGCATTGGACAACTAGTTGAAGCTTGATTAGTAGATTTTTTTTTCATTTTTCTTTTTTTCTTTTTCTTGTATTTGATTGTGTAGGTTTGTGATCTGGTTATGGCTTCATCTATCCTTTGCAAGTGTGTTCCTTGATGCTTATTTTGGTTTTTCCATAGGATCTTCACCTTGGGGGCTTGGCCATCCTCTTGATTATTGTCATCCTATCTTTCTAACATTTGTACATTTTAACCCCTCTTGATTGTGTGGTTGGCTACTTTAGTGTGAGTTTGAAGCAATTTCATCCTCTCATTAATGTGGAGACTAAATATAGTGTAGTGAAATGCATACCCTTGCATTTTCACACTTTTTTGGGTCCACCCTACTTTATTTATGTTTCTTTATGGATTAATTGGTCCTATTTTTTGTCCAAAATCCCTATGAATTATCTACTTTTTTGGTTAATCTTGACATTCTCCAATGTATAAATGATAATTTAATGACTCCATCGATGTGTCCCTAATTTTTTGGGTTTGGACTAAAATGCCACCTAGGGCTTCTTTATCCCACAAGGCTCTTAGGACCCTACTTTTGGCATCTCCGAATTGGGCCCCTTTTTTGTGTCTATTCCCCAAGTTTTTAGGACATGGGAATAAGACACCACTTAGGGTGTCTTAGTCCTCCTTTAGTCATTCTCAAGATTTAAATTCAAAATTTGGTGGGATTTATCCTCCTTTATTTAATAAATTCATATGTCATCTTGGTGTGATATAATTTAAGGATATTAAGCATAGATAAGTATAAATACAAGTTTCATTCATTCATTTTAAATCCAATTCTTTTGTGAGAGCATTCATAATATCAAATTGAATTCACAAGAGAATTCTAGAGCAGATTCATCAAGCATTTGAAGCCATTTTTATATTCAAGCATCATATCAAATATTTTTCATTCATCATTTGTATTGTTGTGTTAACATTTGTGATGTAGGGTTTTGATTCAAGCAAGAAATTCAAGTCCTATCTTTCAAGCATTCAAGATCCATATCATTGTAGCCATTGCACAAAAATTTACAAAATTCACAAGGGTTTGGTGAGTTGTAGAATTGCATGTTGTTGATTTACCATTTCCTTCATTATTTCCATTTCATTTCAAAGTTTAATTACCAACAAGGGGTTTGACCAAGGAAAACCCCCATTCACTAAAAAAAACAATCTTTTCCCTCCTTGCATATTTGTGTTTGCAGATCTAGGTTGTAGACTTGAAGATCACTTGGAGTGCAAAGTTGCATTACAAAGTTTTCATCTTCATTGAAAGTCACCCAGAAGCCACATTCAAAAGTTTCAAAACTTGAGTTTGGAGGGGAAGCTAGGGAAGACCTTAGAGCTGAGGATCCTATTTGGAGTTTACAAAAAATTAGAATGGGAATAATACGCCATCTTGGGAATCTTAGTCCTCTGAGACTCATTCTTTTGGATATTTTCAAAGATCAGGTTTTGAGATTTGAAGACTCCATATTTTCCCCAAAAAATAGCAGTGGGACTAATAAGTCATTATAGGAATATTAGTCCTCCACAACATATTTTGGCATCTTCTTCACATTTCTAGAATCCTTAGAGCATTTACATATTTCCCAGGTGCACACATACTATCTCCATGTTGCATAATTTCATCATTTGCATAAATCATTTAGCTTAATTTCTAGGTTTAGGTCATTTTTCATATCACGTTGTGTTTTCCAATATTTCCTTTTCCAAGCATTTTCTTGGTGGTGAACCCCTTAGAACTTAAAGAACCCCTTCCTAGGTCCTTCCTAATTGAGATTTGGCTTACCTTGTGAGGATGTTGGTCAATCCAATTGGGAATCCTAGGACATTAGTAAATGATTGAGTGGAAAATAGTGTGATATCTCTAGGTATCCATTTTCCCATTCATCAATGCCATATGATGAGATGCCCCTAAATCAAGAATCCATATATTCAATTCAAGACCTGGAGAGATCATGAATACTTCTCCTTTCATTTTTTGTACCCCAATTGTAGATCATGTGTTCTCTAACTAAGATGATGAGAGTCTTGTCAATTGAGATGTTGAAGAAGAAGAAGAAACTAATGAGGGTAGCTAAATTCTATTCTTTTGAAGAATGCACGTGTGAGTTCATCAATATTATTATAACATCTATGCCCATCATGTCATATCCTTTTACAATATGCACATTTGAAGTTCTTCTTTTGTTTTTCCTCTTTAGAAGAGAAGAGTACTATGTGAAGGAGAATCTTTACATTGCTCATTAGACTTGGTTTCCTTATTATGCTTCTTACCTTTTCCACTTGAAGCCTTTGTATCCTCTGCAAGAAGAGCGTGGGATGTAGAAGACTTCAATGTTCCCATGTGTACCAACTTTTCTTGTTCCCTTATGAGCTAAGATACAAATTCATCAACATAAGGCATTTTGTATGCATTTCCAAGGGCATCTATTAAAGCATAGAATGTAGAAAAAAACATTGAATAATGAAGACCAAGATAAGCAAGAATAGAAAAGATCAATTGTTCATCATCTTTAGTGACCTCAAAATTTGATAACTACAATATTAGAGAATCGAGCTTAGAGAAGAAGTCTTGGATATTGCCAAAATTTGAAAGATATAGACCCATTAGTTCATTCTCAAACTTAAATGTCCTCATTTTATTTGGCTTGCCAAAGAGACCCTATAAGATAGTCCAAAATTGATTAGGATGTGTGCAAGATGCAACATGATATTTAAGATCTATAGAAATGGACAAAAGAAGAGTACCAAGAACTTCATCCCTTCTATCAAACCATTTTCTTCTCTCTTTAGCTCCTACAACTTCTAAATCTTGACCAAATGGAATTCTTTGCAATGTTAATTTTAACAATAATATCTCCATTTATTATCCACTTATGATAGTCATATGGATTTAGAAGTACAACTTTTGGAAAATCCATGATACAATCATATATTACAAGAGACGAACAATAATTAAGCCTCACAATACAAGAAATTAACCCTTTTGTCCCAAACAAATTTACACCCAAACAAATTTACAATAATGTATCCAAAAGTACCAAATCAACTTCAAACTGAAAAATTTGAAATTCTTGAAATAAATCTACAAAAATTGCATGAATAGAACTATAGTGCTCCTAAATACCCTCCTGCATACCTCGGGGAAAACTCTCTGGTTAAGCGTGCTTGAGCTAGAGTTGTACTAGGATGGGTGAGATCCTAAGAAGGCCTAGTGTTTCACCCTTGTGAGCATCACCTAGATGCATTGAGTGCTAAGTGGACAATTCATTATTTTGAGATATGGGTTCTTGTGAACCAATACTCATGAAACATGGGTCATTGAGTTTGACTAAAAAAAAATACATAGTTGTATCCTAATAGCAATATCACAATTTGAAACGTTTTGGAAAATACCTCCTACTTATTAACTGATGAGCTAAAGGAGCTCTATAATGAATGGTTCATAAGTCACAACACTTGCTGAAGGTTTTACAAATGGGGTTGCAATCTAAGTGGGCTTAACCTTTGGGAAAACTCTCTAGTTAAGTGCACTTGAGCTGGAGTAGTATTGGGATGGTTGAAATCTCAAGAAGGCCTAGTGCTTCACACTCGTGAGCATCACCTAGATGCAATGATTGCTAAGTGGACCATTCATTATCATGAGATATGGGTTCGTGAGAACCAATACTCATGAAACATGGCTCAATGAGTTTGACTTGAAAAATCTACATGGTTAAATCTTGATAGGAATATCACAATTTGACATGTGGAAAATACCTCCAAATTTTCAATTGATGAGCTAAAGGGTCTCTATAATGAATGCTTCATAAGTCACAAAACTTGTCGAAGGTTTTTCAAATGGGGTTGCAAGCTAAGTGGGCTTAACCTTGTGGAAAACTCCATTGTTAAGTGTGCTTTAGCCGAAGTAGTACTGGGATGGGTGACATCCCAGGAAGGCCTAGTGCTTCACCCCTATGAGTAACACCTATATGTAATGAGTTCCAAGTGAACCACTCATTATCATGGGAGATTGGTTCTTGTGAACCACTACTCATGAAACATGGGTCAATGAGTTTGACTAGAAAAACCTACATGGTTGAATCCTAATAGCAATATCACAATATGACATGCTATGGAAAATACCTCCTACTTATCAATTGATGAGCTAAAGGGGTTGTATAATGAATGTTTCATAAGGAATAACACTTTTTAAAGGTTTTGGAAATGGGGTCGCAAGCTAAGTGCGCTTGAGTCGGAGTTGTACTGGGATGGGTGACATCTCTGGAAGGCCTAGTGCTTTAGCCCTGTGAGCATCACCTAGATGAAATGAGTGCTAAGTGGACCATTCATTATCATGAGATATGGGTTCTTGTGAACCACTGCTCATGAAACATGGGTCAATTAGTTTTACTTGAAAAAACTACATGGTTGAATCCAAATAACAATATCACAATTTGAAATATTGTGGAAAATACCTCCTACTTATCAATTAATGAGATAAAAGGGATCTATAATGAATAGTTCATAAGGTATAACACTTTCTAAAGGTTTTTCAAATGGGGTTGCAAGTTAAGTGGGATTAACCTTGGGGAAAACTTCATGGTTGAGCATGCTTGAGTTGGAGTAGTACCAGGATGGTTAACATCTTGGGAAGGCTTGGTGCTCCACCCCTATAAGCATCACCTAGATATAATGAGTTCTAAGTGGACCATTCATTATCATGAGAGATGGGTTCTTGTGAACCACTGCTCATGAAATATGGGTCAATGAGTTTGACTCAAAAAAACTACCTGGTTGGATCCTAATAGCAATATCAGAATTTGACACACTATAGAAAATACTTCTTTCTTATTAATTGATGAGTTGAAGGGGCTCTATAATGAATGGTTCACAAGGCACAACACTTATTAATTTTTTTGCAAATGATGTTGTAAGCTAAGTGGGTTGAACCTTGGGGAGAACATTGTGGTTAAGCGTGCTTGAGCTAGAGTAGTATCGAGATGGGTGACATCCCGGGAAGGCCTAGTGCTTTACCCATGTGAGCATCACCTAGATGCAATGAGTACTAAGTGTACCATTCATTATCATGAGAGATAGGTTCTTGTGAACCACTACTCATGAAACATGGGTTAATGAGTTTGACTAAAAAAAACTACATGGTTGAATCAAGATAACAATATCACAATTTTACATGCTATGGAAAATACCTCCTACTTATGGATTGATGAGCTAAAGGGGCTCTATAATGAATGTTTTATAAGGAACAACACTAACTGAAGGTTTTTCAAATGGGTTACAAGCTAAGTGGGCTTAACCATGGGGAAAAATCCTTGGTTAAGCATGCTTGAGCTGGAGTAGTACTGGGATGGGTGACATCCAAAAAAGGCCTAATGCTTCACCCCTATGAGCATCACCTAGATGCAATGAGTGCTAAGTGGACCATTCATTGTCATGAAAGATGGGTTCTTGTGAACCACTACTCATGAAACATTGGTGAATGAGTTTGACTCAAAAAAACATGGTTGAATCCCGATAATAATATTACAATTTTGCACATTGTGAAAAATACCTCCTACTTATCAATAAATATATGGTTGGGGTTTATAAAATATAGTCGACCTTTACAATGATTTAATAGAATTTTTTAAATATATATAAAATATAGACTACAAAAAAAAAATTACACTAAAAAATTAATAAATATTTAGCTAACGATAATTTTTGAAAACCAAAAAATTTATACTATAAAATCTGTAGTACAAAATATTTACTGCTGATGGAGGCTGACAAGAATGTAGGCCAATGTGACCTGCCAATGGATGTAGTGGCAGGTACAGTGAAGACCTCAAAGAAAATTTGACAAGAAATCTTTAAGGAATATGCTGATGAAATGGCAATTATACCCTTTAGTGAAAAACTGATAGAGACTTGCATAAATAGTGACATAGACTAGGTATAGTGACATCTACAATAGAGAATATTCCAAATATGTCATTTAGGATTTTTTAAACCCCAACAATATAATATTTTGGTTGAGATTATGCAAAAAAATTTCCCAATATTTAAAAAAAAATTCCCCAAATTTTTAGATTAATGTTGCATAAATATTTTCTAAGTATTTATTGCAAAAATATGTTGACCTAAAGGGTAGTACGACCCACCCAGGAATTTTTTTTTTACTAGAATATAGTAAAATTTTATATCAAAATTTGTCTCTTAGGCCTTCTGATCTCAATGGTGAGGTCAATTTGGGCTTAAAGTGACCCAAATTTTCAGCTACCTTTAGATCTTGCAACTGATACAATCAAATTGAAAACTTCAAACATCAAGAAAAATATAACAAAATTTGATGAAATGAAAGGAAAAAATGACTTTCTTTGACTCCCTAGATTCAACTATGAGGTCCTTGAATCCACAAAATGCACCAAGCAAAAATTTTCAATCCAAAATGAAACCCTTAGATTTGGGATGGAATCTTCAACACTGGATGTCTGATACCATGTTGGAGTTAATGGTGACTCCCCAACACCCCAAGCAATAGTTGCTAGACCAAAATATCTTCATAAGATAGAACATGGGGAGAAAGCTTGTTTCAATAATGCAAGATTGAATATTGGTTTAACATAAAAATGTACATGATATTTCTTGCTTATAGAGGTAAGGTAGAGAGATAGGATTAGAAAATATCATGACAAGTGTCTCAATCCTATTACATGAAACAACTAATAAACTAACTACCCAAAAAACAAGCATTACTAGCTAGATAAGATAAGTTCTAGAAAAATTCTACGAAGAATTATATATCCTAAGTAAACTTAACATGTAAACATGTCCCCTAATTACCTAGTGAATGAATTAGCTAGGTACAAGACATTTATTCACACCACCTATAAGTGAAAAAAGAAGGTAAATGATCCCTCCTTTAGAGGAATTTTTTAAATTAACATTGATGGTTCTTCTCACAACAATATAAGTACTAAGTTGAAAGGATTGGTGGAATTGGGTGGGATAATGTTGGTCTATTTTACCTCTTTAAAGCTCTTTACCATGAGGATTAACACTAATAGGATGAAGGGTCAAGCCATCCTTGAGGGTCTAAATAAATCTCCTGAACTAGGTAAGAACAAGATAATATTTGAGATATATTACATGATTTTAGTTTGAATTCTAAATAATCTAATGAATTATGAATATTCTTTAAGGTTATCACTTTTTGTGGAGCATATTGTTCACCTTTTGCTTAAACTTTGATTCCATGTCATTTTTTCATATTTCTAAAAAAATATTTTTGGAGACTTTTTCACTAAATATTTATCTATGATGATGATGATTTTTTAATAAGATATGGATTTAGTAATCTTAAGAAAACAAAAATACCTTCAAAATATGGACATCTCTTAAAAGGGGTACCATTTCCTCAAATTTGAGGGAAAACTCTTTTGAGGATATGATGAAAAATTATAACTCATTTAGATTTTACTCATTATTTTCTATATTATCACTACATACTTTATCAATTTGGCTTACTAGCTCTCCAATCTTGTTTTTTTCAAAGGCCTTTTTATTTAGTGATTCCCATTGAGGGATAAAAATTTATAAAACTATTAAATTGGTTTTTTGGTTTGAATATTTTAAATATATAAATATGTTTGTGTGTTTATAGATGATTATATTTATAGATTTTTAATAACGAACTAAAAATTAAATGATTTTTTACGTGTATGGGGTATTATGAGATGTTAATTTTATGAGGATTAAAAATGTACATATTTATTTATTATAATTTTGGTTACTTCTTTTCTCATAAGGCCCTATAAATATGATTATATTTAGCATTAAAGATAATGAAATATAGAAAATAAATAAGACTATCATCATTAATGTCAAGATACATTACCCCCCAAACAATTCCCAATCTCATAGATCTCCAACAATAAAATCACATTTTGTCATTTATGAGAATGTGAAATCCTCCAAAAAAATGAATTTTTAATCAAAACCTTGAAAGGATTTGAATCAACCATGTCATATAATTTTGTAATATAAAGAAATTCTTCAAAATTTTAATAGAGGAAGGAAGCTTCCAAACAGTTGTAGCAACTTTTATATGAATGTTGTAATCAATAGAACACAATTATTCTAGAAATGTTTGATATTTCAAGAGTAGTATGTTGGCCCTTACCTAAAATCCAATATTTAAGATGATATGCAAGGTGAAAAAAAAAAAAAATCGATGATATACTTCCAAAAACTACTACAAGTTTAGTTGTAACATATAAAGATCATGTTTAGATTAGTATATTCACTTTCACCACTAGTGTTCTTATGTAAAAATTATATTATTCTACATTCAGTTGCAATAAGGGTACTTTTCCTTTAATATTTCTACAAGTTTATTTTGGATCAAAATTCATATTTTCTTTGTCCAATTTTCCTTTTCTATGTGATGGTTTATGAGTATATCATAGTTTCATGGTGGTTAATATGGAGAAGAACCTTGTCTTTGGTAATGATCTCATGGAATACATTTTGGGGCCTTTCATTTTCATGATGAACATTATAATCAAAATATGCATCACATGTTAAAAGGAAGAAAAAAATTGAAACATTATTTTGTAAATTGAAATTTTATTACTCATTAAAAAGAGATTGGTTAAAAACTTCACAACTTGAAATCAGATGCATGTAAGACTCCTAGTCCTTCTAAATATTATAAAATACCATACATTGAAAGGGATTTTTTTACTAAAATTACCAAAAAATCATGAAGGTGAATATTCATCCATCTCTTTTCATTTTTAGAAATCTCTTCTCTAGTGTTCCTTTTGTTGGTAAGATTATTATGTTAATATATAGTGTTGTTATTGATGGAAACCCATTGTATAAATGTAGAAGTATTTCTCTAGAGAAGACTAAGTGTTTTGGAAATTTGAGTAAATCCTAGTGTGTATGTTCAGTGATTAGAGGAATAGTTTTATGGCCCACATTGCTCCACTATGAAAAATATTGTCTTGATGTTTCAAGGTGTTGATGGCATGTATTGAAGGCATTTATATTGAATATGGTTTTAAGGTTTTCTATCTTCTACAACTAAAGATATTAGTGAAAAATTATCAGGCTTAGTGATGGTAGACTGAGTAGTACATAGTGCATGATCAAAATGCTCTAGATTCCACAAAAGATGAATATTGTTGAATAGGACAACTGAGAGAGGAGGGTGTGAATTAGTTGTCAGAGATTTGATCTTTTAATTCAGTCACGAGAACTAATTCATAACACAACTTAAATGATTAATCATCAAATGCTAATGTAGAAAATTAAATCCAACACATGATCACAATAACACTAGATTTATATGGAAAACCCAGTAAGGGAAGAAAATGATGAGGATTAACTCACACTATAGAGAATATCAATGTTGATTACAAGAGTCTCACTTCCTAAGAAACAAGACTCATTACCAAAACAAGGACTCATTGTCCAATAGGGCTGTCAACCTAGAGGGCTTAGTACCACAGAGATACAAAGAAGAAAAAGAAGACTTGTTACAGAGAGAAAAAAATCTCAATGCAACAAAGGATTCCACCACAATCACTCACAAACATGCATGAATGATATATTTCACCTTCTTCTAATTGTATCTATAAAATCAACATTTAGGATTTGCATTGATCAACCACACTCGCATCACACACACTCACTCGATAACATCAATGTTGCATCAATCTACTCTTTTTCTTTTCACTTATCTCTCTTCTTTTCTCTTGTATATTTTTCACCACTTACTAATCTTTTATTTATACCATATTCAACTTTGAAACATATCCAAAGTCTACCATCCAAATTTGAATTCAAATTAGGTCAATGCCAAAACATCTTAGGGTGGTATTAGAATGAGGGCTACCCAAACACACACTTCATAGGGACCCAACTAGATCCAACACACTTCATCAACTTCAAAAGTAGTGTTCAACACAAGGTTAGAAAAACTAGCGTAAAACACATAGAACAATTAAGCACAAACTTTCTAGATCCTGAAATTATCTTTAATACAATCAAGGCTAGTCAACTCTAGAACTGCAAGTCATAAGACTTCATCAAAGAGAAATATAGACCAACAACATTGAAGTTCTGGACCTCAACTAGAAACATAGAAAACCATAGTTCACAATTGGCAAACATAACTTACATTGTACAATGAATCAACAACTAAAAATATGGATATAGCATCTTCTAACAACCATGAATCAATGCCACATGTGGTGTTGAGTGGGAATGAGTATAGTAGCTCAGGTGAGAGAAAAAGTTTGAATGGTGCTATTGGAGACTCAGAGGAATATTTCAATGGAGATCTAGAGGAGGATGCAGAGGAGGATGCAGATGTTGATGGAGATCCATAGGAGGATGTCGTTGGAGATCCAGAGGAGTTTGAGGATGAAAATGCTTTCACTAGGGTCGTTGGGCCTCTCTTTTTCTCTATAATAGGGTCATCCCTACTTCTGATGGAGAGCTCTAGAGGTGGTGCAGGGTGATGGCCCTATTTGTTCCTGGGGACAATGCTTTTGTCTTAGCTAGTGCCAGTTTTGGTGTTTGCTATCTAGGAACTATGCTAGTTCTTTTTGCGTAGGTGGCTTTAGGTCCTTCACTTTGTACATTATTTTGGTTGCATTGGCATTCTTTTGTTGCTTTGTGCCTATCTATTGTTGGATATGGGGTTCTGAGGAGGAGTAGGACTGCTTCGTGTGTTGTGTGCTTGAGGTGGATTGGGGGTCTTGTCCTATTCTTTGGGGCTAGCGATTGTGTCTCTGTAGGAGCCTTTCTTGGTGCATGTTTGCTTGAGGGTGCACTTTTTTTTCCTTGTGTTGGGTGCTTTGGGTTTCTCAAATGAGGCTTTGGGTGAAGCCACAATAGTGGTTTACAATTTGATGGAGGAAGGAAAATTGAGAAAAAATGACCCCATGGAAAAAATAATTATTTTGGGGATTCGCATAAACTTGAAGGTTTGCACGAACCAAAAAATGGGTTTGCTAGAACGTTCAAGTGAAACCATTCAATATTTTTTGTGCCCAAAAAACAATCAAAATACATGTAATCAAGGTAGTTCAAGTGAACCCCTGGGGGTTCGTTTGAGCCCCCCTAAACCCTAATTCTCCCCCTCAGACACAAAGAAAACTAATTTTTTTACGCTTCGAATGTTAGTTTGAGGATGAAAATGGAGGATTCTTCAAAAACTCAACTAGAATCAGGTAGTCCTTAGAATGAGCTATCCAACAAATATAATTTTAATATGTTTTTGTTTCATTATGTATTTGTTTTTTTAGTTTTATTAAACATAGGTTTTTCATCAAAAATGAAGGTCTTTGTGATGCACATGTGGAAAATAGTAGATTATTAAAAAAAAATTAAAAATATGAGTGCACCAGATATTGATGTCCTTGATCCAAAAAAAAATAAAATTGAATTTTGACATATAGAAAAAAAAATTATGCATTATACAACCACACTATGTCTGAATTGTAATTGGTTTGAATTTGAAACTTGATTAAAGAAAAAATATTCAATAAAAATTTATCTAACCAAGTGGAAGCACTAGATATAGAAGTTACAAATTTAAATTTGAAATAATTAGATTTTAATCCTTCATGGGAAAAAAGTTATGCATTGTATGGTTTGCATCACTTTTTAAAAATGTTGTTTTATGAAAAAAAACCAGTTTTTTGTGGGAGATGGAAATAGAAGTGTAATCTAATTCCAAAAATTTTGAAAAAAATATTTTTAGAATCTATAGAAAAAATGTGATGAGACTCTAGTTTGCATCATATTCAAATTCCTCATGGTTTAGCCTCTATAGGTGCCCAAATGTGAAAATTTAGTTAAAAATATTAATTTCAATGTCTAGTTTGGCCAAAAATTGTAAACCACTATTGTGGGATCACCCCTTTGTTCCCTTCTGTTGATGGGGGCTTTGGTTTGGATATCTTTGATGCCTATGGTGGCCTTGGTGGTTCCTTTAGTGTGGGTTCTTTCAGCCTGTTGGAGGACACTTTTGATGTGTTCCTCTCTGTTCATTTGGGTTCTTTGTTTCTCTTGTGTCTGGGTGGAGCTGGTTTTGTTTACTCTCCTTTTGGTTTAGTTAGGCGTCTTGTTCCCTTTTAAGACTGTGGTGATCCTGCTTTTGGAAAAGCATTCCTCTTTGATGGGGTTATTTGTTTTTATCTTTGGGTCCTCTTTTCAGAGGTCTTTGGTTGTTGGCTGGGGTCCTCTCTCATTGATTCTATCGGCAACCCTTTTTGTTTTTTCTTGGGGGTGTAGAGTTCCTCTATTTTTTGGTGTGGTCCTTGTTGGGTGGTTCTCTTTCTCCCAATTTATGTTTCTTGTTGTTTTTGGTTTGTGGATTTTGGTTGGGCCTCTTTTTATGCTAATCTTGAATCCCCAGTTGTTTTGCGGCCTTAGTAGGTTATTTTTGGGTTTTTTTCCTTTTGTGTATAGCTTGTTCCTAGTGCAATGGTCTCCTAAGGATGTTATAGTTGCTCATCTTTTTGTTGCATTGGCTTTCTCCTCAAACCCTATGGAGGTGGGTTCCTTTCCTCTTAAGGTGGATTTGGGAGGTGAAGCTCTCTAACTCTCTTAGTTATTGATTCTATTGAGGTGGTTGCTTCTCCTATGGAGGTGGAGGTTGAGGGAGTTGGAGGTTGATTTGTTGGATGTGATATATTCTCCAATAGAGGGGAGCTCTCTCCTTTAGAGGTGGAGGCTAAGTTGGATTCTTGGTACCAAGCGAGCTTGTGTTGCCGGGAGGTTGAGTTCTTGTGTCTTTCTGCCTTCCCTAGTGGTTGCTGGAAGAATGTTTTGAGGCTCCTATGGTTGCATGTGGTTTCTAATGTCCCTACTATGGTGGGTGTGTTAGATTGTCTAGAGTTTTTGATTATGGATTTGATGGTGCTCAACACCATCAAGTTTGCAGTCTCTTGTGGCTCTGTGGTGTTTCCCATGGGCGGTTGGTTGGTTGATGCTTGGCAGATGCAAGAAGGTTATTTTTGTATCCAGGGGTTTCTAGTCCCTATTTAAAACTAGGTCGTTAAAGGTTCTCAGACCCTTGCTTGTTTCATTGATGCAGTTGTTGTAGTCATGTTTTCATCTTTTGTAGCTACTGATTGTTTGCATTGTATCTCTTCTACAACTTTCCTTCCTTTGAGTGGGTTGCAGGTCTCATCAAAACCATTTTGTACTAGGATTTTGGTCCCATCAAAACCTATTTTCTCATAATAAAAAACAAAAATGATCAACATATATGAACCACATGACCATAAGAGTAAATCCAAAGTAGAATCTAGAGCAACCATTCAACACTTGCAACATATAGTCATTACAATTTTCTCAATATCCTAGACATGTACATCCAACAACAACTAGTTGATAACCAGTTGATCAATTGAAATCAATGAAAACATCTTCAATATTTCCATTCCTGCCACAATCTCCCCCTTTGTCATTGATGGCAATGCATGATGTGAAAAACCATCAAAGACACCATACTAGCTTTGATTAAATTTCTCAAGATTTTTCTTTCTATTTCCCCCCCTTTATAGATATTGTCTTGTATTCTAAGTTCTCTTTTTCTTCACATGCTTCCTCTCCTTTTTTTCTTTTTTTTTTCAACTTTTTTCACATTTTTCCTCTCCCCATTTGATATCAATGTCAAAGGAAAAATATATTTTACATTGATTTCTCCTTTGACATGAAAAACATAATACTCACAATCACAACACCTGGCACTACCTACTCCCCTTAAGAGGTAGCCCCCAAAACATTAGTCCAAAAGAAGGATATATCCATAGAGCCCCTAGATTGATGCATCTCCATATGCATCAAGTTTAAGAAAGGAGGGTAAATGAATCCTAACTTCTTTCAGAGATACTAAAAATTATCCTTAGGAAGAGCCTTTGTGAAAATATCAACAATTTGATTCTTCATCAAAACATACTCAAGATTTAGTTCATTCTCCATCACCTTCTCTCTCAAGAAATGATACCACATAGATATATGTTTCATCCTCAAGTGCATCACATGATTCTTCAAAATATTAATTGCACTTGTATTATCATAGAAAATATAAATAGGATCATCATACACCATTGTGATATCTTTCAATGTATGTTTCATCAATAGAACTTGTGTACAACAAGATGCAGGAGCAATATACTTAGTTTCAGTAGTAGACAAGGAGACTGAAACTTTCTTTTTGCTCAATCATGCAACCAATCTGCATCCAAGAAAGAATGCACCCCCACTTGTACTCTTTCTATCATCTACACATTTGACCCAATATACCTTTGTATAAGCACTAAGTGTAAAGTTAGTAACTTTACGATACCACAACCGATAATCTAGAGTGCCTTTCAAATATCTAAAACTTATTTTAACAACATTTGTTCCCTTAGGATCTTCTTGAAATCTAGCCACAAGTCATACATTATGCATAATATCTAGTCTAGTAGCAATCAAATAGAATATTCCACCAATCATAGATCTACACTTTCTCTGATCACCCTTAGGTGAACCATAATCTTTACCCAATTTGCAATTAATCACCAAAGGATTACATATCGATTTGGAACAATCCATCCCAAACTTCTTCAACATCTCTCTCAATACTTAGACTGTGAAATAAAAATTCCTTTCTTTGTTTGATTAATCTATAGCCCAAGAAAGAAATTCATCTCTCCAAACATATACATTTCAAATTATTTCTACATCTCTTCCACATACATCTTGTACAAATTTTTTATTTCCTCCAAAGATAATGTCATCAACATACACAACTACAACCAATATTTTGTCATTTTCAATCTTAAAATAAAAATTACTATACATAGTACCTTTGTTGAAACCTTGTTGAATCAAGTACCTATCCAATCTTGCATACCAAGCTTTAGGAGTTTTCTTCAAGCCAAACAAAGATTTATTCAATCTGCACACCATATCTAGTTAATCTGTCAATTGAAATCCTTATGTTTATTCCATGTTGACTTCTTTTATCCCACCATTCAAAAATGCTAACCTAACATCCATCTAATAGAACTTAAAATATTTATGAGAAAAAGTTATAAGAACATCTTTATAGATTCCATTCTTGTTACCAAGGAAAAAGTTTCCTAAAAATATATGCCTTCTACTTGTGAGTAAACTTTACAAACAAGCCTTGCTTTGTTTCTAACTTTTCCATTCTCATTTAACTTATTTTTGAATAACCACTTTGGTCCAATAATTTTTTTATCTATCGGTCTTTGAACCAATTCCCAAGTTTGATTCTTCTCAATTTTCTTAAGTTCTTACTTAATGTCTTTCATCCAATGTTGATATTTACAAGCTTCACTTGTATTCTTTGGTTCAATCTTAGAAAGTAAACATAGATTCACTTTAGCAACAACTTTACTTCTAGTTAATACATCTTTTTTCTTTTCACCAATAATCTAACTTTTTGAATGATTCTTTTATACATATCTAGTTTTCTTAGGGGACTTCATTAGAGAATCTTCTTCTCTTTCATTTTGTTCATTCTACTTCGCTTGCTCATCCTTTTCCTATTCTTCAATCTCTTCTATTCTTACATAATTAGGTTCATCAGATACATATCCATCAATGTCAACAAAATTCTTCATTGTCTAATCAACCTTGACATTTGCACTCTCTACAATCTTTCTCATTAATTTTTTGAAACATTTGTATGCCTTGCTATTAGTAGAATATCGAAGAAAAATTCCTTCATCACTTCTTGCATCAAAATTTCCCAAAGTTTCTTCATCTCTTTTGATATAACATTTGCTTATGAATACCTTGAAATGATTAATAGTAGGAATTATTCCTTTCCATAGCTTGTAGGAAGTCTTTGTACTATTTTCTCTTGCTTGAACTTGATTGAATACATAAACAAAAATATGAATAGCTTCTTTCCACTAAACATCTAGGAAACCAGCCTTGGAGATGGGTATGTGTAGGATCATGATGGGCCAAAAAGTGGCAATATGATGGGTATATATAGGGTATGTGGTTGACGACCTTTTTTTTTACCCAAAATTGATGAAACGAAAAAGGGTTTTTAAAGGAGATTCTAAACCAATATAAATTATGCTTTATTTTGAATTTAATAAATAATTTTATTTGTTTTCTATTTGAATTATGACTAAATCCCTGATTGATAGGCTGATTGAAAAATATCTATTGCTTTCAAATGGTATCACATTTTTTGAATCTGAAACATGCGTCACATTGTATGCTTCACATACTATAGGATTAAAAAAATAAAAAATAAATTTCACGAAGTTTTGACCAAGTTAAGGTGGTCAAACATACGAGTTTTTATATTTTTTAAAAGTTGTAATAAAAAAATTCATAATTAATTATTTACTTGGAAAAAAAAAGAAAAAAATATGCATCACATTAGGACATGAGTCATCTACCTATGTATAAAATCTTATAAAAAATATTATCATTTTATTGTAGTTAGGGTGGTCAAACAAACACCTTCTTATTCTTTCCCTAAAATTTAAGTACTACTGCATTGAAATTTCAAATTTTCACCAAATAGATTTAAAAAAAAAAAAAAAAACCTAGTAGTTTAGAAACTACATTCAATTTGCTACAGATTCTATTCTTACACAATTTTGAAATAATATAGATAACATATTCAAATTTTTATGTCAAGTTTCCGAACTCTGATTTTTCTAATTTTTTTGCCACTTAAGGGCCTGTTTTTTCCATGATGATCCTACACATGCCCAAATAATTGATCTAGGAACCTCTTGAACTATTCTATTTTTCCTTTCAACAACTCCATTTTTTTGAGGAGTTCTTGAGGAAGATAACTATCTCTTTTTTAGATGCACTTCACAAAGCATATTAAACTCATGGGAGATGAATTTTCCACCTCTGTCAGACCTTAAGCATTTTATCTTCAAGTTTACTTCATTTTCAACCATAGCTTTTGTGGACACCGAAAAAGTAGCCCTTCTAATTTTTCTGACTCATTTAGGCCTTCCTTGGTATTTTTTATTAATATCGCCTTGTTTAATGTTGTGAGGTTTTTAACACATCCACACTAGGTCTTGATGTCTTGCAAACTGAATAAAATGCATTTAACAATGTCATGTATATGTATTGTAAAGTGTTGTAAATGAATTTCACACTTTTCTAGACTTTTAGTAAGAATTTAAGTCACATGGACCTATTTTTCCCTTAATTCAGTGTTATAAAATGCATTTATTTGCATCTTCACATTAAATTTGGAAGGCTTGTAAATTAAACCTAGCCTTAATCTATTGTTGTAATATGTTTTACACATTCACATTGGATCTTGTGCATTTCTAGGCTAAGTGGACCTCATTTTAATGTTGTAGAGTATATTTAACCATACTTTCACACTGAAATTTGTATCCCTGGCCCTAATCACCCTTTATATCATCATTAATAGGCACTTAGGCCCCTTATTTTTGCATATTGAGGCATGGTTTGACTGAAATCTTGATAAACACACTTAAAAACCCCAAAATATTGAAGACCCACCTCAAAAAACTCAAGGTGGGACTCATTCGCCACCTTTAGGGAATTAGTCCCCTTAGGTGGGACCCATTCACCAAGGGTGGAAAATAAGTCCCTTTTGGGGACTCTTTTAAAATTGAGCAGGAAAAGTGCAATACTAACTTGAATTTTGATGAATGTCAGCCTTGGGGATCAAAATAACGGCCATTTGAGTGCCTTGCCTACATAAAAAAGCTTCCAAATCCTCATTTCATCCTAAATAATCGAAGCAACATAAAGGTATTCAATTTTTCAATTCAAGCAAGCAATAGTTAGGAATTTGAAGTCTTCACAAGGTCATCAACATAATATTCAAGATCATTTTTGAGACATTCAAGAGCAATATTCTTCAATATTTGTTGTAGAAATTCAATATCCATCACCATGGGAAGGTTCTAAATGCATTGTTTCATTTTCATGGTTCATTATCTTACTTCATCATTTTGGTTTAATTACTTAAAATGGGTTTGGCCAAGTCAAACCCCTATCTCCTAACAATCAATATTTTCTTTCTTTGTGTGATTGTAGATCTAGGTGCTTTGAAAGGAATGTAGATCATTATATATTAGGTTTGAAACTTTTTGGAGTCATCTCACTATTGAAAAGGTCAAAATGTTCACAAAAACTCACTTACAGCCCTAAAAATCAAGGTTTCGGATCTAGACACTTAGAGATACAGATTAAGCAAACCAATAGCTATAGATTCCACTTCTGATTTTCTAGAAAATTCAAAGTGGACACATTCACCAAGAGTGGTGAATGACTCCCAATGTACCTATTTTTTAGATATTTTTTTGGATTTGGATACCTATTTGGCTAAAACAAGCTCTCTAGTGTAGTTTTCCATAATTGGGACGAATTCACCAAGAATGGCGAAGGAGTCCCACCAGGTTTAAAAATTAGCATTTTTCAGTATTTTTGAGCTATCTCCAATCTCTTTAGGGTTTGCAGGTGCATACCATTCACATCTTTACTTTTTTATTATGCTTTATTTACATTTCTAGGTCTTTTCTTAGGCCATTTAGCAATTTTTTGCATACCACATTGTGTTTTCAAACATTTTATGTTTTCCAAGTTTACACTTGGTGGTGAACCCCCTTCTTGTCTCAATCATATCCTAGGATACCTTATTTCCAAATCTCCTATATCCTTTGAATTGGGTTGAGATCTCTAATGTGTCTTTGAATGTGAATATTGCAAAATCATTTCCCTCTCCTTGAATCCATTTAATGAATAAGGAAGTGAAGCATCCATTTCTAGTGTTCGCATTTTGGTGAACCCAAAATTTGAACATCATAATTTTTATTTGGAGAGCATCATCATCCTAGATCTAGCTTACATTAAATTTACATTAGGACTTGCATTGGTTAATTTGCATCTAGGGTTTCTAAATTTTTGGATTAGTGATAGTGCATATAGGTCACAATTTTGCATCTTAAATCATTGAAAATTGTTGAAAAACTACATTTTCATTTAGGATACACATCATACAAACTAAAAATCATAAAAATCAATTGATTTATTTTTACTTTTTTGAAAAAAATTCCTACTAGGACTCATTCACCACCTTCGGTGAATCAATGCCAGTGCACCCCTAAAATTGCCTTTTACAACATTAAAAACCTTATTTTTACACTTTTATTTGTTGCCATTAACTATGTATATTAGTTGGTTGAGTTTCTATTACATGCATTTCATTAGATCTAGCTTAACTTAGCTCATTTCATGCATTGCTCAATTTCAAAATTTGTATTTACAAAATTTCATCTTTTAGATTGTTCAAAAATGTAACCAACAAAATACCTTGTTTCACATCTAAAAAATGTATTTAAGCACTTCACTTTAAGTTATTGCATTTCACATTCTTTATTTTTCCATGATAGCATGTTTACTTTCAAGAGATGTGGCTTTGATATGATTAAAAATAGATTGCAAAAATACAACATCCCCTCTTATGAGTTTAGTTTAGAGGTCATTAAGAAACATGATAATTATCCTTTTACTTATGAGAACATCCTAGATCAGACAAATCAAAAAATTGACATAATCCTTAATATTACATTTCCCATTGGTGAGGATGGTAGTATTGAAATCATAACAATCATACTTGTTCTTCTCCAGATACCTCTCCTATTAGTGATGAAGGTATCTTTTTGAAAGAGGATACAAGAATTGAGGGCCTTGATTCTCCCTCTCCTCATTCCCCTTTGGAAGATATCAGAAAACATGATGATGAGATTATAAGAACATTTCTAAAAATCACTTTCCCTAGTCTCCATGCATCCCTTGCTTGTGAGAATGCTTTAGAAAAAGAATATGATATCATAGATAGCCATGATACTCAAAATTGTCTTTTTCCTAATATCCTTCCTTGATGCAAAGAGGATAGGTTGGTGTTGAAAGATATGCCTATTAAGAGTCATGAGAATCTTGTCCCTCCCTTCCCTAATGCTCCTACCATTTAGGAAGATCTATTTGGTAAGCATGAAAATCATAGTTGTCAATCTCTTGATTACTCCTCTACTTGTGACAAAGTTTCTTTACAAAATTTAACCATGGATCAACATATTACAAACTCTCCTACTAGGGTAGATAATATGACACACGAGAATGAGACCTTGGAGAAAAATTACAATCAAATAGACCCTTCCCCTAATATCCCAACTATCGACAAACAAGAAAATCCAACCATTGATAACTCCTTTACTTGCGATGAAGTCATTTTAGAAGAACCAACCTCTAAATATCATGAACATCTAGTTTGTTGTTCTCCTAAAAAACTCTCCTTCTAGGGAGGATATCATGGTGCAACAAAAGGAAATAATTCACAATAATGATATTATGCCCTTACATGAAGATGATGAAGTAACATTAGACTCTACTTTAATAAGGGATGTTAATATTTTTCAACCTCAACTCACCATTTACCCCCCTTCACACAAACCACAAACTCAAAACAAACCCAAGCTTATCCTTTAGCAACCTAAGCATAATGTATTGTAGCAGTCAATTCATAATAACAATGCTTATACATATAACACTAGAAACAATCCAAAACTACAACAACCAACCTCAACACCCTTACCTTTTCCTAATGCCATGTTTTCTAGTGCTCTTCATTTTCCTTTGCATAGTGGTAAAGAGTATGATCTTGTTGAACAACTTAAGAATACTCTTGGAAAGATATTTGTAGGGACCTAATTCAGAATTCAACTAATTATCACACTATGCTTCAAACTTCATTGCAACAAATTCCTATCCCTTCTAATGCGCAACCGAATGACATAGCAACAATGATTCAAGGAATAAATGCTAACATTGTTTTCCACCAAAGTCAACTCCCCCCTTTGGATGTGGAAAAAAAAATGATTCTTTCATGATCATAGCTTAATACAGTAGGATAGGGATAAAGAAAACCTTTGTTGACAATGGCTTACCCTTAATGTGTGTAGTGTAGACCTCTTGGATAGGCTTCATGTGGATAAATCAAAAATACAACCAGATTCTTTATCTATTGAGAGATTTGACAATGTAGGAAAACAAACGCTTGGTGTGATCACTTTTCCTATTACAGTTGGGAAGGTCACATTGGAAGCACCAATCCATGTAATGCCACATGATCTCCCATTTAATGTTCTCTTTAGCAGACCATGGATTGATGCAATGAATGGGGTACCTTCTAATCTTCATCGTAAAATGAAGCATATTTACAATAACAAAGTGTACACACTTGAAGCTGACCATAACCCAAAGAGTTGTTTAAACATTGAGAAAAACAAAGAAAATCCTTTAGCAACATTAAGACCAACTACACAAGTGGAGCCTGTACAATAGAAAGACAAAGAAAAACACATTGAATAAGTCAAAAAGCTATTAGATGATGATTGGGTTTCCTTGGATTTCACACCTAGCTTTGGTGTGCAACCAAAGATCATAATAAAGAAGTGTGAAAAAGAAACAACGATAATGTCAACACAAAACTTGGAAGAAACTTCAAATGCATCCACCTCAACCATTTCAAAAAATGAAGCAAATTACACAACAGAGTTTCATGAACTTAATCATAAGCAACCACCAGATCCAAAAGCAATGGAAAGGATTTATAGAAAAATTTATGAACTTATGAAACAACTTGGGTATAGTGTTGTGCAAAAATTATTTTTATTATTTTGATCTTTAACTCACTTAAGCATTGAACAAAAGAAATATGCGTGAACAAAAAAAAGAATATCACAACATAACACCAGGATTTTTATGTGGAAACCCTATTAGGGGAAAAATCATGGTGGATGGCCAATCCATAATGTAATATGAGTATACGCAAAGGAAAGATTACAAAATAGGAATGCACTTGCATTCAGGCACACTGCCTAGAGCTCACTGCTCAAATAAGATAGGCTCACTACCTTACAATGATTTGGATTGAATCCAAAAAGGTGAACTGATAGAATAGCATCTACAATGCTTGATTACAGTTCCAATTAAGCACTATAGTCAATCTTTTGTCTTTCTAATTGATTCAACAATTCTGCTCTATTATGCACAAACTCTTTATGCCAAAGAACTTAATGCACAAGTGAAACTATGCATAATTGCTTAATCACCCTTTTGATGTTTGCAACACACTTATATACTTACAATTTACTCACAATATGATATAACTGATAACTTATATATATATCCACATCAAGGATCTTTCCATTACAAGTTGATCTTCAGTAAAGTATGACCACATGCTGATTTGTGGATCAAAATAGTGACTTCATTTTCCATCAATGACAACATTAGAAGCCATATGCCAACAATCTCCCCCTTTTGCATTGATTGCAACACTTAGTGGAAAATGACTAAGTGTCAAAACTAGTAAGTACACTGCCAAAGTTAAAAATGTCAAAACACAACTTCTTTTCAAAAGACTACTCCCCCTTGGAATTTCAAAGCATTTTTCGCTACACTCTCTACCCCTTTGACATCAATGACAAAATTTGGAAATCCAAAATTTCAAAATTTCAATACTGTGCAAGCATAACCTGCAACTTACAAAAATTTGAAGACATCCACAAAGTCATTCTTCAATGCACTTAAGTTTGAGTCCCAAACACTTTTCAATGCAGCTTCAAGATTTATTGGGTCAGGAGCAGCCATAACATCTTTAGCCTCTTTCAATGCATTAACCATTATTTCAATCTTTGGACTAATTATTCCTCTGAGTTCGCATACTCTCCCAACAGTCCTCTCATTTTCAAGCTTCAAACTCTTTATTTTTTCAAGAAAAGACATTACCTGACATTCTTGTTTACCAACATTACCAGCTAATGGGTCAAAAGCATTAGAAATAGTGACCAACTATTTCTCAATATCCTTCACCTACTTTTCATTTGCTTCAGTGAATTTAGAAAAGACTAAACAAGAATTATACACTTTTCCTCCTTTATACAAAATATCTTGAACATTTTTTGTGTAGGTGGCTAATAGAGTTTTGTCTTTTGCAATCAATTCTTTCAAACTACCAAATCTATTTTCTTTAAACTCCTTTCGCACCTTAATCAAGGCTAATTTCTCAAAAGATTCAAAATGAGAACTTATAAAATTTATCAGCTTCTTTAGCTCACTAGAAGAGGAACCAGATGAATCCATGACATGGATAGACATTAATTTCTACAAAACTCTAGATACAAGGCTTAGCAATTCATTTTCTTCTATGTGAGACTTCATAATCTTCTCACTGGCTTTGGCTTGAGCAATTGAAGCAACCTTCATCATTTGAATTGGGGACAAAGTGGATAGATTGATTGATCTTTCATCCAATTCAGGATGTAATTCTTCCTGCTGCTCCATTAGAGATCTCTTCACTTCGTCTACTCTGATTTCTTGAACTTTTACTTCTTCAATCTTGGGTTCTACAAAGACTATTTCTGGGTTTCCTTTAGGCAGTTCAACCTTTTCAATATGCACCTCCTTCTCCTCAGCTAACACCTCCTTAGGAACTTTAGCTTCCTTAGGTGTCTCTATGTTTTCCACTTCAGGAGGAGTCTAGAAATTTTCAACATCAACATTCACTTCCTCATATCTAGTATCCACTTCTTCAACATTTATCTTATTCTTTGAAATAAACTTTTCTAGAGTCTTTCTGGTTTCCCTAACAACAACATCAATCTCACTAATCATGAGTCTATTCACCCTTGTCTTTCTCTTGAATTCCTTTTTGACCTTTTCAAGGAGTGAATTCATCTCCTTTATTGACACCTCCGGACATAAATTAGCAAGAATTCTTTTCTTGATGTTCTCTTCTTTTTTTCTGGCACTTAACCTTCTAGAATCTAAAATATTATATAGACTCTTGGGCAAGCCAAACATGATTTCAACAAGAACTTTATTGAAAATATTCATATGTTTTATTGCGGCCTCTTCAAGAGTCCTCTAACTAGATTCATCAAAACCTTCGTACGATTCACAAACTGGCTTGAGATTACCATCTTTGACAATTGCATTATCAACTTCCTCAACTAACATACGAAGTTTCTCAACTTTTTCCTTTTTCTCTACTTCTTCTTTGTCAGAATATTTTCTCTTATTTAACTTGACAACCATAGTCTTATAAGCCTTTATTTCTTTTACAAAGTCTTTTGATTCATTCCCTTCCTCTTCATCTTCAGAAGTAGCTTCATATGCTCTCATGCTTTTATTCTTCTTTCTTTTTCTGAAAGCCCTGGCTTGAGTTGGCTGGGCTACACGGGAACTCCTGGTAGATCTAGTGTGAGTAGACGATGTTCTTGGACTAGCAGATTCTATTTTTTCTTTCTCTTTTTTTGCTTCAACCTCATCTCTCTTCCTTAACACTTCTTTCAATATCTCCATAGGTATGCCCATATTTTCTACAAATACTTCTACTTCTTTTCTTACTCTTCTAGCTATCATAGGTTTCTTCAATTTTGAATAAACCTACAATCTTTTCTCTGCATAGTTTCCAAATCTTTCTTCTCTCAGATCCTATGGTGAACTCAACAATTGTTCTGCCTGCATTTTCAAAATTTTCTCCTCTACTTTGTAACCCATAGGCATGATCCAAATTTTTCTAGGATTAGCAGCTTCCATATGGCATTGATCAATGTCTACCATAAAGCAAATAGTATCTTTGTACTATTCCACTATTGAGGTAGGAATTCTCTCCCTAGAATGCACCATATTCTAGAAAATTTTAAAGTATCCCTAAAGGGTAGTATTCCAATTTTTATGATCACCTAAACCAAACAAAATGTTCCTTATCTGAACAACTACCGGCTCATCAATGCGCCAATAAACTTTTCCAACTCCTAAAACCTCATCCAAGAATTAGGAAAGAAAACATAGCAGCAAGTTACCGTATTTGAATGTATTCTTCTTATCTTTCTTGAGTTTCCCCAAATTCTCCATTAATTGACTTTTGAGCAATTCACATAAATCATACTCTACATTTTGTTTCACCATCTCATAAGCTGCGTAGATAGTCGTACTAGATACAAAGTTCTCCCAGCTTGAGTGATAGATCTTATAACCAATAACCATTGATGGAAATTTTACATATACTACATAAATATCCTCTATTTTCATTACTCTTCTATACCATTGAGAATTTGTTGCCTCAGTGACCTTATCATTCTTTATGGACTTCAAAACTGGAAGTCTATCGGTGGAATTTAGACCTGTAACTGCACATATAGCCTCTTTCATGATTTTAAATGGAACATGCAACCACATGAATTCTCCATGAACACGGCTTAATACATATTAGACCCATTCATTTTCCTTGAATATTGGGAATTTTGCAAACTGCATGAACTTATTTTCCTCTAGGGTTTTAAATTCTAGCTTTACAGTAAAATCTTCTTGAATTATGTGATGAAAATACAGATTCATCAAATGAGAGCTTCCCAATTCTTCAATATTTGCATGTATATAAGCCCTAATATCTTCAATGTGTAGGACTCTGTACAACACAGATGAAAATACACCTAAGGGGTCTATCTCTACAAACTTATAAGGATGCCATTTAAACTTTAGATGTGGCCTATCCTTCACTTCGACTACTAGAGGAGTAGACATGAATGCAATCTCACAAATTTAAAAGTTTTTTGATAAATACCTTTTGGGGTCAGAATGAAATTTGATTGCAGATCCTTCTTTACACTAGAATCTCTCCACAATTTGGCAATGATCACTCCAAATCTCTTCTAAATTACTTTCCTCCAAAATGCAAAGTGATAACTAAGGGAAGAAAAAATTATTTTATCGTCTACACACCTAACTCCTTTTTTTTGTAATAAATTCCTTTACCCTAATTCATCTGGTTTCTTGTCTATCATGTACATAGACAAATGATTCTTCTGTGGATCTCCAAAATTCTTCAATACTGGCTCCAATTCATTGAACAACATCTTAAAAAACATCAATGCACTTACTGGACTCATCTAGATTCCAATGTCAATCACTAGAAGGGAGTTTAAAAGATTTACTTGACAGCTCCCCCTAGGCCTAAGGCCTAAAACAAATTCCTGGAGGGATTTCCAGAAGTTGCTTCTAGTGCTAGAATATTTGCTTCAATAGAGGGATTATTCTTCACCCATTTCTTCTGCATTTTCATTATGATCATATCAGTAGTGACTTTACTTTTTCCCTTAGCATCATGTTGCATGTTCTATTTTACCAAACCTCTTATGTTCCAATTGAATCTAGCAGTGTGGCTAGATTTTTGGTAGTTGTAGCACACAACACTTCCATATCTAGGCCAACTATTCCACTGATTTTGTCTTGATCTACATTGGTTAGCAATATGTCCAAATCTATTGCATGCGTAGCATTGAACATCTCTATGAAAGTTATTCATCATAATTTTGCATTCACTTGAGTTATGGAAATTAAAGCACTAACATGAAAATGATGGTCCTCTTGTGTTCATCCTACTCCTACACTAAGAAGCCATATGACCAAATTTATTGCAAGAAAAACAATATCCATTAAATCTTTGAGACTTTGGTTGTCTTACTAAATTCCTTCTAGATCTATTCATTTGATTTCCTTGCCTGAATCTCCTTTGTCTAGTTTTCTTTTGTCCAAATCTGGAACTTTCTCCTTCTTCATATCCAAGACCTCGCCTATCACCATCAGTCCTCTGTCCTTTAATCAGTTCATCAAGTTTGGCTGAGCTTTCTTTGAATTTCTCCTTGTACTCATCCGCAACAACAAGTTCATTTCTAAGATCATCAACCCAGTTTGAAGAACCTCTTCATTGTTTTTGGATTCCTCTAGTTCATTGTCCAATCAATGACATTGTTTAGATTTTTCTTTCAAGGATTGTGTGAGATTTTCTTCATTCTTATTTCCATCCTCAATCTCCTTAGTCATTTTCATCATGATGGAGTCGATCTCATGCTTCAGGGCAACATTCTCTCTAGAAAAAAATTCACATTCTTCTATTTTGTCTCTTAGAGCATGACTGAGTTGTTCATCTTCCATGCTCTTGTTCTTCTACTTATGTTGATCACCAAATTCCTTCCTTTTCTCCCTTAATTCATTGATTTTTTCTTTTAATGACTGAATGAATTTCTCTATACTCTCAAAATTTTCTTGCAACACCCAGTTCTTAGAATTTGACTGGTCAAGATCATCAAGGGCCACCATGAGTTGTTGTTGAAGACTACTTGTATCCATTGAAAAAATTCTTCCAAGATATCCCCAAGCTATTAGAATTTTTCTAAGGAAAAATATCTAATACCAATTGTTGGAAACAAGTAACACTGAGAGGGGGGGTGAATCAATGTTGTGCAAAAACTAGTTTTATTATTCTGATCTTTAACTCACTTAAGCATTCAACAATAGAAATATGCATGAATAGAAAGAAGACAATCACAACACCATAACACTAGGATTTTTATGTGGAAACCCTATTAGGGGAAAAACCACAGTGGATGGCCAATCCACAATGTAAGATGAGTATACCCAAAAGAAAGATTACAAAATAGGAATGCACTTGCATTCAGCCACACTGCCTAGAGGTCATTGCTCAAATAAGATAGACTAACTACCTAGTATAGGAGAATGTACACCACAATGTCCATTTTTTATTACTTGAATGCTTGGTAGGTAAATGTTAGTATTTTTGAGTCTTGTGTCATGATTAAGGTATAAAAAGACCAATCATAATATAAAAGGAGGAATTTTGAGTCCTCTATGGATGAAATGCTAAATTTTCACTTGGAGAAACCTTGTAGCCTTGAAGGAAAAATATGTAAAATGTAAGTGGGAATGCAAGAATAGAGTCTAGAAGCCTTATTGGGGGTACACTAAAGGTTTCTAATTGGTTCCAGTTCTTTTAAAACAATAAACTTGCATAATGGTGTGCATTTAGTAAATAATGGTGTTTTAAGTCAAAAGGAGGTTTGGGTGGTTATAAGTCAGTTGTAGGCATTTTGGAAGGCTATTTTTATTTGTAATTGTTTAAAAAATGCCTTTGAGAGACATGATAAAATATTGATGTATCAATGGTAATGGGCATTCATTGAATAAAGGAGCAAATCTTTGTTAATTCTCTATTTTCTTTCCATTGTACAGGTTGTACAAGTAGATTATGTTTTAAACTCTTTGGATTTTTGTAGGAGACAGTGGAAGCACACCTTTTATTTCATATTGAGGCCAAAACAATAAATTTGAATTATATTTTATTGTTTCCTTGTGGTCTGCTTGTGACAGGACAACAAGGGTTTGTTTTGAAGTTCTTCAACATGATCTAAAGCCTTCCACCTACTATTTGTGTTTTTTCTCAGTGGAAAGGAATCACACCATGTTAGAATAGGGATTCACATGTTTTAGTAGAGGAATAAATGCATTCTTTGTGCAATGAAGTGAAAACCTAGGTTGGAAGTGTTTTTCCTATGAAAATGAAGGTTTTAAGTTGATTTTTGATGAACTGCAAATAGGGTTGAGTTTCTAGTGGTGTAAAAGGTATATGCAGACCCAAAAAAAAAAATTTGATGTTTTGTTTTTGTCTAGAAAGGCTCTATGTTGGGGTTTTGAAAAAACCTTGGTTTTTGCATGTCTTAGGAGGGTTTTGAGTCTGAGAGTGCAAATGAGCATGTAAGGTCTTGAGACCTAGAAAATGTCTCATTTTGAATCATTTTTCAAGACCTTTTTTGGGTCTGAGAGCATGGATAAGAGATTAAAGATGGGTCTCTTTGGAAAAGTGGCCTAATTATAGGCCTAAAACTGTGAGATTTTTAATTTTGAAGCCTTTGATCCAAAGGAGTGGTATTTGGTTCTTAGATATGTTAAGTAAACCTGAAAAGGCTCCTTTATTCCATGTTTTATTTCTCAAGTGTTTTGGAATGATTTGTACAAAAGACTGAAAAACTGGTTTCCCTGTACTGCAAGGAGTGCTAGTGTTAAAAGGTGGGTTTTGAAGGTTGTGTTGAATTTGGCTTTAAGATTGAATTTAAATGGCGCAATTGTCATCAAAGGTATGTTGAGATACTTTTTCAGGGTCTTGGTGGAGATTTGTAGTTGTTTTACAGATTGGAGGAATAAGACTCCTTGAGGGTGAGTTGAAGCTTGGCAGATTGAAGGTGTACCAAGGAAGAGTTCATTGTTTTAGATTGACATTGGAATTTTTTTCATTACTCTTCTCCTTGAATTGGAATCACTACCTTAAAATTATTTGGGTTGAATGCAAAGGGGTGAAATAATATAATATCATCTACAATTCTTTATTATAGTTCCAGTTAAGCTTTGTAGTCAATCTTTTGTCCTTCTGACCAGCTCAACAATTCTGCTCTATTCTACATAAAATCGTTATGCCAAAAAATTTAATGCACAAGTGAAACTTTGTATAATTTCCTAATCACCCTTCCAATGTTCACAACACACTTCTATACTTACAACTTACTCAAAAAATGATATAACTAATAGCTTATATATATATATATATATCCACATCAATGATCTTGTCATTACAAGTTGACCTTCAATAAAGTACAAAATATTCTTCATGTGTCGGCTGAAATCATGAAAAAAAATTGATGCACACCCATACAAGTCATCCATGACATACCTTGGACCCAAAATAAAATGCTTAAACATAAAAAAATTTAAATAGTTACTCCTTATACATCCACAATAGACCACATTCATTGAGTCAGCCATAATGAGGAAATAAACAGAAAAACATCCTATCGGATCTCCTAACTCATACACCGATTAATGGAACACTAAAAAAATTGATAATAAGATAACATGCATGGTTAAAAAACTATCTCAAGGATCCAAAACTCAAAACTATGATTCGGTGAAGCATACAGATTGAAATAGTAACCAAATACCTTGTTCTTCATATTTCTGTCGATAATATTTTGTTCTCAACTCCTTCTACTGGTATGACCACATTTTGATCTGCAAACCAAAATAGTGACTTCATTTTCCATCAATGAAAACATTATAATCCATATGCCAACAAGGATGTAGTGCTAAAGAAAAAGGTATATGTGTCCCTATAGAGCCTAACACACAAGAAACAAGTCATGGCCTTGGTTATTGTCCTCTGATAGAAATAAACAAGCCTTCACTTAATATCAAGACTATTACAAAAGACTCTTTGAAAGAAATGAAAGAGAGAAATATTCTCTTAATATTAATGTCATCACATAAAACACTAATAGTTTGAATTTATTAGATTCTACACCTTCCTATAAAGAAGAGTACAAAATCTTGTAACCTAAAGAGTCTTGTGTCAGTATGAAATCTTGTATTAAGCAAAAGGATATCTTTGTCACATAATAAAGGAAAATTATCTACTTTTGATCAAGAAAATATCTTGTTGAGACTCCTCCAAGATCATGAAATAAATTTTATTACAAGACTTCACTCTGTGAATATCATATAGTTCAGGGTCATGCCACTAATGAATGTAAGGCTTTGAATAACAAAATTCAACATCTTAAGGACTATGGTGCTCTTCCTTGGGCTAAAGCACCTATTTCCTCTAACTGAAGCTTATCTTCATCCTATTTGGCTCACCCTTGTTTTGCACTAAGTTGATGTAGGAGCATCCTTGGTTCTTGGCAATCTTGCATCAACTAAAAAAAATATTTTCATTTCATTTTTTTTCTCATTCAGTTCTAGTTGGTGGATTCACCATATTTTCTCACCAGACCTTGTGGATCTATGTTTACATATTAGATATGTTCATTTTCCTTATTCCAATATTTTAGATCGATTGGATCATTTTCTGGCATGTTATCGCTTTCGGCTCAAGTGGCAGTTTTCTAAACTAGCACCTGAATAATTTTCAAATCTAACGGCTAGTTTGATTGCTTGTGGATCTCAATGGTGTGGTATGAATTGTTCTATGGAGTTTCCCTAACCTTAATTTATGTCCACACTTCATCTTATGCATTCATTGAGGAGTAATTCAAATTTGAGGCTAACATGTTCATGCACACGTTACATTTTCTTTTGTTGGAGTTTTTATTGATCTTGGCTGATGCGGATGATTCTAGATCCTTGGATATGATATAAATCATTGTAATACATCATTAGGAAAGGGGGAGAAAGATAGGTTTTGAAATGTTAGAATTCAGCTCAGATTAAGGAGTACATAGGAATATTGTATTTTGAGCATGTAATATCAGGCATGTGATCTGAATCTATAAGCCTGGATGCCACCGACTGATTGTAATTGAAATTTTTGATAATAAGAAGATTTGAATCTATATTTTCCTCCATATTTCTATGTTGCTTCTATTGTGCTACTCTTGCTACACAGTCTGGATTGTTCTCTTTGAGGATAATCCTACCATGGCTACACCATAAGTGGGGGCAAGGGGTTAGTTAGCATCCTCTTAAAAAGTAACCGTTCTATTTTTTTTGACTTGTTTGGGCCCTCCTTGTGATTTTGGCTTAATATTGCCATTTGGGGCCTCCTTAAAGGGGTATGTCAATTGTTGATGTCTCTTTTGGCTAGTTCACCCCCTTTCATGTACATCTAAGAGCAAGCTTGGGATGTGGACGACATGCCTTAAGTTGGCTCACATGTGACATACTACCTTTTTCATGATGAAACTTATTAGAAACATATGACTTGGCATAACGATTTTCGAAAAGCTCTCATATCTTCTTCTACTTTAAATAAATTGATCACAAGCACTGGTGTTAGACCCCGCTTTAAAGTGGGGCATACATCAACACTTATATTTCATTGTTCGATTTTATTTATTCTTGTGATGAATCCTTTTCTTGGTTGTGTCACTAGGATTTATTTCCTCCAAAAGTGTGGTATTTCTTTGACTTGTCCTCTCTTGGAAACATTAGGCCCAATGTTCCCTAAGATGATACCTTGCACAAACTAAGAAAAATCCATTTGAACATTCCTTGCACTATTTTACATTTACAATGTCTATGAGTTTCAAGTAGATGAATTTTCACTTGCCTCATGGAACTTGAAAATAAATTTTGTGTGACACCTTTTTAAACTTATCATGAGGTATAACTTTGGTATGGTTTGAGCAAGAAGCCTGATCTCAGGAATGAATTTCCTCATAGACACTTCTGTGTGTGTGAGTACATACCAGCCATGAGTGCATGTTTCTCACCTTTGTGGATTTCTTGCCCAATGGATAGCCAAGAGTTTTGTCGCCTTAGAGTGAGTATGCATTTTTGGAAAAATAGCCTAGATCTAATCCACATCATGTTGGAAAAATAGTTGAATCTTGATCCACCTTTTTTGTTACTTTGTTCTAGTTATTTCCATTGCATGATCACATATCTTGTTTTGCTTCAAAATTCATTCACCTTGTTTGTGTCCTTTTGTGCTTATGTTGGTTTGAATAGGATCTTGGATCTTGGGGGCTTGAACTCCTCCATCTTTTTTATCCTAAACCATCCACATTGGTATAATTGGACCCCTCATGAATGTCTACTTTAGTGTGAGTTTGAAGTAGGTTCATCCTCTAACTAAAGTGGGCGCTAAATGTGGACACCGAAAAAGTAACCCTTTTACTTTTTCTAACTTGTTTGGGCCCTCCTTGTGATTTTTGCTTAATATTTCCTTGATCTACTATTGTGAGGTGTTTTACACATCCACATTAGGTCTTGAGCCCTTGCAAACTGAATAAAATGCATTTAACAATGTCTTATAAAGGTGTTGTAAAGTGTTGTAAATGACTTTCACAATTTTCTAGACTTTTATTAAGCACTTAAGTCTCATGTAGCTATTTTTCCCTTAAGTCAATGCTATAAAATTCATTTATTTTTATCTTCATATTAAATTTGGAAGGCTTGTAAATTAAACCTAGCCTTAATCTATTGTTGTAATGTGTTAAACACATTCACATTGGATCTTGTTCCTTTCTAGGCTAACTAGACCTCATTTTAACATTGTAAAGTGTATTTAACCACACTTTCACATTTAAATTTGTGTCCCTAGCCCTAATTACCATTTATATCATCATTAATAGGCCACTAGGTCCCTTATTTTCACATCTTGAGGCATGGTTTGATTGATATCTTAATAAAAACACTTTGAAACCCAAAAATATTAAAGACCCACCTCAAAAACATCAAGGTGGGACTCATTTGCCACCTTGGGTGAATGAGTCCCTTTTGGGATTTTTTTCAAAATTGAGTGGGAAAAGTGCAAATCTAACTTGAATTTTGATGAATGTTGGCCTTGGGGATCCAAATAACAACCATTTGAGTGCCTTTCCTATATAAAAAAGCTTCCAAATCCCCATTTCATCCTAAGAAATCTAATCAACATAAAGGTATTCAATTTTTCAATTCAATAAAGCAATAGTTAGGCATTGCAAGTCTTCACAAGGTCATCAAGATAACATTCAAGATCATTTCTGAGGAATTCAAGAGCAAGATTCTTCATCAGTTGTTGCAAAAATTCAATATCCATCATCGTTGAAAGGTTCTAAATGTATTGTTTCTTATTCATGCTTGATTATCTTACATCATCATTTTGGTTTAATTACCTAAAAGGGGTTTGACCAAGGCAAACCACTATTCCCTAGCAATCAATATTCTCTCTTTCTTTGTGTGATTACAGATCTAGCTACTTTGAAAGGCATGGAGATGATTAAAGACTAGGTTTCAAACCTTTTAGTGTCATCTCCCTATTGACAAGGTCAAAATCTTCACAAAATGTCACTTACAACCCTAAAAATTAGGGTTTCTAATCTAAACACTTAGAGACATAGATTAAGTAGATCAAGAGCTACAAATTCCACTTCTAAGTTTCTAGAAAAGTCAAAGTGCACTCATTCAACATGAGTGGAGAATGAGTCATAATGTACCTATTTTTCAGATATTTTTGTGGATTTGGATACCCATTTGGCTAAAATAGGCTCTGATGTAGTTTTCTAGAATCGGGACTGATTCTCCTAGAATGGCAAATGAGTCCCACCAAGCTTAAAAATCAACATTTTTTATAATTTGAGAACTATCTCAAGTCTCTTCAAGGTTTCCAAGTGCATACCATTCACATCTTTACTTTTCTATTCTACTTTATTTACATTTCTAGGGATTTTCTTAGGTCACTTAGCACTTGTTTTCATATCACATTTTGTTTTCAAACATTTTATGTTTTCCAAGTTTACACTTGGTGGTGAACCCCTTTCTTGTCTCAATCATATCCTAGCATACTATTGTGCCCCTAGCACACACACCCCATTTGAAACGGGGACCCTCTTTTCTTTCGCCTTGTCAGGTCATTTTGGGCACCGCCTCGTTTTGCATGCCACTCTTTTTTGATGCCTCGGATGGTCGATGTTGCTCCAAAGTTCCATCATAAATCGATCATGCCTCCGCTTTTAGTTTTTGCTGCATTTTGGAGCCTCGCGGAATCTCTCTGGCAATTTGGCCCTAAAACAGCCTCGGGCCCTTCCGGGCCCTGGAGTCTGGGATTCCCTCTTTAGGTTTCCCCTATGGAAATGTCATTTCTGGTGGCATTCGCTGAGCATTCTTCTGGACCTTGGGGTTTGACCTGCCACCCTCCATTTAGAAACTTGTTAAAAAAATTCAGGCAGCGCCCGCCCCTTCGGGCCCCGAACCCCAGAAGTCCACTTCCGGGGTTCCGTTTTGGCTTCGCCGTCCGCGACGGCGAACCTCGAGTGGCGACCCGCCTCCCGTGTCCCGCCATGCTCTTCGCATTTTGCTATTTGCATGTGTCCGCTATCTGCCATGGGGTCTTCTGGCCCCGTCCATCCAGAATTTCGTTACCTGAATTCCGTGACAATCCCGCCATCACTGACGGTGGATCCCTAGCGGAATCCTGCTCTCCAGGCCCCGAACCACTCCCCACCGTCTCCGTTCAAACTAACGAGAAATCTTCAACGGTGGCCGTCATGTCATGTCTCCCCGGCCACCGAGCCCCGGCATTCCCGCCATTGTCGCCAACCTATTTTCAAATCCAACCACTTTTCTTTCAGCCATACAAGCATTTAATGCGGGCATTCATGGTGGTTGGGGTATAAAATACCCAATCTGCATAGTCATTATCATCTTGCAGGATTGGAGTGAATTGGATAAACTACCATTTGGAGCCCCCCGCCTTCGACAATGTCGCGATCATCGCCCTCAGCATCGTTCCGACTAGCGCTGGTGGATCCCATGTCTCGCCACTTTGCATCTTTGAGGTAGGCCATCTGTCTGCCCTCCCGACCGTCATTTTCATAATTTTGAGAGATTTTAATAAATGAACAAGTGGTTAGGATGGCGTAAAATGGAAGAACACTAAATGGCGCACCAAACCCACGTCTTAGAAAAGCTCGCAAACTCTTAGAATGCACTCCTTGCCAATTCGGGACTTCTCCCTACTGCGGCTATTCTTAGCATAGGGAAAATGTCCACCCCGGGCCCGAAACCCGCCTTCACCATCAAATTTCAAAAAACTGCACACTCGCCGACGGCAATCCTCCTCATCGGGCCTGGTTTGTCGGGCTTCCTACCTCAGACTTCCATTTTCTTTTCGCCACGCTTGAACTATGAACCCCCCTTTTTTCCTCCCGGATTTTGGACCCTGATATGCTCCTTGCCGTCAAATTTGAAACCGAACCTTCATCCTTTTGTCCGCTTCGACCCCGGTTCTTGGAGCTTCATCTCCGGGGTTCCGCTACTAATTGGCTGTCTTTAGTGGCAAGCGTCACCTGGCTTCCGCTCTCTGGGCTCCGCCGACGTTTCCGCTGATTAACCCTTAGCGATTTAAATTATTCCATCATTTTCACCTTCGGGCCTCGGACGACAGGTTTCCCTGCTCAATTTTCTGCCGTTCCCCATGGCAAGGTCTTTCGGAGAACTGATCGATGCCGCCCGACCTCCGGACCGCGACCTCTGCCTCACCGTTGGCTTGTGCTTTCACGTCCGTGTCTGACGCGCCTTCGGGCCCCGGTATCTGGACTTCCATTCTCAGAAGTCTGCCTTTCGCTTGCCGTTGCTGACGACGAACCTCGTCCGGCGTCCCGACCTCCGGGCTTCGAGCGTCGGGTTCCTTTGGTCCCTTTTCCATCACCCTCACGGCAATGTCCTTCCGTCCCGGTGGAGCCCTCTCACGGGCCCAACCTTGCTCTTTGTTGTTCGGACGTCCATCCAACCGCCGAATCCCGAACCCCCATTCGCATTGAAATCTCAATGAAAATCTGAACAGCCTTTGCTGCACCGGGTCCCGTGCCCCAAGACTCCTTTCATCCATCGCTGTTGCCACATAGAAAATGTCGACTGCCATCCTGGCTTACAGGCTCTGCCCTATCGATTTCCGCGCACAAAAACAACACAAACTCATGCTATCGAACCCTAGCTGTCGAACTTACCTTTTCGAACTTCCGTCTGATGATGGTCATCTCAAACGGTGAAGTTCGTGTGCCTTCCCAGCGTCGCCCGCCCGAGCCCTCCGAGGTGAATTGACTTAATGCCAGCCGCCCTTTGGCCCTCCGGGCCCCGGATCTCGGACTTCCGCCTTTGGATTTCCGTCTGCTGTCCGCCATCACCCACTGCTATCTCCTGACGGCTTTCTGTCTTGAAACCTCTGAGGCCCTTTAAATCGATCCTAACAAGCACAAATCCAGAGTCTGACTTCGACCCACATCCTAAATTTTGCTCTTCTTCATCATGAGCCTCCTAAAACATTGAAATTTGACCAAGGAGGTCCTTCGGGGCTTTCCATTGTGTTTTCCCTTCTAGACAGCATTCCTGCTAGGGAAGTCCGGCCCTCTGGGCCCGGATTGCTCAGATGCCCTAAAGCAAAGATCAATAACGTCTAGAGATAAAATCTATGATATGCTTGATTGATTATTTGAAGTAGATGTTGTTTTCAAGGAATGGACTAACATGAATGCTTTTGATGATCTATTACACTGACTTTTCCCTTACCTGCAGAATATATGGAATCAGGTGCAGGAACTTTAGGGGCATCCGCCGAAGGGGACAAGGGAAAGAAGACAGGAAGGACCCCTTGGGGAAAGGAAGACAAAGATCAAATGAAGTACCAGTTCCAGGGCAAGCCGCTCCACTCAAAGGTCTCAACGGACTGGAAGGAAATTATAGACACCAATATTGGCTAGGTGGATATAGATGAATTCACTCAGAGGGTGAGGGTCAACCCGACAACGAAAAATGCCAAATTGATAAGGAAAAGTGGAATAGCCAAGGCTGCCGGTTTCCCTCCATCTCTAGTGGCACCCGAATTAGTCATGGCTTGCTGAGAAGCCTATCAGACAGATACTAGAACAATTGTGGATAAGGAGGGAAACATCCTCGCAGATATGTCACCAGAAGGGATTACCAAGACATTCCACATTCCCACGTTCCAACAGATGGAGGTCCCCACATTAGAAGAATGTCAAGCGGCATGGGATGCTAATCCAATAGGGTGCAAGAAGTCAATAAATATGCATTGGCTTAAGGAAAAATAGAGCAGCGCTGCGAAGGTTCCCCAGGAACTCTTTCGTAGCAATTTCCACGAGGATTACCATGACCTGGTGACCATGTTGAGCAGGGTTATGGGTCTCCCAATGGCCGCCTACTTCCAGGAATGGATGGCCTATTTCATCGAGCAGATCCTACGGGGAAATAAGGATGTTACAACCAAGGTTTCATTTTACTGGGGAGGGATCATAAGCAACTGCTTCCACGAGTAGTTTGTCAACATGAAAAAGAGCTCTAAATTCTACATGACTTCCTACCTCATCTACTTCTTGGCAGATTAAAGACAATACAACAGGTTGTTTGTGGCACTCGATCAGGGGCAGAAGTGAGGACTTAAAGCCTATGACAAATATCTGCAACTCTAATACCGAAATTTCAAGGAGTACTACAGGTTCAATGACGCCTTCATTGGCCATATCATCAGGTTGATCACTAGAGACTTCGAGAGGAGGGTCTCCCATAGTGCCAGGGCGCTCCTAAAGCAATATGCTTTCCTGTTCATCCAGTTCCCAAAGTTTACGTACATCCAGGCCCAGGGCTTCTCTGAAAGGCTGAATAGATTGCCTTGGTACCCAAATGACAGAATCATCCTCTTGGAGCTCTCTCAGCAACTCTAACACCTATAGACAATCTTCAGCAACAAGCACATAGCGGGGATCTCCTACCCCATGACCCTCGGCTAGGGCATGTATCGGCTGCAGACATCCCAATGTGCCAGCAACTTTGAGAGGGAGTTGAAGGACTACCATTTCGACCGGTACACCGCTCGCCCACGGATGGATCCACATGGCCACGTTAGGAAAGCGTTGGGGCCGACCTATGCCCATCAATATCACATTGAAGATTTTTGGGCCGACTGCCAAGATGACAAGGAAGTGCGCGCAAGGCACTACATGCGCATAACGGTACTATTCTTGAGGAGAGTGCAACCATTCTCGGTACTAGACCAGGCCGAGGAAGACGAGTCCACCATCATGCATCCAAGGTACCCTGCGATTGCCAACCTTCCAATACCGTCGATCGACTGGGATGAAGAGGAGGTCGATGACCTGGACACCATCACCCAGCCAATCATAACTTGTACCAAGGAGTGGATCGATGGGTAGGTGGCACATCTAAAGCAACAAGGGGTGGTCCTGACCTATGAAGGGCTCAAAAGCAAGCCGAGTTCCACGGAGGACGTTGCTGCCACCACGTCAACCGGTGGGACCTCCAAGTCTCCTCCAGTCACTAGATCTTAGAAAAGGAAAGAAACAGAGAATGTGCATTCTCCAGATCCCAAGGAGCAAGCTAAGAAGGAAACGAGAGGCTCATCTCCCAAAAGGCTCAAACAAGGGATAGGTGAAGAAGAACCCCAACCTCCATTGGCTCTCCCTGCCCCTCCTGTTGCACCACCCATCTCCCTGACTGCGGTCACCGCTTCTCCTCCGGTAGTGGACATTTATGTCCATCTTGCCCCTTCGCCCCTGGCCGGGTCAATAGTCGTCATAGATTCCTCTTCTGGCATGACCACTCCCCCTTCCTCTGGCAATAATAACATCACCTATTCCCACTGCCGCTATGTCCGAAGCTCTTACAAGAAATATGCAAAACCTCCCCCCTGAGCTCTCCTAGATCTTAATGAATCCAACTCTCCAAGTAGCCCTTGCCCAGGTCCTTGCAACTGCCCAACCTTCACAACCACCAACAGGGCCACGAGCTATGGAAGCTACAATGCTTATCTCAAAGGAGTTGGAGGAGTGATAACAGGAAGGCTCGAAGTCTATCGAGGAGGAGGCTGATGAGTATCACGAACATCCAGAGTACGAGCACCGAACCATCGACAGGGTGGTTTATGAGGGGGAAGAGATGAGCTCTTCTGAGAGTGGAGACAAGGAGGATGGCTTGGGTGCTAAGGAAATCATCCAAACATTTGATGAGGACCTTGAGGAGGAGATGGTGCAGCAGCTAAAGAATGTTGGGGAGGAAATAGAAGAGTCACTACATGGTGAAGAAGGGCAGCCGCCAGAAGAGCAGCAGATAAAGGATTTGACTGAGGCTGAGACCCATGCTACCAAAAGCCCCGAGGCCGAGGCTACTAAGGAGAAGAAAGAAGAAGAGACAGTGAAAGAAGAAAGTCCCATCTGGCAACCATCAGCCGGGCTGCCTGTCAAGCGCCTCATATTCGTTCATGACTCCGATAAAGAGGAGGATGCTACCAAAGAGAAAGGAGAACCCCAAAAGGGAAAAGAAGTAGAAGTCTTTCCTTTGACTTAGAAGGGCGAGGATAGCCGTGATTCACCCAAGGATAAGTCTTCTATGCTCGATTGGTTGGAAAGAAAACTTGAGAAGACAACCCCAGTGCTGAAGGACCCAAGGGCAAGGTTGGAGGCCATCTTGGCTTGATCCCAGATCACGACGAAGAAGGAGAAGAAGCCCAAGGTTCGATCCAAGATAATAATGGATGCTTTCAGCTCCTGAGCAGCACAAATTGCAATGCCTACTATTGGCCAGGTAGGGGTGAGTTATAATATCTCCACCATTGACGTGGGGACAACAACCAGAGAGCAAAAGGTTGAGCACCTTGAGGAGTCGGTGGCCACAGTGGTGCACCTGATAAAGTAGGACAAAGTCTCCAAGGATGAGCTCAAGGTGCAAGTTGTAGCATTAACAGACTACATACAATAATGGTCCTCAGTGGACGACCTGCCCACTACCTCCACGGTTGCGCCACAGTTGCTCTCCAAAGAATAGATATAATCTCTGGAGAGCACAAAGAGGCTCTGCACCAATTTCCCCGCAACCTACGACTCCACCTTCCCAAGGATCGAAGCTATCCTTCAAATACCTGATGCCACGTGGGGGGAGAAGCTAGAGCTTAAAAAATAAGATCACTGGCTAGTAGATGTGTGGCGCAGAGACTTTGACAACTGGAAGGAGAGGTTGGAGAAAATCCTATGCAGGGTGGATCCAAACATTGAGTGAATCAAGGTAATCTAGGCGGAATGCACCCAATACCTTACACTGATGACAGGCTATGATATGCCCACTATGCAAATGGATCCAAAGAAGATCAAACCATAATTCCAGGAGAAGATGAAGGATGGGACAGCTGGAGAAATCACAACGAAGTTCCTGAGTTTTGTTGCCTGCGCCTTCGACCAATCAAAGCTGTTTAGGGACCAAGGCTCGAAGTATGACGAAGATTGGAAAAGGCTGGAAGAAAATGCTAAGGAATGGAGCTACCAAGCATTGCGATGTGAAATCCTCAAAATAGACAAGCTCCAGGTGGTCATCCTCAAATATATAGAACATGTAGCTTCTGAGGAGCAGGAGGACAGCCTAGCCAAAGATGAAGACCTTCCTGAAGAGTAGCTACAGCAAAAAAAAAATAGCAAGTTGCTAAAGGACGAAAGAGCTACAGTGCCATCAGCTAGAAGACGAAATAGGGAAGGGATGAAAATGTAATTTTTAATTGGGATCTATTTGGGGGTAGGTGAAACCCTATTTTGTAATGAATCTTGGCCATTCATTGTACTTTTGGAAAACTATAAATAGGGCACTCCTCTCATTTGCAAAGGGAGAGTTGAGTTGTTGTAAAGGCATGTTGCAGAAATTTATAAGAAAAAATATTGACTTGGTGTATTTTCTTGGTTTCTCCCATGTTGCTTGATTCAATCTCCTATGTTAGATATTTCACTTAGATTTTATTGTTGTTTAGTTAACTATCTTATTTCCTTGGATAGATCTTAGAAGTGTTGTTGGGTGACTATGAAATTTCTTGCCATGTTGATGATTTCTTGGTCCATACTTTTTGCTGTTTGCTGATGGTAGATAGCTGTGCAAAGTTAGCCTGGACTTGATTTCAAAGATGCTCCTAACATTTATCTTTGATTCATGCATGTATGTGGTGGATGAAGGATGAAATATTTGCAGACCTTATAAGATAGCACAATTTCCATGATACTGTGAAATCCTTGGTTAAGTGGGATATTTTTTTTAAGGAATTGTCCATTGTAGGAACTCCATTGTCACTATTCATAGCTAGCTTCAGATTTAGGAACTTTTCCTTCCCTTTGCCTTTTCCTTTTTCTTTAGTAACTGGCCTATGTTAAGGTTCATTGCACATTGTAAAGCCAAAACCAACAACTAAATGGAGTCAAAGATCGTTGTTTGAACCTACAGCCAATGCATGACAACTTTCCATCCTATGAACTCCATTTTAAGATCCAACTTCCATGCTTTGTGTCCACGCTTTGTATTTTATGTAAGACCACCTTGTGATTCCAGCAAATCACATCAAAATACTGAGGAATCTAAGCACTTTCATGACCTGACGTCCGAGAGACCTTGGGATAGTGTTCTACAACCCAATTGTGGAAGATTGTCTTTCAAGAGTGGTAGTGCACCTATGCACTACCTGTGTTGAAAAGTGCATAAAAACACCATCAACAGATACCTTATTGTAAGATCTCCTATTTCTATGTTGGGTTAAGATCTCTAGGGTGTCCTTAAATGTGAATATTGTGAAATTGGATCCCTTTAATTGTATCCATTTTGTGAACAAGGAAGTGAAGCATCCATTTCTAGTGTCCACAACTTTGAATGTATTGAATCTATCTAATGCATTCAATTTCTCTCTAAGAAATGTAACCCATGTATATCTAGAATAATCACCAATTAAAAGCATAAAGTACCTTTCACTAAGTAGACATTTCACTCTTGTAGGAACACACAAATCTATATGAACTAAATCTAGTATTCCACTAGTAGAATGTTACTTTGATCTATAATGATTTCTCACTTTCTTTCCAAACTAACAATTTCTACACATCGCATTAACAGGCTTTGTAATTCTTGTTAAACCTCTCATGGCCTAAAAAACACTAATCCTTGATAAGTTATCAAAATTAATGTGACGCATTCTTCGATGACATAACTGACTATCATTAATCTGAGACATAAAGAATTTTCTATCAACACCCTTAAATTGATAGATATTTCCTTCATATTTCTTTCGTACAACAATCAAAGTTTTGGATCTTTTCTAGATCTTGCATCTCTCAACCTTGAACACAAGATTATATCCCTTACTACACATCTGACTAGCACTGAAGAGATTGTTCCTTAAACTCTCAACATAGTAGACATCATTAGTATGATGGTTTCCATCAAAACTTCTTGAACCTATCCAATAGATTTTAGCACCAGTATCATCTCCAAACATAGGCAAGCCTCCATCATATTTTCAAGCTTAAAAAGCTTACTCTTATCACCAATCATGTGATGTGAACAACCATTATCAACTACCCAACAATTATTTTCTTGTTTAGCATGTATGGCAAAGATAACGATACCTTATTTTTCTCCTTCTTCAGAGGGCTTTCCTTTACCTAATTTTCTAAATTAGAAAAAGTAGGTTTATCCTTAATCACCAACAAACATTCATTGTCATTAGGATCTTCATATTCAAAATCTTCATTAGATATGCTAGCATTCCCATTCACATAATATGCTTTGTTAATCTTCTTTCCTTTCTTTTCTTTCACATATCTTTTATTATTATTTTTAGATCTTTCCAAACACTTTGCAACATAATGACCTATTTCTCCACAACTAAATAACTTAAAGGATAACTTACCTTCATACTTATTGGAGCCTTTTGTCATACTTCTTACAAAGTTAGCTTCTATTTGATCAAATGTTTCTTCATCTAAATCTTCAACTTTTTTCACCTTAAAAGTAGTTTCTAATTTGCATCCATTCCTTAGAATTGGCTTCCTCATCTCATAAGATGCCAAAAATCCCAACAATAGATCTTTAGTGAAGGTCTTGTAATCTATACTGTATTCAATATCACACTCTTTTTCACTATAAATCAACAAGAGTTCTAAGAATCTTCTTCACAATTCTAGTTTCATATAGTAGCACCAAGTCCTCGCATTTTTTCCACCATCTCATCTAATCTCTATACATAAGCTTTAACATTCTCATCTTTAGACATATGTAGAAGCTAAAGCTGTGTCTCCAAATTCTACATTTTTTCCTCTTTGACTCTTTCATCACCTTCATACACTCTTTCCAAAGCGTCCCATACTTCCTTATTATTCTTCTAATTATGAACCTTAACCAACTCAAAATGTACCAGACTATTCTTCAAGATATACTTCACCTTATTGTTTGCTTCATGTGCTTTGATCTCTTCAAGTGTACTCGAACCGTTAGTAGGAGTGTAAGGATTTTGTATGATTTTTCCACATCATATCCACAATACTCTAGATATTCTTCCATCAATATTTTCTAGATAGTATAGTTAGTTCTCTCAAACCTCGAATAATCATAAATCATCTTTCCATCCATCTTGAACCTTCCTCAAGTGGTTAAGCTCTTCATCGATGAACCAAGCTATGATACCAATGGTTGAACAAGACAATTGAGAGGGGGGGTGAATCAGTTGCCACATATTTTATATTTTAAATCAATCAGCGAAACTAATTCTTAACATTTCTTAACTGATTAATCATCAACTGCTAATGCAAAAACTTAAATTGAACACATAAACAAAATAACACTAGATTTATGTGGAAAACCCAATAAGGGAAAAACCACGGGGAGGATTAACTCACACTATAGAGAATATCAAAACCAATTACAAGAGGCTCACTACCAAAATAAGGACTCACTATCCAATAGGGCTATCAACCTAGAGGGATTACTACCACAAAGATACAAAGAAGACAGAAGAAATTTTACAAAGAAAATACAATCTCATTGCAACAAAGGATTCCACCATAATCACTTGCAAACATGCATGAATATTAGAGCTCACCTTCTACTCACTGCATCTGGAAACTCAACATTTAGGGTTCACATTGATCGGCCAAACTCGCATCACACACAGTCACTGGATAGCATCAATGTCACATCAATCTCCTCTTTCTCTTTTCACTTATCTCTCTTCTTAACTCTTGTATATTTTTCATCACTAACTCATCTTATATTTATAAAATATTCAAATTTGAAACATATCCAAAGTCAGCCATCCAAATTTAAATTCAAATTAAGTTAGCGCCAAATCATCCTAGGGTGGAATTAGAATGAGGGTGACCCAAACACATGCTTCATAGGTACCCAAATAGATCCAACATGCTTCATCAACTTCGAAAATAGTGTTCAACACAAGGTCAGACAAACTAGTGTAAAACACATAGAACCATTAAGCACAAACTTTCTAGATGTTGAAATTATTTTCAATGCAATCAAGTCAACTCAACTCTAGAACTAAAAGGCATAAGACTTCATGAAAGAGAAATATGGATGAGCAAAATTTCTCTTGGACCTCAACCAAAAACAAAGAAAACCATAGTTTACAACTAGTGAATATAGCTTGCAATATATAATGAATCAACAACTAAAAATATTGATATATCATCTTCCAACAACCATGATCAACATACATAAACTATAGAAACATAGGAGAAAATTTGGAGTAGAATCTTAAGCAACCACTCAACACTTGCAATATATCTTCATTACAATTTTCTCAATATCCTCAACATATATAGCTGATAGTAACTAGTTGATAACTAGTTGATCAATTGGTATCAATAAGAACACCTTTAATCTTCCCATTCTTGTAACAAATATTATGTTATGAAGCTTTGAAAATTTGTTCAAATATGTCATAGGTGTATGCAGTCGAAGTAGAAATCAATTTTGTGGTCCATGTGTCGAGTTCTAAATGAATAGTTGGTTCATTAAGTTCTAGATTCACCAATTTTGTTATGTGGTTTTAACCTAAGGGTTTTGGAGTCATGAGGAGTTAAGTTATGTATGGAGTGGATTTATAGGAGTGGTTATAGGTCATGCCAACCTATTTTGGTAGTGTATAATTTTTTTTTAATTCTATAAAGAATGTGTGTTGAATTTTTTTGCTGATAGGTTATTAGGTTACACATTTCATCTAATTAGGTTGACTTCATTGATTATTTGGGTGTTTCAAATAGATGTATGCATATATACAGTTTTATTCAATTATGCAAAGGATGAATTTAATTAGTAAAAGAGTGCGTGTGAGAGATCTGATGTAGAGTGAAGTGTTAAGTACAATTGTAGTGAAGTATGAAGTGTGTGAAGTTAGATTTTTGAGCTTAAGTGGAATTGTATTTTTACCATGCTTCAAATGCATTATTAGCAGTTCAATTTTGGAAATGATCCACCCTTTCTTCTATTTCTTTCTATTCTAGGTAGTGAGCCACCATTAGTGAGCCATTCTTTCTTTCTAGATAGTGAGTCCTTGGATAGTGATTCCACCATTTTTTAAATCCATTGTAATAATACATTATGAGCTAATCCCCACCTTGGTTTTTCCCTTTCAAGGTTTTTCAATGTAAATATGGTATTCTTTTGTTATGTTGTGATGCATTCTTTAATTTTTTCTTTCCATTACAACAATTTTAATGTGGTTCTTTGAATGGATGTTTGAGTTGATAATGTTAACGAATTTTAGTGAATACTATTTCACCTCATGTCTTAGTATTCTAGATGTTGAATAATTACTATCAAACCTTGGTTCCTTCAATTGGCTTAATTGTTGAGGTAGATCTTGGAGATTAAACACATAGTAACCAAAAGGTATCATATTCCTCTAGTATAAATCATCCCTAGAGGGTTTAATAAGAAGTATGTGAATTTTATATGGAGGGAGACTCAAATCATCCCTTTATGATATTGATAAAGAAGAATGTGAGAATAGAGATTTGAATGAAAATATTAAGCAAGTAAATGAATGCATTAATAATTTCAAAGATAAAATCAAAAAAGTTAAAGAAAGACTCAATGGAATAAATGAGTAGCTGAAACAATAAAATAATACATTCACCACTATGAAAGTGCGAGTTGAAGAAGGAAAAAGAGTTGAAGACAACCTAAATGCAAAATTGAAAGATAAATTTGTAGAATATTCAAGGCTTGAAGAATAAGTTGTCTCTAAGGAAAGATCTTGAGAAAGAAAATATTCAATAGAAATTCAAGAAAGGCTTCACCTTTCTTGATGATATACTTTCAATTCAAAAAGATTCAAAGGAAAAATAAGGATTAGGGTTTGAAAGAAGAGAAATTTCAAAGGTATTTAATCATAATTCAAATAATGTTAAAAAGAAGAAGGATGAACAGAGGAAGATTGGAGATAAGAAAATCAATATTAGAAGGGTCTAGAACTAGAAGAAATATTTTCAAGAGACCTCCTATCATGCAACTAGCCATGCAAAGGTAGTCATCTTTAAATAATTATTATTTTTCTTGCAAATTTGGACATGGAGAAATAGAGTTTAGAAGAAAAATGAATCAGAGTGTTGAATCATTTTTTGGTTAGTGTTATGGATGCAATAGATTTTTTCATAAAGCTAGTGAATGCAAAAGTTAGATGATGAATGGTTACAATAATGCTATGATATTTCAATCATTCAATGGTTACTATTATACATGCAATGTGTTTGAAAATAAAGCTATTGAATGCAGATATAGAATGGAAATAAGTAAGTTTGATCAGAAAAAAGGTGTCATATGTCACAAATACAATAAACCATAACACATAGATAAGTTTTGCAAAAGAAAGAATGCAAAACTTTTTGTTTCATAGAAGAATACTAATCCAGTGAAGAAGATTGATTTAGTGGAGATGAAGATAGAAATGAACATGACATCAAAGAAAAAGGGAGAAAATGAGGTGAATAATCAGTCTATTCCATCTATTGGTGTAAATGTTTTCTCCAAAAACTAGATAAAGAGCTTTGTCTTAGGGGGAGTTTTAGCAAAATACTTTCTAGGAACCTACCAAAATTGACATGTTGATATCATTAGCACACTAATTGGGTGACGTGTCTAATCCATTATTGGAATCAGAAGTGTGAAATATCCTACATTCCAAAGATTTTTGGAGTAATGGAAGGTGATTGTGATAACACGGTGTGTGTTTTCTAGATTTTTTGACCTAAATTTCTTTACTACATTTAATGCATATTAGGTCATTGAAAAAGGTTTTATATGTCATTTCACATATGTTAAATTAATTTATCATCATACAATTAAGATGGTGAGAAGAGAAAAGGTGAGTTTTTGTGACTCTAAAGTGTTGTTTGAAACATTAATGAAAAATATTCACAAGTTATTTATCAATTTATTGCAATACCTAGTTTTGTGAAAGCTCAAAATGTATTCTAGAGTAATTGATGTGCTCGAGAAGCCAAGACCTAAATTTAATAAGAACTCATAGAAGTCTACGAAGATGGACCTTGAAGGAGAATTTTCTATGGTTTTATATGGCATAATGCACACAAAGGATGTTCAAAATTATATTCATATGAAGATGGAAGAATATGATTATTTGTAGATGGTAGAATATTGGGAGAAGGTGTTGAATAGAGATGGATTTGAATTAGAACATGAGCATGAGAGTCTAATGGAGAAGAAATTGGATGTATAGAATAATTCCCCAATTTTTGTTATGAGGATAAGTGGGTTAAGTATTTTCTCAGTAGGATTAATGAAAAATTCTTGTGGTTGGACATGCCACACATAATTAATAAAGAGGTAATTAGGGTTGTAACTAAATTGTTCTTTAATGTACTAGTTCCAAAAATGATTTCTGTGAAGAATGATGTGGTAATGAAGCTCACTAGAGAAAAGTTTGGCAATCGTGCACCAATAGTGAATGATATTGATGACCTAATGGTGAAGTATTATTCATCAGGGATAGGCTACAAGATCTTTATACAAGAAAAGAAATTTTAGTTTTTGCCAACACAATCCACATAACTCAACAAATGTTGAAGTTCTAGACATATATTTGTGTGAGCTTCTGAAACTACAATTGATGGAGAATATGTAAAATATAATAGATTCAAGGTACGTATTCCAATATGGTACTCTTAATATTTTTTTACTTTTTAATGTTCTAAATGAGTAGACTGGTGTAAAAAATGTGATAAGATGATTTTTTTCTAGTAGTTGTGTAAATAAGATATCATTTGAGAAGGTTTACAAATATAGAATATTAGAACTCTATTTTATGGGGATTCTTCAAATCATTTCAATCCTAGATGCAAGAGATATTTAGAATTCCATTTTTTTTTAGATACATATAAGAATAACATGAAATTTATGGCCAGTAGAGACTAACTACTACTAAATAGAAGTAATTGAACTTAGAATATTTTGGGCTTTACAACTTGGATATGAAGTGATAGAGGATGAGCTCATCGGTCTTGTAGAAGTTGTCCTAAGTAAACCTAGAGATCATTTTTTTTAAAGGTATGGTATCTATGAAGAGAAAAATAGTCAAGTAAATGTAGAGGGGAAGAAGAAATACAATACTGAGAATGTTGAGAAGATGAAAGATCAATTGGAGATAGTTAAACAACCCAAGGGTTCTTTGGAGAAGTCCAAGGCCACACATATTTCTTTGTAGGGTACTCCAACTACAAGAAGGTCACTAAGGGCCTCTACCTCATTTCCTAATGTCCCTAAGTCTTCCAAAAAAAAGTCTATGGGGAGCTCCAAGAGGAAAGAAATATCTAGCATCCTCAAGACAGAGAAGAATTCCAAGAGGGGAAGGAAGGAAAAGGATACTAGGGAGAAGTGCATCAATTTTGAAGAAGAAGAATAAGAAGGACCATAATTGGTTTAGAAAAGGAAATCTCAAGTCTCTCATGAAAAGAATAGATCAAAAAGAAAAAAAGTGAATATAGCGGACACTAAAAGTCAAGAGGAGGTAGAAAAAAAAAGAAAGCTTTTATTTTTCAAAAGAGAGAAAAGAGTTAAGGAGGAATAGGAAATATTTTAAGGGTAAGGGAAAGAAGAAAGAGAAGAACCCTCTGAATAGATTCCATAGTCCCATAAAGTTGGATGATTTACTTAAAGGTATTACAAAATTTGGTATCATGGAATCTAGAGAATAAAACTTTATCTAGAAGAAAAAGATGAAGACAAGGCAACATTAGAAGAGGCTATTTTAATCTATATGGTAAAATTTGATACTAGAAAAAAATGATACTCACCTAGATAAGGTAGAAGATCAATTGCTTGGTGATCTAAAAAATTGTTTTGAATATAAGAAGACAAGAGTCTAGTGAAGGGGATGCAAAGATAAAGAAATTTTCCTTGGATAAGATTGGTTCTTTACTATCTCAAGAAGACATACACAAGTTGTCTAAGTTATATAGAAATAAATTTAGGGCAAAGGAAATAGTTAATACTCTTGTAAGAAGAGACAAGGAAGACATTGAAAGGATAAGGAAAGAGACATTGTAGAAGGTTGAAGAGATTGATAAAGGGTTGGGAGTTCCTTTGAGTAATGAAGAAAAGATGCAACAAAATATACCCCTCCTAGAAGACAATGTTCCTACTATAGAACATGAGCATGTGTCTATAGATGGGAATGTACAAGAAGACATATTGAAATATAACTCCCTTCCAATTGTGGAGAATACTGTTGATAAAGAGAAGGAAGCTGAAAGCAGTTTCTCAAAGAAGGATGAATCTCAAGATGAACAAAATTTCCCCCCTTTGAATAAGGAGAAATATATTGAGCTGAGAGAAGATAAAAAATATGTCCCAGAGAAGACTAAGGCACAAGAAGAATAGAACATGACTCCTCTAGATGTTGAGAAGCCTAAAAAAGTAGTTAAGAATGTTGAAGCATGCTTTGGTAGTGGTGAGAATAATAATAAGGAATAATATGGTGCTAAAAGTGGTGGTGAATCCTTTGGAAATTCATTAAAAGATTTTTTGGATATGTACTTACAGTTTCAATTGGTGTTGTCTACACAAATATTGTAGATTCCAATGCAATAAGGTTAGGTAGACATGGATAAAATTTCATCTTTACATAAGTTACAGCTTGGTGATGCTTTACATGCCTTCACAAGAAGGAAATACTTCAAACTCACCAAAAAAGTGTAGAATCGGTAGATGAAGAAAAGGTGTTACAAGAAGGTATTCCTAGAGAAAATGATGAAAATTATTTGTCTAGTGTGCAATAGTTGAGGGTATTACTTGATTGCTTTAAGGAATATTCTATGGGTTTAGAATAAAATATTGAAAAGTAAATGGAAAAGAATGTCAATGATAAGAGATTGACTAAGGCTTCTGATAAATGCAGTACTACACATGGGAATTCAAAAGGTAACTTGAAATAAGTTCAAAACTATTGAACAAGAAAAAAATTTATTTGAAATGACCAAATTCTACAAGGAGCATCAAAGTTCAAATGGACTCTATTGAGTCACAAATTTCCCAAGCCTCTAGTTCTTATGATCCAATAAGTGACGCAAGTGGTGTAACAAGAGAAAAAATTAAGAATTTACATTTTTAATTCTTTCTACCACATGAGCAATAGGAGAAAATAATAATGTGGTATATTTGACTCTGATATTTTGTGTGTGCAAGTCTTATATCTTTAATTGGAGTTTTAGAAAATTTAGAGAAGGTGATGCAAAGGAATCTAGTTCCTAGTTCTCTCGATGAAGGAGAAGACCCCCATGTTTAGTTTGAGAGTTAGTGATGCATTCTTTCCTTCACCAAGAAGGAGTGGGAGGTTGCAAAGAAAGGTTGGGAGGCACATATTTCTAAACCAAAAAGAGTCTTGTAAGGTTTAAGTTGTACATTTTTGCATTATATCTAATTTTTTTAATTTCAATGTACATATGCAAAAGTAGTAGATGGTGTTCCGATTAAGTTTTTGTCTTTTTTGAAATGGATAATATTGAAAGGGGGAGAGGAAAAGTGAGGGGTAGATACTCTCAATTAAATATATCAATTAGGGGGTGTGATATATTGATCCTTTTTCCCTTAATATCAAAGGGGGAGTAGTTTTCAATAGTTTTGGAGAGTGTTGTTATCAATGAAAAAGGGAGAGATTGTTGGAAATATGATCATTTTGATATATGGTGTTTTCATTGATGGAAACACATTTTAGAAATGTAGAAGTGTTGGTTCAGAGAAGACTAAGTGATTTGGATATTTGACTATGTCATAGTGTGCATGTTTAGTGATCAAAGGAACAATTTTGTGGTATGCATTTCTTTGTTATGCAGAATTTTATCATGCGGTTTTGAGGTGATGATTGCTTGTGTTGAAGGTTTTTATAGCCAAGGTTTCAAGGTTTTATGTTTTAGACAGCTAAATATATTAGTAACAGAGTATTGAGCTTAGTTATGGTAGAGTGACTGGTATGGAATGCATGATTGGAATGGTCTACATTTTTTTAGTGGATGAATATTATGATATGTGGTTTCCAAGAAGTGTTGAAAGGTGTTAGAGGTGTCTACATTCCATCTGTAAAGTTATTTAGTGTTCTACGTGTAAAATTGTGAATGAATAGTTGGTTCATTAAATTTTATCTTCACCAATTTTTTTATTTGGTGCCAACCTAAGCATTTTAGGATCATGTGGAGTTAAAATAGGTATGGAGTTGATTTATAGGAGTGATTATAGGTCATGCCAGCCTATTTTGGTGGTGTAATAATATTGGTTTAGTCTACAAATCATGTGTGTTGGATTTTTGTGTGGATAGGTTTTTTGGTGGTGTAATAATATTGGTTTAGTCTACAAATCATGTGTGTTGGATTTTTGTGTGGATAGGTTATGAGGTTACTTGTTTCATCTAATTAGGCTAAGATAATTGATGATTTAGGTGTTTATGACAGATGCATGTATACATATAGGGTTAATTCATTGTGTTAAGGATGAATTAAATTAGTAAACGAATGTGTGTGTGATATATTGATGTAGAGTCAAGTGTGAAGTGTGATTGTGGTGAAGTATGAAGTGTACAAATTTTTTTTTTTGAGGTTAAGTGGAACTATATTTGTAGCATGTTTTAGATGCATTATTAGTAGTTCAATTTTGGCAATGAGCCACCCTTTCTTCTATCTCTTTCTATTCTATGGGTTGAGCCATTGGTAGTGATCCATTCTTTAATTTTTGATAATGAGTCCTTGGACAGTGAGTCCACCATTATCTAAATCCATTGTAACCAATTATAATATATTGTGAGCACATCCTCACCATGTTTTTTTCCCTTTCAAGGGTTTTCCATGTAAATCTAGGATTCTTGTGTGTTATTTTTTGTGATGCATGCTTTAATTATTTCTTTCCATTATTTCAAGTTTAATATGATGCTTTGAATGGATATTTGAGTTGATATACTTAATGAATTTTAGTGAATATCAATTCACCCCCCCTCTCAATATTCTAGGTATTCAACATCTTCTCATAAGAAATTGCTAAGATTCCTTTGAAATCAATGCCTTTATAATGCATTTGTAAGCTAGGAAATTCATTGAATCCTCAACTTCCAAAACCCCAACCCCCATCTTCTTTTCCTACAAATGACCAGTCTCATTTAACTACATGTTTCTTATCCTTTTCATTTTCATCAAACTAGAAACACTTTTGTATGAGTTTATGTAAATTACTAAAATGATAATTGGAAAAAACCATAATGAAGCATAATAAATGGAAGAAGATGCAAAGATTTTCTAAAATAATTAATGGAGATTTCTACAAGGGAAAGGTAATTATTGTTCTATATTTTCATTTTTTTCTCAATCTTCATAAATATCTAATTTCACATTTCTTTTGAAGAATGTATAATAGAGAAGTGGATGCCCAAATATCAATAATTTAATTAGTCACTAGCAAGAAAATTTTTAGAACTAATTAAGAGGTTCTAAATTCAAACTCAACAATAATGATTTAAATTTTGACATTTTAGAGTTAAAGGCTTGATAAAAAACAATTAACTAGCTAGTAGGCTATCTATATTTCTTTAAGTAAATTCAAGGAAAAGTGTAGTATTATCTACAAATTTTATACTAATCAAGTATTACTTTTCTAGGAATAAAAATCCATGAAAATTAGGTACAAGCATATTATTCCATAAAATATAAAATAATTCCTTAGAGGTAATTTTATATAATTCTTGCCCTAAAGGGTATCGTTGTCTTATAGATTTACCAACAAGAAATGTATAAAAGAGTGAACCATTTACTTCATCTTAAGAATTTTCAAAGCATCTTTAAAAATGATGTAGAGTAGAGGCTTCTAATGTTCCAATAATCTTAGAAAACCACTTTCAAGTTCCTTTGTTCATCAAACTATTGGTTCCCCTTCACAAACCCTCATTCTTCCTTATAGCCTTTCAAAAATTCCTTTTAGAACAAAAATCATGGAGAAGATCTGATCTACAAGAAATGATACTTGTTTCAAATACCCATTTTCCCATTCTCAACCATATCTCAAAATCAAGTAAGGTTCCTTTGTATGAAAGGTGTCAAAAATTGATTGTCCTCTTTCTTTGATTGGACCTAATTGGAAACTAGGCATGCTCCAAATGGGTTCAAGACTTCAAAGGGACTCAACACTCATTCCAACACTCCAAACACACCATATGGGGTCTCAAACAACTGCTCCAATTACAAGAACTACTCTTCAATAGTCTACAATCAAATTCACCAAGTTGCTAGGATTTCTAGGCCTGATACATGAGGATATCAAAACCTTAATGTTCCTCCACATGTGAAAACTCCATCTCTTGCCTCTATAATTTTGGAAAACCAAAAAACAAACCAACACAAGTCATTCCACCAAGTTTTAGGAATTTCTACTAGTGGAATGGAAATATATGCATTTTTCTTTCTCACTGGTTACCCTACCTAGTGTTTGGACTAGTTTAAAGAAAAATGAGCACAACTTTCTTGAAACACAATAGAATCACATACAAAAAACACCAAATGAAAGTAGATTCAATTCCATATCATCCAAAATCAGTTTAAGATCATTACAAGATTCTATAGATCTATACAACTCAATATAGAAGCAAAGAAACATTCAAAAATAAAAAAAATAAAATTATTTTATTGCTCTTACTCCAAAATTTCATCAACCAACCTCCTCTTCGACCATACAATTCATTTTAATCACTTACCAACACTTTTTCAATAGTCACTAACTACAATTCAAATTATAGATCGACTAAACATCATTATGTCCACTTTTATGACAAAAATATAAAAAGTTGCTTGACAACAATGTGCAACCTTTGACAAATTTTTATTTTCCAATTCCCTTGCACCTAATGACTCAACCTAGACTCCTAAAAACATGAAATTTTATAATAATACCTTATTACACGAAAAAAACACAAGAAAAATCAAAATGACAACTTCTTGATCCTTTGAGGTATGACAACTTGTAGGTGCCCCTGCACCATTCTCCTAGTGAAAAGAAAGCTCAAGTTCCACTCGAGGAAAGACTTGCAACTATACATCCATGCTTGAAAATATCATCCTTTATCATCCAAGTTGCGTCCTCCATAGGAAAACCTTGCCATTTGACCAAATACTAGTAGTAGACCTTTCTCCTTGTCTTCTTGAGCTCCTTCTTGCCCAAGATGCATTCCAACTCCAAGGGTTGGCTTGGTGGAAGATCTCTAATCTAATAATCATGTAAGAGCACTGATGAACCTACATTATCACCTACAACAACATCCCCTTTATAAGGGTAAAGATCATAAATAATAAAAATAGGAAAAATGACAACTCTAGGAGGAAGTTCTATCTCATATGCATTCTCTCAAAACTTGTGCATCACTTTACATGGCCCTATCTTATTCATCTGCAATTTAAAGTACTACCCTTGAGGAAATATTTTCTTTCTCAAGTGATCCAAAACCAAGTCTCCAACCTTATAGTGAACCTCTCTCCTCTTTACATCAACATTGTGCTTGTACTTGTCAACATTCTTCTGAAGATTGTCCTTAACCTGTTGGTGGATATCTTGCAACGCCACAAAAATTTGTTCACCTTCAACACTACTCCTTTCCATCCCACTGACATCTCTCAATTCAAACATACCCCTTGAATGCAAACCATAAACAATATACAAAAGACTCTTTCCTACACTTCTGTTCATTAAGACATTATAGGGAAACTCTGCTTGAGGCAAAACTCTATCACATTGTCTTGAATGTTGCTTTGTATAAATCTTAGGAGGTTTCCAAGGCTCCTATTCACCACTTTGGTCTACCCATCAGTTTGAGGGTGATAGGTAGAACTGAAACTCAAATTAGTGCCAAGTTTCTTCCATAAGGTTCTCCAAAAGTCACCAACAAATTTACTATCCCTATCTAATACAATGTTAATAGGTAAACCATGGAATTCTTACCACCTCTTTGAAGAAGATTCATGCAATGTATGAAGCATAATTAGTGCTCTTATAAGGTATAAAGTGTTCCATCTTAGAAAACATGTCCACAACAACATACACCGAATCAAAACCTCTTTGAGTTCTAGGAAAGCCCATTACAAAATTCATGCTAATTGAATCCCAAGGCCTATTAGGTATGGGGAGAGGTTGATATAACCCTAAATTAGTGCTAAATCCTTTGGAACTTTGCAAAATAGTGCACTTTTCTAGAAAGTTCCTCACATTAGTTCACATTTTTGGCCAATAGTAGTGTCTCTTCAACTGCTCTAAGGTTTTATCAAGGAAAAAATGACCTGCAAGGCTACCACTATTCTTTGATCAAGTTATGCCTCGCTAAACATTTAGGAATGCATAATTGTTCCCCTTTAAAAAATAAATTATCTTGGAGTAAAAAAAAAACCACTTTTTATTATTGTTGCTACAAGGCTATCTACAACTTGCATTAATTTCTTTGAAATCTACATCTTCAAGATACATACCTTTTAAAGAGTCAACTCCTATTCTTTTCAATTTAATTTCGTACACAATGAGATACTTTCTACTCTATACATCTTCCACATTGTTACATCTCCCCTTTTTATACTTAATGGTGAAAGTAAAACCTTGTAAATATTGAACCCATTTCACATGCCTATTACTGAGTTTATCTTGACTATTTAAAAATTGGAGAGCATGATTGTCAGTATAGACTATAAACTACTTAGGAAACAAGTAATGTCTCCATTTATTTAATGTTTGCACCATTGCATACATTTCAAGATCATCTGAAGAATATTCTTTCTTGGCTTCATTCAAATTTTTACTGAAAAAATGCAATAGGTCTATTTTCTTGACTTAGGAAAGCGCCTATAGCATGTCCACTTGCATAAAATTCAATGGAAAAGACCTTATCAAACTAGGAAAAGTCAATATGGGCTGCTCAACAACCTTCTTTTTCAAATATTCAAAAATCCTATCAGCCTCATTAGACTAAACAAACTTCTTCTTTTATCACCCTTTATTGTATCAATCATACGAGCACAAACATGACTAAAACCTTTTATGAACTTTTTGTAAAAACTAGAAAAATTGTGGAAACTCCTAACCTCAGCCACTAATTTGGGTGTAGGCCATATTAGGATAGCTCAACCTTACTTGGATCCATCTTCAAAGTGTTATTGGTGACCACAAGACCAGGGTAAACCAACTATGTTTTCAAGAACTCACACTTCTTCAAGTTTATTATTAGTTTTTCCTCATCCAATCTCCTCAAACCAAATATAAATGTTGCAAATCCTCTTCTTTAGTATTTCTAAAAACAAGAAAATCATCAAGATATACTACCACAAAATTACCAATGAAAATTTTAAGCACTTCATTCATCAAGCACATGAAAGTACTAGGAGAATTTGAAAAACCAAAAGGAATTACATGCCATTCATTCAACCCTTCATTTTTCATGAAGACTATGTTAGAACTGTAAAATTTTGAGATTTTTACAGTCTATTGCATCCAAGAGTTTCCAGCATCGAGTCCTCATCATAAGCACAAAATTCCATCTTTGTATTGTCTTGCTTATTTTCTATCATGTGATCCATTTGAATCCATCTAGTCCTTCATATTTCATTGAAAGACCTATATTGGCAAGAAATAGTAAAAGTTTCCCCGACCTAAATTTTCACTAACATGTATTTGTTACAGACAAACGGCAAGACTTTTCTTTTGATTCAGCGATTGAGAAGACTCATATTGGCAAGAGAGGCATTTCGGGTAAAGTTATAGCGAAGTATTTTTTCTTGCCGACCAACATATAGAAAATATATATCGGCATAAGCTGGGGCATCGTTGTGGTGCAGGAGCACCCAAGCTCTTCAAGGAACTCTTCAAGAGACAAGAGCATGCAGGGGTCTTGAAGACCTATCAATCACCTCAAAGAATCAATTATGATATCTTGGAGCCTATAATGGCCTTTGGAATGGGTGAACACATTAAAGAGGTCAAAAGTCCTAAGGGTCCTAATAAGGATCCTAGGACCAAATTGCAATATAAAGGGAACAATCATGTTCTAGGAGATTAGGTAGGTTTATAATGCTTTAATGGTGTCAAATAAGGTTGAAAAATAATAATGTAATGGTTTTTAATGTTTCTAGTTAGTGGGAAATAATAAAATGTAAGTTTGGAAATTCAAATATTTGAATTCCAATTTGGGCAGGTAACTAGCTTTTATGAGTTTTAATCACTTTTATGCAACTTAATCAATCCCAAACAGTTGGATCAGTTGGGGAAAGGATATACAAAGCCAAAATATTCATTTGTATGGAGGTTGGGCGTTTGGAGCAAGCACTGTACAGACTGTTTTCTGGAAATAGAGAAAAACATAGTTTTTTTGCACTTTTATGGTGTTCTTTTGTTAAATACTTGATCTCTATTGAATCTATGTCCAGTAGGATGCTTTAGGAGTTAGTGTTTACATATTTTAACACCATTGAAGGCTCTGAAAGTAGTGATAATTAATTTCTTTGCATTTTATATTGACTGTCCTAAAAAAGAACACAAAATTTACACTAGTTTGAAGGTTTTTCATCGATAAATGATCCATTTCATGGGATTTTATGACTATATCTTGTGAAATGGATCATATTTAACATGTACCATACTGGACTAACAACATAATGTGCAGGAGAGATGAATACTATGGTGTACACCAAGATTTGACTGTGAAAAATGCTTGAAGTTGGAGGCTAGGGTATAGCAGCAGGAGATCTGCCTTAATGAGGGGTGTGTTTTTGAGTTGGAATAGACAAAGTATGTTGTCCTAATGGTGTAGAGTCAATGAGAAAGTTCTGTAAGTGATTGGAAGGTTAGTTTTCAAGAGGCCCTAGTTTTTGAGGCAAGTTAAGGAGGGTTTTGTGCTGGAGCATGTTAGAGGTGTCATAGAGGCCTAAAAACTTTTAATCCTTGGTTTTGAGTCATTTTAGGAGATTTCTAAAAGTTTCATGGTTAGGGGTTGAATTTAAAGAGGGGTTGCTTTGAAAAAGTGGGCTAATTAGGCCTAGTTTTTGAGGAGACAGTAGATTTTGGAAGGGTTTGTCTGAAGCAAGTGATATCAAGGTTTGGATATGTTGTTTGTCATCAGAAACCACACTTGAAACAATCATTAGTTTGGAGGTTCCTTTGGAAATTTTGAGTGCAAAGTCAAAAATCCTTCGCTAGAGGCCTAGTTGGGCTAGTAGCCTAGTTAAGGTGAAAATTTGGTTTTGTGTCTAAGTCAAAGGGTTGGGCTTTGAAATCATTCAAAACAAGTTTTTTTGGGTCTCTTAAGAGTGTTCCTAGGGTTTGGGTCCATAAGGAAGGAAAATAAGTCATTTGGTGCATTATTGAGGTTTTTCTCCACCAGGGTGCCTGAAGAAGGGTTGAGATTGCATCATTAAGTTCCTTGAAATATTTGTGTTTCTTTCAAATTCCCAGACCCTCTGCATCACATTGTAATGTCACAGTGAGTTCAATTTGTCTTACCGACTAGCATGTAGAAGGGTCATTTCAGCCAAACTGATTGATATCGTTGAGAAGTCATGGTGAATACATTGTGTTTCGCCGACTGGCATATGGGGAAGTATATCAGTAAGACTAAAGTATGTTGGGGTAATGTCTTGAAAAAGGTGTTGAGTCTTGCCGATAAGGTGTAGGGGATTCAAAAAAGCTATCGGGAGAAGCTATGGAGTCTTGCTGATTTAAAAGTTATGTCGATAGAGATATGCATCACCAGGAGAAGAACTATTTGGCATAAGTTTCACTGAAGTTTGAATGTTATACTGACAAGTAGTTCAGGGTGAGTTTCACCGAGTAGGAGTAGTTTGGAAGAGTGATTTCGGTAAGACATTTGGCATCGATATGAGTCTTCCCAGAGGTTCATTGTCTTGCCGAAGGTATTTTTTCATTGGTAGGGTTTATTTCTTCGGTAAGAAAACTTAGTGGTCACGCCGAAATGAGATTTCATCGGTGAAAGGGTGATTTTGTCTCAGTGACTGGAAAATGATTTGAAGAATGCATATTGGTATGACACTATGAAGTCTATGTGACATCTCCCCGACTTGGAATTGTCTCAGTGACATGGAAAACATAAGCTGTGATAGTCATCATTTTGATTCCAAGTGTCAGTAAGATTGCAGAATGTCTTGGCGAATGTTGTAATAAACGTTGCAAAAGGAATTCACCCCATATTTGAAAATCTCTTATTGACAGGATGTTTGATGCGATAGTGCCAGTTTCAAATGAGGCTTCATTCGTCCTTCATTAATGGCGCGACAAGGTATAACAACAAATTTTTAATCAATTCTTCAGTACCGAATTGATTGCATGAGAATTGACAAGGCAAGCTGAGAACGGGGACATCTTTCAGTCTGAGGAGTCTGAGCTGAATACTGTAAGTAATTGCTACTTCATGTTTCCACATTTTGATTTTGTAAGCTTGAAAATGGAGTCTTCTGGGTCTAGAAGGGCTAAGGGTAGAAAGTTTGGTGAGAGTAGTCAGTCGAAGGGAAAGAAAAAAAAGACTGATACAGAGCATGAGGGTATTGAACAAAAGTTGAACCAAGACCTTATTGATCAAATACCTAGTTCAGGGCCTAAAGCTAGAAGGTCCACACAACTTAGGGCAGAATTTGATAAGCTGGATGATAAATGCAAGTTCATAGGTGATGTCTAGACTACTGTAAGAGGGTATGAATTATTCAATTTTCACTACCATAGGAGAAATTGTTTTGAGCCAGTCTGTAATCCATGGAAGTTGAATGTAGGGAAATTGGTGTGCCCTAATGTATTCTTAAATGTAGAATTGGTAAAATTGATTGCTAATCATTATGATCCAAAACATAAAGCTATATGTGATCCTTCTTTAAAACCACAGATATATGTGTCAAAAGAAGCAATAGGTGAGGTTTTCAAATTGGAAGGGTTTTACAATGAGGAAATCAGTTGTGAGGAGTTGCAGAAGGAATTTTCAAGAGTGGATACAATTTATGAGGGTTGGAGGTTACCAATTCATAGGGTTAAACAGGGTAACAAGCCAGAACCTCTGGAAGATAGTGAGGGGCCTCCCTATCATGTAGATTTGTTTGAACCTTATATGAAGTACACATATTTCTCAGTGTGTCAGGTGTTGGGAATGGATGCTCCAGAATTCATGTCAATGGTGCCAATGATTATCATTGTAGATATCCAATAGCATAACTCTAGGCCATTTGACTATGCTTCATATATTTCTAAGGAGCTTGATTCAGGATTGATGGCTATAAATGGTGGAGCTTCTATTGTTCATCTCAGAAACTATTCATTGTTGATGCACTTAGTGCTATATTTTGGACAGGAGTTAGGGGTATGGACTTCAGAGATGAGGATTTCTCAAGTTGGTAAAGAGGGTGAAGCATTGCCTATTCAGCTGTGGACTGCTATTTGGGACAGTAGGTTTGATAGTTCTAGTTTCATTCATTTTGAAGAGCATTTTGTAAAAACATTGTATAAATTGTATCAATATCCTTGTAATTATTCATTGACTGATGAGATTAAGAGATTCCTTCGGCCAAAAGACTTCAATGGGCCAATTGATCATAACTGGGGAGACTGGTATTGTTTGGAGGGATCTACAGTAATCAGAGTATATGGATTTGAAGATGCTCCTCTCATTCTGCCAAGGACAGTTCCAAACAGGGTTGCATATTTGGAAATTGTCAGACAGATGGATTACTGTAGTGTGATGCATTTCAGCTCTTTTGGGAAGCAGGCTTTTATGCCTAGTACATTGTGTTTTGGTGATTTCACTGTGTTGGCTAAGGAGGGATATAATTCAATCCTTGATAGATTGTTGCATTATAATATTATGAAAAGAGGACCACCCAGGAAAAACTTTGACCCTGAAGGATATATCAATTCAGCTAAAGAAAGGATTAACTTTGGAGGGTATCAACATATACCCTATCCTTTTGGTGATATGATCAGGAATCTGGATGAAGATGAAGCAGAAATGGTAGTTGAAAGATATAACCAGGGGCTATAGGATACTGAGCTATTGTCTTATGGAGATGAGGAAACACCAAGAGTTAATGTGCCACAAGGGAAATCAGAAAAGGTATCTAGGTTGAGGACTAAGCAGTATGTCTACCTGGTTAGAGAACATAGTATTGAAAGTGGTGATGTTAATGCAAGGCACATGGAATATAGATCATCTGTCTCTGATGATGAGTTTATAAATTCCCCAAAGTTCAAGGCATTATTGTACAAGCAGAAGGGGAAGGAAATAAGAGAGAATGTTGATGATGTTACTTCAAGAAATGAAGAACAATTGCTAGCTCAATTGAGAAAATGTGTGGATGATGAAATGACAAATATGACCCCTAAAAAGGGGAGGAAAATGTTGGAGAGTGTTGGTGTCATGATCTTTCCTGGCCTTGATTTGAATTATGCATTGGTCTTTGATAGTTTCTTGAAGGGCAGTAATTCTACACACAAGCTTGACAAGGAAAAGGTGACAGAAGTATATGTAGGCTCCAAGTATAATACTGATGAGGGATCATTGATGATATGGGCTTTGTACCCACTCCACAGGAAATTAGTGGTAATTGATATAGAGAAGGCATTTGGCCATGTCATGACTCTAAAAGTTGGAGAAGTTGATCCTATAGCTACTGCAGATATTGGGGTAAATATTACAAAGTTGAATAAAGCACAAATTCAATTATTGATAAAAGAAAGAGAAATGTACAAAGCAAATAATGAAAAATTGTTGAGAGAAAATGATAGACTCAAAGAATTGGTTGGTGTTTCAATGGGGACAACCAAAATGATCACTTAAGGAGAAATCTCTTAGAAAAAGGATCATTAGGTAGGATCAAGTGCTTATTCTCAAGGAAAGCATGATGCAATTGCAGTGATTGTCAAGAAGAGGCAGGATCATTTGACATCTTGGTTGAATAAATTGTGGGGAAAATACTCTCATACTCTTGCTGCATTGAAGGAGCACACAAGGATGGATTGACGAATCATGGAGAAGTTTCATGAATTGGCCCAAAGTGATGAGGCTAGTAGTACTGCACTTGAAGCTGCAAATTATATTATCAATCGCCATTGAAACTTCTATGATGAATTGCAAGGGGATGAACTGGGGTTAATTGAAGCTGCCAAGAAAACTGTGATCACATTCTTTGATGATAAATAGGAATTGAAGGATGCTATCAGATGGAATCATGAAGACGAATGTGAGTCCATGCTGAATGAAATCATGAAGATGGCTTCTGCAGAGGATACAACATTGGAGGAGGTGAGCAAGCAAAATGAGGAAATGTTCAAGATGGAAATCACGATCCAGAATGTTGTTGGAGATGCAGACACATATGAGCGCCGAGATTATTTGGATCACCTCACTAAGACTCACTTGTGGCTTAATAGAGCCTAATTATTCTCTATCTTTTGTTTTGTAATTTGATATTTCCTATTTTCGAAAGGATGCGTCCTTTCGTATTCTCTATGTATAAATGTCCATTTTGAAAACAATGTGTGGGCGATAAGTAGAATAGGATAGAGAATAGAAAATACGGTGGAACACCATGTTTCACAGGGATGAGACTTTGATGTATGTTTTGAATCCATGAAGATATCAATGAAAATCATCTGATTTGCTGGCATATTCTGGTGTCAATTGTTGTGTTGTTCCTATTGAAAGAATTATTTAAGTTGCCTCCAAGATTGATATTTCCTGGTTATCTAAATTAACATAACATGTTTATGTTTGGTTTATCAATACGTATTTTTCGTATATGTGTGATTGGTTGATAGGTTATTTAAAGGAAGGATTAAATCCTTTTAATTAATCACAGTAATCAGGGAATTTCATTTAGATCAATAAGAAGAACTTAATAATCACAATCTTGCACATTTATACTAGTTATAAACAAAATATGCCAAACAATTTGAATGTCCTCTAGAAAGAAGTTTCTCGTTTAAGATTTCATTTGACTCCATATACCAAATAAGTCACCGGTCTCACTGTTTCCATCATTTAGTTTCATTCATACTATTTTATATCTGTTAACTGAGCATATTAGGGTTTAGTCTTCATTTTAGTATACAATCTATACCAATTTTTTTTATTTTGTCCATTTCAATCTACCATCATGGACAAATCATGGCATGAAGAGAAGATCAATAGTCAAGTCTACTTCATTTGTTATAGGTACAACAACCTAGGTCTAGCAGCACCTAGAGAGTAGAAGGTTTAATTGTTTCAAACCTTGTTCTGTTACCCTGAAACGTTGTGAAAGCTTAGCAACCTTTCGTGGTTCAAACCTATGTTTTTGAGAGCTAACAGGATATTTTCCATTCACCATCAGGCCTAATTCTAACTTGGTCATAACTAGTCTTTAGATCAATCTTGGAAAAGTAGCATGCACAACGCAAAAAATCCATTAGGTCTTCAATTCTTGGAATAGGAAATATATACTTGTTTGTGATCTTGTTGATGGCCTTGGAATTAGTGCACATCCTCCACTCACCTCCTTTCTTTGGTGCTAGAACTGTGGGAACTACACAAGGACTCAAAATCTCCCTAATCGGCCCCTTATCAAGTAATTCTTGCACTTGCCTCTTAATTTCCTCATTTTGTTATGGAGTCATCTTGTAAGCAGCTTTGTTGGCAAAACTAGACCTTGGAATGAAATCAATATGATGGCTAATGTCCCTCATACATGGTGAGGTTTTAGGAATCTCATCAATCACTATATCACCATATTTCTTCAACAATGCTTTGAACTCTAAAGGAAACTCCTCTTTCTTTTCTACTACCATAGCATATTTAGGCCTTGTACTATGATGGAAAAACCCATATTCTCCTCTTCCAAATTCTTTAGGAAGTCCTTTTCATCAACCAACATTACACTACTCCATACTTGAGAATCTAGGCTTTCATCTTTCAATGGTGTGAGGGTGTAAGAAACCCCATCCTTTTCTGTGGCATATGTATTTTTCCTCCCATCATGGATTGCCTTCCTATCATACTTCCAAGGCCTTCCCAAAAGAAAATGACAAACATCCATTGGTATTATATCACACAAGACCTTATCCTTATGTCCCCCTATGTGAAAATCTACCCAACTTTGTTCATTCAGACCTACTTGTTTCCCTTTGTTGAGCCAAGATATTGTATATGGAGTGGTATGAGGGATTATTTTCAACTTAAGTTTTTTCTACCATTTCAATAGAGACCAAATTGTTAGTACTACCTGAATCAATCACAACTTTTTAACATTTATCTAGGCACTTACATGTTCTAAAAGGTGACTTTCTTTGAGGAGGTTCCTTCTCTATTGGTACTTTGATCAAATTCCTTCTCACCATGAGACAACAACTTCTAGATCAACTTCATGTGATGGAGAATTGACACTTTCATTGTCCTCTCCTTGTACAAACTAGTTTCTTCTTTCTCCTTGGAATGAAGTAGTGGATTGATTTTTAGTGTATTTTCATGCTTGATGGCCTACAAATTTATTGCACTTATAACATTTCCTAGTGAATCCACTTGATCCTCCTCTTTGGCTTCCAAACTTTCCCCTATTGTTGGGTCTTCTTCCTCTAAAGCTACCCCTTGAGTCTGAACTTTGTTCTTGATTGTTACTGGATTATCCTTGTGATCTTTGGGACTACCCCTACCAGCAAACATGCCTCTTCCTCTTGAACTCCTTCCTCTGACCTTAATTTTATTTTCTTTGCTTCTCCTCAACTTATCTTTAGCCTTGATGACCAATTGATAACAATCATCCACCATTCTTGGATTGGTGAGGCTTAATTCCTCCTAAAGATTGTATCTCAACCCATTGATATATCTTGCCACTTTTTCCACAACATTTTCTACATATCCTACTCTTATACTCAATTTTTAGAACTCCTTTGTATAGGTTTGCACATATATATCCTTTCTCTTAAGGTTTTGAAGTCTTTAAAATAAATGAATATTATAATCATTAGGTAGGAATTTTCCTTTGAGTTTAGCAACCATCCCATCCCAAGAGGTGATTTTAGACTTTCCCTTCTTTCTCCTTTCATATTGTAGATAATCCCACAAAAAAAAGGCATGGCCCTTCAATTTTTTCTTGGTCAACTTCACCATTTTCTCTTCTGACACATCTTTATATTCAAAGTAGTTGTCTAGTGGTCTTATCCAATCCAGGAGTTCTTCACTATCCAATTTTCCTCGATATACAGGTAAATCCATCTTGATCTTGGGACCTTCTCCCTTAACTACCTTCAATAGCTTTACCATTCTCAAGTCATTAGGATCCATATCTTCCTTAGACCCTCCTTGGGAAGTTTCCTCTTCCCCTTGGTCACTCAAGTCTCCTGTGACCACTCCTCTCCTCTGAATTTTTTCTAGTGTAGCAATTCTCTCCTCCATTTCTCTTATCTCTTAGGCATGTTTCTCTTTCAATTCATTCACCTCTCTAGTAATTGGATTCCCTTTTGGAGGCATCTTTGTTTCTTCTTCACCTCAAATATTCCCCTCTTCATACCAACCTACACTTTGATACCAATTTGATGTAGATAAGAGGCTTATAATGTTTCAACAATCTCATACAACCACTTACAAATTCCTTTGTTCATCAAACTATGGGTTCTCCTTCACAAACCCGCATGCTTCCTTGTAGCCTTTGAAAAAGGCCTTTTAGGACACAAATCATGGAGCAAATCTGATCTACATGAAAGGAGACTTGTTTCAGATATCCATTTGTCCATTCTCAAACATATCTCAAAATCAGGTAAGGTTACTTTGTACAAAAGGGGCCAAAAATTGATTTTCCTCTTTCTTTGACTCGAGCTTATTAGTAACTAGGCATGCTCAAAATGGGTCCAAGGATTCAAAGGGACCCAACACTTATTCCAAAACTTTGGAAAAACCATATGGGGTCTGAAACAACTACTCCAATTGCAAGAACCACTCTCCAATAGTCTACAATCAAATTCACTAAGTTGCTAGGGTTTATAGGCCTGATACATGAGGATATCAGACCCTTAATGTCCCTCTACACATGAAAACTCCATCTCCTACCTTAGCAAGTTTGGGAAACCAAAATAAAAACTATAACAATCCATTCCACTAACTTTTAGGAGTCTCTATTAATGGAATAGAAAGATGTGCATTTTTATTTCTCATTGGTTACCCTACCTAGGGTTTAGACCAGTCTAAAGAAAAATGAGCACAACTTTATTGAAACACAACAAAATCACATGAAACCAACCAAAAATGAAAGTATATTCAATTCCATATCATCCACAATTAGTTTCAGATCATTACAAGATCATACAAATCTATACAACTTAGTATAGCAGCAAAGAAATGTTCAAAAATGTAGAAAAAAAAAATTTATTTTATTGCTCCAACTCCAAATTTTCATCAACCAACCTCCTCTTCGACCATACAATTCCTTTTAACCAATTACTAACATGTTCCCAATGGTAGTTGTTAATAAGTATTTAACGAGCTCCCTTTAGGTGTATTTTTCCTCTATGTGTCAACTTGTGCATCGTACGTAATCAACTTGGCATTTTATCTAAAGTCTTCTCTCCTACTCCACATGTCTACTCTTCACAACCCTGAGTTTCTTCATTCCTTTCACATCTCAGGAAGCCCCGCTATGCTTCACATGTCATGGTTGTGGAATATTTTTTTATCATTCTTTCTTGCTACCTCATCGAGCTCCACTCGAGTGCCACGAAACCCTCATTCCCAAATAGTTTGGTGGGCCCCACAATTGCTATTCTCAGTGTACTCTTGCTACATGTCTACTCTTCACAAATCTTTCAACGTGTAGATGAAGTAACAACCGTGGGTAGCAAAATGTTGCCACGTGTCTCTTTTGCACTCGGTTGGTGATCGTTTCCTCCACTATTGGTTAAGTGCTCTACCCATTCAACACATGTAACCTTAGCACAAGTCTTCAGTGGCGAGAGAGAAAGGTTCACACGAGTAGTGAAAGGCTACAACATGCCTAGTCGGTGGATCTCATATTCGGGCGATCAACCAGATGAACCAAATGCTACAATTGGCCACTGTGTGTTATAATCATTTGCACGGGATGGTGGCACTTGTCTGATTAGCCTTCCTAGGACAACTACCGTCATTTGGAGAAGATGCACCTATGGCGGGAATGACCAGATGCTTGGTTTCAAAATGTTTCTGTTGCAACTGCTTGGGGAGTATTCTTATTTCTACATCATTTCCAAGGGATTGTGAAATCTTTTATGTTGTTGCTCTCTAAAGTGGTGGGGTTTTTCCTGCTATATATAATTTTCTCTATTGTGAGAAAAGGGTTCGTAATTTGGAGGAAACACTAGTTTTGGTTAAAGACACCAAGCCTTTATTACTATTTTATTTTATAGCAAAATACTTTTAGACTGTGCCAATTGTTTGGCCTTTTTGTTCTTTCATGCTATTTGATCAAACTGTAAACTCTGATTTTATTTTTTGGACATTTCATTTGAGAACTTCTATATATGTTGAATGCAAGTTTGCTGATGTAGATCATGTCTAATGACTATTCTTGGCAGTAGGAATGTATGCAATGTTATTTTGTGTCAATGACTAGATTGTTTATGCTATAATCTTTAGTTTTTGATTTTCTAGAACACAACAAATACAAATCAGGCCCTTAGATCCATGATTTATTGTGCCTATAATTAAGTCTTGGTGCATTGCCTTAAGTTATAATTTATTTTATTATATTTGTTTCATTTTCCCTTCCCAAACTCCCATTATAGAAGAAGTTGTCTTCTCTAAAAACATGGAGGTCACTCAGTTTAACGCAAAATGTCCTTGATAAACTGAGTTTCCCATAAGACACTGTTAGCTTGTCAAATTTTGGTATCAATAATTTCTTCTTTTTTTGGCATGCCTGGTGGGACCGAGCTTAAATGAATTTTTGCTTTAGAAGGGTGTATGGGCCATTGGCCTGTAACTAGATCCCAAACTGTAGGCAACCCTAGTTTACTAGTACCTCCATTAGGAATAGTATAGGATACAAATCAGTTGGTAACTACTCCACTCCTGCCACCTGTTCCTTTAACCATGTTTCTAGCTGCCAACAAAAATTACATGGCATGGGATGTCAGAAGTCCCCTAGCAGCCCCAGTAGCATCTGCTATCTGGGGTGCTATCTCAGTTTCAGCTATGAAAGCTATACCCAAGTTTACCGAAGATAGCTCAAGAACACCCGTAGAACATTTGCAAGATGTGGTGGACGTTTTTCTGGTACATGGGATCACAACACAAAATGTAGCTCTAAGGTTTCTCATCATGTATTTTAAAGGCAAGGCACTAGATTGGCACCGAAAATTGTCACCTAGCAGTATTCACACCTAGGATGAGCTCGAAGATCTATTCTATGAGAGGTTCTCAAATGACAGAGATTTCTCTTCACTGTAGTATCAACTATCTATCATAAAACGAGCCCCCCAGGAGGCTCTGATGGACTTTAATGCTCGATTTACACAAATTGGTAGAGGATCCATGTTACTATATGCGTAACTCTTGAGTTGGTGTTCATATTTTATCTGAAGTCCATCAATTCTTACATTTCTATGATGATCAATTATTTGGGAGGAGCTACACTACTAGATGATTATGGTGTCGCTATCAAGGCCGAGAATCATTTTATAGATTGTGGAAAGTTTCCTCCTTGGCCTATCATGTCGATCTTTCCTAAAATACCGATTCTCGCACAAGAAGTAGCGTCAACTAGCTCGCTTGCAATTCCCTAGTCAATGTACACATACGTAGCAACACCACAAAATTTTTCCTCTACATTTGGTTCTTCCAAAGATGAAATGAGCAATCTTAAAGCAATGTTGCAAACCATGGAAAATGACATAACCACCCTCAAGTGGAACCAACCAATGCCTCTTAAGCCTACCTATCAAAACTATCAAGGAAAATGGTCCTGATATCAGCATAATCAATACCAAGGTGGTTCTTCCCACACTAATTCACTATTTCTGATGGTTAACCAAATGGTGCTGGTGCCTACTCTACTAACGAGTGCTTCACCAAGCTCAAGTAGGGAATTAACCATGAGGTAGAATAACCTCATTGATGACATTATTTTGTGGTTTTTCCCTTGCAACAATGTGCATATGCCCCAGAATTGTCCGAGTGGAAACTTACAACAAAAGGTGGAAAAAAAACATAGCCAAGGTGTGACACTAGACCACGGGGGTTATGTATATCCCTCATCACAAATGGAGAGTACGGTTCTTACCGTAAAAATGCAAGGAATTTCTCTAGAATAAGAGTCCAACATCGCTCCTGATCACGCACTTTTCCCATGGGATGAAGAAGAAACAGTGTTTGTTAATGATACATTCATATCCAAAACACCGCAAGTGAAATCTGATTATAACAAACACTCAAAGAGGATATTTACCAATGAGTCTGTTGTTTCAAATCTAGCCATCCTACAACTCAAAGGTGCTTTCGATTAGATTCTTGGCACTTGTACCACCCCACTGCCATCTCAACCATGGAAGGAAATTATTATAAGAGCCAAGGAGCAGACACCTCTAAGTTTTTCACCTTTTAAAGTGGTAGAACAATTGAAGAAGTCATCCGCTAATGTGTCTCTATGGGACATTCTAGCTATCCCAGAGGAAAAAATTCTATTACAAAAGGTGCTTCAAGAAGAGGCCAGCGCAGTGCCAAAAAATAAGTTAGCCAATGCAGAGGTTGTTAATCAACTACCACCGGCTAAAGTTCTTACAAATAATACAAAATAATCCCTTGTTGGAGTTAGAGATAAGTTGAAGCCCCAAGCCTTCGTCTTGACTCTCATTATAGGAAAGAAGTTATTGCACAATGCTATGAGTGATTCTGGCGCTAGCACCATGGTTATGCCTAAACAAATAGCCGAAGCTTTAGGAATTAGCTATGAACCTATGAAAAGGGGGGTAATGTAGCTTGATGGGAGCAAAGTTGAAACCATAGGTGTCATCAAGGCACTTCCTTTAACTCTATTCGCTTGCCCTAGTATCTCCATTTGAGGTAAATTCTCCATTTGTGATGTTCCTCCGATGTTTGGTTTCTGTCTATCCTGAGAATTTACTTCAAAGGAGGGTAGATACCTATCCTTGGATTGGTCACATCTAATTCTCAGAACCAAGCATGGTGCAAAAATGAAGATAGAATCAAAGGCTTCGTAGACTGAACATGTAGTGGATGAAGCCCTCATCAATTTTCAAGCCATGCATACCTCTATCAGAAAGCAAGAAATGCATTTTTCTAGGTTACTAGAGGAAGAAAAAGTGAGCAGAGACTAGGATGACCAAGAGGATGCTCTATTGAGTGAACACATGGATAGTGACCCTTTAAGCAATTATCATGCTACAGGATTGGGCACCTATGTAATTTATGATGAAGACCAAGTGCTCCCAAAGGTTACCAAAGAGTCTGAAGGTAGCCAAGTAAATAAGCCATGAACTTTGTACTTTGACAGAGCAAGAGGTAAAGTAGGCATTAGAATGGGGATATGTCTAATATCCCCACAAGATGAAATATTGCTAAGTTCTTTCTATTTTCATTTTACTTGTTCAAACAATGAGGCTGAATATGAAGGATTCATTCAAGGTTTAAGCCTTGTAGAGTGAATGGGCATTAAGCAATTAATGGTGTTCAGAGATTTTGAACTAGTAGTCAACCAAGTCTGAGGGATTTCTGCAGCAAGGAATGTCCACATGAGATCCTATCAGTATCGATTCTAGGACTTGGTTGAGAGTTTTGAAGCCTTCAACATCCAGACTATTCTTAGAGGACAAAATAGCCATGCAGAGCACATGGCGAAGATTGGTGCTTAGTTTGATCTTGCCTCTAACCTTATACATAATACACATTTTGTATGAGTGCTAGTCTGACCGACGATTCTTGAAAATGATCATAGTTGGCAGGTTTTTGAAAGTGATGAACACATTGCCTCATTCATCTAGCAGTCAAGGGAATTCACATATCAACTTCAACTAAAGATTGTTGAGGCTTATGAAGAACAAATTATGTAGCTCAAATCTAACAAGCTTTTGAAAGGATTGGTTACTCTCAAAAAAAAATTTGATTGTGATGATGTAAGAAATGATAGGAAAAATTTCATAGCAAACAAAAGTGATTATGTAGACCTTCAGGTCTAAGATGGTAGAAATATTTGAGTCATGAAAGATGTCCTGCACCATGATAAAGAAAGACTCATTAGTTTCTGCAAGAAATATGGAGTAGTGGCCTTGTCCTATGATGATTTGGAGGGATATGATCCTGATATCATTTAACACACAATCGAGCTGACAGAAGGTGCAAAACTAGTTCGACAAAAGTAGAGGCTAGTAAACCCTAAAATTGAAGCGCTAATGGTGCAAGAGTTAACCAAGCTAATTGAGTCACACATTGTCTTGTCAATCAAGCATAGTACTTGGGTATCAAATCTGGTCCTAGTCTGAAAGATGAATGGAGATATCTGCTTGTGTGTGGACTTTCGAGACCTAAATAAAGCAACCTTGAAGGACCATTATCTGTTGCCTTCTATGGAGTCAATCTTACAAACTGTAGCAGGATCAGAAATGTTTTCTCTTTTGGATGGCTTCTCTGATTACAATTAGATCCGAGTTAAGAAGGTGGATCAACACAAGACTATGTTCACTACAAAGTGGGGAAAATTTACATATGCTAAAATTCCTTTTGGTTTATCCAACATAGGGGAAACATTCTAGCAGGTGATGGACATCCCATTCACTGAGCTAATCAATAAGTTTATTCTAATCTATTTAGATGATCTTACTATGTTTTCTAAATCTAAGGATGATCATTTTGACCACTTAGAAATAGTCTTTCAAAAGTTCTAAGAGTTTAGGGTTTCCCTAAATCCAAAAAAAATGCATATTTGGAGTACTATAAGGAAACCTGTTAGGACATGTGGTATCTAAGGAAGGAATTTCAATTGACCCCAAACAGGTGAAAGCTATCAAGGAACTTCCCCTTCTAGTGAATAAGAAATGTGTTTAGTGCTTCCTCAGCAAAGTAAATTTTTTTAGCAAGTTTATTTTTGACTTTGTGGGAATAATTAGGTCAATCACCCCAATGGTTGAAAAGGATCAAGCATTCAAGTGAATGACCAAAGCTTAAAAAGCCTTTAAAAAGGTCAAGGAAGCTATTTTAGCAACTCCGGTACTGGTTAATCTAGATTTATCTAAGGATTTTATAATGTATGCATTTAGTAACAAGTCTAGTATTGCTACTGTCTTAGCCCAAAAGGATGATGAAGGAAATGGAGAACACCTCATGGCATTCTACTCCCAGACCCTGGAATATGAGACAAATTATAATTTTGTCGAAAGACAAGACTTTGCAATAGTGAAGGGACTTAAAAAGTTTCACCATCTAATTTCCTACAAAAAAGTGTTTGTTTATGTCCCACATTCCAATGTGCGTGAATATATCATGGAGGGAGAAATCACAAAAAATGAGCTAATTGGATCACCAATATCCTTGAATATGGCATTGAGGTCAAACCCACTAAAACTATCAGAGGAAGAGGACTGTGCGAATACATGGCACATAACAAGGAGATACCCATCATAGGAGAGCAACTAGAGCTTGTTTTGATAAATGAGCCAAAATCAGAGGGTTGTTGGCTGATAGATAGAATGAGGTTTATGGAAATAGGAAAGTATCTGCTAGGTCTCTCCTTCCAAAAGAGGAGATACTACCGGCTACAAAATTGTGGATATGCGCTAGTGGAGGGGGTCCTTTTCAAAAGGAATTTCAATGGTCTACTCCTACAATGCGTTACTACAGAACAAGCAAAGAGAATCCTTGACATGTTCCACAACAGCGCTACAGGCGGACACTTCTTTGCTAAGACCACCACCATCAAAATCAAGTGTGCAGGTTACTATTGGCCTACACTTTTCAATGACTCTCATTCTTTGGTAAAATATTGCAAAAAATGCCAATTCTTTACTAACAAAAAGAAGAATTATGTAATGCCTCTCAAGCCTATAGTGATAGACAAACCATTCACACAATGGGCCTTGGACTTCATTGAGATGATTAATCCAACTTCTAGTCTTAGGCACAAGTGGATTATGACTATCACAGATTACTTCAAAAGATGGACAGAGGTTGTTTTGCTTAAAAACACAACAGAGACAGAGATTTGGATTTTCTCGAAGAGCTGGTGACAAGGTTTGGTCCTCCAAAGACTATCATTTCTAATAATGCCAGAGCTTTCCTAGGCACAAAGGTATGTCACTTTGCATTAACAAATGGCATATTCCTTAAGACATCATCAAATTATTACCTGCAAGGAAATGAGCTAGCGGAGTCAACCAACAAGAACCTAGGCTGACTCCTTAAAAGAATTGTTTTGGAACACCAGAGAGAATGTCATAAAAACCTCTGACCAATGCTTTGGGAAAATTGCATAACTCCTAAGCAAGTCCTTAAGACTTCGCCTTATGAGTTGGTATATGGGAAAGAGGCACTATTACCTATATCAATGGAGATTCCATCACTCCAACTGTTGCAATCCCTTGAGATAGAAAAAAATGGCACCATGGAGGTTCTGCTTGCTAAATTGTTAGAAGTACAAGAAAAAAAGGTAGAATTCCCTAATAGCCATGACAAACTGCCAACAAGTGGTCAAGCGATGGTTTGATAAGAAGGATTTTGACCAAGGCCTAAAGTGCGGAGACTTAGTACTGAAATATGATAAAAGGGCTGCTAAGCCAGGTCAACATGGTAAATTCAATAGCTTATGGGAGGTCCCCTTTAAAATTGTTTGGTGCAGGGAGCATAATATTTTTGAGTTAGAAAATATGGAATAGGAACCCTTAGGAATCCTCGTCAATGGGATTCATCTTAAGTTATTCCGTTAAGTGACAAGTTCTATTTTTGTACATATGCGAATATGCTTTTATTTTATTTCCCTTTGTGTTGGTCGATTCTTTTTGAAATTGGTTCATGTTTCTGTGGAAATAACCCATTATTGTAGAGGGTAGAGCAACAAGATTTCTTTGCATTTAAAACACACCCATGAGGAAAGAAAATGAACACATATGCTAGTAAAAGAGCCCATAAAATAGAAATTCAGAATGAAAGAAAGAGATATGGATTTTTATAAAGATATATGTCAATTTATATATATTGTTTTATTTTTTACATTGTAAAATGGCTGAGAAATCCCTAATCCAAAAAATATATGACTATTTGAGCTATTCTTTCATATATGTAATATTTATAGCCTTTTCCAAGATGTTATACAAAATTGTAAGGTAGGTGTTGTATGCAACAACAAGAAATAAAGAAATTGGGGGCCATTTTATCTAGGAGTAGGGAGGCATTTTATCCAAGAGCATGGGAAGTAGCAATTGACACACCTATTGTAGCATCTACCGCTTCTTCTACGATGGCGTCTACCACATTTTCAGCATCAGGTTCTTCGGTAGTAGAAGTAGCATCATTTGGAACAACTGACATTGGTAGGGGAAACACCATGTTCCTGAAGTCCGTATACCAATTGACATCATAGAATGGTATCAAGTTTTAGCTACAGAATAGAAAGTGTAAGGCCTGGGTAACCCTATATCGATGCTCGTTGTGTGTCTAAAGGTGGAATCTACTGAGAAATGACAATCGTAGAACTACCGCTTCTTCCTCAATGTAACGAAGAAGGACACTGGATGATGGTAGACCTACCCCATATGCAACATGAGCAACAATCCCACCTAGGCCATTCATGTACTTTCTTGGAAATATTTCCTTGACCGGCTTCAGAGTTAGGGACCTGGGGATGCCAATGTCTAACATCAATACTACAAAGTATGAACAAATATCAGTATTCACACAGTACTTATCCTTTTACTCTATACAATCCCTACCCAGAACCCATTTTATGGCTACCAAAACCAAAGAATGTTTATTCTTGGTCATTCTCTTCAATCACCTAGTGGAAACCTCTCCCAGAAAAGGTGGTTGTGACTTGTAAGAGATTAACCTAATAGGAGTATCCATGATACTGACACTATGCTTATACATTCTAACCAACAATGAAACTTACCTACCACCTAGCCTATGAGAAAGCTTGCTTAGGACTGTGCCAATGATCTATTGTTAAAACTGCACAAATGCTAAGTGTGATTTCCTCACTACTTAGTGGCCTATTTATAGAAAAGATGAGAAGACACATGCTAATCCATTTTGAGAAAATGTGATGATGACCAAGTGCCAACTTGAAAGGTGTTCCTATGTTTTCTCACATTTCCAGACCAATTGCATCTACAGAGGTATGATTCAATGTGTGCTAGATTAATAAGAGCTAGTTAATTAGTTTTAAAAAGGTGGCACTCATCAGCAGTAAGTTACATGATCGTAGGCTATTATGTCATCTACAAAAGCTTCCCAGAGCCCAACACAATATCCATATCTTTTTCAAGTTCTGATTGTTTGCTTTGGATTAATCATTTCGTCTAGGATATTAATTGCCAGCACATACTAACACAAGGTTAGAAGGAAAATTTTTGGCTAATGTTTCAAGGGAATCACAACATATCACACACTTTCCAAACACAATAATGAATTCTTTCTACCTTGAAATGGAAAGTAATTTTTTTTGCATGAACCGTGAGATTAATGGTACATGCCAAATTAAATACAAAAAGAATGATTTCCTCTACTACCTTGAGAAAAGATAGCCAAATATTGCATGAAAAGGTTTAATTATTCAAAAAAAAATTAAAAATGCTAAGGCTTAAGGTGCAAAGAATTTTTTTTTAGCATATCTAGAGCGGGATAAAAATTACAGAGTCCAGAACTTGTAGAAGTCTTCATCTGAAGAAAAATACTGGAGAGTTCATCTCAACAAATGCAAGAGGAGATTGGTCAAGAGTTGTTTACAACCATACGGTCATTAGAGGATGTATATGTCTATGAGGATTTAGCATATGGTACACCTGGTATACCAAGTAGGCCGAAGAGGGCATATACGATAGAGTTGAGTAGGCCTAAAGATTGCAAAAAACAAGAAAAGGGTTGAGGAGAAATGGGATAATATTTATGACCCACGACTCATAAAAAACCCTAAATCCTTAAGAGAAGCAGCTTGTGCAAGGTTGACAACACCAAATGCGGACATGTCTATAGCAAGAAAGGTTTGGTATAGTGGTCTTCCATAATACATGGACCCGCTGGTGCATTACTGCCCGAAGATAGTTGACACTACCATTCAAAATTATAACCCTAGCACTCACTACATTGAGGGCCAAAATTTAAAAGTTCTCATTAGCCCATAGGCCATTTGACATATGCTATGCATTCTAGACCCAAGTAAAATAAGAGAGAAAGTTGAATCCTTTTACCCTAGTAAAGGAGAAAAAACATGGAAGGTGATGAAAAAGAACTCAAATTTCTCGTTTGAGGAGATTGGTAAGAAAAGTGCCCCAGGTGCTAAACTGCCAAGTATTTTGTTGTCGTGTAGTTCATTACATGAGGATATGTAGGATACCATGTCCATGCTAGCTTTTGTATGTGGCCGAGACTCTAATGAGATGGTGGAAACCTTTCAACTGGGACTCACCTTCCAATTTTGCAAACAACACGATACCTTCTGGTATGTTTTCGTTGAGTTCATGGTAGATGAAATGATACAACAAATAAAGAATTACCCGACGAAGGGAAAGTTTAGATTTCTTTCCTTCCTAGTTCACATGTTCCCACATCAAAACCCTAATTTCTTTGGCTGGTATTTTGAATTATCAATTTTTGATGAACGGGGAAAGAGGAAGCTAGTATCCACATTGACGCCTTTTCTTTCCATGTCATGATTATTATGCATTTTTGGAATATTTTATAACTCTCATCTTGCATGATTTATGAGGAAAAGGTGATGTAATCCGGCTCGATAGGGATTAGACTAGATATATGTAGAGTTTCACTCTCGCTTGTGACTAGTTTTTGGAACAAATTTCAAAATTCTCTAGATATGGGGCTTCACTGGTCAACCCTTCCTTCTCCCAACCTATGTCACAGACAAGGAGATTGCACCTGAAATGTATAGGCAAGTGTGTATCATTGATTTTACCTTCTGTAGCAACAAAATTTTCAAGAGAAAAGGATTATTCACTTGTCCGAAGAATTTCAAATCAGTGACTCTGTTAAAGAAATAATCAGATCAATTATTGTAGGATAAACTGGCTCATTTAGGGTTGGTTTTAGTAAGTGACAAGTGGGATTACAACCCTTTCAATGACCTACCGGAGCTGCACATAAAATTTATGCATGCTCCCTGACCTTATTGGGAAAAGCATCGTAACCCGCAAGCAGACAAGGATGAAAATTTTGTTGAACTAGTGTGTATTCCTATGCAAGATAACAGAGGGCATGGCACACGTTCTACTTTTCTATGGTGGTGACCAAAGATAATGTCCACATGGAATGCACCATGTACAACAAGTTGCAGAAAGATGAGGAGTGGACTAATGAAAGAATAGAAGCTTTCTGGAAGTATCGCCAAGAAATAGGGCAATTGGATGCTCCGTATGAGAGCTTGAAGGAGGACAAGTAATTTGAAAAATGGTTGGATGATGACCACCCTAGTCTAGATTCTAGCATTAAAAGGAGTGAGGACCTGGAGGATGAGTTCGAAGAGCAGAAAGAGGAAGCGACAACTTCTACGTCCTCCATGCTGAAGGAAAAAGGTTTTGAACATCCCACCTATGTAGCTATGAATGTTTGTTTTAATATATCAAGGGCTTCACATATACTCACTTGGGCTACTAAGGTAGCCAGCCACAACAACAAATGACAATAACTATTGAGGCTCTAGAGACCCCACTCACAAAATGACAATGTCTAGAGACCATTATCGGAGAAGGTTCATAAGAACTTGCCGTAAGATAGGTGCTTGCAGCTAGCCAGGAGCCTAAGGCTGAGGAGGAGTCGCTAAAAATTCTAGAGCCGCCATCGACTAGTCAACAGGTAAAATTCACTCCTTCTTCCCTTGCTTCTCATTACTTGGTATTCGCCCCTACCACAATGAGAATCCTTTCCATGAGTACTGGCCCTTTGTTTCCCACTTTTAATCTTAAACATTTGGGAGGTTTCGCCCAATTCTCGCAGAGAAACCAACCCAACTTTACTCCTCCACAAACCTTTACATCAACAGCGACCGCCCAGGCTCTCTTTGCTTCGCTTTCTGAAAGCGTGCCCTCTGTAGGCACCCCATCTTCGACTATTGTTGTAGATCCTCTTCCATCACAATAGGATAATTCTGCAATAACAACTCCTTCACCAGTCTAGCCTATGAGTCCTCTGACCAATTCACCAATTGAGTCATGGCAAGTGCTAGCCCTTCTGTTGGTCCTCAAACCAAGCTTTGGAATGTGCCCCACTTCTCCCTGCAAACTATTACTCTTCAGAAGAAGCAAATTCGTGTTCCTATCAGGGTTACCTATCCCTATGCCCTACCTTCTGGTGCTCCTTTCACAGGTGTACTAGTTTCATTTCCAGCCAAATTTATGGCACAAATTGATTGCGGAAGGAAGCACACACAAGTAGAATACAAAAGCATAGGGAAAAAGATGACAGTGCTTTTGCTGAGCCAAAAATATAGACTCTTTATGATGAGACCCGACATGAATTGAAGTTTGCAACCATGTACCTAAGAGTAACCAAGCCTCAGGGGGTGATGCATCCAAAATATTATGAAATATATACGATAGGGCTTGACATGAAGGTGGCCCTACTGCAGGATAAGGTTGAGATTATAGAAGAAACACAATGAGTGGTCACTTCTGAATTTCTTAAAACTAGCCGCCAGATAAAGAAGAAGAATGAGCAGCTTAAAGTAGTAAGGGAAAGAGTTAATTTTTTGGAGAAAAAAGAAAAATCCCTGGAGGAGGATGTTGCACGTATGACAGAGAGGGTGTTAGTAGTAGAGGATGAGAAGAACAGACTTATGGGTGAGCTTGCAAAGATTCATACTATTGACCCTGCCATGGTGAAAGAGCTACAAGCAAAGAATCAAGAGATGAAACAGAATCTATGGCTAAAGAATGAAGAGCTGGAGCGACTTTTCCTTGATTATAGTCAAGGAATGGCATAGAGGAATGAGGCTTTGGAGCACCATAAAGCTCAATATGAGCATAAAATATAAGAAAAAAAGGTTGAATTTAAGGGCCTAAAAGCTCAATTAGAAGAAGAGCTCTAGGAGACAAAGTTCTCTTTGGACATGCACTTAGCAAATCACTCCTGAGCTGAGGAGAATTTGAATAAAGAAATGAGTAGCTCTGCAGAGCAACTGGCATCTAAGAAAAAGAAAAGGGTAGAGTTGGCTAAGGCCATTAACTCAAAGGACATGGAGATCACTTCTATTAAAAGCCCTCTCCTATCTTCTCCTACACAGCCAAACATTACTGCATTGGTTAGGCAGTTGTACATCTCTCATTGGGAAAAGATTAAAATTTTTTGCTTAGCATTGTAGCCTACCCTTCGATTCATTGCCAAGGCATCAAAGCTAAATGAGGAGGCTCATGATATGATTGAGTAGTTTCCACAGTTTATCTTGGAGAAGGTTTCGAAAGAAAAGATCTGTGCACCGAGCTATACTCAGTCTCTGATGAAAACCTCGCCAGGGCAGGGATTGAAGATTGGGATGTTGCTGCTTAGACGAAAAATAAGTTTATTTGTTACCACTCTCCCTTCTAGTGCACAAAATTAGTTGTGGCTACTCTGAGCAAGACACTGGACAACATATGGGAGAGTTTCTCCGAGTTAAGCAGGATGGTTTAACCATCCTCGTTCCTTGAAAATGGCTCTATTGCTACGATTGAGTAAATTACAAAAAGAATAGAAGAGAAGGAAAATGATTTAGAGGTTTTTAGGAATTTCAATCATCCTCCCACTGCAACTGAAATTGAGGGAGTTATTCATTCACTTGCACAACTATTGTTTCATTGTGAAGTAGGGGTCAGTTTACCTAATGCACTGCCTCATAAAGAAACTATTGATCTAATTGGAGCACAAGAGAATTTTTGCAACATGGTAAGGCCATCTGAAGATGAATGGTCACCTCTATAGGTGAATCTTTCCAATCTCTAACTCCATTATCTAATGAAATGGTGCTTTGTTCTGTAAACCAGAGAGATTTTGGGTACTTCGTTCCTCCACCAAAATGCCCCTGGTAGTCGCCAAAGTTGCTAATAAGTATTTAATGAGCTCCCTTCAGGTGTATTTTTCCTCTATGTATCGGCCCGTGCATCATAGGTAATCAACTTGGCCTCTTATTTAAAGTCTGGTCTCCCATTCCATGTGTTTACTCTTCACAACCCCGAGTTTCTTCATTCCTTTCTCATCCCGAGAACCCCCGCTATGCTTCCACGTGTCATGGCTGTGGTATATTTTTTATCATTCTTTCTTGCTACCTCATTGGGCCCCACTCGATTTCCACGAAGCCCTCATTCCAAAAGAGTTTGGCAGGCCGCACAATTTTTATCTATGGTGTACTCTTGCTACGTGTCTACTCTTCACAAATCTTTCAGCGTGGAGATGAAATAACTATCGCGGACAACAAAATGTTGCCACACATCTCTTTTGCGCTTGGATAGTGATCATTTCCTCCATTATTGGTTAAGTGCTCAACCCATTCAACACATGTAGGCTTAGGACAATTCTTTAGTGGTGAGACAGAAAGGTTCACATAGATAGCGAAAGGCTGGCACATCCCTAGTCGGTGGATCTCATATTCGGGTGATCAACCAAATGAACCAAATGCTATGATTGGCCACTGTGTGTCATAATCATTTGCAGGGGATGGTGACACTTGTCTAATTAGCCTTATCAAGACCACTACCACCATTTGCAGAAGATAAATTTTAGATTACCCTCCTGCTCGACATGTCATCTATGGGTATGTGTAGGATCATCATGGAAAAAATAAGTCCTTAAGTGGCAAAAAATTCAAAAAAATCAGAGTTAGGAAACTTGACATAAACATTTGACTAAGTTATCTATATTATTTCAAAATTATGTAAAAATAGGATCTATAGAAAATTGAATGTAGTTTCTAAACTAATAGGTTTTTTTTTTTTTAAATCTATTGGGTGAAAATTTGAAATTTCAATGCATTAGTACTTAAATTTGAGGGGAAAAATAAGAAGTAGGTGACTGTCTGACCACCCTAACCATAATAAAATGATAAATATTTTTATAAGATTTTAGATATAAGTAGAGGACTCATGTCTCGATGTGATGCATATTTTTTGTAATTTTTTTCAAAGTACATAATTAATTATGAATTTTTTATTACAACTTTTAAAAAATATAAAAACTCATATGTCTGACTACCTTAACTTGGTCAAAACTTCATGAAATTCATTTTTTTTAATATTATAGTATGCAAACCATAGAATGTGACACATGTTTCAGATAAAAAACATTTGATACCATTTGAAAGCTATAGATGTTTTTCAATCAACCTATCAATCAAGACTTTAGTCGTAATTCAAATAGAAAATGAATAATAATTATTTATTAAATTCAAAGTAAAACACAATTTATATAGGTGGAAAGGTGAGAATCTCCTTTAAAAACCCTTTTTGTTTCATCAAATTTGGGTAAAAAATTGCCATCAGCCACATACCCTACACATACCCATCATATCAGTACTTTTCGGCCCATCATGATCCTGCACATACCCCTATTCATTTTGGGCAGTTTATATTTTTTGAGAGTGATCTCTTCGTGTGGAGTTTGTTAGAATGTGCTAGGTGTCTTCTTTTTAGGGTGGATGCTTTGATTCAGCGCCATCAATCTATATGGTTGATAAATTATAATTTTTCCAGCATGTGTTAAAATCTAATTTTTCTCTGACAACTATCTTTTCTAAATATCTAAAGGACATTAATGAAGTAGTTGGGACTTAATGAGCAAAGATTGTTGCAATATATTCAAGGTCTAGGATCAGATTGTAGGCCATAAGAATAAGGCATCTAGAAATCTCTTCTTCGTACATGTTTGTGGAAGTTCTCTCTTCTTTTGATTATAAATAGGGGTTGGCAACATAAGAAAAAAGTTAGAAAAATTGCTCAAAAAATCTTTGCAAAGGAGATAGATCTAGTAAGGAGTTTCTTTTTTTTAGAAGTAGAAAGTTTTACAAAATACTGCTATTCTTTGGCATGTTATATTTTAACTCAAACTATCATTAGATTGGCATCCAACCTTTTTTTTTTAATTCATATGATATTGAAGTTTGCTCTATTTAGAGGAAATCTTTGAAACTATGCATATTATGGCCTTTGCCAAATTTCTTCTTTATGTTTTATTCATGTTAAAAACATTATGTTAAGCTTTTTTTGGTAGTTTGGGTAGCTAATTTCCATGTTGTTAAGCTTCTATGTTGAATAATAGCTTTTGGAAATCAAATTATGTCTATTGAATTTTTCCATTTTTTGTAAAAGTATTATTTTCCCATATTATGTCTTAAAGTGAGAAAGGGTTCTATAATTTTTTAGATATTTTTGTTACTATGTAGAGTATAATTATGTTTGATTGGGGCCTAATGGGTGCTTCACATGGGTAGATTTGAAAGACTACATTGTGCTTCACTAAGCCTTTGTTTCTCATTCTCTTCCCAAAAATGAAGGGTCTAATGTAGCATTTTGTGTCTATTATATCGGTTATAAGGAATAAGCTGAAGTTTGAAATTTGTAAAAGTTTTGGTGCATCAATTTTTTTATGTTTTATTTGCATTTCATTCTACCTTTTACCCCAAACAAAAAGAAAATATAAATTTCTATAAAAATCCTAGAGGTTATTTAGTGAGGCACAAATTGGCCCCCCACTCACTGAATTTCTCATAAGGCTATTAGAGAGGTGCAAGCTTTGATGATCAACAGTTCTTTTTTTGGCATGCCTAGTGGGACTAAAGTTTTTGAACATATGATTATAAGTAAAAAATGTTTCTTAAATCATACCAAGAAAAGAGGTTCAAATTTTCATGCCCAAAATCCAAACAAGAGCATCTTCAAGAGGCCACTTTTAGTACTCCTAGTTATCTACCTCGACATCAAGGATAAGAAGACTTATAGGTTCCATATCACCTACATGAAGCAACAAGGAAAGAAGTGTTAGCCCAAGATCCAAACCTTTATCTAACCAACCACGAGGTCAAACTTTCAAATTAGAATATCAATAGACCCTATTGATAGGAATTTATTTTCAATGGATCATCCAGGTGCCCCTGCTCCTAGAAATTTTGTAACCTATGATAGTGGTAGTTCACTACAACTACCTATGCTCTCTGACATATGGCCTGTCATACCTACTAATGCCTTCAAATCCATCCCAAAGTTTTTTGGGTAGGATTTCAAAACCCCCTCTTTGTTGGCAAGACAAGGGTAGACAAGTGAGAGGTGGGGGGTGAATCTGTTGTCACAAAAATTATACTTATTAAACTTATTCTCAAATTTGATAAATAAAAATGAATGCATAAACCATCACCACATCCAAAACACACATAACACCAAGATTTTTTTATGTGGAAACCCTATTAGGGGAAAAACCACAAAGGAGGTTAATCCACAAGATTATACCTTATTAAAATTGTAAAAGAATTGTAAATGGTGAATGCACATACATTCAATCACACTGCCTAGAGCTCACTGCTCTAATACAAAAGGCTTATTTCCCAAAGGAACACTGAATCTCTTATAGAAACATTTGGATTACATCCAAAATATTTTGAACTGAGTAAATAGAAACTTCTAATGCTTGATTACAGTTCTGGTTAAGCACATAAACTCTACTTCACACTTTTCTTCTACCTTCAAAATATTAGAACATTATTCACACATATTTTGAACACCACTACCTTCAAATGGTATAAAAAATCGATCATATATATATGTGAGTAAGGATAATATCAACTACATGTCAGCCCAACAAAATATAAAATATGTACAAACTGTTGGCCCAAACCAATAAACAATTATCAATGCACACCAAACAATGTTGTCCAAAACATAGTAAGGACCCAAAACAACATCCTCAAATAAGGAACACCTTCAAAAATTATCTTCAAAGATACACAACACACTACAATCACCTTGTTGGCCATGAACATGAAAAACATGAACTCAAAGAAGAAAATCATCAATCGCGAACACTAAGATCAATGCAGACCAACAACACAGATAGAGCACGATCTAGAAATATCCACAAGCATTATGAATCTCCATAGAAGCATCCACAATAAATCAAATTACTCGAATCACATTATCTTCTTTCAGGAACCCCAACTGAAGGAACAAAACAATTGTCAGAAAATAGATACTCATAACTCAATCAAATCTTCATACCAGCCTCTGAAAATTCATGTGGATAAACTAGATATACTTGATAACAAACCCTTTAATCCAAAACCTCTTATCATCAATATACTGAGCTATCCATCATACTGAACTTCACTACATCACCGACAACCTGTAACTTATTTTATTACAATTTTCTCAATATCCTCAACATATATAGCCTTAAAGAAATTAATTCCAATAGTGTTGACATCAATGGAAACCACATATCAATAATATCTAACAATCTCCCCCTTTCACATTGATGGAAACACATGATGTGAAAAAAACCATCAACACAACTTTCACTTAACACTTTCTCCCCCTTAGATTTTGACTCTTTTCTCCTTAAAATTTTCATAGTTTTCACATGAATCATCTCCCCCTTTGACATTAATGAAAAATATACACATTATCTTGCTCTGAACCACATTTATGAACATATGACTACTCCCCCTGAGTAGTAGCCACCACAACATCAAATTGGAGCACAAGATATGACTATGAAATGCATGGACTAATGCAAGTCAATGCATATTAATTCTGATTAGGAAGGGTAATCACCCCTAGCTTCCCTTTGAGATACTCAAAAGTATCCTTAGGCAAGGGCTTGGTGAAGATATCTACAATCTATTCCTTAAAGGGCACATACTCCAATCTAACTTCCTTTTCACTCACCTTCTCTCTCAAAAAGTGAAACTTGATAGATATATGCTTGGTTTTTGAATGCAACACTGAATTCTTAGAAATGTTAATTGCACTTGAATTATCATAGAATATAGAAATGGGTCCATCATACAAAACTCTAATATCTTTCAACATCTACATAATCCACAATACTTGAGTACAATTGTTAGCAGCAATAATGTATTATGCTTTCGTAGTAGATAGAGAAACAACATTATGCTTCTTACTTAACCATGAAATCAAATTCTTTCCCAGGTAAAATGCACCACCACTAGTACTCTTTATGTTATTCACATCTCCTTCCCAATCAAGATTAGTAAAAGCACTCAAAGTAAGGTCATCTTCTTTAGGATACCATAGGCCAAACTCAATTGTCTCCTTCAAGTACCTGAAAATCCTCTTCACAGCTATCACATGAGATTCCTTAGGATTAGATTGAAAACTTACAACAATGCATATGATATTCATGATATTAGGTCTAGTTTGAGTCAAATAAAGAAATCCATCAATCATGGATATGTATCTAGTCTGATTTGGTTTATGAGAATCATCATCTTGTGTTAACTTACATAGGGTCACCATAGGTGTACCAACTGGCTTTGAATAATCCATACCAAACTTTTTTATCAATTCTTTTACATACTTGGATTGAGATATAAAGATCCCTCTATCTAGCTGAGTAATTTGTAGTCCCAAAAAGAATTTCATTACTCCAATCATAGACATCTCAAAATCACTCTCTATCTCATCAGCAAAATTCATGCACAAACTATCATCTCCTCCAAAAATGATATCATCAAAAAAGAATTCAACAATCAAATCTTTATCATGATCAATCTTGAAATGAAAATTACTGTCAGCAGTACCTTTATTCAATCCAAGCTTCAACAAATACTTGTCAAATCTGGCATACCATGCTCTTGGGGCTTGCTTAAGTCCATACAATGCTTTCTTCAATTGGTAGACCACATCTCCCTGATTAGTCAATTGAAATCAACCAGGTTGCTCAATATACACTTCTTCTAGTTCACCATTTAGAAATGTTGACTTGACATCCATCTAATAAACCTTGAAGTTTTTGTAAGCAACATAAGTAAGAAATATTCTCATAGCTTCAATCCTAGCAACATGAGAAAATTTTTCTTCAAAGTCAATTCCTTCCATTTGAGGATATCCTTTACAGACAATTTTTGCTTTGTTTCTAACAAATTCATCTTGATCATTCAGTTTGTTTTGAAAGACCCATTTAGTTCCAACTGCATTTTTTACCTTAGGTCTAGGAACAAGAATCCATGTATCATTCTTCTCAATTTGCAGTAGTTATTCTTTCATTACTTCCACCCAATGTTCATCTTTGTATGGTTCATTGAAACTATTAGGATCAGTATTTGAGATAAAATAGTATTCTTCTACAATTTTTCTCCTAGTTTGATACGAATTGTTGGCAACACAATGGCAAACAACTGACATCAAACACTATTAGGCTTTGATACCAATTGTTGGCAACACAGGGGTAGATAACTAAGATGGGGGGTGAATTAGTTGTCACAAAAATTATACTTATTAAACTTATTCTCAAATATGATAAATAAACATGAATGCATAAACCATCACCACATCAAAAACACACATAACACCAATATTTTTTATGCGGAAACCCTATTAGGGGAAAAACCATGGTGGAGGTTAATCCACAAGATTATACCCTATTAAAAGTATAAAATAATTATAAATGGGGAATGCACATGCATTCAGGCACACTTCCTAGAGCTCACTACTCAAATACAAAAGGCTTACTACCCAAAGGAAGACTCAAGTATCTTACAAAAACATTTGGATTACATCAAGAATATTTTGAACTCAGAAAATAGCATCTTCTAATGCCTAATTAAAGTTCTAGTTAAGCACATAAAATCTTCTTCACATGCATTTCTTCTACCTTCGAAAGATTAGAAAAATATTCACACATGCTTCACACACCACTTCCTTCAAATGGTATAAACAATCAAGCATATGTATCTGCAACTAAGGATAAGATCAACTACATGTCAACCCAATGAAATATAAAACATGTAAAAACTATCATCCCAAATCAATAAAAAATTATCAATCCACACCAAACAATGTAGGCCAAAACATAGTAAGGACCCAAAACAACATCCTAAAATACCAAACACCTTCGAAAATTATGCCTTGAAGATCCACAACATGCTACAATCACCCTGTCAGTCATGAACATGAAAAACATGAACTCACAAAAGAAAATCACCAATCAAGAGCACAATGATCAATGTGGACCAACAACACAGATAGAAAACAATATAGAAACATCCATAAGAGTCATGAATCACTACAAAAGCATCTAGAACAACTCAAATTACTAGAATCCCATCATCTTCTTTCAGGAACACCAACTAAAGCAACAAAACAACTGTCATAACACAAATACTCAAAAATCAATCAAGTCTTCATGCAAACCTCTAAAACTTCATGTGGATAAACTATATATACTCATCAACAGACCCTTTAATCCACAACCTCCTATCATCAATATATTGAGCTAGCCACCATACTGAACTTGACTACATCACCGACAACCTACAATTTATTTTATTACAATTTTCTCAATGTCCTTGACATATACAACCTTTAAGACATTAATGCCAATAGTGTTGAAATCAATGGAAACTACATATTAGAAATATCCAACACTTTGAACATCTCCAAGATAAAATAGAGGTATGTAAAGTACATAAGTTCATAGTGAAATAAAATATTTCTCTTAGATTATCGACCGCGTCTTTCAAGGGAAAATCCCAAGATTGGTATAGGTCTCTACTTTTTGATTCTATCTCCTTAGGGGATCAACTTAGTGGGAAGTTATTCAAGGATTTCTCTAAAAATGGAGATCACTCCTCATTATTGCATCAATTAATCACCATCAAAAGGGCCTCACAAGAGGCCATGGGTGACTTCAATGCCAAGATTCACAAAACCTGGTAAAGAATTTTTGTGATTGCCAAGCCTCTGGCCATGATGTCATTCATATTTTACCTAAATGCTTTCAATTCAGATATCATGGTCAAGGTAACCTCCGTGGGAGGAGATATTCTTCCTGATGCATACAATCTTGTTATGCATGTAGAAAATAGTCTAAATGATGTTGGGAAGCTTCCACCATATATCTTAATGCATGTGTTTGTAGAAATCTCTGGTGGCCTTTGGGAAGAAATTACTTTGAGCACCTCTACTCCACAAGAAGCTATGTTAGGTATACCACCATCCATATATGTATACCCTGGTGTCCAACCAAACACATTGTGCTCGTCTTCACTAGTAGCAAATGTTAATGATATGAAGAATGTCATGCAATCATTTTGTAATGAGCTAGTCATCATCCAATAATAACAAGCAACACCTCCAAAGTAAGCCACGTAGAACTATCAAGGAGGAAGGCCTTCTTATCAATAAAATGCATAGCAAGGAGGCTCAAAAGGAGGAGGTCAACAATCGGCGCCCATAAACTAGATAGTCCTAGTTACCATGCTACTTCAGGCTATCAAGAACAATCCAAGCAAATATTTAGTCCTAGGCCAAAATAACCTAGCAGAAGATGAAAACACATGATGCTTCCCATGTAATGATAGTCATATGTCTTGAAACTATTTGAGGGAAAAATTTTAGTAGATTATAGTGGAATAGAGAAGCAAGGGTGTATTCTAAATTACAGGAGATTATTAGTCTCCCGGAATGGAGAACGTTTACTTTAGAGTGCAAATGCAAGGAATGCCTTTAGAACAAGAGCTAGATATTGCACTGGACCAAGCGCTTTTGTCATGGGTGGAAGAAGAAGACACTATATTTTTAAATCATTCTCCAATAACTAGTACCCCACAATTACATTCAAACTACAACACGAGCTCTAAAAGAAGGATCACTGGAGAATACGTGCAACAAGCTCCATAGTGTCCACAACCATGTCATTTGCAGTTGCAAGAAAAGTGAGGTTCATAGGCCCAACCAACTGAACAATCACAAGCTTCACCATTTCTAGAAAATGAGATAAAAAAGCACCAAGTCCACTCATGTTGGATCAGCTCCTCCCGAAGATGAGAGAGATACCACCGTTCAAACCTAAGGCCCTACCAGTCAGAACACTCAATTTCGTTGAAAACTTAAATAAGATGCTTGCTAATGTATCTCTATGGGACATAATATCAATAGACATGCAAAATTGGCATAATGCATTCAATTAGGTCATATTCATCCATTCAGAAAATAAATCAAGTTTATTTATCAATCTCCTAAAGACATCAGTTTAAATTAAATAAATCAAACTCGATCCTATCATCAACCTTTTAATTAAATAAACCAAACTTTATTTAATTAAATCTCCAAATCACCTTTCATCCCTTTTTTATTTAAATAATGTGGATGCTAAATCTGCATTTTGGCTCAAAAACAAACAAACATGAGTTGTTAGTTGAATCAAGAAAATAAGATAGATCATCCCTATGAAATAATTGATCATACTAAAATATGCAATCTAAATAGAACAAAGATAATTAAATGCATGCATATAAAAACATAATAAAAACTTTATTTTATAGTGGATTGGTGCTATTGTGGAAAATATCCTTTTCCCAACCCTTGATAATGCAAATGATGATGATGGACAAAATTAGTTCCCAAATGAAGAGAGTGACTTTGCATAAGCTTTGTAGATCAAGCTGTGGAGGATTTGATGAAGGATGAAGCCTTTCATTTATAGATTATTTTGATGAGAGAAATAGCCAAATGGATGAATGTGGGACAAAGATTTAGCCAATGAGATGGATCCACTTGTCAACTTGTCATAGGTTGAGGAATGTGCAAGTTTTGGTGAATGTGCCCAAGAGAGGGAGATTCAAATTTGAATTTGAGAGTAAATGTTGAGTTTGACTTTGTGCAAAAGACATGTAAGAGCCATGTAAGAGCTCATAAATGCTTTGTTAGGTGTACATGTCCACTTGTTTTTGAATTCAAACTTGAGGGACTATTCCTCAAAGATGCCATGTTGATGAAAAATGTTGATTTTATAAATGAGTTAAAATGATTTATTGGTGCAAGTGGGAAAAGCTAGAGGATGTGATGGGTGGTTAGATTAGGTTAATCAATGTTAGATTAACTTAATGATGATTAGATGCTTTGACCCTTTGACTTGAATATTTTGATTTATTTAAATACAAAAGGGATGAAAGGTGATTTGAAGATTTAATTAAATAAAGTTTGGTTTATTTAATTAAAAGGTTGATGATAGGATCAAGTTTGATTTATTTAATTTAAACTGATGACTTTAGGAGATTGATAAATAAACTTGATTTATTTGCTGAATGGATGAATATGACCTAATCGAATGCATTATGCCAATTTTACGTGTCTACATTTTTCCCCTATTTGAAGCAATGTACTTGTTGCGTTGGTTCAAAGAATAAACTTTCCGTGATCAAAATTCAAAAAAAATCTTATTTTTCGGATGCCCCAGTGGAAAGAAATACACTGGTACATTGCCCCCTCGAGAGATCGAGCGAAAAGATTCAATTTGAGGGTTGATCTCATGACAAAGAGGTTTAAAATGGACGGTTATGGATGATGATCCAAATGATATGGTTTTAAGATGCTTAGAATAACAAATCTATATTATTTTTAAAAACTTAAATGATGATATGATGTGATGATGGATGAGATGGATGATGTGATATGCTACAATTATGAAAATGGATGATTTATGAGATGCTTAGACTAACAGATCTATATTATGATGATGATTATGCATGTGAGATCATATGGAAAATACTAATGGTTTGTGGATGCAGGATGGATGCACTGGTGATGATGATTAACTATTCATGACGTGATGTTAGTGCGAAAAATGAGAAATTAGATGATGACAAGAGGATCCAACAACTCCATGATCTGACGAGACTTTATTAGAGATGATGATGATTTGATTCTCAAGGATTTGGATTTTAAAAGGGTTACTTACCTTATGTTTGATAACATGCCTAAGCACGATGCATCAAGGTATAAAGGACCAAGATGGCATTGTACTTAGTGTGATGGACTTTGACTCAACAAATAGATAGGAGTATTCTTGTTCACACCTGACATACAAAAACCTTGCTAGGATGTACCTAACAAAACAAGTATTCGCCAAGTTATTTTACAAGAATGTACAACCAACATAGTAGACAAAGATAATGATCGCTGCCCCATTCCTATCTCTCTAAATCCTTTGTTTGGATATCATCAAGAAGTCCTTTGAATGAGTGCAATAAGATAAATCAACATAAAAGATCAAGTACGCAAACAAGCCAATGTTCTTCATACCTTCAGCCAAAGGGATGTGTTTTGATAGGATACGAATCCAAGGTGATATCCAAAATGATGCCCATTGTCAAAACAATATATCCTAGGACACGCATTGTATAGGATGATGATAGGTTGATAAGTTGATTGATAGGCTATTGATATAAAGTGGACTGACATGTTTGAAAATGATCAAGATTTTGATTTTTTTTTAATGTTTGTTGCTTCGATTTAGATTTTACGATTGAAGTTTTCTTTTTCCAATTGTTGTGATTGTTTCTATTTCTTTTACCAAAGGATGAAGGTGATGATCAGTTTATTATGGATGATTGATTATTGTGGGTGCAAGCAAGATGAGATAGATGGATTTTTTAAAATATTTGGATGTTTTTAACGTTTTGAAATGTTTTGAGGCTATTTTTGGTATTTTCAAGATTTTACAAACGTTTTGATTTTTTATTTTTTCGAATGTTTTTGGATTTTGGTGTTTTTTCGAATGTTTTTGGATTTTTGTGTCTTTTTCAATGTTTTTTGGATTTTTGTGTTTTTTAATGTTTTTGGATTTTTGCATGATTTTGACGATTTGGATATGGATATGATATCAATGCTCTATTTGGGATGTTTTTGTAAACCAAGCTAAGGTTGATTGATCGAATTGATGGATTGATGATGATGATAACATTGTTGAGGATACACAACAATGCAAGGATTTGATTGATCAGGATTGATGACCATAACATTGTTGAGGATGCACAACAATGCAAGGATTGATTGATCAGGATTGATGATGATAACATTGTTGAGGATGCACAACAATGCAAGGATAGTGTTTAAGCAACACCGTGATTGGGAAGGATATCCCAAGATTTTTTTTTATTGGATTTGATTGATCATGATTGATGAAGCTTGATTTGGAACAAAATTTGTTCAAATGATTTGATGTGACATTTGAAGGGTGCATTAGATGTGACTGATATTGATTGTTTGGATCGATGTTCAATTGAAGATAAAACTTGATAAGGAAGATCTTCTCATCAAAATGTGCCATGGGCTAGTGATTTGGATTCTGGATCACAAATGCTTTGACCAGTTTGGTTTCACATTTTCCAATGTTCGGATCACCACATAAGTTGGAGGATATAGATCAAGATCTATTCTTGAAGCAAGATGTACATATATGCCACCAGTGTCTAGCAATGTATGGAATGCCATGGATGGATGCTCAGCTAAGTAAATGGATGGATGGATATGATAAGCATGCAAAGGATGCCAAGGATTATCTTGCGATAAGATAAGGTGTTCGGATAAAGAAACCTCATTTGGAATGTGCTTCATGGCTCAGATAACGTTGGATAGGATAAGATCAATGAAAATGACCCATGTCAAGATGTTTACCATAACCAAGTGTAAAGTGTGCCCCAAACTTTCATCAAGATCAAGATAACTTGGATGATGGATGTGGATGGATGAAAACGGATTGGATAAGTGGTTCATGGATGAATGGATTTATTATGGATAGATGAAATACTAGATTTATTATGGATGGGAGGAGATGCTTTCAACTGAACTGGTGCACATAGATGCTTGATTCTACACATGATGCCTGTTTGCCAGGTTTTCATCATGGTCTTGCCCAAAGTGCCGCCCATGCGGTTTTCACTAGAGGATAATTTTTTTCTTTATTGTTTTCAATCCTTTTTCTATTTTTTTTGGATTTTTTGCTTTTTGCTTTTTTTTTTAATTTTTTTTGAAATATTTTAAGCTCATGTTGAATCACAAGATGTTGCTGATGTAGATGCCCATGTCATAATGTGCCATCGATATCCTTCTTGAAGAAGTTGCTTTGCTAAGATACGTACACTTAAATGCAACTTTTGAGATTCCTGATCTGCTTCGTCGATACAAGAGTTGACTGAACTAGATAAGTGGTTCATGGATGAATGGATTTATTATGGATAGATGGAATACTGGATTTATTATGTATGGGATGAGATTCTTTCAACTGAACGGGTGCACGTAGATGCTCAATTCTACACATGACGCCTGTTTGCCAAGTTTTCGTCATGGTCTTGCCCAAAGTGCCGCCCATGTGGTTTTCACTAGAGGAAAAAAAAATTCTTTACTATTTTCAATCCTTTTTCTCATTTTTTGGTTTTTTTTTTTAAATATTTTAATCTCATTTTGAATCACAAGGTGTTGCTGATGTAGATGCCTCTGTCATAATGTGCCATCATATCTTGCTTGGAGAAGCTGCTTTGCTAAGATATGTGCACTTAAATACAACTTTTGAGATTCCTAATCTGCTTCGTCGATACTAGAGTTGACTTTGTCATTGTGTGCACATCATGATAGAGTGCCTTCTAAATCCTTATGATGAAGGGTTGTTGCCAGTACATGGTCAATGTAAGACCTGGATATCATGTGTGGAGGTGTGGATGGAGTGTGTTTAGAGATAAAAGATGGATTGGTTGATAGCTTGGAATCTTTGACTCTCCAAACATGGGAAGATGAGAAATGATGGGTGGATATGGAAGTGTGCATGGAATTAGGACCAACTACTTGATACACTTTGTACATTGCTTGAAAAGTATGCCTTTTCTTTTGCGGATATCTTTGATGGATACTTTCCCCTTTTTTATTTTTCCCCATAGTTTCTTTGACTGATGGAGTTTGATAGGGATAATCTTTCTTTGTATGTTTTGGTATCCATGTGTATTTGATTTGTCTGCTATGCTTCTTAGCTTCTTTTTCTTTGATAACGTTCTTCGTACTTTGATTCAATTCTTTCTCTTGACATTGGTCCCAATTCGTGGATGGGGTGATGGGTGGATGAAGATTCATGATGTGAAGTCCTGGTTGTAGTATTGGCATCGGTTTCATCATAAGGAGTCTCCATGCTCCCTATGTTGACGTTTGCTTGAGACGAAGTTGCCCCCAGTATGGCGATGGTAGTACCTTCATGCTTTGATTCTGCCTATTCTGAGATCTCTTGTTTAGAATGCATTCTCTGATAAATGACCACTGTAGGGGACATTGTTTCAATTTGCTGCTCTGCTAACTCTGAATTATACTATTATGTCTGACTTGTTTCCTTGAGTGGATAATGCTGGATATCTACATACCTGATGTCCTTAGTCTAAATTTGGGATATATCCAATCCTAATGTTGATAACTCAGTTTTACTGTAGGAATTAATAACTTTCTATTTTTGTGTAATAATGTTAGTGGTAATGAAATCTTGTTTAGAATGAAGATCATCTACGTGTCCATCTGCAAAAAAGCAGCTCATGGGTAGATGGAGGAGCATGTGCTACATGGATATGATCATCTTGCATAGATAGGAGAGTGTCCATTAGATTATTGTAGTATCTTGAAGATACAAGTTCTTGATCTTGAATGATTTCAAAGTTACTTTTGACATGCTTTGGATCAAGTTCTTGGCATGGGTTAGTTTCAAAGGATGGATTTCTTACAAAGGGTTCTTGGATGTCGTCAATAGACGTGGTAAGTGGTTCAATATCCTCAAGTGTTGAGTTCAGCGTTCCTTGAGTATCTGTAACCATGAGGTCGAAGGATGTCAATATGTCTTGGAAAGGACCATTGCTAGACCTTGGTGAAAGATTTTGATCATGCTTTGGAATAAATTCTTGAGATATGTCCTCTAACTCATCAGGTGATGTAGAGACATTTTCAACATGATCATAGGTGAACGGATTGTGTATTATGTCAATAGGATCAAATAATCCTAACACTCCTTGAAATAGATCACTAAAAAGTGACTCTTGATGTATGGTGAGTTGATCATTAGATGGGGTTGAAACATCTTCAAGGTGCTCATCGATGGAGAGATCTTGATCATTGTTTTCAAAAATTGTGGTGGAGGGATTTCTGATGTCCTCGACCATAGGGTCAAATGATGTTGGAATTTCTTGAATTGGATCATTGTTGGGTGTTGTTGGTGGATTTTGATCATGATTGAAAAGTGACTCTTGATGTATGTTAATTTGATCATTGGAGGAGGTGGAAAGATCTTCAAGGTGTTCATCGATGGAGACATCTTGATCATGTGATCGTTGACTTCGATCAATACATGGATTCGTTAACATTGTGTTGGGATTTTGAACAACATTTTCTTGTTGGGCTTGGTATTGGGCTTTACCTTGCGCTTGCACTTGAGCCTAGGCTTGTGCTTGTTGGGCTTGGTATTGGGCTTTAGCTTGCACTTGCACTTGAGCCTGGGCTTGTCCTTTTTGGGCTTGTAGTGTGGCTTGGGAAACTTGAGAGGCTTGTTGCACTTGTTGAGCTTGTGTTGCTTGTTGTGTGGCTAGATATTTTTGGATGGCCTTTTGGTAGGCATGGTGAGCTTTTAGGGAAATGTTATATTGTCTTGCTACGTTTGGTTGTTGTGGTAGTGGTGGCAGATTCATAATCATGTTGGATGTAGTGACAAGTGTTTGATATATCCTTAGAGCAATCATGGTAGTGAGGGGTTGAGATGTGATGGGTGTGAGAGTGGTGGTTGGAATGATTGAAGGGATAGTGATGGTTGGAATGACTGAGGTGATAGGCCCTTGGGAGACCATATTTTCATTTGTCAGGGTTGATGTTGTAATTTGATTAGATACCATCTATTGGTGCGATGCTGATGGAATATTCAAGAGATTTGATGTGATTGCTTGATTGGTGTTAGGTGGATTGATTTGGATGGAGTGATTGGTGCTAGGTAAAGAGGGAAGCCCTAAACCATGGAATGATGTTGATATGGGTAATGGTGGTGGAGATGCCTCTTGGCACAAAGACTCAACTATTTTAGTAAGTGTAGCGATTTGATCTCGCCAAATTTGATCTTGATTTTGATCTTGACTCCCTTGATATAGTTGCTTTGGTTTTTGTTCAAGAAAATTTGAGATGCATACTTGTGTTTCATTTTGGACAATGTTCTGATTTGGGATGACACTTAGATTTGGCATGATAGGTTGAAATTGAACATTGTCTTAATTTAGGTAACTTTTATTTTGCATGGTGTCACCTTGTCTTGGAGTCGTTAACATCTTGTTTGGACTCTGAATGAAATTTGTATGATTTTCAAACATATTTATCCCAAATTTTACCGGATTCATGTTTGGAAAACTTGTACTTGGTACATTCACATTTGGTATGTATGGATTTAATGAGATTACGTTGTTTGTTTACAGGCTGATGCATTGGGTGTTTGGTTGATAGATTAGTTGTTTTGGATTTAGATCTACCATCGGGAAATGTGTTCCAATCTTTGATTTGGGAATACTCACACTTGTTGTACCCTTGACATTCATAGAAGGTAATGATCCCATGTATGGATTGTATAAGTGTGAGTTTTGATAATCAATTGAAATTGTAAGGCTTTGTAAGTTCAATTGATTTGGATTACTCATGATGTATGGATCAAGTTTATATTCCATGTTCCTATTGTGTTTTTACCTTGTTGCAAAAGTGACCTCTAAGGTTCTTAGGACTAATGACAAGATGAAGGATGAAAGGTGTAAATGATACATCTGTTGAACATTTAGGAACTTTGGATCAATGCTAGACTTAGGGTTTGATTTTGATTGGTTTGATTTGGATAATGAACTTGTAAACCCTAAGAGGTTAGATGTTATATTAGGATGGATTTGTTCAAAGGATTGTTGATTTAACTATAGGTATGAGAAAGGATGCATTCCCATACACCTAACTAAACAAGGTGATTTTGATTTTGATGATTTAAGGATGTACCCAAGTCTAGATAATGATGTTTCCAAAGCTCTAAAGTTTTTTGTGGGATGAAGATGATAAATGTTTGGGATGGATGAAGTGTTTCATTTTGATCCTAAGTGAATCTAGGATGGACTTGTTTACTAGGCCAAGATAGTGAAGAACATGCCTTTCTCTAAAAGTAATTCAAAATCAAAAGATAAATGTTTGCACGAAAACCATATGACAAAAAGATGCCAAGCACATGTGTGGGATCCAATTGATTCAATATTTTCTTAATGGATTCTTTTTATCACAAACACACTCTTGATTAGATTTTGAATCTAGATGTCTAATGTCTCAACTTTCCCCTTATCCCGCAAAGTGTATTATGCAGAAACCAAGGAAATTTGAGGCAAGAGTTACCTATTGTTGACCTTAGTAGAAGCAAATTGAGATGAAATAAAAATGCTTAGAAGCCACTAAGGATAAAATTCCAAGGGAAAGCAATAGCATGTGAATCTGTTCAAGGATATTTGCTTCTCCTAAAGAGTTTGAGATTTGATGCTCATGTTGAATGTTGGTTTTCAATGTTTTCGATCAAAGAACTATGTTTTCAAACCAAGAACAAGTACAACCCTATGGATGTGTAAGACAATATTTGTTGGATTCCCACTTGGACAAGTCTAGCTACGCTTATCTTTAGTGAATAGTTAGATGCTTTACCCCACTAGCTCCCCTCTACGAAACTCACTTATATGGGGCAGCCAAGCATCAACACCCATGAAACTCCCATGGCATGTTTTTCATTTCTACTAAAGACCGTAAAAGTGTGGGGCGGCTTCAGAATGACCATTCTTGCACCAACAAATAGATTAAAGGATTTTGGAAAATTCTAGCACATGGGTTTTAACAAGGACTTTCCATTCGTGGAGATTGACCCATACAACAAAAGTCCCCTTTCGGATCCATCTTGTCAGAATCAACCACATGATATTGGAATTTACTCCAATACCAACATTTATATCCTGGTTGGAAATACTCTTCGCTTTAGAGTGTTATTGATTGAGTCGTTCCCTTGGGTGAGTACTTTTTCCCCAAGGCAGGCCCTCTAGGATAAACAAAAGCGAGTAAAGACAAAATCTGTAACTTGATCAATCTTTGATGGCAATAAAGAGAGAAAATATACGCAATAATGCCCCCACTCACACTCGCACAAGATCTTGTTCAATTTTAAACCCAAATTGAAATGTGGAGGAAATATTTTATGCAACTTAATGTCATCAAAAAGACTTTTGGTTCTCAAGATCATCGTGAAGCACGAGAGAAGTGCATACGCCTTTTTAGATGAGATTACTTTCAATAAGAGATTACAAAACATGAAAAACACATGTTCATTTTAAGCCTCAAAGCAATGATGAATTCGTTTTAAAGAACCAAATGAAATATGAGTTAGCATAAAACAAAAAATTAAAGCTTACGACAAACTCTCCAAGCATTTTGAAATTTTTGTTTTAAAGCCCAAATTCAAAATGAGTTAGCTTGAAACAAAAAATTAAGGCATAAGGCGAACTCTCCAAGCATTAAAAAATGCTTTTTTAAGTTTCAAGTTTGAATGTCTAATTCTTCAACTCCAAGGTTTTTCCAAGATCGTCTCCTATCTTTTAATGTTACAACTCCCTTGTGCGGCCAAAATTCCTCCTCCTCGCTTTTCCTTCCTTTACCCCTATCAAGAAATAAAATCTCAGAAGAATCAAGTTATTAGAAATTGTTTTGATGATTAACTTCAAACAATAAAACAATTTTAAAATAGAGATGATTTGAAACTAAGAAATGGAGCACTAATATGAATCCCACTTTCCAAATTCCTTGCCCATCTAGCCTTTATACTCGAATAATCTTTAGCTTCAAAATTTACTAGCAATGGATCATAAAGATTATAAAATGTAGCACTTTCTCCCTCTTCAATTAAAAAATAAAAATAAAAAATAAAAAATGAATGCAAAAGTGAGTGATGGATCTAAGAGGGAAAATAAATCAAACTTTAGTTCAAATATCCATCATAAATAAATATAAGAAAGGACACTTTTCCTTCATGAGTAGCTTTCAAATCCGAAGTCCTTTTCAAAATAAATAACTCTGAAAGCATTCTAAAGTCTTCGCTAATAGTTCAAATCCCAAGTCTTATTCATATCCTTGCTTTTATGGTTTGGTGACTATGTTTAAGGAGCATCATCATGGTAGTGTCTACAGCAATCAATATGGCATATTGAAGGAACCTCTGGTAGTGACGTGCAAGATCAGTCCAAATGCATGGAACAAATTTATTGAAAAAATCATCCAACTAATGCCATCTCTTATTTACATCGACTCAGATCTAATGGTGTATTTAATTAGCAATCAAATCACATATTCCCATCACTTTTCACCACTCTACCTTCAATGTCATTTCTACTGGGAGACCATGCTGAGGAGGCTCAATAAGTAATAATGTTTCCACAACATAGACCTATCAATATTGAAGAACTTGATATCTTGCAAGAGTAAAACAAAGAATATTAGACCCAACTTGATTTTGTCAGTAAAAGGTTAAAAACCACCTCAAATCGATATAAGTTGAATGTAGCAGACAAATATAAGTTGAACACAACAAGCAGATCTAGCATTTCCAATGTTTCCTAGGTTCGATCCTTTCACCTAAAGTTTCCTATGAAGTAGCACAAGAAAGATCGAACTACAATCTTAATGAAGAAAGATAAAGACAAGGCTCTAAAATATATCATAATGTTTCTTCATTTTATTCCATTATTTCTTGACATGTAGCTTAACTATTGCCTTTGTTGGCTGATTGCCATTGTTATACTACTATAGTTGCATGAGGTAGTTGATAGCCTATCTACATATACATTTATCTATGTTGTAATTTATGCAAATGATAAGAGAAAACATAATCATTTCACATTCAGTCCTAAGAGAGCTAATCGAGTAGATAGTGATAAAATATGAGATTATGTCGCTGGAAATTATTCGTGCTCATTTACCAAGAGGCATCTTTCTGAGGTATCATAAAATTTGGTTACAAATAAAACTCTCTCCTAAAGGATTCTGATTCATAAAGTAAATTGAGGATAAAATTGATTCCATAGAAAGAAACCCAAATAGGAAATCACCAACTCTTTCGGGCCTTGAAATATAAAATAAGGATTATGAGGTACTACAAATGATCCAAAATTAGGCAAATAAAGGCTTTAAAAATATCAGGAAAATATGTTTGGAAGACTTATACACACAAAATGGATTTATTGAAAAAGATTTAGAAACCTTCCAGCAAATGCCATTGGCGGCTGAAATGTGAATCAAGAATGTTAACTGTTTGAAAGAATGCAAGCAAATGCAGGTTGTGAAAGCATAGACAAGACATGTGAACTTTGTGACAGAATGCTTCAAAAAATGAGACCAGGCATGTGAACTACTTTCTAGGATGCCTCAGAGAGGCATGATCTCATAGAACGTGCTTTAGGCGTGTACTTAACCAGTATACTTCCAGCCTCATGGATGACAACACCAACGATTTTCTTTAGATGTTCTTTAAAGTGAAACATTGCCTTGTAATAAATAAAAGGAGATAAGAAATGATAATAAAAAACCTATAAGTCATTGATTTGGATAAATTACAGGTAGCAGTAAACAACAATAGTCATTACCCAAAAGGCATCGATCATGGTCATATTAGAAGGCAGCAAATTCATGGCATATGAAGAAGTAGTATTTGTGTTTTTATATATATATATATAAAGATCCTTACCAAAACTCTTGAGAAATCATACCAGAATTTCCTACCCAACGCTGGAGCTTTCAACGTGCCATAAGTCGTATGTACCTTAATGGTTGTCATAACTAAGCTCACCCATTCTATCTGTCCCCTCTGATTTCTCTGCCTTCATAACTCCTATTCTGCAGCCTTTAGTGAGGTCTTTCTGCCGTTCCCTGATTGCGCACACAACATTATTATAGGCTATTCTTTGGATTCCTGCATAAAAATAACATATTGAAAAAACATAGACTTTCAAGCAAATGCTATTAGCAAGTGAAAGAAAAGTCATGCCCCAATACCAATAAGCAGGTCGTGCCCCAATGCCAATAAGCTACATGTTGACAAAAAAAGAAAACACCGCCAAAGAAATATCATGACATAGCCGCCCTTAAAGTAAAAATAGAACAAAATCAAAGGAAGATTAATATTACAACCACCTTACAAGCTAGCTGCTCTATACATATGACCTTTTACTGCATAAAATACAGACTATAATTTTCTTGCAAGCTGACTCGAAGTTACAAGCGAATCAAAGCCAGGTTGTGCACTATGATAACTTTTCTTAACTCAAGTACTAAAAAATATTATGCATTACGACACATCTAACCATTGAGCTTAGCTTCTTGGCAATCATTGTTTGTGACAGATACATGTTAGCTGGGCAAGAAACTCCCATACATCTCCTGCAGTGGTTTACCTAATAAGTGATAATACACCTATGCTCAGATATAATAATGGTACAATGCGTATGGGAGTTATTGTCGACTCAGCTAGAACATTGGCTTATGCTGACGTCGATATACACTATCAACTACTTTGTAGTCTCAAAATCAATCAAAGCATGTTATTCATTTGAAGGATTTCTTCAAAGAAAAGCAATCTAAAAATGCATAAACTAGATTTACTGCAAACGTTTTAGAAATTCTTGCAAATGGTATGTTAACAAACAGTTAGAAGTAATCCCTCCTTCTAGCACCATAATGTGGAAGCTAAATCTGCATTTTGGCTCAAAAACAAACAAACATGAGTTGTAAGTTGAATCAAGAAAATAAGATAGAGCATCCCTATGAAATAATTGATCATACTAAAATATGCAATCTAAATAGAACAAAGATAATTAAATGCATGCATATAAAAAGATAATCAAAAATTTATTTCATAGTGGATTGGTGCTATTGTGGAAAATAGCCCTTTCCAAACCCTTGATAATGCAAATGATGATGATGGACAAAATCAATTCTCAAATGAAAAGAGTGACTTTGCATAAGCTTTGTAGTTGTGGAGGATTTGATGAAGGATGAAGCCTTTCATTTATATATTATATTGGTGAGAGAAATAGCCAAATGGATGAATGTGGGACAAAGATTTAGCCAATGAGATGGAGCCACTTGTCAACTTGTCATAGGTTGAGGAATGTGCAACTTTTGGCAAATGTGCCCAAGAGAGGGAGATTCAAATTTGAATTTGAGAGTAAATGTTGAGTTTGACTTTGTGCAAGAGACACGTAAGAGCCATGTAAGAGCTCATAAATGCTTTGTTTGGTGTACATGTCCACTTTTTTTTGAATTCAAACCTGAGGAAATATTCCTCAAAGATGCCATGTTGATGGAAAATGTTGATTTTATAAATGAGTTAAAATGATTTATTGGTGCAAGTGGGAAAAGCTAGAGGATGTGATGGGTGGTTAGATTAGGTTAATCAGGGTTAGATTAACTTATTTATGATTAGATACTTTGATCCTTTTGACTTGAATATTTTGATTTATTTAAATCAAAAAGGGATGAAAGGTGATTTGGAGATTTAATTAAATAAAGTTTGGTTTATTTAATTAAAAGGTTGATGATAGGATCAAGTTTGATTTATTTAATTTAAACTGATGAATTTAGGAGATTGATAAATAAACTTGATTTATTTTTTGAATGGATGAATATGACCTAATCGAATGCATTATGCCAATTTCACACGTCTACAATATCCATTCCTAAACAAAAGATGTTGCTCTAGGAAGCATTAAAGAACAAATATAGTATATGGATGTGATTTTTCCACACAATCAAGTTAAAGACAAAGAGCTCAAGTTAGACATCCAATATTTAAGAGCTACAAATTATGTGAATGCAATGGAAAATGCAAAGGTGAAAGAGGTAAGCAAGCCAATCCCACACCTTTCTTTTTAACACTTATTGTCTTCGATAAGTTTTTACATAATAACATGATTGATTTGAGACCTAGTACTATGGTCATGCATAAAAAAGTGGTTGATGCCTTGAAACTCAAGTATGAGCCTCTTGAGAAAGGAATCATGTAATTAGATGGGAATAAAGTTTTGACCGTTGGTTGCATCAAGGATCTATCTTTGAACCTCTTCTCATGTCCAATCCAAATGGTCATGCAAGAAGTAGTTGTGATAGACATCCCCTAATATTCAAGATGTTCCTTTTAAGGGACTTTATATCAAAGCTTGGCATATATTTAGCACTCGATTGGTCTCATCTAATATTGTAGACCAAGCATGGGGAAAAGATGAAGATCCTGTCTGAATCCATGCATCTAGAACACATAGTGAACATGAATGTGGTCTTATGCTTTGAACCAGCAGATACCTCCTTCTCACAAAGGGAGCCATATTGTGTAGAGATGTTAGAAGACAAGGAAGACATGAGTGATTAGACCTTCGACGAGGATGTTCTCCTCAACAAATTTATAGACTCTGACCTATTTGAAAACTTTCATGCTATTGGATTAGGAACCTATGTGATCTTTGACGATGATCAAGTCTTCCAAAAATTGGTAAAAGAATGGAAAGAGACTAAAGTTCTAGGTGGCAATAGTCCATGGACACTATATTTTGATGGTGCCAAGTGCAAGACCAGTTCTAGAGTAGGTTCCTGATTAGTATCCCTAACTAAATTAGAGACCCTCAAAGCTCTTTGTTTCTAGTTCTCATGCTCGAATGATGAGGAAAATTATGAGGCCTTGGTCCATGGTTTGTTCCTCATAGAATAGATAGGTGTGAAGAGATTACAAGTATTCAAATATTCATAGATGGTTGTAAGTCAAGTTCATGGGTAGGAGGTTGCCAAAAATATAAGAATGAAGTCCTATAGATATAGAGTGTGGTATTTGATCAAGAGTTTTGATGGTTTTAACATTTAGGTTATCCCTCATTCCCAGAATAATGTTGTTGATTATATGGATTTTATTAGTTCACAATTTGAGCCAATTTTTGAGCCAACAATGAAGCAAAATGCAGTGCAGATCATCATCTGACCAACAATTCTTGACAATGATTAGAACTAGTAGGTGTTTGAGGATGATGTTTAGATTGCCACTTTTTAACAAAAATAGGAAAATATTTTGAGCATGCACATCCTAAAGTAGAACCTTTTGAAGGGAAAGTGATCCAATTAAAAGGAAATAAGCTCTTTCATGGTTTAATCTCTCTTGAAAATATTTTCAACTACAAGGACACAAGAAATAGCAAACAAAGGTTCACTGCTGATCAAAAAGACTATGAAGATCTGTATGTTGAAAATGGTAGAAAGTTAAAGGTCAAAAGGGATGTTCCACAAAAGGATAAAAAGAGTCTAAAAGGCCTATGTTCTAGATACGACAAGGTCGTAGCTTGGACCTATGATGATCTTAGAGGATACGATCCTGACATAATTCAACATAATATTAACTTTAGTGAAGGCTAAAAGATTTTTTGAAAAAAACAAAGTCTAGTAAATCCAAAGGTTGAAGCATTAATATCCAAATATCCCCCCAAATTAATCAAATCAAGGATCATATACCCGATTAAACATTCTACCTAGGTATCTAATTTTGTACTAATTCAAAAAAAGAATGGTGATATTTGGCTTTGTGTGGATTTCAAGGATTTGAACAAAGATTTGCTAAAATAGCACTACCCTTTTCCGTCAATGGAGTAGATTTTATAGACTATGGGTTGATAAAAAATATTCTCATTGCTTGATAGTTTTTTGGGTTATAACTAGGTCTATGCCAAAGAAGGATATCAGCATAAAAATACATTCACTACCAAGTGGGGAACATTCAATACTAAATATTCCCTTTGGGATCTCTAATTTTTGTGTGACCTTTTAGAGAGCAATGGATATCACTTTCATAGGGTTAATTAATTAGATTATTCTAATATATCTAGATGACCTAAAAACTTTTTCAAATTTAAAGGATGATCACTTTAATCATCTAGAAAAGGTCTTCCACAAATTCCAATAGTCTAGGATTTCCTTAAATCCTAAGAAATGTGTTTTCAGAGTGCCCCAAGGCAAGCTACTCGATTTTTTGGTACCAAAGGAAGAAATAGGGATAGATCTCGAAAGGCTGAAATCTATAATGGAGCTACCTTGACCAGTCAATCAAAAGAGGTTGCAATATTTTTTGGGAAAAAATAATTTTGTTATCCATTGGATTTCAAACTTCACATGCATCACAAAACCTATCACATTGATGTTAAAGAAGAATCAAGTGTTCAACTAGACCCCTAAAGGCAAGACAACTTTCGAGCGAATAAAGGATACCATCTCCATGGCCCCGGTGTTAGCTAACTCATACTTCTCCAAGGATTTCTTGTTCTACATCTACAGTGGCCAACACAACATAGCTTCAATGCTCACTTATAAATATGAAGACAATAGCAGAGAGCATCCCATCACATTCCACTTTAGGAATCTCAAAGGATATTAAGCTAGGTAAAATTTTGTTGAGAAACAATACTTTGTTATTATTAAAATCTTGAAGAAATTTTGACACCTAGTATCGGTCAACAGAATCACCATTCTTGTCACCCATCCTAATGTTTGGGAGTATATCATTGAGGGTGAAATAATTGAAAAGAGGGCCAAATGGATCACCAAGATCATAGAATATGATGTAGATATTAGACCAACCAAGTTGGTTTGGAGAAGAGGTCTTTTCCAATAACTTGCGAAAGAATTAAGCTCCTTGGTAGATGAAGAGATCGATTAGGCCTACACAAACTAGTTCAAGTTTGATGAGCCATGGGTGATGGATCAAACATAATATATGCAATAAAGGGTAGTACTAGGACCAATATTCTACCACATAAAATATGTTACTATCGACAACAAGGCACTAGGTATGTACTAATTGAGGGTATTTTGTTAAAAAAATTATGATGACATCTTGCTCTATTACTTAGATAAGCCAAAAGAAGAAAGTTTTTTTAATGAGTTTCATAGTAGTCCTGAAAGTGGAAATTTATCTACCAAAACTACTACTTTAAAAATAATGTGGGCGGTATATTACTAGCCTTCCATGTTTTTAGAGGCACACCATCTGGTGCGAAAATATACTCAGTACTAATATTTTGTTGGAAAGCGAAAGATTCATGCCATTCCATTGAGCCCGATTGTAACTGAAGAACCCTTTTTTCAATGGGGTTTAGATTTCATCAGGATGATAAATCCTATTTTTAGCATTGGCCATAAGTTGATACTTACAATGACCAATTATTTCACAAGATGGATGGATGCCATTGCTCTAAAAAATGCTACGAAAAATTGAAATTGTCAATTTTCTCGAGGAAGTGGTAGCAGGGTTTGGTTCACCAAAAACTATCATATCCAATACTACATGAGCTTTTGTGGGTTCTAGGACATCAAACTTTGGTCTCAAGAATTGGGTCTACCTCAAGACTTCATCAAAATACTATCCACAAGGAAATAGGCTAGCATAATCAACGAACAAGAATGCGTATGAGCTAGAAGACATGGATGGAAACATTCTGGATATACCAGTAAATTGTATTCATCTAAAATTGTTCCATTAATGTGTGCACATTCTTTTAAAATTTTCACAGTTTGTACCATATGTAAATTTTTTGTAAAATACAATTATTTTTGTGAATAATCCATGAGAATAACATAGGAAGAAGTAGAAGCATATTATATTATTTTCATTGAAATATTTATAATGTAATATGATCCCGAAGCAACGAGAGAAGCTTGAAGCTTTCTTGCACAAATATAGAAAGATTTATAGTACAAAAAAGAAAAAAGGGGAGGCCATGCTAAAAGAAAAGTAGTGAATTTAAAGCCTCCAACCATCACTAGGTAGTCAAAATGACACTTTGTTGGGTTTTGAACTTTTTTCTTCTTCTTCTTTAGCTAGGTGGAAAGGGGGCTCAACACACAAAATACACAAGCTCATCAAACCATGGACCTCAGTCCTGATTCCCATGGCTATACACCAGAAATTCAAAATTCGTTTTCCAATCAAACCTAGCAATACTCTCCATGTCGAACTCCCTCAATAGGAAGGAAGTTGTAGGATGAGATAATAAGTGATTCCTCTTGAGGTTCATAGTACAAAAATCGGTAAGGAGGGATAGCCAGACCATATCCTCCCCATAATCAACGTGCCTTCAGAGGTCCATGGTGTTCAAAATGTTACCACCAAGGATAGCCACTTGCACGATCTAGCTGAGCCCATCCAAGTATAGAGAATTGAACATGGCATGGAACAAATTGATTATCCAAGTCTTGGAGATGTCCAAATCAAGTATGAAGGCCACGAAGTGGGAGACAACATTGGAGTTGCACTATGACTGGTTTTCATCCTTCACATAATCCTTATCAAGCACCCACTTGAGGGTATGTACAGGATCATGATGGGCCAAAAAGTGGCGATATGATGGCTATGTGTAGGGTATATGGCTAATGAATTTTTTTTACCCAAAATTGATGAAATGAAAAGGGTTTTTAAAGAATATTCCCAGCTTTACACCAATATAAATTATGCTTTACTTTTAATTTAATAAATAATTATTATTCATTTTCTATTTGAATTATGACTAAAGTCTTGATTGATAGGCTAATCAAAAAAAATCTATAGCTTTCAAAAAGTATCACATTTTTTGAATCTAAAACATGTGTCACATTCTATGTTTTGTATATTATAGGATTAAAAAAACAATGAACTTCATGAAGTTTTGACCAAGTTAAGGTGATCAGACATTCGAGCTTTTATATTTTTTAAAAGTTGTAATAAAAAATTCGTAATCAATTATTTACTTGGAAAAAAAATACAAAAAATATGCATCACATCGGGACATAAGTCCTCTACTTATATGTAAAATATTATAATTTTTTTTATCATTTTATTGTGGTTAGGGTGGTTAGATAGATACCTACTTATTTTTTCCCTGAAATTTAAGTACTACTACATTCAAATTTCAAATTTTCACCAAATAGTTTTTGTTTTTTAAAATAAACCTAGTAATTTAGAAACTACATTCAATTTTCTACAAATTCTATTCTTACATATTTTTAAAGTAATATAGATAACCTATTCAAATTTTTACGTCAAGTTTCCTAACTCTAATTTTTCTAAATTTTTTGCCACTTAACGACCTATTCTTTCCATGATGATCATGCACATACCCTTGATGACACCACAGTGAGGTGGTCATTCTTCCTAACCAGGCACTTAATTTGGTCACTAGTAATTTCACCCATGAAGGAATATTATGGAGTTCATGCTAGGAGCCAAATGGGAGTGCCTATGCTAGATGACATGGTGGCAAACAAGCTAAAGCTAGTAGAACATGAATACAAAAAGAAGGTTTACTAACTAAGAGAGCTTTTTCAAGTGAATATTTCACTAAGGTGGTATAGCTATTTATAGAAATGGTGCATCAAGGAGCTCAACTAATGGAAAATCCATCTCCACCGAATGAAAATGAAGAAAATATCAAAGCAATCAGAGGGAAAGAGAGAAACTGTACAAAAAATCTAGCACCAAGCCTTGAGAAATAAATTTTGGCATTGGGAGTAAATGCTCATGTATGTCGATCACCACCATATGTCCATTGTCATCATTAGCACCAACTTTCTTGTTTATACAAAAAATATGTTGATTAATGTTCTAAGATCTGACAAATTAAATATGCACATATTTTTGGAGTACTTACATCACTTAAGTATGCTTTCCAAAATATAAAGCTTATTTGTAAAAAGGGTGGTGAGGAAAATGTACTAATTACATTCTTGTGATGAATATGGAATTCTCGAGGGATACAAATCCCCAATCCACACATATCACCTCGATGACAACATTTAGTAAGCTAATGGTAACAATAATTCCTTACTACATGTACTTCCAAGAAAAAATGAATGCACACAAAATAATTTTTTTCTAAATAACAAGACAACAAGTATTTGTTCCTTCAAGGAAGCTCTCTACAAATTTTTAGCACAACAATGGCAGAAGTTTCAAATTCTAGTAGAAAGGTTTGATCCTTCTCTAAAAGACTAGACAATGTCAATATTATTGTGAGAGATTCATTCACTAATGCCCTAGCACAAGAAGAGAGACATTTTTCCAATACCAAATCAATACAGAAAGGCGACCATGTTAAGAAAATGTCTATGTTATATTTTGTAGATGTTGGTTAGAAAATTTGTCACCTAACTCTATATTCTCATGCCCATCAAGGTGACAAATGTATCAATAGTTGAATCAATCATAATAGTGTTTCATGATTGTTCTCTACTTATTTTACAAGGTTCTAGCTACATAATTTAGATATTCAATGAATGATTTTTAACTAATATCACTTTCAAACAAAAAGCTTTGAAATGAAATCACACAACTCAAATAGTGAAAACTTAAACTACCAAAATCTCCAAAATTATATTAAATAAATCCTTATGCATCCATCACCATAAAATATGTATTCACAGATAAACATTCCACAACAATAAAACTAACCAAACATCTATCATTCCAATAATAGATAATTCACTAAGAAAATACTTAGCATAAGTAGAATAAATCCATACACCATAACACAAAGATAATTATTCCATGAACTTCACCATATGTCCTATATTGAAATAACAGAAAAATAGTAAAACTAAAGATAGTAGAATTTTTTCTCTAATGAGTAAATCAAAGTTTTCTCAAAAGATCCCCACAATCAAGCATCGACCCCATATTTAAAGGTTAGACGAGAAATTATTTTTGATAATAGTTTCTTGAAGAAAACTATTGCAAAAATTAAAATAAAAAGTATTTAAAGTATCATAAGAGCTAATTTAAAGAAAATAACATAACAACTAAAAGACTAATTAGTAGTCCCAGCTCTAACTCTTTTGCTTCCAATTATTTCAACCTCCTACTGCTCTAGTAACACCTCCTATGCCTTTACTCTCTTCCTGTATTCCCAGTACTTGGTGACAATTGTAGTAAATTTTTTTCTTCTTCGAGTTGTGGTGATTTTCACCCTTGTTCTCCATCTCGATAGCACATGATCCGACGCACCCATTTTTTCATAACTAGTGTCACTTTTAGCCTTGAATGCACTCAGATAGGTTTGCAAATTACTCAAATTTTTGAATGAGTCTGTAGTGGTTGTCTTAGGATTATCTGTCTCTTTATGATACACCTCTTTATATTGCCTTGCTATTTCTATAACATCCAATATCTTCTCGTCAAACACATCTATAAGCTCTACTTCGAGGGCATTGAAATTCTTCTTGATCTCCACTACTATGTCAAAATATTTTTCTGACACTTTATTGATTTCCTTGATAAAATCATCATATATTGACAGTTTCCAATCTAGGGAATCAAAGCAATTAGGATCAATTTCTTTGGGATCATCTATGATTTTTTCTCTAGACAAGAAAGTGTGCTCCATGGAGATCAATTCTACAATTTATTTAGAAAGCACATATGTGCTACCATTCTGATCTGCTAGAGTTCAGCTACCAATTCCTTTCTTTTTTTAGACACATTAACATAAAATTTTGCACAAATTTACAAATGTAGGAAAGACCATCTTAGTAAAGCCTTTCTATCCACTCATTGGTAGCTCTAGCAAAACCCTAATTTTCCTTGACCCTTTGCATAGTGTTAGAATCAATACCTTGAACATTAGAGATTGAGGCTTCCTCAGGGGTCAGAGTCACAATTGATGAAATAAGAATTCTTGAAGAAAGAATATGAGACTTTAATTGAAGGTTCTCCTTTTTTGTTCATTTCTCTTTTAATTAATGCATTAACGGAGTAATCAACATGGTAAACATCACATTCTAAAGTAGAGAGATGCATATCAACATGAGTAACCTTCTAGTCGACCTCTGTTATCTCATTTTCATTCAAGTGTTTTACAAGATTGGAAATTTCCAAAAATTGAAGTCTAGAAGTAGAATTGGTGACCATCTGTGACATCCTTTTGGCCATTTTGGGTTTCAAGAGACCTTGCAATAACATAGTAACTATGTAGGAATATTTTCCCTTTTCTTTTCTACTACTTTCTTCAACCATGTTGGAGAAGATGCTATAAATCAAGTGTCTGTGCTTTCAACATTTACACTTTCCACTTTCTCAATTGAATGAAAAAGAATGAAGGTATCTTATATTGGAGCAGAAGGAAATTTAATCTTTTTTGGAAAAGTGATAATCCACAATTATATGCTAGAAAATGGCCTTGGAGTCTATAGATGCTAGTTTTTCCTAACTAACTCTTTTCTTAGGCACTAATGAGGGTATATTGTCTTGTTCACAAATTGACTTTATCTTAGCCCCTATGTCTTCTGGATTCTTGATGTCTCCTCCTAATTGTAAGCCAATTCTAGATAGCCTAATTGTTTGTTTTTTCAGATGATACATTCATGCCAGAGGCATGTATAGTACCTTGCTCATTTCTCTATGAAGTTCTTTGTTCCTAAGGAGAACCTGTGCCTTGCAACCATTTTCAGTTTAACTCGTCTTGAGTTCTTTTCAAAAAAAGAGTAGAATGAACCATTAAATTTGAGACTTCATCCTCTGACCAATTAACTTTGTACAAGGGCCTATTAGTAAGGGCCTAATATTCAAGATCAATAATCACAAAATCTTCATTTACATCTTTTGGAATATCCAAGGAGAGACCAAAAGTTTCTATCTGCTTCAAGGTCAACCTCATAAAACTTCTTCTCTACACCTCACTTTCACATGTATAATCTTCCAAAAAATCTGAACATTTGGGTGATGTTCATAATTGCTCGCTTTGTACAAAATTTGCTTAACATAGCCCTCACTATCAAAATTGGATCTCATTGGCAAATACTGAAGATTAAATTCATTCAAGAAATTTTATATGCCCCTAGCAATATTATTACTTTTAAATAAAAATGAAGGAATATAAAATAGAAAAACATATCCCTTCTTCCCCATGTTTGAATACTTAACATTCATAATGGCCATTTACCAACAAACTTCAACAAAAATAAGGAGATCACTTCGATAATGAGGCAACCTCAATGGAGCCTTATGAAAACCCCCAATTCTAAGATAATTAAATTTTCTAAACTCAATGTAAAAAATCCAAGATCTCATTACCAAATCTACCACTTCAGGTGAAACTTGAAGCTCATGGTTTCCATCAAGCTTTCTCACAATTTCCATAAAGAATGTGTCAATGACGTGACAATAGTTCCGCATTCCAATTTTATTAGTGAGCTATGGAAAACCTCTATGCACAAGCATGTCTGGCATCAAAGATCCTTCTGATTCTAACCTTTTTTAGACAGCCTCTTGACTAGCTAAAATGTAAACCAAGCATAAGCACATGTGAAAGGCAACAGTTTGTCAGATCTTTATCAATTTCTTATTTAAGTGATAACTAATAATTTCAGCCTAGTCAATGAATTTATTTTCACTACAAATCATAAGAATGAAATGGCATATCCAAAATTAGAAAGATTATGAATATGCATTTCCACCCACACGATGCAACAATGTGATAGCATCTGGAATTTCATCCTTAAAATGAATCCTTTTAAGCTTTAAAGGTAACTAAGACTTACCCTTTTTCTCGGACTTCAACCAATTCTTTGCAATGAAATTTTTACAATATTCTTCATTCATTCTAAACAATTCGTCACCAATAGCTACAAACATCTCTTCCATAGTCTCCCTCTCTGGAATGCTTAATGCACGGGAAATGACCTCAAGAGTGATTCTCACAATGACAGAACCATGCATGGATCTAGTTTCATGAGTCTCTAGAATGTACCTCCTTACACACGTGATGACCAAGTCTACACTTTACATAAATTCAAGAAAGCCTCTAGTGCATGTCGAACCACTTTGCAAAATTCTATCTCCTAGTTGCATTTTGCTACTTTGTTCCAGGTGCACCAAAAAGTCCTCTAAATTGAGGTGCCCAATTTTAGTGTCCTTTATGCCAAACCAATGATTTTAAATTCCACTTTGCATGAGCACAAATACATGGAGATAGAATGCTTGTATTTTAAAGAAGTATTAGTAGAGAATAAGAATGGAGGCTAAATGAATTTGTGAATACTTCACCACCTAATTTATGGTGTTACTTTGATAGGATGTGCACTTAATTTGGCATTCAATTTCATTCCTAAAAAATATAGCCTTAAAACCTACATGATTTCTTGAAAAATCTAAAGATATAACTCAAGGTTGCTCGGCACATATCATTTAATGAGGTGGCGACACCTTTGAAAACCAAGAAAAATCCACAATGTCATGTGATTAAAGAAACTTGGAACTTTAGAACCAAAGTTGAGAGTTTCAAAGTTTTGAAAACCTCCAACCCATAGACTTCAAATACAATCAAACAATGGCTTACAACATGATGAAAGGGAACTAATCTAGATGATCTGGAAGTTATTAAAATTTAAAACTCTACAAAAATTTTATGAGACTTAGAGAACTAGCGACCTAGGTTAGGAAAAATGCAAAACTTGCAACTTTGAGAAATTGTCAAGAGCAATAAATAGCAAGGCATTGAAAATGAATTGGATAAAGAATTGCAAGGTCTAAGGAGGGGAAGTTTAAAATTTCTGATATTAATTTAAATGCTATGGATAACATTGGCTTTGAATGGGGACAAGGACTAATAGATAGAGAGAATCCAAAACAACCTTGGCACAAAGCCTTATTCAATGGGCAATGGAGATAAAACAAAAAAAACCAAAAAAATAGAAACAAAAGGCTATGTACAAGGATGGGTCTAAGAATAACCTTAATCAAATAAATTCAAATCTTTCCCATTATATCCAAGAGGTAGATCAATACCATCTAGATAAGCCAGTAGAAAAGTATTGTCACTAACCATTTGTACATTCCCTTTGGCTCTCTCCTATCCCAAAGAAGAATAGAATCACCAATTGCAAAATTCCTTTTCCTAGGATTTTTCTAAAAAATTATTTTCACCATCTACTGATTTTTTTAAATTTTATCTAACACCATAGCTTTTTGTTCTTCCAACCTGTTTAGATACGTAACTCAATTTTCAATTGCAGATTGAAATTGATCATCTTCTATAGCCTTTTGTAAGCTAAGTGTGGAGAGCTCTAGAGGTGTTGGTAAGATGTTATCAATTCCATACACAAGTTGAAAGGGGGACATACTGATAGCTCTTTTACATGTTAACCTATCATCCCACAAAGAATCATACAACTTCTTATGACATCCCATTTGATTTTCATATACTAGCTTTTTTATAATAGAAATCATTTTTTTATTATTGGACTCAACATGTCCATTGCCTCATGGATAATAATAAGAAGAATGTGCTAGGCTAAAACCATAATCATAATATAAGAGAGTAATCTTAGCAAATGAAAAATAACTAGCATTATCAACAACAATCTTTTTGGGAACACCAAATCTTACCAGAATATTTTCCTTCAAGAAATTACACACCACTTAGATGAAGAATTTTGTTTTACAGAAATGGCCTCTACCCATTTGGTAAAGTAATCTATAGTAGTTAAGATGTGTGTGTGGCCAACACTGGAGTTGGGATTAATTGGACCAACAAAATCTAGGCCCCATTGTTGGAAGGGTTCATCTATTAGTGCAGGCTTCAAAGGTAGGGCTACAAGATGAGGTATGCCAATGAACCTTGAATAGTTTTCACATTTTCACACCTATTCATTAGCATCCTTGAACATCTAGGTATGTGCAGGATCATGATGGACCAAAAAGTGGTGATATGATGGGTATGTGTAGGGTATGTGGCTGACGACTTTGTTTTACCCAAAATTGATGAAATGAAAATGATTTTTATCAAGATTCTTCATATTTCCACCAATATAATTTTTTCTTTACTTTGAATTTAATAAATAATTATTATTCATTTTCTATTTGAATTATGAATAAAGTTTTGATTGATAGGATAATTGAAAAACAACTATAGCTTTCAAATGGTATCACATTTTTTGATTTAGAAACATGCATCACATTCTATGCTTTACATACTATAGGATTAAAACAATGAATTTCATGAATTTTTGACCATGTTAAGGTGGTTAGGCATACGAGTTTTTATTATTTTAAAAAGTTGTAATAAAAAAAACTCATAATTAATTATTTACTTGGAAAAAAACTAGAAAAAAATATGCATCACATCGGGACATGAGTCCTCTACTTATATATAAAATCTTATAAAAAAATATGGTCATTTTATTGTGGTTAGGGTGGTCATACAAACACCTACTTCTTATTTTTTCACTGAAATTTAAGTACTACTGTATTGAAATTTCAAATTTTCATAAAATAGATATTCTTTAAAAAAAATAAACCTAGTAGTTTAGAAACTACATTCAATTTTCTATATATTCTATTCTTACATATTTTTGAAATAATATAGATAACTTATTCAAATTTTTACGTCAAGTTGCCTAACCCTATTTTTTTTAATTTTTCGCCACTTAAGGGCCTTTTTTTTCCATGATGATTTGGTACAAACCATCCCTAGCCAATAAAAAATTTGAAGCAAAATTTTGAAATTTGTTACAAAAGCTAAAAAGTGACCACCACATGCTTCATTATGGAAAAATTCTAGCAACTTCTTTTGTTGCTCTTTATCAACACATGTTAGGAAACTCCCATCCACACCCTTTTTGTATAGATTTCCATCCCAAAGGAAATATTTACTAGCTTTATGTTTTAAATTCCTTTTTTCTTTCGATGACAGATGTGATGGAAAATCACCATAGGTTAAGAAATAAGAAACATCAGAAAACTATTCTTTTATTATGTTGGTGGAAAGAACCAAAGGCAGATGTTCCTTAGTAATTTTAATTTTTGCAATCATTTTTGCTAAACCTTTTCCTCTAACTAGGTTAGTAGGTTTAATGTCCACATCATATTCTTGCACCTTTGTTATCCAAGATCCTCTTTTATTACATCCAATTTCTTGTTGGGTGAGGATACTTTTCACATCGGTCTCAAGAACAAAAATAGTTGTATGAGAATGAAAAATATAAAATTTGATGTTTTTCAAAGCCTTTGCAATGACATAAGAATGATTTTCGAGTGGAGAATACTTAATTTCATATTTATTAAGAGGGGTACTCATAAAAGAAATAGGAGCTTTAATACCTTGTTCATTTTTTTATAACAAAATGGCTGATAGAGTATATTCTGAATTGTAAGTATATATGGTAAAATGTTTTGTAAAATTTGGATGCACTAGGGTCGATGTACTTGCAATAGTAGTTTTTATGTATTCAATTTATTTTTTCTTGTCATTACTCCACTTGAACATAAGATTATTTTTCATCATGTCAAATATAGGCTTATTCAACTCAGCAAAATTGAGTACAAACCTTCTCAAAAAAATTAGTTGACCAAAGAAAGAGCTAGTGTCATCTTTATTTGTAGGTAAACTCAACTGCATGATAGCTTTCATTTTCTTAGGGTCTATTTCTATCCAATCATTTGAAATAATATTACCTAATAATTTCCCTTTGGTTACAAGAAAGATGGACTTCTTAGGATTTAAAGAGATTCTTTCCTCCCTACAATGTTGTAATATTACTTCAAGATCATACAAATGATCAACTCTCTTCTTAGAAAAAAATGTTGAGTCATCCAAATAAATCACAATGATTTTATTCCTTAAATCACCAAAATAAAAGTCCATGGCCCTTTGAAAAGTTTCCCCTGCATGGGTATGTGCAGGATCATCATGGAAAAAACAGGCCCTTAAGTGGCAAAATAATCAGAAAAATTAGAGTTAGCAACTTGACATAAAAGTTTGAATAAGTTATCTATATTATTTTAAAAATATGTAAGCATAGAATCTGTAGAAAATTAAATGTAGTTTTTAAACTACTAGGTTTGTTTTTAAAAAAAATATATTTGGTAAAAATTTGAAATTTCAATGCAGTGGTACTTAAATTTCATGGAAAAAATAAGAAGTAGGTGTCTGTCTGACCACCCTAACCACAATAAAATGATAATATTTTTTTATAATATTTTAGATATAAGTAGAGGACTTATGTCCTGATGTGATTCATAATTTTTTTTAAAAAAATTCCAAGTAAATAATTAATTATGAATTTTTTATTACAACTTTTAAAAAATATAAAAAAATTGTATGTCTGACCACCTTAACTTGGTCAAAACTTCATGAAATTCAAATTTTATTTTTTTAATCCTATAGTATGTGAAGCATAGAATGTGATGCATGTTTTGGATTCAAAAAATTTGATATTGTTTCAAAGCTATAGATGTTTTTCAATCAATCTATTAATCAGGACTTTAGTCATAATTTGAATAGAAAATGAATAATAATTACTTATTAAATTCAAAGTAAGGCATAATTTATATTGGTGAAAATATGAGAATCTTCTTTAAAAACCCTTTTCGTTTCATCAATTTTGCGTAAAAAAAATGTCATCAACCAGATACCCATCATATTGCCACTTTTTGGCCCATCATGATCCTACACATACCCACATTTATAAGACCAAATGTAATTCTATTATAAGCAAAGACACCAATGGGGGTAGTGAATGTTGTTTTATGTTGATCCTTTGGAGCTACTTCAATCTGATTATAGCCTAAGAATCCATCAAGCATAGAAATCATTTCAAAACTAGGGACTCTTTGTAATATGTGGTCCATAACATGTCCTAGATAGTTATCCTTTAAAGAAGCCTAATTTAAGTTCCTAAAGTTGACACAAATACTTATTTATCCATTTTTCTTCCTAATAGGAACTACATTAGCTACCCATGTGGAATGATGGATGAAGTAGATAATTTTTTCTTTCAACATTTTGTCTATCTCATTTAAAATAACTTCTTTTACCTTAGGGTTATAATTCCACTATTTCTATCTGTAAGGTGAAGAACCAGGTTTTAATAGAATTTTATTTTGAAATTCTCCATTTCTAAATCTCTTCAAATCATGATAGCACCACACAAAGATGTCTCTATAATGTTTCAATAAAGAGATTAACCTTTCTCTCTCCTTTGGAGAACAACACTTTCCAATGCAAAAAAGTTTAGGATCATCTTTTGTGCCAATATTTACTCGATCATACTTAATAGATGATTCAACAAAAACGTAGCTCTTTTGCTTCAAATACTGATCATTTCTATTGAATAAATCTTCAAGAGAAACTAATCCCTTAGGAATATTATTTCCTTTCAATTAAATGACTTATGTTTCCTTTCCATTAGAAGTAGTAATGTCACCTTCCAAGATATCATTAATTCTATCATCACTACCTTCAAAATAGATATGGGAAAAAGATTCATCCTTTTCTAGAAATTCAATAATTTGTTGATCATTATTAAATATTTGCCAATGGTTCACATTGTCAGGAACACTAGGTTGGTATACAATATCAACTCAATAGGGTTTATCTTTAAAATAAAGATGTGGTAAAAGTAATGATGTTGAGACTCTGAGGGAGTCAAATCTAGTATTTTGATCTCTTGGAACTAACTCTATAGAAAAGGTATCAAAATCCTTAATACAATACACAACTCTATTTTTGTAGTGCTTGAGCCGACCATTTTTCACAGTGTAAACTTTCTTGACTTATTTCATTACCAATTTTTCATCTCCCACAACCCTCAATTGCGTAATACCTTTTTCTTTAGCTAGACATAGACCAAGTAATAGGGCTTCATACTCTACTATGTTATTAGTATTGGAAAATTCTAGTTTGAAAGTGAAAGGAAACTTATAACCATCTGGTGAAACTAGAACTACTCCTTCATCTGATCCAGTGTTAACATAAATTCCATCAAATTCTAGTGTCCACAATTCACCAATTAGATCAGGACTAATTTGATCTAAGCATTCCCCTTGAGTAGAGGAGCACATATAGGTACCTAGCCTAGTTTCTACAAATATAATATCTGCTCTTGTGTCACTAAAATTTAATACTATGAACTTAGCTTTTGGCTTAGAATTTAGGTGTATCTTTTTCCCATCCAATGGTATTAAAGCATGAGACCAGTCCATTTATATCTCCCAACCCAAGTCTATACAAAATCTTCTAATAAAAAGCATCCCATAACTGGTTAGGATATCAACAACCAATATGGTTAATTTCAATCTCTTTTTAGGGAAAGCGGCTAGGGCTACTTGAGCATATTTGATTTAACCTATGATAGGGATTAGATAACGATCCATAGAACAAAATTTACCCTAGGAAGATGTAAAAGATAAACCTAGGGCCTTGGTTATTTGGGCATGCATCACATTTTTGGAAGATTCAAAATCAATGATACAATTAATTAACCTAAAACAAACAATGTCTAATGACACATAAAAAGGTTTTGGTTTTGCAACACTTAGACTCTGTGAATTTGGAGGTTTATCTATGGAATTTGAGAAGATTTGATTTTTTGTGTGAGTTTTGCTTCCATGGGATACTTGAGCATTACACTGGGATGATGAAAGATCTCGTTTGATATATCCAACTAGCCTATCTAGTTTTTTAGGTTGAGCCTTAGGCATTTAGCTTATGAGATCTGAACTTTTGTATTTTTACATAACTCAACTATATCAAATGAACTAGGAGTAAGAGTAATAGAGGAGAAAGTAGATGGTACCTTTTTTTGTACACCTTTAGGCATGAGTTCCTTCTTGTATCTTCTATCTTGTTAAAATATATTTTGGAGTTGAGGATTGACCACTTTGCTCTCCCTTGGCTTGTTGTACTATAGTGAATACAATACAATTGGGATCATCAATTTTAATATAGACATCCTCTCCCGCTTTTGTATCTAGTTCATGCTCAAAGAAATTCATGCCAACATCAAGAGATTGGCTAAGTTTCTCCATGTATGGTTCCTTAGCATGTTAATTTGTTGAGAACATTTGCATAAATCTAATCGTCTCCAGGCAGGTAGCTTCATATTGATCTGAGGTTAGATGAAAATTACAACAATTACTTTTTTTAGAAAAAGGGGCACCCTCGATTGCCAATGTTTGGGTTGGGGTAGCCAATGACAATGTATTATTGGGAGATCCTTGATAATAGTAATCTCTCCTAGGGACATCCTGATAGGGTGATTGTGAAGGACCTTTTGGCATCTATCTCTTTAGAGTGGTTATATCATTGGTCAATATTTGAATAACTAGATCAGTAGAATTTATTGGTGATGGTTTACCAGACTATAATTCTTTTTTCTATTTTCCAACAACAACTAAATCATCTTCTATGGATATGGTCTCTCTTGAGAAATATTCACAATAGTTGCGCCCTCCCTTTTGATAGTGAAACATACATCTGGTGGTAGGGTATTAATGAACATTACTTTCAATAGATCAGGAACCAACATCATATTTGCAGGAATACTATTGTACAATTTATTGAACTTGGCTACAAATTCTCTGATTGGTTCAGGGATATCCTTTTTCATAGAGCCCAACTAAGCAACTAAGACTTGGTCATTTTCTATGGACTTAAAGCTATTTTCAAACCTTGTTCCTAAGGTAGCCCAATTATTAATAGATTCATTTAGAAGAGAGTAGAACCAATTAGTAGCAACACTAGTAAAAGATTCTACAAATATTCTCATAGCAACATCCTCATGTTGCACTGCAAGAATAGATGAAGCGACAAAGAAAGCTTGCATGTGTTCATCAGGAGTAATCTTCCCATCTCCACTAAATTTTGGTATAATTTTCCCTGAACCCTTTGGAAAATCATGAAGTTGAGATCCAACTCAAAAGGTAAGAAGATCTATTATGGATCCCCAAGGGACAAGTTGTGGTTGAGCCATTCTAATAGGGTTGTGGACTAAAAAAATTATTTGTATGGGGAGAACAATGTCGTGCAAGAGAAGATCCTAAAAAGATATATTAGAAGCCCCAGGAATACTATGTTTAGGGGGAGGAGATGGTGGTTTGCTAATAGACTTAACTTTTTGGTTAGATGGGAAGGATGAGAAATTAACTGCTTGTAATAACTCAAAATATTTATCTACAAGCCCTTTCTTTTTATCTCCCCTTGTGTATCTTTTTTAAGTCAAAGCTAAACAAACAATAATAAATTATAGTCACCAACTTTCCCTTACTAATTGTTTCATGGAATATTTTGTCTCTTATTCAACTAGTTCCTCTAGTTTACGAATTGATTTCTAGGAGCTTGCACTAGAGGGGATCTAACTCTTCTGGTATCAGTTACAATATTCTCTACAAAAACAATTTCTTGAGAATTTTTAAAACACATGGAATTTTCCCTTATGATTTCTCCAAGTTCTTCCTCTTCCTCTAACACCTAATTATCTCTGTCATATTGGATGTTGGTTCTTCTTTATTTCCAAGCGAATAGACAAAGACCAATAACTATATCCTCTTGATCACCAACCAACTAGTCTATGTTAGGATGGATAACAAGAGCATTAAATTATTGAAGAACCATAACTATCAATTACAAAGCAGCTCATAATGCATATATTCTTAGTTCATTCCCTAGTGGAGTCACCAAAAATATGTTGGTTAAGAAATTTGTTACCTAACTCTATATTCTCACACTCATAGAGATAAAATATGTATCAACAGTTGAATCAATCATAATAGTGTTTCGTGTTGATTCTCTACTTATTTTACAAGGTGGAAGCTACCTTCTTCAAATATTCATTGAATTATTTTTAACTAATATCACTTTTAAATAGAAATAAAATGAAAGGAGATGCTCTTAACCAAAAAGCTTTAGAAGGCATTCACACAAATCAAATAGTGAAAACATAAACTACTAAAATCTAAAAAATTATATTACAAAAATCCTTACACATCCATCACCATAAAATATTTATTCACAAATAAACATTCCACAACAATTAAAATAAACAAACATCTTTCATTCGAGTAATAGATAATTTATTGGCAAAATACTTAGCATAAGAAAAATAAATGCACACACCATAACAAAAATATTATGCTTGCATGAACTTCACCCTATGTCTTTCTATATTGAAATAACAAAAATCAATAAAACTAATGATAGCAAAGTTTTTTCTCTAATGAGTAAATCAAAATTTTCCCAAAAGATCCCCACAATCAAGCATCAACCCCATATTTCAAGGTTACAAAAGAATTTTTCATTGATAACGGTTTCTTGAAGACAACCATTTCAGAAATTAAAATAAAAAGTATTTAAAGTTTCATAAGAGCCAATTAAAGAAAATAACATATCATCTAAAAGACTAATCAAGAGTCCCAGCTTTGGCTCTTTTTCTTCAAATTATTTCAACCTTCTGCTACTCTAGTAACGCCTCGTGTTCCTTTACTCTCTACCTATATTCCTGGTACTTGGTTACAATTGCAGTAATGCTTTTTCTTCCTAGAGTCATGGTGATTTGTAACATTGTTCTCCATCTAGATAGCACGTGGTCTAACTAAGCCATTGTTTCATAGATGGTGTCACTTTCAATCTTGAATACATTAAGACAGGTCTACAAATTACTCAATTTTTTAAATGATTTTGTAGTGGTTGTCTCAATATTACCTAAATCTTTATGATAGACCTCTTTATATTGCCTTGCTATGTCTGCAGCATCCAGTATCTTCTCATCAAACTCATCTCTGAGGTCTACTTTGAGAGAATTAAAATTCTTCTTGATTTCCTTGATAAAATCCTCATATATTGACAATTTCCAACCCAGGGAATTGAACCAATTGGGATCAATTTCTTTGAAATCATCTACCAATTTTTCTCTAATCAACAAAGTGTTCTCCATGGAGACCAATTCTAGAATTTCTTTAGAAAGCACATATGTGCTACCATGTTCTCTTTTGATCTGTTGGAGTTCAGTTACTAGTTCTTTTCTTTTTCCAAACACATGAACATAGAATTGCACAAATTTACGAATGTAGAAAAGACCACCTTGGTAAATCCTTTCTATGCACTCGTTGGAATCTTTAGCATAACCCAAAAAAATATTGATCCTTTGTTTAGTGTCAAAATCAATACTTTGAAAACTAGAGCTTGAGGATTCCTTACGGACCAGAGTCACAATTGATGAAATAAAATTTCTTAAAGAAATAATATGAGACTGTAATTGATGGTTCTCCTTTTTATGTTCATTTTATTTCTTAATTAATATATTAATATATTAATCAACATGATAAACAACACCTTCTAAAGTAGAGGGGCCCATATCAACATGAGCAACCTTGTAGTTGGCCTCTGTTACCTCATTTTCATTCAAGTCTTTTACAAGATTGAAAATTTCCAATAGTTGATGTCCAAAAGCAGAATCAGTGACCATTTATGACATTCTTTTGGCATTTGTGTGTTTTCAAGGACCTTGTAACAACATAGAAACTATATCAACCTCAATAATCATTGCATGAATATTTTTTGTTTTCTTTTCTACTACTTTCTTCAACCATGTTGAAGAAGGTCCTATAACTCTAGTGTCTCTGCTTTCAACATTTACACTTTCCACTATCTCAATTTAATTAACAAAAACAAAGGTTCTTGTACCAGGGAAGAAGGAACTTCAAAAAATGTTGGAAAGGGCTATCCTTAATTATATGCTGGAAAATGGCCTCAAATTCCATAGATGTTAATTTTCTTGATTGGCTCTTTTCTTAGGCACTAATGAGGGTATACTCTCCTATTTACAAATTGACTTTAGCTTAGCCCCTGTGTCTTCTGGCTTCTCATCATCTCCTCATGATTGTGAGCCAATACCAAATGCCCTAATTGTTTGCTTTCTAGATGATATATTCATGCCAGAGGTTTGTACAATCCCTTGCTCCTTTCTCTACAAAGTTCTTTGTTCCTAAGAAGAACTTGTGCCTTCCTGCAATTTTTTGTTTAAGTAGTTTTGTGTTCTTTTCAAAATAGGAGTAGAAAAAACCATTAAATCTGATAACTCACCCTCTAACCAATTAAATTTGTACAAGGGCCAAGTAGGAAGGGCCTGCTATTCGGGATCAATAATCACTGAATCTTTATTTACATCTTCTCGAATATTGAAGGAGAAACCAAAAGTTTGTATCTACTTCAAGGTCAACCTCATAAAAATTCTTCTCTATACTTCACTTTCATTTATACAATCTTCCCAAAAATCCTCAATATCTACTAGATCTGTACAATTTTTTTTTAACATAGCCCTTGCTATCAAAATTGGCTCTTCTTGGAAAATACTAAAGATTAAATTCATTCCGGGCCTTTTCTATGCCCCTAGCAATATTATTGCTTTCACAGGAAATTGAAGGCATAGATAATGGAAAAAAATACCCCTTCTTCCCCATGTTTGAATACTTAACATTCACAATTGCTATTTACATGCAAACTTTAAAAAAAAAAGATCACTTGGATAATGATGCAACCTCAATGGAGCTTTCTTAAAAAACCCAATGCTAAGATAAGTAAATCTATTAAAATGAATGTAAAAGCTCCTAAATATCATTACTAGAGCATCCACTTCAGGTGACAACTGAAGCTCAGGGTTTCCATCAAGCTTTCTCATGATTTCCATCAAGAATGTGTCATTGATATGACAATTTTTGGCAACACAAGGGCAGACAACTCAGAGAGGGGGGGTGAATCAGTTGTCACATAAATTATAATTATTAAACTTCTTCTCACATCTAATAAATAATCATGAAAGCATAAACCATCATCACATCAGAAGCACACATAACACAAAGATTTTTTACATGGAAACCCTATTAGGGGAAAAACCAATGTGAAGGTTAGTCTACAAGATTATACCTTGTTAAAAGTATAAAATAATAATAAATAGGAATGCACATGCATTTAGGCACACTACCTAGAGCTCACAACTCAAATACAAAAGGCTTACTACCCAAAGGAAGACACACTATCTTATAGAAATATTGAAATTACATTTGAAATATTCTGAACTGAGAAAATAGCATCTACGAATGCCTGATTATAGTTTCGGTTAAGCACATAAACTTTGCTCACTCTTCTTCACACTTAACTTCTACCTTCAAATGATTAGAACATTATTCACACACAACACTCACACATCACACACACTACTCACACATCTACCTTCAAATGGCATAAACAATCGGTCATATATATTTGCAACTAGGGATAACATCATTTCCATGTCATCTTTAATAAAATATAAAATATGTACAACCTGTTGGCCCAATCCCTAAATAATTATTAATGTGAATCAACCAAAGTTGGCCACAACATAGTGATGACCCAAAATAAAATCTTGGAACATGAAACACCTTCAAAAATAATTCCTCGAATATCCACAACATGCTATAATGACCATGTACACCAAGATCATGAAAGATATAAACATGTAAAAGAAACTCACCAATCACGAGCACACCGATCAATTTGGATCAACAACACAAATAGAGCATGATCTAGAAATATCCATAAGTATCATGAATCACCACAAAAGCATCCACAACAATTCAAATTACTAGAATCACATCATCTTCTTTCGAGAACACCAACTAAAGCAACCAAACAAGTGTCAAAACACAGATACTCATAACTCGATAAAATCTTCATGCGAATCTTTGAAACTTTATGTCGATAAAATAGATATACTTTACATCAAACCCTTTAATCCATAACCTCTTATCATCAATATACTAGGTTAGCCAACATGCAGAACTTTACTACATCACTAACAACCTGCAACTTATTTTATTACAATTTTCTCAATATCCTCGACATATAAAACATTAAAGACATTAATGCCAATAGTGTTGACATCAATGAAAACCACATATCAACAACATCCAATAATCTACTCCTTTGGAATTCATGGAAACACATGATGTGAAAAACACCATCAACACAACTTTCTCTTAGCACTTTCTTCCCCTTAGATTCTAACTCTTTTCTCCTTAACTCTTTCACAGTTTTTCACATGGCTTTTCTCCCCCTTTGACATTAATGACAAAGTTACACATTGTCTTTCTCCACACAAGCTTTGAACCATATTTTTGAAAATTTGACTACTCTCCCTGAGTAGCAACCACCACAACATCAAGCCAGATCATGATATAACTATGATATGCACAGAATGATGCAATACAATGCATCTTAATTCTAATTAGCAAGGGTAATCACCCCTAGCTTCCCTCTAAGGTACTCAAAAGTATCCTTAGGCAAGGTCTTGGTAAAGATATTTCCAATTTGTTCCTTAGTGGGAACATACTCAAATATGACTTTCTTTTCACTCACCTCTCTCTCAAAAAGTGAAACTTGATAGATATATGCTTGGTTTTTCAATGCAACACCAGATTCTTAGAAATTTTAATTACACTTGAATTATCATAGAATATAGCAATAGGTTCATCATACAAAACTCTAATATCTTTCAACATTTGCTTCATCCACAATACTTGAGTACAATTTTTAGCAGTAGCAATGTATTCTACCTCTGTAGTAGATAAAGAAATGGCATTCTACTTCTTACTTAACAATGAAATCAACTTATTTACCAAGAAAAATGCACCACCACTAGTACTATTTTCGTCACTCACATCTCTTTCCCAATCAACATTAGTGAAAGCACTCAAAGTAAGAGCATCTTCTTTAGGATACCATAGGCGAAAATCAACTATCCCCTTCAAATACTTGAAAATCCTCTTCACAACTATCACATGAGATTCCTTGGGATTTGCTTGAAATCTTGCAACAATGCATATGGCATTCATGATATCAGGTCTATTTTGAGTCAAATAGAGAAATCCACCAATCATGGATCTGTATCTAGTCTAATTTGTCTTAGGAGAATCATCATCTTGTGTCAACTTACATCTAGTCACCATAGGTGTACTAACCAAATTTGAATCTCCCATACCAAACTTCTTTAGCAATTATTTCGCACATATGGACTGAGATATGAACTTCCCTTTATCTAATTGAGTAATTTGCAATCGCAAAAAGAATTTCATTTCTCCAATCATAGAAATATCAAACTCACACTTCATCTCATCAGCAAACTTCATGCATAGACTATGATCTCCTCCAAAAATGATATAATCAACAAAGACATCAACAATCAAATTTTTATCATGATCAATCTTGAAATACAGATCAATATTAGTAGTACCATTATTAAATCTAAGCTTCAAAAAATGCTTGTCCAATCTAGCATACCATGCTCTTAGGGCTTGCTTAAGTACATACAATTCTTTCTTGAACGAACAAACCAAATCTCCCTGATTAGTTAGTTGAAATCCATCAAGTTGCTCAATTACACTTCTTCTTCCAATTCACAATTTAGAAATGTTGACTTGACATCCATCTGATAAACCTTTAATTTTTTGTAAGTAGCATAAGAAAGAAATAGTCTTATAGCTTCAATCCTAGCAATAGGAGAAATTTTTTCTTCAAAGTCAATTCTCTCCATTTGAGAATATCCTTTACACACAAGTCTTTCTTTGTTTCTAACAACTTCACCTTGCTCATTCAGTTTGTTTCAAAAGAGAAATTGAGTTCCAATTACATTTTTTTTCGTAGGTCTATGAACAAGAATCCATGTATCATTTTTCTCAAATTGCAGTAGTTCTTTCATTGCTTCCACCTGACGTTCATCTTTGCATGCTTCATTGACACTATTAGGTTCAGTCTTTGAAATCAGATAGTATTCTTCTGCAATTATTCTCCTAGTTTGAACTACTTTGTTTATATCACCTAAATATGATCTTTTGAATGATTTAATCCTACATACCTTGGAGTTTTGGGATGTTCTTGAACTTCAGGCTCTTGTTATCTCACTTTTTCACTTTCACTAGTTCCTTTCTCTTGATTTTCTCGATTCACTGGAATGATCTAAACTTGATTTGAAGTCTAAACTTTCTTTCATTTATTTGAACTATCATTCTGATGAATAATATCCATAGGTTCTAGATGGTCTAACTATGTCTTCATCAACCTTAACATTAGCACTTTCCATTACTTTTCTAAATCTCTTATTATAGCACCAGTAGGCTTTGCTTTTAGTAGAATAGCCAAGAAAGATTCCTTCGTCACTTCTAGCATCAAAATTTCCTATATCTTCATCTCTTTTGATAAATAATTTACTCCCAAATATTTTTTGAAGTATCTAATAGTAGGCTTATTACCATACCATAGCTCATAAGCAGTAGATTACCGGTATCACCATTGACTTGTACTTGGTTGAGAGTGTAAACAACATTACTCATAGCTTCTCTCTAGTAGATATGAGGAACATTTCCTTCCATCATCATAGTCCTAGTAGCATCTTGAATTGTCCTATTCTTCCTTTCCACAACTCCATTTTGTTGAGGGGTTCATGGGGTAGATAATTATCTCTTTATCCCATGCTCTTCACAAAAAGAATTAAACTCACCAGAAGTGAATTCACCACCTCTATCTGATCTTAGACATTTAATCTTTATACCTATCTTTGTCTCAACCATAGCCTTGAAAATCTTGAATTTCTCTAGCGCTTCAAATTTTTCCCTTAAGAAAGTAACCTTCATCATTCTAGAATAATCATCAATAAGTTACATAAAATAATTGTATCCTTATAAACTTATCACGCTAGAAGAACCACACAAATTAGTATACACAAGCTCCAACACTTCATTTGAATAATATTGTTTTCTCTGAAATAAAATTCTATTTTGCTTCCCTAACAAATATTCCTTGCATATAGCATTAGTAGGTTTCATCTACTTAGGAAGATCTCTCACTGCCTAAGTAGAACTTATCTTGATAAAATTGTAAAATTTTACATGACACATTCTCCTATGCCACAACCAACTTTCATCAACTTGAGCAATCATACAACTTTTACTAGAAACATTTAGGTGAAAGATATTACCTTTCATTTTTGTACCTGATGCAATCACATTTCTGGAACTTCCCAATATTGTACACTTTCCATTCTTGAATTGAAGATTGTGTCCTTTGTCAACCATTTGTCCAACACTAAAGAGATTATGCTTCAAACCTTCCACATATAGAACATAATCAGTATTATGCTTACCATAAAGAGAAATGGATCCTATGCCATAGATTACACTAGCTTTGTCATCACCAAATATTACAATACCACCATCATACTTTTCCAAGCTCATAAACTTACTTTTATCACCTGTCATGTGGTGAGAGCATCCACTATCAATCACCCATTCATATTTTTCTTCAACTCTGGAAACTAGGGCTTTCTCCACATTTGTGCAATTAGCAGATTTAGTAGGTACAAGATCATTTTCCTTGATAGCAATAAATACCCATTTGTCCTCACTTACATTCCCTTTATTAGATTCATCATTTGTCACAACTTCATTAGTAGCATAATAACAGTTTCTTTGGAATATAAGCTTGTTAGTTCTTGGTTAAGGAACTCTTTCCACACACCTTGAGGCAAAATGACCTATCTTATTGTAAGAAAAGCATTTAATTGGCAATTTCCCTTTATACTTACTTTTTCCTTTGGCTTCCCTCTTAACAATAAGTGCTTCAAGATTATCTAGTTTTCTCTCTTCTTCAATCTCTTTCATTTCCTCTTCATACTTGAACAACCTTCTAGTCAAAATTTCGCTTGGATCATATCTCTACTTATCTTTTCTGGAGATAGTAGTCTTGAATGTAGATTCTGTCTTAGGAAGAGAATCACCAAACTCACTTAACTCAAAAGAAGTAAGCTTACCAATCAACATGTCTCTGGTTACATTTGTCACAATCTAGATCTCCTCAATAGTAGTAGCATTTGATTTGTATGTAGCAAACAAGGATCTGAGCACTTTAGCAACAATCTCTAATTCTTCTGGTGTTCCACCAACACATCTGATTCTACACACAACTTCATTCACTCTCTGCATAAAAGAAGTGATGTTCTCATCTTCACCCATTCTCAACATTTCATATTTCCCTTTCCGGTTTTGCAAGTTAGCAATCTTCACATGTGCATCACCTTCATACAAAGTTTCCAACTTTTTCCAGATCTCATAAGTAGTCTTCAGCTCCATTACATGTCATCTAAGAATTAGTTAGAGCACTCAACAATGCTTCCTTAGCCCTGATATTGTACTCAACATCCTTACTCTGAACATCAGTAGAAGGACCATTCTATGGGATGATATACCTATTCCTTGTAATGTTCCAGTAAGTTTCACCAATACATCTTAGATGACACTCCATTTGATTCTTCCACAGAGAATAATTAGTTCCATCAAATCTTTGACTATCCTTCTTATATGTCATCATCTCGGATCGCCTCAAGCTAGTAAACTTCTTCCGAGGAACCTACTCTTATAGCAATTGTTGTCAACAAAAGGGTAGACAACTGAAGAGGGGTGAATCATTTGTCACATAAATTATAATTATTAAATTATAATTATTAAACTTATTCTTAGATCTAATAAGTAAACATGAAAGCATAAACCATCACCACATTAGAAGCACACATAACACCAAGATTTTTTACGTGGAAAAATTGTTAGGGAAAAAACCACGGTGGAGGTTAGTCCACAAGATTATACCCTATTAAAAGTATAAAAAAATAATAAATGGGAATGCACATGCATTCAAGAGCACTGCCTAGAGCTCACTGCTCAAATACAAAAAGCTTATTGTCAAAAGGAAGACACACTATCTTACAGAAACATTCAGATTACATATGCAAGATTTTGAACTAAGAAAATAGCATATGCTAATGCTAGATTACAGTTCTGGTTAAGCACAAAAACTCTGCTCACTCTTCTTCAGAGTTAACTTCTGACTTTGAATGATTATATCACTATTCACACACAACACTTGCACATCACATATATATCCTCAACTAGGGATAGCATCATTTCCATGTTGACTTGGACAAAATATAAAACATGTACAAACTGTCAGCCAAATCCATAAATAATTATCAATGTGAATCAACCAAAGTTGGCTGAAACATAGTGAGGACCCAAAATAAAATCCTTGAACATGAAACACCTTGAAAAATTATGCCACAAAGATCCACAACATGCTACAATCACCATGTCAGCCAAGATCATGGAAAACATGAACACGTAAAAGAAAATCACCAATCACGAGCACAATGATCAATGTTGATCAACAACAAAAATATAGCATGATCTGGAAACATCCACAAGCATTGTGAATCACCATAAAAGCATCCAAAATAATTGGAATTACTAGAATCACATCATCTTCTTTTAAGAACACCAACTGAAGCAAAAAAACAACTATCACAACACAGATAATCATAACTCGATCAAATCTCAATGCGGATCTCTAAAACTTTACATGGATAAAGTAGATATACTCAACAAAAAACCTTTTAATCTACAACCTCTTATCATAAATATTTTGAGATAGGAAACATGTAGAACTTCACTACATCACTGACAACCTACAACTTATTTTATTACAATTTTATCAATATCCTCAGCATATAAAGCCTTAAAGACAATAATGCCAATAGTGTTGACATCAATGACAACCACATATTAGCAACATCGAACAATAATAGTTCCTCAAAATATCCAATTTTCTTAGTGAGCTTTGGAAAACCTCTATACATAGGCATGTCCAGCATTAGAGATCCCTGTGGTTCAAACCTTACCCAAAAAGCCTCTTGACTAGCTAAAATGTAAACTAGGTATGTGATCCGAAGGATTTTTCGTCAAAATTTGAAATTCTCCATATTCTCCAGTTTTGGTATCATTAGAAAGTGCTCAAGATCTTGACTCCAATGCAACTCGAACATAGTCAATTGGAGTCCTAGAGCTCAAGATATATATGGTCAAACATGTGCTCAACTCTCAGAACTAGGCCAGAAAAAAAGGAAAAAAAATCAAAGTCATCAAAAATGGTCAAACTCGGCACCAGTGTGAAGTGCTCATCATCACAATTTTGGTAGAGTTTGTTTCACAAAAAACGAAGTTCATATGGCAAAGTTATGGAAGGTCAAAGATTGGGTCAACCCGATGATGCAAGTGCCCAGTCAGCACAACGGCCAATTAGCCCTTGACATATGGCAATACCTCATCCCTCCATGTGGAAAAATTTATTTTGGAAAAAATAATTAGAAAAATCATATTAAAAAAATATATAATAAAATTTATATTTAATAAAAAAATCTATGATGGGCCCCACCCATCCATGGGGTGGCCCACATTAAGTAGGGCGCCACCTATGGTATGGGGGGCAACCCACTTTTGAAGGGGAACACATCCCCCTCTTTTAGGGGAAAGGTGAAAAGGAGGGGAGTGTGGTGGGACCACCACCTCCCTATAAAATACCTAAAAGATCCTCTTTAAGGGGGATTTGATATATATATTTTTTAAAACAAACTTTCCTAAATCAAAAAGTAGCCCTATACATAGGGATAAAATAGCATAAAAAATACCCTATGGAGAAATACAATCTCCTAAATAAAAGGATAATCTCATTTGTAAAGCCTCGAATAAATATAAAGGGCTAAATAAAAGTAATATTGGATATATTATCCTTCCGGGAGATGTGGAAAGGGGGATATTTTTGAAAATTTGCACTATGTCAGGGATATTGGGTAGTTAATTGGTTTTACACCAATTTTGGTAATTTTGGGCTATAAAAGGAGGTGAGAAAGGTGAGAGAAGTCAAGTGATTTTGGAAGAATTTTTCAAGTGTGAGAGATTGTTTTCCTTGGAGGAATTTTTGTATTTCTGTGCTTTTGGAGAAGCTTGTTTCCACGCACTTTGCAAGTGCATTTGTAAATTTCTTTGTAAACCAAGGGGAGGTTCTGCCAACAAATGTAACCAAATTTCTAGAGGAATAATTGGACCGGTCCACTCAATTGGAGAGGGGCCCAAAGACAGTCATTCTAAATGAAAAACTTCGTTATCAATCTTTGTTTTCACTCTCTTTATATCTCATTTAGTTTTTTCTTTAATTACTTTGTAATTTCATTATTTAAATTCCATTTGTGTGTTTAATTATAATTAAGCACTTTTGGTTTGTAATTTTTAATGTAAGTATTCAAAGAAAAAGTCATAGATCATTAAGAAAACTCAGTATGAGCACCTATGGAAGGCAATAGTTCGTCAAAAATTTCTCAATTTCTCATTTAAGTGATAACCAATAATCCTAGCCTAGTCAATGAATTTATATTAGTTACAAATCACAAGAATGAAATGACACATCCAAAATTCAAAAGAGTTTGAATATGCATTTCCAACCACGCGATGCAACAAGGTGATAACATGTGAAATTTCATCCTTAAAATAAATCCTTTTAAGCTTTGAAGGTAACTAAGACTTACCCTTTTTCTCAGACTTCAACCAATTCTTTGCAATGGAATTTTTGCACCATTCTTCATTCATTCTAAAAAGTTCATCACCAATAGCTACTGACATCTCTTCCACAGTCTCCCTCACTAAAATGCTTAATGCATAGGAAATGACCTCAAGAGTGATTCTCATAATGACAAACTTGTCCACGGCTCTATTTTCACATGTCTCTAGAATGTACCCCCTTGTGCACATGATCACCAAGTTCAAACTTTGCATAGATTTTGGAAAGCCTCCATCATGCACCAAATCAATTTCCAAAATTTTATCTTCTAGAGGTATTCTACTACTTTGCTCCAAGTGCACCAAAATGCCCTCTAAATTGAGGTGCCTAATTTCAATGTCCTTTATGCTAGACCAGTGATTTTGAATTCCACTCTCAATGAGTGAAAATCCGTAGATATAGAATGTTTGTATTTTCAAGAAGTATTAGTAGAGAATAAGAATGTAGGCTAAATGACTTAGTGAATGCTTGGCCACCCAAGTTATGTCGTTACTTTGATAGGATGTGCACATAATGCGACATTGAATTTTATTTCTTAGAAATATAGCCTTAAAACCTACGTGCTTAGCCTTAAAACTTGCATGCATTTTTGAAAATTTTGAAAATACAACTTAAGGTTTCTCCATACATATCATTTAATGAAGTGGTAGTGCCTTTGAAAACCAAGAAAAATTCACAATGTCGCGTGATCACATAAACTTGGAACTTTAGACCCAAAGTCAAGAGTTTCAAAGTTTTGAAAACCTTTGACCCACCAACTTCAAAGATAACCAAAAAAATGCTTGCAACTTGATGAAAGGGAACCAAGTTAGACAGTCGAACTAGCAACCTAGATTAGGAAAATTTATAACTCTACAAAAAGGTTATGAGACTCAGAGAACTAGCAACCTAGATTAGGAAAAAATGAAAAACCTATGACTTTGAGTGATTGTCAAGAGAAATAAATATCAAGGCATTGAAATTGAATGTGTTAAACACTCGAAAGGTCCAAGGAGGGGAAGTTTAAGATTGTTGATACCAATTTAAAGGTTATGGATAATAGTAGACAACATTTTTGACCCAAGGCTAGCGGTGAACTCTAAAAGCCTTAGGGAAGGGGAATTAAAAAGAATGGTCAATCATGGAGTAGCTGAAGGTTTCACATAATAGCTCTATAATTTTGGTTTTCCACAATTCATGTTGCTCACTATACACTAATGTCTAGAACTTGTGGATGGATGTGATAAAAGGTTTGACAAGGAAAAAAGGGTTATAGTCAGTGGTAGGATAAGGATTACAATTAGTATAGTAGCCATCTGAGATATGTTGTGTATCCCTAGAAACTGGAGTGCCAAAAGATTTGACTAGGAAGTGATGGAAGAGTTCTAAAGAACTAGAACTAAGTACTTGCAATTTTATGAAGATGAAACAAAAGAGAGGTTGAAAGGATGTTAGCTCCTCTTCCCTCTATCATATAGACAATTCAATCAAGATATACAAGACATTTTCTCAATGTTGGCATTTATTTATGGTTATTATGATGATGAATGGGTTCATCCTTTCAAGATAACCATTACTGATAATACCTATGGAATTAGAAGGCACAAGATAGGGTATTACCCGATTCCCCTCACCATTGCCAATAGTTAGGTAACACTAATGAGATGAAAGGAGTAGGAGGTGATTACTAAAAAATTGGCACAGTTGCGCCTAGTCCTCATTTATGATACATGGAGCTATTACTTGATAAAGCACCTCCCAACTATGAGGCATGAGAGGTGGGAGTATTTTGAATCAAGGAAGAACCCAATTGAAGAATAGCCAGACTTCTACATCAACTTCACCTTCATACCATTCGACTAGCCACCATGACCTGACTTTTATATGAATATAGTGGAATACCCGAAGAGCGTCCCAATTGGAAAGTCCCTCAGTGCACAATTGAAGCACCTAGGGTGGTTAGAGAGAAAGAAAGCATATTTCTAGAGGTTTCGATAGGAAATTAAAAGCCTCAATGCCATGTATGGGGATATCTAGCCACATGATGAAACGTTCAATGGAATTTATGGAAAAGAGGCTAATACTGAGGATAGTAATCCTAAGAAAAATTAAGAGATTGAATATGAAGATATTTTTCTCTGCACTTCCAAGCCTCAGGATCTCGACAAAGGAAAAGGGTCAAAACGGAAGGACTCATAGGTCACATCCTTCGTTAGCGCCTAAGGAAAAGGAAAGAGGAACTGACAATTCTCAAAGAGGTCCATTGTGGCTATAGAAGGCCAATTTTTAGTAGGACCAATCACCAAGGGATCTAAATCTTCTAGTTCTTCTCATAAAAAGAGGAGATGAGTCTAGGACATAAGTGGACCTAGTGCATTAGCCAGAGGAGAGGAAGAAGTGGAGTCCACTCTACCAAGATATTTGGCTTCAGCAGCCCAAGTAACTTTTGCTCCCCATCTTCTTTCTACCTCTATATCTCTAGTCATTCCTCCACCGCCAGCTATGGAAAGTATTCATTCATCCATTTATTTTGATATCTTCACTCTAAATTAACCCCCAACCATATTTAACAATTAATACCATGAGTAAACCTCATGTGCTAAGCGAGCATCATTCGCATTGACTATAATTGATTATTTAATTGCCCTATCAAGGCTGCCCATTGAAAAATTTGAAGCGTCCATGTTGAAAATTTCACCAAACCCATCTGCTTCTAGGAAAATTTCTCTCTTTATACCCACTTCCCCTTTCACTTTGATGGGTATTCCCCCTCCTTAGTCCCCATATGGTATCCCACCATTTTCTATGATAATGTTCCCCTTCACCTCTATGTAATCTCATACAGTTGAAGCTTCTCCTTCTATCACCCTATTCATTCTCCCTCTAGATGCTTCTATTGATGCACAAAGAATTGACACCCCACAGAGTCTCTGAACTCATTTGGATACAATGAATTTGGCCCAATAGGCTAAAAAATAGAAACTATAGATAAAAGCCACAACACAACTAGCTACTCAAAAGATTGAGGCTTATTTCAATGAAGAGTGGAATTCCCTATTGATTGCTACCATGAAGCTTCTATCATCCAAACTAGAGGGAGAAATGTAGATGGAATATTACAACATCAAAGTTGTGGGTCTAGATTTAAGTGAAACTCTCCCACGTGAAAAAATGGTTCTGGGTAAGGCCACTTAGAAAGTAGTCTACACTAATTATGAGAAGTTGGATAATAAATTGAAGAAGCACAAGGTAGAGTTCGAAAAATTAAGGACATGGTGAGTAGGCTGTAGCTAGAAATCAAGGGTAGAGATGTAGAGATGGCTCACATAGGATAAATACAAAATCAGTATGAGGAAGCAACTAAGTTGCTTGAAGAGGCCCAAAATGAACAAAGTTAACGTTATTATAAGAGAGAAAAGTTAATAGTTGAGGTTGTTGTTGAATATTAGATGAATGTAGAGTACCAAAATATCTAGGAGAAGATGTAGAAGGAATTGGACAACATTTGATCTTAGGCTTCTAACAATCTATGAAAGGCCCAGGTAGAAACATAAAGGGCATAGCAAGAGAAGTAGGAGGTTGAGTTTATTTGGTAGACTTGTGATCAAGAGGTCAGAAGGCTAATATTTAAGGTAATAAATCCCCTCCAGGAGAAGAAATAGATGGAAGAGAATATGAAGGCAAGGGAATCTCAATTCCATCAAAAATTGGCTATAGTGCAAGGATCTAGGATCCTCTTGATATTGAAAAGACTGATATCTATGCATTGTGAAAGCATAATAGTTGTAGTTGTTTCTCTAAAGCCAGTCTTGCAGTTTCTAAGGGATTCTTGAGAATTCCACAAGAAGGTTGGCTTGATGGCTAACCAAATTCTACAAATTTATGCTCCCTAGGCCATGAAATCAAAGAATCTAATTTCTAGATTATACAAGGCCACTAAAGAAGGTTTAGGAGATGCAGGAATTTTTGATAGAAGGGCCACCTCAAGGAAAGCAAGTGAGTTCATCAACTGCCACAAGGTCTTGTCAAGAAACAAAGAATGATAGGAAATGTTGAATAGGAAGGTCAATGATATCAAGAGGGAGTTCAATATTCTACTTGATTCTGGATTTCCCACCCTTTTCTCACAAGATGGAGTGCTATCAATTGAGCAGATGATGGATGCAATTAGGCACAATGTTCAAGCTTCTATAGTCCTCTGAGGTCTAAGCTCGACACTCAAGGTGCGGGGGTGTTTCTTTTAACGAAGTCTTTGAGTTGGATCAAGCATACATGATTCTCCACACTCTCATTTGGCCCATTAATTTGGATTTGGAGATATAGCACCCTTCCTTCATCAAACTCCAAGAATTATTGAAGTTCTAAGTTTTTGCATCCACAAGCAAAGGCCCCCTATGAGTCGCTAGAACTGTAAAGTAATTTTTACCTTAATCTATTTCATTTTTGGTCATTATAATTTTGAGCTTTGGGATAGGTTTGTGCTTAAAGAAGAAAAGATGCTTGAAAAGGAATGCAATGCACCACATGGTGGGTGCAAAAAAATTGTAAATCATTTTCCTTTCAGGTGCGAGTTGGCACACCTGTTAGCTTGGTAGGGATTTTCTTCAAGGATATTCTCATAAATATGATAGTACCCACCCACTTGACATGTCATCTATTCACTTTAGGTAGTTTGTATTTTTACGGAGTGATCTCTTTGGGTGGAGTTTGTCAGAATGAAATGGATGTCTTGATTTTAGAGTGGAACCTTTGAGTCAACACCATCAATTTGTATGGTTGAACAATTAGATTCTTACTAGGCTATCTGAAAATTTGATTGTTCTCTAACAAATATCTTCGCTAAATATCTAAAGGCCATTAAGGAAGAAGTTGGGACTAAATGAGTGAATATTGCTATGATCTAATCAAGGTCCAGGATCGAATTGTGGGCTATCAAAAAAATCCATTTGGTAGTCTCTGCTTCTAAAATGTTTGCAATGGTTCTCTCTTCTTCTAATTATCAATAGGGGTTGGCAACTATGAACAATGGTTTTGGGGTGTCTAAGGGTTCTCTAACTCTTCTAGGTTTTTCACCTAAAAGGAGAGAAATGGGACCAAAATGGTAATGTCTACACTCAAGATTAATGGAAAATGGATGCAATGTATATAATTGTGACGTCTAAATGCAATAAACTAAAAAAGAAATGATTTATTGATGCTAAACCTAAGAAATGCAAAGTGCTAGAAAACATAGTGATGTATGTATAAACACCTAAAAATTCAAGTAAATGATAAAAGAATTAAACTAAATTGGAGAGGTGCACCTAGAATCTAAAGTCTAATGTAGAGAGTCTTTAGAATCCTATAGAGATGACTAGAAATGTTCACTGGGACACTTACACCAAGCTAGGTGACTTAGTCAAGTTTTAGGGCATGTGTAGGATCATGATGGGCCAAAAAGTGGCGATATGATTGGTTTGTGTAGGATATGTGGTTGACAACCTTTTTTTTACCCAAAATTGATGAAATGAAAAAGGTTTTTAAAGGAGATTTTTAAATTTCCACCAATATAAATTATGCTTTACTTTGAATTTAATAAGTAGTTATTATTCATTTTCTATTTGAATTATGAATAAAGTCCTAATTGATAGGTTGACTAAAAACATCTATAGCTTTCGAACGGTATCATATTTTTTGAATTTGAAACATGTGTCACATTCTATGCTTTGCATACTATAGAATTTTGAAAAAATGAATTTAATGAAGTTTTGCCCAAGTTAAGGTGGTCAAACATACAAGTTTTTATATTTTTTTAAAAGTTGTAATAAAAAATTCATAATTAATTATTTACTTTAAAAAAATTACAAAAAAAATATGCATCACATTGGGACATGAGTCCTCTACTTATATTTAAAATATTATAAAAAAATATTATCATTTTAGTGTGGTTAGGGTGGTCAAACAGACACCTACTTCTTATTTTTTTCCTTAAAATTTAAGTACTATTTCATTAAAATTTAAAATTTTAAACAAATAGATTTATTTTTAAATAAACTTAGTATTTTAGAAACTACATTCAATTTTCTAGAGATTCTATTCTTACATATTTTTAAAATAATATAGATAACTTATTCCAATTTTTACATCAAGTGGCCTAACTCTTATCTTTTTGAAATTTTTGCCACTTGAGGGGCTTCTTTTTCCATGATGATCCTGCAAATACCATTTGGTGAAAATCTACCAAAACAAGAATCTACCAAATGGGTACTCAGAAATGTAAAAATCAAATTTTTAGGCCTAGCAGTCTGGCTAATTCACCACAGATGGTGACTTAATCCACCTAGGAATTTCTGGAATTTTGGAAGAAAATTTTGTAGCTCTCGATCTGCACTTCTCTTATTGATAGGTGTCCAAATTTGATTTTGTATAAAATGAGTTGAAAGTGATCTCCAAGCTTCAATTAGGGTTATGTTGACTTTTATGACTTTGCAACACCTTTTTCACACTTTCCTCTTTGACAAATCAGCATACAAGACTTGCAAACACACATGCAAAGAGGGGAAAGAAGGTTAAGGGTTAGAGTATAGGGGTTTGCCTTGGTCAAACCTTGATTTGGTAATCAAACCCTAGATAATGACATGAAATAAGAAGAGAATGATAAATAAACAACATGAAATGTCATAAACTTGCCAAACCCTTGATGTAGAAATATGAAGAAATGCAATGAAGTGCTCCAATGGATGACTTGATTGTGCTTAGAGTACTTGAATGCTTAAGAATGATTAAGATATTGAATGCTTAAATATTGGATGAAATTAGAAGATGCAAAATGAGGGGAGAAACCTTTACTAACACTTGAATTTCCAATATTTCCCAAAAATAACACATCATAGGCCAACCTCAAGGTTAAGATAATAAATTTCTGCTAGAATTTTGAAATTATTTTGATCTTTGTGCCTAGTGGGACTAAGTCACCCCAGGTGATGACTAAGTCCTACCAAGGAAATTTCATTGGTTTTCATAAATTAATGTTAATTAAATAAGGTTTAATGGGAGTATCCTCAAAAATACATTTAAGTATGGCTGAAAAGTGGATTAAGGGGTCAATTAAACATAAGAAAGGGTTAAATTAGTGATGAAAAGTCTAGAAAAACGTGAGATTTTGTTACAACCCTTTACAACACTTTGAAATAAGACTTGGTAAGTGGTGAAAATAGGATATTTAAGTGAATTATAATGAAAGGGTCCTAGAAAAGTGTGAGTGTGGCTTACAACACTTCACAACACTTTTGCAAGGCATCCTAGAAGTCTAAATGATTCACAAGAGTCCAAGACCTAAATTGTTAATGTGTTTGCAACATTACAACATTAAATCTAGGAAAAATCAAGCCAAATTCCATAAGAAAGACTCAAGTGATCATAAAAATGTCAACTATACATTTTTTGGTGACACATTAATCCCCCACTCTAGTGAGAGGATGAACTTGCTTCAAACTCACACTAAGGTAACCCAACATGCACTCATTCCAATAAGATGAGATAATGAAAATCAAGAGGGATGATCAAGCCCCCAGGATCATTGTCTCATGGAAAACCAAACATAAATGCAAAGGAACACACATGAAAATGATGAATGAAAGCTTCAATAATTTTTCCAGCCTATTGTGGATCATATCTAGGCTATTTATTTGGAAAAAGAAGTGTACTCACTCTAGGGTGACATAAATAATGGTTTTCTATTGGGGGAGAAGGCCCAAGTATACTAACTCTAGGGTGACAAAACTTCTGGTTGTCTATGGGGTGAGAAATCCACAATATAGAATAGTATGGGGCCATGGAACTTCTGGTTGTTTGTGGGGTGAGAAATCCACAAGGTGGCTATGGGGAAATTTTATGCCTCAAAATGGGCTTCTTTCTCAACTATACTAAGGTTAATACCTCGTAATAAATTTAATAAGGCCCCACAAAGGACAATTTCATGTCATGCTTCATGAGACAAGCAAATCTTTGTATTATTAGAACACATGAACAAATGCAATGGCACCACAAGAATGCAAGCTATGTTATGCAAGGTGGCCATATAAATGAAATGTGAAACATCCAAAATAATTTTCAAAGGATCAATCAAAGAATAGAAAATTCATAACTTAGGGCATGCAGTGTGACACATCAAGCCACCAAGAGCAATGTAATATGCTAAGATAGATCATGCTCCTGAAGGAAATCACACCCAATGTCATTCACAAAGTGACAAATGCATCATATAAAGTAACAAGGTTGCACTAAGAACTAAGAAAACAAGAAAAATGCAAAATGAATTATGCCAATGTATGCCCCCACTTTAAAGAAATTACTACACACTGTTTTGTGAGAAATTACTTTAAAGTAACAATATCAAGAATAAAAAAAGAAACAAGACATGAGATCCAACTTGGAAATCCCCTATGCCAAGTCATATGTTTTCAAGTAAGGTTGTGTCATACAAATGAAAAAGGAACAAAAGAAAGAGGGGTTTACCCCAAAACAAAAATGCCAAAAACATAAGGGTTCTATAGATTTGGGGTAAGTATGCTCATTTCTGCAATGTTTTTATTAAATATGTTGGAACTATAATCATCCCCCAAATACACATAGAACTAGAAGAATGACACAAAGATAATGAAAACAAAATGAATATATATATATATATATATATATATATATATATATATATATATATATATATATATATATATATATATATATATTAGTTAAACATGGACGAGACATAGGACATCTCAATGCTTTGCATCATCCCCAAAACAAAAATACAAGAAAATTAAAATGAAAATGCATTTGGGTCAACATGGAAGAGACATAGGGTGTCTCAACACTTTTCGTCATTCCCAAAAGGAAAAACACAAAACAAAGAAAAAAGAAAAAGCAATGTACGACATATAGAAGAATGAACATACAAATAGAGGAATGATACAAAGAGAGGAAAACATAAAATTCCACATTATGGGGGAACACGATATGCACATGGGTATGTGCAAGATCATCATGGAAAACACATGCCCTTAAATGGCAAAAAATTCATAAAAATCAAAGTTAGGCAACTTGATGTAAAAATTTGAATAATTTATCTATATTATTTAAAAAATATGTAAGAATAGAATTTGTAGCAAATCAAATTTAGTTTCTAAACTACTAGAATTTAAGAATTGAATTTGTAGCAAATATGTAAGAATAGAATTTGTAGCAAATCGAATTTCAATATTGTAGCACTTAAATTTCAAGGAAAAAACAAGAAGTAGGTGTTTGTCTCACCACCCTAACCACAATAAAATGACAATATTTTTTTTATAGGATTTTAGATATAAGTAGAGGACTCATGTCTCAATGTGATGCATTATTTTTTATAATTTTTTTCCAAGTAAATAATTAGTTATGAATTTTTTATTACAACTTTTAAAAAATATAGAAAACTCGTATGTCTGACCACCTAAAGTTGGTCAAAACTCCATGATTTATTCAATTTTATTTTTTCTAATCCTATAGTACACGAAGCATAGAATGTGACACATGTTTCACATTCAAAAAATGTGATACCATTTGAAAGCTATAGATGTTTTACAATCAACCTATCAATCAAGACTTTAGTCATAATTCAAATAGAAAATGAATATTAATTATTTATTAAATTAAAAGTAAAGAATAATTTATATTGGTGGAAAGCTCAAAATATCCTTTAAAAACCCTTTTCGTTTCATCAATTTTGGGTAAAAAAAGTTGTTAGCCACATACCCATCATATCGCCACTTTTTGGCCCATCGTGATCTTGCACATACCCACATGCAAATACAAAAGAAAATAAATTGTAAAAGACTATTAAGGTAGATGTAAGTCAAATTTCAAGAAATTCATTTACCTCCCAATCTTAGTTGGTATAAGAAGGTGAATAATGTAGCTAGGGGACAAGGACAAATGCATTACTAGGACAAGGCTAGCAACTTCTTGCCCTCACTTAGTGCAAGAAAAGAATGAGCTAAGATAGGTGATGAAAAAGTTCATGGAATAGTGAGAATGGAAGATTCTACAACTATTGCATGATGAGATGTGGGAAAGTGTACTATAGGATGATATGATATCAATTGGTGTCATCGAAGTGATACATACTCAATATTTCCTTCAATGTTTGACACTCATTAGTTCGGTGTCTAAGAACACAATGGTATTTACAATAAGGTACATTGGAATCCTTAGGATGGATTACCAACCTATTCATAGGTGGTAATAGGATGAGACCTCTACTTAAAAAAAGAAATAGTTTCCTTTCACATGCAGGTGGTGGATGAAGAGGAAGATTTATTTATTTTTATTTGTAAGGTCGTTTGCATTTATTGGATTCACCTTTTTCATGAATTGAAGGAGGAAGAGGATCTATGGGGATATGATCATCCTTGTTATTGGAATCATGTAAGGGTTGTTCACATGGAAGGAGAACATTCAAATTGGGAGGGGAATCAAAGATCACCATGCCATCATCAAAAAGTCTCCACTATTCAAAAGGAGGCTTGTTGTCATGAGGGGGATCTTGATATCCTAACCCTATTGTGTTTTCATCTTTTGGATTTTGTTCTAAAATTTGATGAATTTTATGCTTGGTTGTTGTGCCACATCCTTGTTTTCTTAAGATGATAAAACACTTTCCATAAGTTTCTTCAAGGTTGATGGGAGTATTAGTAACTTTCTGATCATAGAATGGTTGAGGAGTTATGTGGTTAGAGGAACTAAGTCCACATATTGGAGGGAACTTAGGTCCTTCATCTGTTTCAGGATGTAGGTAACCAAACATATCAGGAGGTGAGACTATAGGAATGCCTTGTTTTTTCATGGATGGGTAAAAAGATGCATTAGCTTCAAGGTTTTCAAGACATTCGTTTAAGAACTTATTCATGCTATCATCATCTTCTCCAATGATGTCAAAAACATGAGGAGGAAATTCATGAGGAGTTCAAGGAGCATGAGGAAGCTCAAGGTGATTGGGACTATTTCCAAAGGAATAATTTCATATGTCTACTAAATATGTTAATGATGTCCAAAGCATATTAAAGAAAAAATACATGAGGCAAGAAAACTAAATGCAATAAATAAAAAATATAGAAAGTATAACATAATGCAACAACTAAATGCAAAAAATATAAATCACCTCAGGCAAAGGATTTTATTAAGCTTTCCTTTTTTCCTTCTATTGGATTTAGAAAGTTCTGTTGAAAAATGTATTGAGGCTACTGGCCTAAATCCTAATGACACTCGTTCCCTACCGCTTCACCAAGGCCTCATTTTGAGGCTCTACCACTTCCATCTTGCATTCTGTCACAAAAACACATTTCTTCTGTCCGCATTGAGGAAATTGAGCCTCCCGCTGTGACCAACATTTCCTCAGCTAAGTCCAAAGGTCGCATCAGAAAATCCCATCCAGCCCTTGTGCCTAAACCCACTGCCAAAAAGATTAAAGGAAGTGTGGGTGTTGCCTAGACTAGTGTTGTGGCTAGTCTCTGTGAGCTCAAGTCGACCCCTGCCAAGACTATTTGAAAACCCACCCCAAAGAAGAAATGTATGGAGGAAGCGAAGGGTTTGATGGAGCCTCCAACCAGGGACAACAAAGATAAAAGTGCGGTAGGAAAGGATTCTAAGGGGGACACAATGGTCATGGCTACAATGGTTTTGGGTGGAAATATCATCATTAGGAGATCTAGTATATTGGCCAAGAATAAAAAAAAAGTTCAAGTTAATGACTTGGATTCAAAAGAGGAGTGGTCTGACAACAAAGAGAGCAAGGATGAGGAGGACTATGTTAGAGGTCCCCACTTTATTCCTGATACTAGAAATGTGTTGAAGGAGAACTCAGCTTCCTAGTCCTCAAAATCATTGGATGTGGAGCATGCTAATACTGTGAAGACAGTAGATTATGAGGAGGAGATCCATGTGTTGTAGAAAAGGATGGAGAAGTTGGACAAAAACCTCTATGGCTTGAGATGCTTCACCATCAAGCTTGTCCACTGTGTTACTAGCACCCTGTTGGCTATCATGAAGGATGAAATGGAAAAGAAGAATGCTAATGATGGTCATGAATGGGCTGGGGATGATGTTGTTAATCTCCTATCGAAGAACTAGGAAAATACTAGTTAGTCTACTAGTAGTCTATTTTTTCTCTGTCTAATGTTGGTATGATGTAATAGTTTTTTGGCTTAGAATTTTTAATGTTTTTTGGTCCTAAACTTTATTGGCCCTTTTGGCTCTCTGTGTAAAGGATACAACACCTTGTAAATGCTACTTACTGTATAAAAAATAGAATACAACAATAGAAAATAGAAATGAATAAAATTATGAGAAAATGCTAGCAATTATAGTGCAAAATGTGAAGGACTAAGTCACCCAGTGTGGTGAAGTAGTCCTAGTGATGATTTTTTTGTGATTTTCAGAAATTTTGAATGCAATTTGATGTCTTTCATATGCACAAATGCAACTATAGTAGGAAACTATAGACTTTTTGTTGTTTTTAATGAAATGTGATGCAAAAATGCAAGCTATATGAGCTTTTCACTAATGCAATTTTTAAAACCATAGGATGAATTTTAAACAATGTAACACCTAATGCAAAACTAATGCAAGTTAAACCTAGGACTCTCTTGAAATCAAAATATTTTTTTTTCAAAACTTGGGTTCACCAAAATGTTGACAATGTTTTTGGGGTGTTTAAGGGTTCTCTAACTCTTCTAGGTTTTTCACCTAAAAGGAGAGAAATGGGCCCAAAATGCTAATTTCTACACTCAATATTCATGTAAAATAGATGCAATGTATCAAATTGTGATGTCTAAATGTAATAAACTGGAAAAGAAATGATTTATTGATGCTAAACCTAAGAAATGCAAAGTTTTAGAAAACACCTAATAATGCAAGTAAATGATAAAAGAATTAAACAAAATTGGAGAGGTGCACCTGAAATATGAAGTCTAATGTAGAGAGGCTCTGAAATCCTATAGATTTAATTAGAAATGTTGACTGGGACACTTACACCAAGCTGGGCGACTTAGTCTAGTTTTGGGGAAAATCTAACGGAACATGAATCTACCAAATGGGTACTCAGAAATGTAAAAAACAATTTTTAGGTCTAGCAAAGGAACTAATTCTCCATAGATGGAAACTTAGTCCACTTAGGGATTTATGGAATTTTGGAACATAATTCTATAGCTCTCGGTCTACACTTCTCTTATTGATAGGTGGTTGAATTTGATTTTGTAGAAAACAGGCTGAAAGTGATCTCCAAGCTTCAATTAGGGTTATGCTGACTTTGATCACTTTACAACACCTTTTTGACACTTTCCTCTTTGAAAAATCTACATACAAGACCTACAAACACACATGTAAAGAGGGGGAGGTTAAGGGTTATATTATAGGGGTTTTCCATGGTCAAACCACGATTTGGTAATCAACCCATAGATAAGGAATTGAAATAAGAAGAGAATGATAAATAAACAACATGCAATGTTATAAAATTACCAAACCCTTGATGTAGAAATCTAAAGATATGCAATGAAGTGCTCCAATAGATGACTTGATAGTGCTTAGAGTACTTAAATGCTTGAGAATGATTAAGAGATTGAATGCTTGAATGGTGGATGAAATTAGAAGATGTAAAATGGGGGGAGAAACCTTTATTTATACTTGATTTTCAAATATTTCTCAGAAATAACAGATCACGGGTTGACCTCAAGGTTAACAAAATAAAATCCTCCCAAAATTTTGAAATTATTTTAATTTTTGTGCCTAATGGGACTAAGTCACCTTAGGTGGCAACTTGGTCCCACTAGGGAAATTTCACTGGGTTTTGGAAATTAAAGTGCATTAAATAAGTTTTATTGGGAATATCCTCAAAAATACACTTAAGTATGGCTAGAAAGTGCATTAAGGGGTCATTTAAACATAAGAAAGGGTTAAATTAGTGATGACAAGTCTAGAAAAGCATGAGAGTTTGTTACAACTCTTTACAACACTTTGAAATAATACTTGGTAAGTGATGAAAAGAGGATATTTAAATGAAAGGGTCCTAGAAAAGTGTGAAAGTGGGTTACAACACTTCACAACACTTTTACAAGACATCCTAGAAGTCTTAATGATTGACTAGGGTCCAAGACCCAATGTCAATGTGTTGGACACATTACAAAATTAAATCTAGGAAAAATCAAGCCAAAGTCCATAAGAAAGACTCAAGTGAGCATAAAAATGTCAAATATACATTTTTTGTTGACTCAACAACATAAGAAAAAAGTTAGAAAAATTACCCTAAAAATATTTTTGAAGGAGATAGATCTAGTAGGGAGTTTCATGTTTTTAGAAGTAGAAAGTTTTAAGAAATACTTCTATTCTCTGGCATGTTACATTTTAACTCAAAATATCATTGAAATGACATTCAACCATTATTTTTTAGTTCATATGATATTGAATGTTGATCTATTTACAGGAAATCTTTCGAACTGTGCATGTTATGGCCTTTGTCAAATTTGTTCTTTATGTTTTGTTCATGTTAAAAATATTGTGTTAAGCTTATTTTTATAGTTTCAGTAGCTAATTTCCATTCTATTAAGCTTCTATTTTGAATAATAGCTTTTAGAAATTAGATAATGTCTATTGAGATTTTTCATTTTCTATAAAATTTGTTGTTTTCCATATTATGTCATAAAGGGAGAAAGGGTTCTATAATTTTCTAGATATTTTTGTTAATCTATAGAGTTTTCTTATGTTTGATCAAACCAAAGGGGTGCTTCCCATGGGTAGATTTGAAATACTACATTGTGCTTCACTAAGTCTTTGTTGCTTGTTCTCTTCCCAACAATGAATGGTCTATGGAATTCTATGTCTATTATATTAGTTATAAGGAATAATTTGAGGTTTGAAATGTTGTAAAATCTTTGGTGCACACCAGTTTTATGTTTTATTTTCATTTATTTCTATCTTTTTCCCCAAACAAAAAGAAGAGTCAACTTTCTACAAAGATCCTAGAGGTTATTCAGTGAGGTGCAAATTGGTCCCCCACTCGCTAAATTACCCATAAGGCTATCAGAGAGGTGCAAGCTTTGAATATCAATAGTCTCCAAATGCTTTTGAAAAAAATTGAAGAAAAGAGAAAATACTGTGGTTGAGAGGTGTTCAATATAGTAGACTAGATATCTTGTTTTTCTTTAAATTTCTTCTAAGTTGAAGATCTAATTATGCATTATGGATATGCAGATCAAAGGTGATCAGAGGTGTTATATCAAAAATTTATTTTCTTGCATCATTATGCAGATAAATTTTTGCACACTAGTATATGAACAATGTATTACAATGGTGTATGAGAAATATATTTTCTCCACATTTCTCCATAGTATGGTTTCTATTCTTGTGAATTTTAGGGTATGCTTACATTGCTCATATCTATCTTTAGTCAAAGTTGTTTTGTAGTGTCCGCCCATGTCGGTCGTCTTTGGATTTCGAGTAAGTTTGTTTAATGGTGTACTTAATTGTTTTGCTTTAAATAGTTATTTAAATTGAGAATTGTTTTGCTACATATGGTAATTCAAATGAATTTGGAAAATTAAATTAATAGTTAAAATAAATTTGGAATTAATATAATATAAATTATAAGGTTATTAATAAGTAATTAAATTATTAATAGAATGTAATATTTTTATTTATTTATATAGTTCTTCTAAAGTAAAAATACATGCATAGTATGCTTATAAGAAGATTTCAATTTATTTATTCAAATCGTTTCCTTATTATGGTCACCTGATAATAGAAAAATATTAGAAGAGCGTACATGAATTACTTTCATAATGTAATGGAGATGATAACATTATTAAGTCACCTGCAGTAACATTTTAAAAAAAAAATTGTGTAGGTTCTGGATTTGATTGTGTCAAAAGATTTTGCATCACATTTTTTTTACCAACACAAATTTCTAATTTTAGGACTGTGTGTAATGATAGTAGTGTTAATATCCATTTGTGTGCTAAAGTATTAATGAGTGAAGAGCTAAAGGCTTGGCGATAAAAAAATTCAATGTGGAGTAATTAGAGATTATAATAAACATTTAACTTAATAAATGTTATAGTATCATCCTTCTCACGTGAATGTAAACCTCTTTAATAAAACAAGTAAAAGGGGTGGGGAATCAAATTGCCATGCTCTTAAAAGATAGTGTTTTAAAAGAAAAAGAAAATTTAAATAAGGCCTGAGAGGAAGAAGAGGTGTTAGAAACAAAGAATCAGTTGCTAGACCAAAATACTTCCACAAGAGAGAGATAATGGTGAGAATGCTTGCTATATCAATATGCAAGATTGATTCATGATTAAATTGATACTAATGTACAAGATGAGGCTTGCTTATAAAAGCAAGCATGGACAACCCTAAACCTAACTTGAGCTAAAAGATAGCTCAATTAGATAAGGATAAGAAAATACAACCTAGCACTTAAATAAAAGCCTAAGTAAACTTATGAAGATGTAATTAAATAGTTAATTACACCAACACCCCCCCATAAGTGCAACTTACGGAGAAGATTATGAAGCAAACTACTATGGGTCCTGGCAACTAGGCCATGTTAGGTACCCATTTACAAATGCTAAAGAAATGCAATCTCTCATAAAGCAGAGAAAAGGGGAAAACCCAGTGGGAAGAAAACCCCTCTCCAAAAGAGAGAAAACAAAGCAAAAAAAGGCATGATGAATGTAAACATGATGTATGGAGGACTCAATGATACCACTCAAGGACTACATCCATCATGAATATACAATAAATGACCCCCCCATAAGAGGGAAGTAATGAGATAAGATATCCCCTGCATGTTGAAGAAGCTCCAAAGCCAATGAAGAATGCTTGAAAACAAAAGATGACCCAATGTCTGCAAGCAACACATCTCCCCTTAGGAAGAAACAAATCCATAAGTTGATGAAGAAGCCACTCCATATCCAATTGAAAAGAGGAAGAATGAACGCTCAACATGTATGCCTCTGAAAACTGAGTAGGAGCCTCCAAGCTTGAATGAGCCACAACGTAATCATGGTCAAACTCAACCAAGAAACATGACAAATCAAGTGATGGAGGAGACTCGTGAATATCAATCTCCAAAGACAAAGAAGATGGTGTAACATTTGTGCTGAAACTGTCATCAAAGAGGAGAGAAATCCCCTCAAGTGTGTCCTCCAAGTCTGTAGTATGAGACTCTAGGAACAAGGTAGAAATCCCTGTCAAATAATCATCCCACAAAGCAAGATCTGAAAAACTATGATTATCCTATTGAACAGAAGCAACAATGGCTGAAGAAGCAGGAGGTGGAGGTGTAGGAAGCTCAGCACTAGTCTCTAAAATACCAAGGTGTAGATGACCAAACTTCTCCTCACTAATATGGGTCACACTCAATGGAGTGTGTGATGCAGTCAAAGGAACATTATCAGGTTCTGAAGAAAAATGTGAAAAAAAATATACTCGAGATGAATGATCAACCATCCCAATTGCAACAATATCCCTAGTCTACAAGTCCCTTATATACACCCTATCAGGAGTGAACTCAACTGTTTTACCTTTACCCCCATGAGTAATTTGATAAATAGAAAGGAGATTAGTGGTCAAAGAAGGAACACAAAGAACATCATTGAAAGTGCCTTCCCCAATACCAATAGAACCCTTCCCACTTACCTTCATGAATGTATTGTTACCCATCATAATGTGAGGTGAATTACAAGGCTCAAAAGAAGAGAACATTTCCTGTGAAGATGCCATATGATGAGATGCCCCTGAATCAAGAAGCCATCCTTGAGAATTAGGACCTATAGAGGCCAAGAGTGCATGCCCTTTCATATTATGTAGCCCAGAAGTGGATGTGGTGTTCTCTTACTATGATGATGATGGGGCTGCTGATTTTGATGGTGAAGAAGAAGTAGAAGACACTGATGAGGGCAACTGAATATTATTCTTTTGAAGAAGGTGTGTGAGTTCATCAATCTTCTTATTATAACATCTATGCTCATCATGTCCTAACCTTTTGTAATATGCACATTTGGACTTCTTATTTTTTGATGATTCCTCTTTTGAAGAGGATGAGGACTCACGAGTACCATGTGAAGGAGAATCTTTACCTTGCTCATTTGACTTGGTTTCCTTTTTGTGCTTCTTTCCTTTTCCACTTGAAGCCTTTGTATCATTCACAATAAGAGCTTTGGATGTTGAAGACTTCAATGTACCCATGTGGATCAACTTTGCTTGTTCCCTTGTGAGTTGTGCAAAAAATTCATCAAGAGAAGGCATTTTATATGTATTTCCAAGAGCATCTATTGTAGCATAGAAAGTAGAAACAAACATAGAATATGAAGAACCAAGCTTAGCAAGAATAGAAAGTATCATTTGTTCATCCTCTTTAACAACCCCACATTTTGATAACTGCAATCTAAGAGAGTTAAGTTTAGAGAAAAAGTCTTGAATATTGTCAAAATTCAAAGGATTAAGACCCATCAGTTCATTCTCCAACTTAAATTTCCTTAGCTTGTCTGGCTTACCAAAGAGGCTCTCTAAAGTAGTCCAAACATCATGAGGATGTGTGCAAGACTCAACATGATATCTAAGATCTGAAGAAATGGATAGAAGAAGATTACCAAGGGCTTCATCTCTTCTATCAAACCATTTTCTTTTCTCTTTTGCTCCCTGTGGTTCCAGATCTTGACCAAAAGTGATTCGTTACAACTTCAACTTTAATAGTAGCAACTCCATCTGAGATTTCCACTCATGATAATTAAATGGAGTTAGAAGTACAACTTTTGGAAAATCCATGATGAGAGAGGAACAAAAATTCCTACACAAAATTGGAAAGCAACTCCTTTGTCATAGTTTTGGAGATGAAAAAATCGATGCAAAAAATCTGGGGCTGAATGGCCATTGGCTTTTCCCTCTTTATTTGGAGATAAATAAGTTTTATAGAAATTTTTTGAAAAAAATCTCCAAAAAACCCGTCAACTTTTTTCAAAAAAAATCAATAGAGATCTTTTATAAAAACTTTCCCTCTTTTTTGAAAAAATTAACCAAAATGGGGAAAATAGCCATGTAAAAACCAAAAAATCGGCTTAATGGTCGGCCTTTACAAATGAAAAGTTTCCTATTTTTAAAAAACTTTCAATAATGTCGATGAACACAAAGGAGTACCTCCGACTGCAAATTTGACCATGTACCCATAGATTCGACGGGTTGACAAGTCTGCTTATGACGTCAATTGTACCGAGTTCACCACTTGATGTGAATGATAGATCGAACCAATGGACGATGATTCTGACTGTTTCCATAGATTGGACATTAACTGAGATCCATGACAATGTGATGGGTACCCGGTGCAGTGAATAGGCTGGTGATTGAATGCCTTTGTACATTGTCGGTCTTAATAAATCTGTTGATAGAGATGTGACAAGACTGTCAGTGGAGGAAGAATATGTCGTGGCCGGTATGATGCGACAGATGCCAGGTATGACCTGCAGAAAGTATTCACTAATGAGAGGACGGATGATGTACGCTGATCAAAAGAGGTACGCCGATGACGATATGGCCAGGGTCGATGCGTACGTCGAAGGAGATGGGACAGGTGAATGTCAAAATTTTATAGTGGAGTAAATGAGAACACCAAATTGGGCCGACAAAGAAGAACCCGTGAATAAAGAACTGGCAGTCAGTGGATGTACCCAGAAATATGACTGGTCCTACGGATCCATGAACGGCCGATGGTAGTTGGAATATATGTCAGGTGACACATGAGTAAGGCTGACAAACGCTGCGAAGATCGTACAGGTGCTGTTCCAACAAAAAAAATTGCCTCAAAAACAACTTTACTCAAAATGCATGAATTTACAGTCAAAATTCGTCTGCGGAACCTTCTGATTTCAACTATGAGGTTATTGAAACCCCAATCTGCACCTAGCAAAAATCTTCAAGCCAAAATAATAAAACCCTCAGATCCGGAAAGGAGTCTGCAACCCTAGAAGCTCTGATACCATGTTAGAAACCAGGAATCAGTTGCTAGACCAAAATACTTCCACAAGAGAGAGATAATGGCGAGAATGCTTGCTATATCAATATGTAAAATTGATTCATGATTGAATTGATACTAATGTTCAAGATGAGGCTTGCTTATAAAAGCAAACATGCACAACCCTAAACCTAACTTGAGCTAAAAGATAGCTCAATTAGATAAGGATAAGAAAATACAACCTAGCACTTAAATAAAAGACTAAGTAAACTTATGAAGATGTAATTAAATAGTTAATTACACCAACAAAAGGGAATTAGATTCCCATTCTCCTTAAGATAAGAGATTCTTATAAACTTAAATTTAGTTTTCATTTAAGAATAAAAGCTAGTTCTATTAGGAATACATTCAAAATAAAAAGAAAGGGGAATTACTTTATTTGTTTCCACTACTTTTAAGGAAAATAACAAAATGGAAATTCATATATTTAATGACATATATTATGCATTATCATAAATTTATATTTTAAAATATTAGTTTCTTACATAAAATAATTTTATATCTATTTTTTTGGGTACACATATCTTCTGCATGAAAATTGACTTTACACCTGTCAATTGCATTTGCTTGAAAGTTTCTAAAGTTTTTATTTCCTTAACATCTGTCCATGGCAGGAGAGGGGATGACAATTTCTTTGAGGGTTTTTCTCAAACATTACACACTTCTTGTCTATATGTTCACAGTTTGCATACTCTGCCAAACAGTCGACGTGCCTGGTATATGCTTCTGCATTTTGCATTCATGTCTACAAAAGGCGGCTACAACTTCAACCTCTGCAAGAAATTCCTTCATCATGTATGCTTCTATGGATGTCCATATCCTGTTCCAAAGCACCCATCTGACATAGGCAAGTAGGAAGCTGGAGAAAGTTGTGGAGTCTGGACTTTCCACCCGTGAGTTACATTTGTTTGAAAAAAACAAAAAATTTCAAAGCCTTTTAAGCAAACCCATTTTGGGCAGCAGAGTTGTTGCTAGGAAAGGTTGCAGAATTTAGCTTTACATCCGCCGATTGCATTTTGTCGAAAGTTTCTTAAGCCTTTTTAACAAATCCATTTTGTGCATACCTTGCAACCATTGCAATCCATGAGATGACTACTCTTTTAGGCATTTTGTCAAGAGTTCACAGGCCTTGTCTATGGTTTTGCATTATGTATACATGCCTAACATAGCATTCCCAATTGCAATATTTGACCAAAAACCCCCTTACCACTATGCTTTGATGGATGTCCACACTTGATTTCCAAAGCTCCCATTTTGGCGTAGACATAGTACTTGAAAGCTTGTGGAATTTTGAAACTCCAGGTTGCAATTTGTACAGAATCTTGAGGTAGGTCTCTTGCCATGATTTCGGTTTTAGAAAAGGAATAAGAATTGGAGTGTGCTTAGGTCACTTCTTGATGTATTATATTTTTTTCTAAAATAATTATGTTGTTATCTGCTAAATTAGTACGCTGAATCTGTGGTTTAATCCATGGTTGTGTGCATTAAGATGCTATTGTATCTTTTATGCCTCTTCTTTTTCTCTTGTTGATCTCATTGGATGATATGAAGATTAGCATTGCCTCTAGGCCTCCTGTTATTTTACGATTTTTTTGAAGTATCCTGGAAACATTTATCACAAAATTGTTTTGGCTGAGAGGTCCCATAAATAATTCTCCCTATAATTATTTCTTTATAAGTTGAAAGGAAAAAGTTAGCGAATCGAACATCATAGAATGCTCTAAAATATATTTGTACATAAGTGAATAACACCGAGCAAGAATATTTTGTGCCCCCCTCCTCTGACAGTTGTAATGAAACTTTATAAATATATATCTTTCTTTTTTCTTCTCTGCAAGAAGTAGGGCGCAGCGCCTCCATGAGGCTGTCAATGGGAATTTAGATAGAGAGTTGGCCTACCTTCATAATGGAGGAATTCATACTTGAACTAAACAAAACAAATAAAAGGGGAGGTCTAAGTGTCTATCTAAATCTGTCGTTGAGAGTGTGTATCTGGTCACCCATTCCTACAATGCCACCAAGCATTGAGCTAAAAAGAGAGAATTGTTAAGTAAACAAAAAACAAAGAAAAGCCAACCAAAGTGTTTTAGGTTTCCTTATTATGCGCTAGATACAACTGCATGGATCTGAAAACAAAGTTAAATCCATTATAAATCTAACATGTTGCTCAGCCTAGCAATCGGTAGAGCGCGCCTGTGTCCCCACCCCCCATGGGTAGTTTTATTTGTAATGTGTGAATACGTCTTGAATTGAAATTTCAGTTAAGTGTTAATGTTGCCAAAAGAAAAGTCAATACTGTAAATAGAAGTAAATCACTTGCAGTTTGGCCATATAATTAATCCGCTAACTCAGCTCCAACTCAGCAGTTTCTTCATTAAGTTTTACCAATTTCCCTTATGAGCATTAAGTTCGGGTGCCAAAGTTTCGTGTCTATCTAGCCAAAGCGTAAAGATAGTCACCTATGTGTGTATAATTAATAAACGGTAAGCGAACGGGCTGCTTGTTGGGCATCGGAAATAATTTTTTAATGGATGCCAACCTGAACAGGAGTAAATTTAAATAGTTCATATTTGATGCCTCTAGTAATCGCCATCAAGTTCTGCCTTTAATATTCCCCTTATGGTTGCGTTCTACTGCACCTGGGTGTTATTGCCATTTTTTTTTAATAGTTTGGCATCTACTTTTCTATCATATATGTTTCTTTTCATTCATGCCAGCAAAAGAAAACATAAGTTTCATTAATGCTGTTATGGCTGCTAATAATTGTGGCTGTCAATAATTGTTATTAGGGCGATAGTCTTTTTCAATTACACCATCAATCTTAACATGCATTCTTTACTTGTGTAGCACAGTTAATGGTTTGGGTCCTCATTTAAATTAATCTCCACTAATAAACGCGCCACTAGCCGTTTCATTATTCTTGGCATGGTGGGTTGGGCGACTAAATTACCCAAGCCTTAATGAATTCCACATTTTGTATTGCTTTTAAGAAAATTAGGAGGAAGAAGTCAAAATCTAAAAGCTATTCACATTAAAATATACTCTTTAGAATAAAATATAAGCTCTTTAAAAATCTAGCGACACTATAGTACACTCCATAGAATAAAAGTTCTCAAGTCTTAAGAAAGAAAAGGTATCGTGGGGTTCCTTAAAGACTTAGATTTCTATGTATTTATGATATTCTTAAAATGGAATATATATATATATAGGTTTCTTTGTTTTGTATATATCATGATGAGTATTCATATAAATACATTTTAATTGTAATATTGTTTTGTTTTTTCTTCCTTCTTTTTTTCTTATTTAACTTTTATAATATCTTGTGTATTTAATTTGTAAGTGTCTAACTTTTAAAAGGAATATTTTGGGATACTTTGTATTTTATTGGTAAAATAATTTTTCATTAATAAAGCTTATTCAGGGTAAATGATTAAACTTTGAGAAGCACATCATGATTGTCTAGTGAAACCTTAATACTAGGGTTTTGGAATGATTGCTTCATGGATGATAGAGTTATCTTGTAATATCAATATAAAACTTTTAATTTGATCGAGTAAATAATCTATTTTAACATTGAACTCATTTGCAATCTTTAGTTTGAGATCATGGATGAAATGCTATTGCTTGTTTGATTTCACGTCATGTCTCTCTTGAATGTACTATCAATAGACATTGCTATTGGTTATTGTGTTTAATCTTGTATAAAGATGATTATCTTTTAAAAGTGTTGGCTTCTATTTTCATTGTGTTTGTTGAATTGGTTAAAGTTGGTATGAGCAAAATTGTCAGTTGTTAGGGTATCATGTGTGGAGAAAAGTGAGTTCTCCCTTGGAAGTCCTATTGGCTGAATTTACTATTGGTAATTGTAGTTGATTATGTTAGTTTGGAGTAAGTTTGAGGATCTCGTCATGATATTGCCTCCTTTACTCTGCTCTTGCCATTTTGTGATTATGAAACTTATATAGTCATTTTGTGGTCCCATGATGTGAGTCTTCCTTTTGTGTCAATCCTGATTGAGGAGATTTTATGCATTGACTTTCTTGTGGTCATATTTTGAAATGGTGGGGAACTTGCATGGTATAAGTTACTTTCCACTAGGAGTTTTGGGTAATTTTTCTTTAGACTTCCACAGGAAATGGGAAACCTATTTTATCTGGAATTCCATGAGTGACCTTTATGAGTCGTTGATTGCATTTTTGGTTTCAACTTTTGTGGGTGTTACTTTGATTCATTTTTTTCCTCTTGTTATGGTTGTTTGGTGAGATGGTCCATGCCTCGTATTTGTACTCAGACTGGTAATTTTTGGTGTTTTTATGTTTGGTGCCTCCTCTGTTCTTGTTTTAGTGATATGGAATGGGTTTACGAGATGGTTCTTTCCTCGCATGTTGTGTGTTATGTACACCTTGATTTTAATGTGAGATGAGGTACACCCCTTGTGTGTTTTTGGTTTGCGTACCCATAGGGAGTGTGGCTCTTCATGGGGGCTGGCGCACAAAGGGGCTGTCAGGATAACCCAGGGAAGAGTTTCCTAAACAAGTGATATTGTAATTAATGAACTAGTGGGTTTGGGTAATTGAACACTAAAAAATATTAATTATGTGCCTCACCAATACCGTTAGTGCTTTCATAGGCTAAGGATGGGGTGAGAAGACCTAGTTGGTAAGATCACTACCTTGTCCTCACAAAAGGCAAGTGGTTTCACATGAGTCACCCTATGGAGTGGCACCTTGAGATAGGCAGTCAGGATAACCATAGATGGAGGCAACACCTTGTGATAGATTGTCTAGATAATCCATGTAAGGCCATGTGATGACACTCTCCTATAGTACCTATTTATTTTCCCTTGTTTGGTTGTATCTGGGAGTGTTGCTTGTATTTGTTCGATGTTGTTTTATGTTGGTGTTGTATTAGCCTTGTCTGTTTGACCTTTGTTTTGATGTGGGTCCTTTCCTGTCATCTCCTAGCACGGGGGGTGGGCCTTTGGGTCCACATGGTTGGGTGGAATGTGCTATGAACCCCATTGGGTTACCAAGTTGTATTCGTGATGCAAAGTTTCTAGAGCTTCACTTGGTTGAAGACTATTCTACAATTTGTACCTTATTCTTCATTGATGTGTTATTATTGTACTTGATGTACTCATCCTGTTGATATAAGGGAAGCATTATGTAATGTACTATTGTATCCATGATGTGTTTTATTTGTGGAAATATGCTCCACAATTGTTATATTGAACTATGAATTGCAATGTAATAAAATGATGTATGTATCTTTTCATCTCTTTTGATCATGGATGGTTGTATGTTATCTTTATGTAATCTTGGTTTGCTCGTTATCATTATGGTACAATTTTTGTTTTTGTAATGTTGTCCCGTGTACCCTAGAGGACATAGTTGATATTGTAAATGTATAATTGTATTATATGTAATGTATAATCATGTTTCATCTTATGTAATGTTCTACTTTTAAAGCAAAATTATGTGGTAATTTGTTGTTTTAGTTTTCCTTTGGGGTTTGCATGGTGGGGCATTACATGTTCAAATTTTTATGCTCTAGAAGATTAGATCCATGTGTTATAGAATGAGAAAAGTTAACTAGGTATACATGATGAGTATGTTACTCAAGTGAAAGTTGTTTTGAATGAATTTGTTGGATTTCAAAGTGTTTTTGGAATATTCCATACTATGTTAAAGTGATGTATGTTGTTTGCAAGTCACATTTGTATCTAAGGAAGCATGTAATTGAATGTTCATGTTAGAAACCAAGATCTGAAATGCAAACCAGAAAAGCCTTCCACAAAAGAGAAAATCAGAAAAAGCAGAAGCTTTGGAAAAAAAGATGTGCAAAATAATATTATTTAGGAATTCATAATTAAAATAGGAATTAAAATATTACCTAAGTAAAGTTATGCAAGTGCAATTAAATATTAATTACACTAACACCCTCCCATAAGTGCAACTTAGGGAGACTAAAAAAGCATGCACCTAAAACTAAGATGAATGCAAGAAAGCATAAATGGGTCTCGACAACAAGGCCTGATCAGGTACCCATGTACAAATGCAATAATGAGGTAGAGAAGGAAAACCTAGTGGGACAAAACCCCCCTACAATGAGATGACTGTTGCAAAGAAGCACTGGAAGAACACCGAAACCACAATCTGACAAGCAAGGAAAGATACTTTTTTCTACAAGAAACCAAAGCCAAATCATAATAATGTGACAGCAGACTCGATGCCACAGAACACTGGAAAACTCACAAACTGGAACAACCCTAGAATCTATGAAGCAATAGTAGATGAAATGATGACAGGATCTGGAAACCATGTATCTCGATGTTGATGCTAAACTGTGACTAAAACTCTTCCATAGCAACAAGTACTATGAAGACTCTAGAACATTAACCATAAAAATATGGCCCTCAAAATCACAAGGATCTTAACCAATGTGGATCAATAACCATAAACTCTCAATCTAAAGTGTGTGCCGATGTGAATCTGATATTTTTCAAGCTAGAGCAAGAATGATCCAAAAGAAACTAAGAAACTAGATATAACCCATAGGGGCTATCATCAAAACAAGATGAAGATCAAAGTGCATGCACACTTTAATTAGATTATTATGCAAGAAACACCCATGATGGAACTTTATCTCACTTATTTTATTACAATAACCAAACAATTGTAAAAGAATAGAATGAAAAAATGCATTAAAAAAAAAAAAAAAGACCTCAAATCTATGTAGAGGAGTGAACCATCTTTCCAACACCGCAAGAATGATGAAAAAAGGATCACCTAGTCAAAAGATATGCCCTCTAGAGTGAAAACAACAACATCTAAGTTCATGGACCAGCAAAATAAATCTAGAGAAAAATGTGGTAAAAAAAACTTCACTACTAGATCAGCATCAAAATCAACTTTCCAATGCTACCTCGTTTGCAAAAAACGGACATCGTACGCAAAAAAATACACCCGATTTAGTGAAAAGTGCTCCAAAAAGCCCAATAAGGCCTATAGGGCCCACAGGGGGCTAAAATTTTTTTGGCCCTTGGTCCTGTGCGTGACTAGAGGCTCACGGGTAAGTGTTGGGGGTAGAGCCCTTAGTCCTCCATAGGACTGGTAGACTACTGAGTTGGGCAGCCAAGGCTAAGCATCGAGCTCCTCGTCCTCCAAAGGACCTGCACGGGGGACGGAGTCAGGCAGGGAGTGGGTGTATAGCGCCTGGTCCCCCATATGACCGGAGCCGATAGAGGAGGAGCCCATGGGGGCTATGTAGGATGACGGGCTCCACCCCCAACACCTACCCACCAGCGCCTGGTCATGCATAGGACCAGGGGCCAAAATTTTTTTAGCCCCCTGGGGGCCTTGTAGGCCTTATTGGGCGTTTTAGAGCACTTTTCACTAAATTGGGTGTATTTTTTTAGTATGATGTTCATTTTTCACAAACAAGGTACTATTGGAAAGCTGATTATGATGCCAATCCAGTGGTGAAGGTTTTTTTACCATATTTTTCTGAAGATTTATTTTGCAGGTCCTTGAACTTAGATGTTGTTTTTTTTACTCCAGAGGGCATATCTTTTGACTCTGTGATCCTTTTTTCATCATTCATGTGGCATTGGAAAGCTAGTGCAGTCATCTACACAGATATGAGGCCTATTTTTATTTTTTGTTTATGCATGTTTTCATTATCTCCTTTTACAATCATTGGGTTATTGTAATAAAAGAACTGAGATAAAGTTCCATGAGGGGGGTTTCTTGCATAATAATCTGATTACATGAGATGATTTGCTTTATAAAAGAAAAGTACGCATAACCCTAATCTTATCTTGAGCAAAAAGATAGTTTGACAAGATAAGGATGAGAATAATCAACCTAGGAGCTAAAATATTATGTAAGTAAAGTTATGCAAGTATAATTAAATATTAATTACACTGACAGTTCATTGGTGTTTACACAAGTTTGGTTGACCTTCAATGTTTACACTAATTGTGAATTTTCTTCAATGTTTGTGGAAGAGTGGTATGAAATGTATGTGTGTATTTTGGTTTGAGTTAAGGTGTGGTGTGGTTCTCTTTCATTCTTTCCACCATGGGAATGCTTAGTTCTGACCTACCTTGCATCTGCATAGTTGAGGTGCATAACCAACCTTATTAATTGTATTCAAGTTTGAGGATGGTTAAATGAAAGCTTATTTTATGGGGAATTGTGTAATGGTATGTGTGATGCAAATTGTAGAGTAGTGAAGTGTGAAAGTTAGAAATTTAGTGCAAACTTTAATGTGTTAGATTATTAGAAGTAGTGAACAGAAGGTGTCTACATTATTTAGAGAGGCTACAAATGTACTGGTGATATTGTAGTGAATTTTAATATTGCTTTGAGATGAATTTCCAATTATAACATTCTTCTTTCTTCTTTTTTGTAATCTGGAAGTAAGCCCTTGATAGTGAGCCTATTTTTTCTTTTGGGCATGGACCCTCCAGATGTGATTCTATTGTATTTGGCATTGTGAGCTAATTCTATCCATGGTTTTTCCTTCTTAGTTTTTCTATGTGAATCTAGTGTTCTCATGCATGTGGATTTGTTTGAATTATTATTTCTCATGTTCACATTCTTCTAATGAATGATAAGGATTTAAGTGGTTGTCAAGGGTTTAAAGGCTAATGCGGATCTGAATGATAATGAGGGTTTCAATAATTTAATGTACAATGGATTCACCCCTCCCCTCTTAGGTGTATTTTACATTCAACAATTGGTATTAGATCAAGGTACCTTGGAAAAAATCTTAAGTTCTTGAGGTAGACCTGGGATGGTGCACAACAAGGAGGCTCCTCTGTTTGATGGATCTGATTATGCATTCTAGAAGATCAAGAAGGAAGGTTTCCTTGTTTCACTAGGGTTTGTATTTTGGAAGTCTATTGAATCTAAATATACTATACTTAAAAATGGTTTGAGAACTTATGATAAGATCAAGGGATATGAAAATAATGGTAAATCAAGGTACATGCTCTTTTGAGTGGTCTCTCTAATATTAAACTTGTGAAAGTTATGAATCTTAAAACTAATAATGAGATCCTGAAAATTTTGAAAAGTGTTTATGAAGTAGGTGAATAGGTAAAACATGATAAGATGCAAAACCTAAATATCAAGTTTGAAAATTTGTGTATGTTAGAGAATGAAGTTATTACTAGCTACATGTAGAAAATGGGTGAATTTTTCAATTCCATCAGAGGTCTTAGTGGAAATCTTGAAGATGATAAGGTGGTAAACAAGGTAGTGACAAATCTTACTAACTCCTATAGTCATGAGGTTTCTACTATTAAGGAATTTCAGAATATAAATAATTACTCTAGAGACAAGTTCCTTGGTTCTTTATCTACTTTTGAATTAAGAGATTTTGGTTCAAGTGATTTAAAGAAAGAGACTAATTTTATAGTTGGAAAAGTATAGAAGAATGATGAATATTATCTTGATGAATTTGATGATTTGGAAGCAAACACTGTGAGGAAATTGAAAAAGGTCACTAGAAAATATAGAGGCAATTTACCTTTCAAATTCTTTAACTATGGAAAGATTGGTCATTGTGCTTCAAGATACCCTGTCAAAGCTTCAAGAGATAGACCTAAGGAAAATAAAGGTAAATCAATTAATAAAATTTATTATGATAGAGAATATTCGAATATATCTAATGATGAAGATGATGAATGCTTGTTCATTGTTCTAAATGCTATAACTAGTTTTGCTAACTCTAAGAGATGTATGAAGGAAAGTACTTTGAGAAAATATCATAATACTAAAGGAGAAATGGTGATTGCTCTTCATACTAGGGAAGATAAAAATAATTGAATCATTGATAGAGGATGCTCAAATATCAAGATAGGTGATATGAGTAAGTTTGTTAAGATTGAAAAGTTTGACGGTTATTTAGTTAAGTTTGGTGATGATAAATCTGCTAAGATATGTGGGAAAGGTTTAATCATTTTTTATGGGAAGAACAATACAAATGAGTTTATTTATGTTAAGGGATTGTGGTGTAACCTTTTGAGTGTAGGAAAGATTTGTAGGAAAGGGTATAATACTATTTTTTAGGACAATGGTTGTGTGATAAGAAAAGGCTTTGAAACTGTGGTTGCTAGAGGAAGAAGGATAGATGGAAATGCTTATCAGATTAAGGTGCTAATGGTATGTGTTTTATGACTCAGATTAATGAAAGTTGGCTATGGCATAGAAGAATGTGTCACATCAATTTTGATAGCCTAGTAAGGATAAGTTCAATTCAAGCTGTGAGATATTTGTCAAGGATCATAAAGCCCATCGATGCTATTTGAAAGAAATGTCAAATTGGAAAGCATGCTAGAATTAGTTTCAAAGTTGAATAACAATATTCTACTAATCCTTTTGAGTTGGTGCATACAGACATTTATGAACCTACAAGAACAAGAATTTTTTAAGGTGATAGGTATTTCATGCTATTAATTGATGATTATTCTAAAATGACTTGGGTTACTTTTCTAAAAGAAAAATTAGAAGGTCAAGATAAGTTTAAGGCATTCAAAGCTATGGTTGAGAATGAAATGGATATTAAGATGAAATTTTAGAGATCTGACAGAGGTGGATAGTTCACCTCTAGTGAGTTTAACACTTTTTGTGAAGATCAAGGAATAAAGAGGAATTTGTTAGCCCCTAGGACTCCTTGGCAAAATGGAGTGATTGAAAGGAAGAATGTGACTATTTATGAAGAAACAAGAACTATTATGAAAGAAGGAAACCTATTGGATGTATGTTGGAGAGAAGTATTTCATATTGTATTCTACATACTTAATAGAGTACAAGAGAAATCAAATAGTTCAAAGCCTCCCTATGATTTATGGTATGGAAGGACACCTATTGTCAAATATATTAATGTTTGCTAGTAAGTTCTATATCAAGAGAGATGAAGAGAGATTAGGAAAATTGATGTGAGATATGATGAAGGTATCTTCCTTGAATATTCTACAAAAGTAAAATCTTATTAGTGATACAACAAAAGGTTGAGAAGGATAATTGAAAGTTCAAGTGTTAAGGTGTATGAAGATCTACATAAAATATCAGTGATGATAGATTTATATGAATCAAATGAGTCTTCTTGTAGAGAAGAAGAACATGATAAAGGTAAGGAAAATAAATTATAGATTAAAGAGGAAGAAGCTCCAAAAAAAATCCCTAAGTCCCCTAAGTATGTGGAGAAGAATCACTCTAAGGATCAGATGATTGGTTATAAAAGAAAAGGTTTAGTGACAAGAAAGGATGATTCTATGATAGAAGAATAGGTAAACCTATGTATACATTCCAAATTTGAACATATAATAGTGATTGAATAATGCGATGAGGAATTTTAGATCAAGTCTATGGAGGAAGAACTCATGCAGACTAAGAAGAATCAGACTTGGGAACTTGTCTCAAAACTTGCAAACAAGAATGTGATTGGAACTAAGTGGATATTTCAGAATGAACTAAATGAGAGCAGAGATTTTTTTTGGAATAATGGAAGGCTTGCATGTACAGGTTACTCACATGTGGAAGGACTTGATTTTTAGGATAATTTTTCTCCAGTGGCAAGGATGGAAGCTATTAGAAATTTTTTGGCTTTTTAGAACACAAAGATTTCAAAGTGTATCATACGGATGTGAAGTCTATATTCTTGAATGATGAATTGGAAGAATAATTCTACATTGAACAAATGAAAGGATTTCAGTTATCAAATAATCCCAATATGGTGTACTAATTAGAGAAGGAATTATATGGAATCAGGTAATCTCGTAGATCTTGGTATGCAAGATTGGATAGGTACTTGTTGCAACAAAGATTTGATAAAGGCACTATAGATAGTAATCTTTACTTAGAGGTGGACAAAGATCCAATATTAATTATGTTTGTATATGTTGATGGCATAATATTTGGAGGTAATAAAGCAATGTGCAAGATATTTGTAGAAGAGATGCAAAAATAGTTTTAGATGTCTATGTTTGTGAAGATGAATTTATTTCTTGGACTAAAAATAAATTAATTAGAAAAAAGTATATTCATTTCAAAATCAAAGTATGTTAAGAAAATGTTGAAGAAGTTTGGGATGGAAGACTCTAAAATTATATGTATCCCTATCATTACTAGTTTCAAGTTGAGGAAGAATGATGAATCTCATAAGGCTAATCAGAGAAAGTATAGATCAATGATTGGGTGAATTCTATATGTAACTACTACTACACTGGATATCATGCATGCAACTTGTCTTGTGGCTATATTTCAAGAAGATCCCAAATAGTCACATGTGGCAATAGTGAAGAGTATATTTAGATACTTAATTTAAGGAACTTCAAAATATGGCTTGTGGTATCCAAATGATACTAATTTATCTTTGAATTCTTATACAAATATAGATTGGGTGAATTATGTGGATGATATAAAAATTGCAAGTGGTAGTGCATTATTTCTTGGAAATAGGTTAGTGTCTTGGCTAAAAAAGAAGTAGGATTTAGTGTCATTACCTTCTATAGAAGTGGTCTACATTGATGCAACATCATTCTACACAAAGGTTATCTGAATGAAGAAAACATTAAGGGATATCAGAGTGGCATATGATGAACCTATTTTTATCTTTTGTGATAACAAAAGTTCTATCAAAATTTCAAAGAATCTGGTAATGCATTCAAGAAAAGAACATATCTCAATCCGATATCACTTTTTCAGAGAGAATGTTGTAGAGAATGAGTTGAAGTTGGAGCATGTGCCTACAAAGGATCAAGTTGCGGATATCTTCACAAATCCTCTTCCTAAGGATAGTTTTGAGTATCTTTGGGAGAAGTTAGGGTTTGTTGTCCCTCCTTATTTGAATTAGATGCATAAGAATGCACATCAATCCAATGGATCTCAAGATTCATTGCTTGTATTGGGCTATGTTGGTGGGTACCTCTTAAGGGGAGTAGGTAGTGACATTGTTGGTTGTTATAATCAAGGGGAGTAAGTGTTGTCATTACATGGTATACTGATGTGTTTCCCTTGTCACTTGTGTCAAAGTATATGTGTAGTAGTTTATTGTTAGTGTAAAATAATTTGAATGCACATAAGTGTCCATATTAGGTCTCAGGAAAATAGAGTGCAATAAAAATAAAAGTAACATAGTTGTAAGAAGTAAGGACATTGGAAGAATAGATATATGTATGTTAAAGGGGAAGTGATACAAGTTTGTTTCCCATTTTCCATTGATTTAAAAGAGGGAGATTTTTTTTTTTTTTAAAGGAGAGAGTAAGCTAAAAGGGGGAGAGAGAATTAATTCATAAGAAAGATAAAGTGTTGGATAGTATTGATGCATGTGTAAGGGGGAGTAGTGTTCACTACGGGGCAATTTGTGTTTTGTTAATCAGAGTTGTTCCTTTTGTTTTTGGTGGTTTTTCACATTATATGTTTTCATCAATGACAAAGGGGGTTATTGTTGCAAGTATGTGCAATTTGTATTGTCATTGATGTCAACAGATTTGTGTTTTTGTTGCACTAATATCAACCTTGGTGATGCTTTGATTTGTTACATTATTTTATCATTAGTAGTATCACTACTGTCAAGCGCTAGTGTATCTTTGATGAGAATATGTGTGGTTGAGTTGATATATTATAGGTGGTTTCATTGTTATGAGAAGATGCTCCAAATGATGAGAATATTCTTGTGGTTCTTAGTTTCCAAGTGCTTTTGAGAAAACTTGAAGAAAAGAGAAAATAGTATGGTTTATAGGTGTTCAATATAGCAGAGTAGTGATCTATTTTTGCTCCACATTTCTTCTATGTTGAATATATTTTTATGTAGTTCAAATATGTTGATTAGAGGTGTTCAAAAGTGTCATATCCAAAACTTCTTTTCCTATATAACTATGAAGAGAAAGTTTTTTTCTCCAAAATGTGAATAGTGTATTGTAGTGATGTATGGGAGAAATTATTTTTCTCCACATTTCTATGAAATATGGTTTATAGTCATGTGGATATGAGGGCATGCTTACATTTCTCATATCTATCTTTAGTCTATATTTTTCAAAGTTTGGTGCTCCACAAGGTTGGATTCATGTGCTACAGTACGGGGAAAGTTAACTAGGTATAGAGGATGAGTATGTTCTTTAGGTGAAATTTGTTGTGAAGGAATTTGTTATATTTCATGGTGTTTATGGAATATTCCAAACTTTTTTTAACTTATTTGTGTTTTCTTTGAGTCATCCTTAGATATAAGGAAGTGTGTACTTGAATTTTTAACAGTTTTTACATAGTTTTGACTAATCTTGGGTGTTTACACTAGTTATAGATATGCACTTTAGTGTTTTTGGAAGAGTGGGATGGAATGTATGTGTGTATTTTGGTATAATTTAATGTGTGGTGTGGTTTGCTTTCATTCATTTCCACTACAGGAATGCTTAGTTCTGATCTAATTTTAATTTGCATGGTTGAGGACTATAGCTGACATTATTAATTATTTTCAAGGTTGAGGATGGTATAAATAAGTATTGAGTTGATGGAGAATTTTGTAATGGTTTGTGTGATGTAAAATATAGATTTGTGAAGTGAAAAAGTGTGAAATTCACTGTGAGCTTCAATGTGTTAGACTACTAGAAGTAGTGAGAAGAAGTTGTATACATTATTCAGAGAGGCTATGAATGTACTAGTGATGTTGTGGTGGAATTTCCTATTTCTTTGACATAGATTTCTCATTGTACTATTCTTATTTCTTCTTTCTATAATATGGTAGTGTGCACTCGGTGATGAGCCCTTCTTCTATTTTAGGTAGTGAACATTTTGTATTCAGTGTTGCAATTACTTTATATTGTGAGCTAATCCTCACTATGGTTTCTACCTTCATGGGTTTTCCATGTAAATAAAGTGTTTTCATGTGTGTGGATGTATTTGCACTATTATTTGTCATGTTTACATTCTACTAATGTGTGATGAGGATTTAAGTGGTTGTTATCAGTTTAAGTACTAATGCCAATCTAAATGATTAATAGGGTTTCAATTTTTTAATGTACAAGGGTATGTGCAAGATCATGATGGGCCAAAAACTGGCAATATGATTGGTATTTGTAAGGTATGTGGCTGACAACTTTTTTTTAACCCAAAATTGATGAAACGAAAAGGGTTTTTAAAGGAGATTCTCATCTTTCCACCAATATAAATTATGCTTTACTTTGAATTTAATAAATAATTATTATTCATTTTCTATTTGAATTACGACTAAAGTCTTGATTGATATGTTGATTGAAAAACATCTATAGCTTTCAAACAGTGTCATATTTTTTAAATCTAAAACATGCATCACATTCTATGCTTCACATACTATAGGACTAAAAAAAGAAAAAATGAATTTCATGAAGTTTTGATAAAGTTAAGGTGGTCAGACATATGATTTTTTATACTTTTTAAATTTTTTACTAAAAAATTCATAATTAATTATTTACCTGGAAAAAAATTATACAAAAATATGCATCACATCGGGACGTGAGTCCTCTACTTATATCTAAAATATTATAAAATAATATTATCATTTTATTGTGGTTATGGTGGTCAGACAGACACCTGCTTCTTATTTTTTTCCTGAAATTTAAGTTCTACTGCATTGAAATTTCAAATTTTCACCAAATAATAATTTAAAAAATAAAAATAAACCTAGTAGTTTAGAAACTACATTCAATTTGTTATAGATTCTATTCTTACATATTTTTGAAATAGTATAGATAACTTATTGAACTTCTTATGTCAATTTTCCTAACTCTGATTTTTCTAAAAATTTTGCCACATAAGGGCCTGTTTTTTCCATGATGATGCTGCACATACCAACAATTGAATAAACCCCCCTCTTAGTTGTCTTGTGAATTAAACATATTTCTCCTATCCCAAAGGTAGGAGGGGAAGCTAAGTCTAAAATGGGTATCCTCCCTCATCCAACTAGTTTGTATGTTGTTGTTCCAGCTAGGCCATCCTATAAAAGACCGAGGGATAAACATATGATAAATTTGTGCATCCAAAATAAAAAAGTTTGTAGACCTAGGAATACAAGGTTCTCCCAACTACTGTTGGTCCCTTTACTTACTACTCCAAAGGAAGAAAAGGGGCATACCTTTGGGAAGTCTCTATTAATCCATTAGAATCCAACACTCATCCAAGAAGAAATATAAGTGAAAAGGAGTGAAAATGTTTGTGTTATACTATAGCTCATTGAATTTCTTACAAAGGTGAAACCATACTTACTGACTAACCACCCATTGAACCCAACTCTAATTACTTACCTCCCACTTATCCATCCTCATCTTCACCTGAGTCCACCCTGCCACCCTCACCAAACTATAAATTTGAACCTTAGCTATCCTAACCTAATCAAAGAATGTGAAAATAACACATAATCAATGTTTATCAGTATCATGAAGGTAATAATAAACCTATTGTGATACATTTGAGTAGTGAATAAGAAGATAAACAAGAAGAAAAAAGATCATAATAAAATACCTCTTATATTTTCTAAAGCAATGAATTTAATTTGGTGAAACAATGGGGATACTCCTAATGAATTTAATTTGGCGAAACAGTGATGATACTCCTACTGAGAGTAACCCAACATTCATTCAACTCAGTATCACTCATTGTACAACACATGCTATATTACATTTACCATATTTTTTCCTTCCATTTATCATGAGCAAGATTGGGATATAGTTGATTTGCTTTAGATCAATTCACATGTGTGGTACCATTTGTCTATTTTTATATTTTCTTGCATGTAATGTGATCTCCCATATTGTACTACTTGGATTATGTTTATGTAGCACTCCTCCATTTTTCTCGTTGGATCGATCATTGTTTTTATGCATTCTTCACTTTTGTTTGCACTCTGATTCTGGCACTTGGTTACTTTTGACCGCTATTTGTTAAGCAATGTAAACATTATATTTTGATGTGATGGGATTGTATTTAGATGTTATCATTATGCCATGTTTTGTGTTTGCGTAACACTGGTTTAATTTAAAGTATTTTATGCTTTAATTATATTGTGGTTGTTAGACTCTTCAATTTTAGAGCCTGTATTGGTGAAGGGATGGGATTGTATCACTCGCTTGTGAGCACCCTACGATTCCGATACTTCCACTTCACGGTGTGTCTTATTATGTATATATATTTGTGTGTTCGTCATGCTCTTTGGTTGCAGGTTAATAGGTACAGGACATTGACTCCACCTGACATAACAGGTTCAAGCATGTCTATTTACCAACGGTTAACAATTGGGAGATAGTAGCTAGGTTTTTGTGTCAAGTTATCACCCTAGCCATAGCTGTCGTCAGGTTTAACAGTTTTGATTGGTTCATTCCTCCTTGGTTAACTATTTCGTTCCTTATTTTAATGTTTATAAAAAATAGTAGATATGATTTAAATGATGATTTAACATATTTAGTTTCAATGTTGTAATGCAATTTATTCCATTGGTTATTTTGAGTTAATTAATAAAATCATTTTTAGTCTATGGATTAACTAGGTAAATGGTGATAAATTAAACGAAATAGTTATTTTTCCATTATGGCATATTTAAATTTAAATTGATAATGGAAATGAAAATCATACTATAAATTTAAGTTAAATGATAATAATAAAATAGACATGTATTTAAATGTCACATTTTGGAGATTTTGAATAAGACATATTATTGCAACCTTGAGATTTTGGTTTGTTATGAAATTTTGAAAATGCAATGAAATAGGAGTTGAAAATAAATGTGTTTTTAAATTTTAGAAAATAGGAAATATCCTCCAAAAACCCAATAAATTTAGTGGGTGGGATATTTTTGGGGGTTGACCAAATTTGGGGAAGTTCTATGTAAGCAATGAAAATTTCATTTGTTTGGCAATTTTGTTTTTTGGTGGAGAATTTGCTTTGGCTGTGGATGAATTTGGAGATTGGATCACCATTGTTGAAGCTTTCAAGCATTTGGGAGAAAACATCAGGTTCACCCTTATTTCTTGTTTCCTTGTTATTTTACAATAATCTTCATTTTCTTGTTTGCTGTTTGAAAGCTTTCGAATGACATTTTAGATGCAAAGAAAACATGTAAAAATGATTTAAAATCTTGCAAACAATTGTTAGATTAGGAGAGGAAACCCAAAACAAGATCTCATTGGAAAATAGGAAGAATGCCCACATAAATTTTCCTTCCAAATTTGATATGCTAAATTTTAATTGTTTTGTCAAATTCAATTATGTTATTGCAAAAAATATTTGTTCATTTGCCCAATATAACTGAAAATGGATTCTGGGTATATAAATTTATAAATTTACTGTGTTCAAATTACTCCTTGTTCTGGTAAACAAAGAAAAATTTAGTTTTTTTTTTTTTTTAAAAAGACACAGGGATTACCCTATTTTTGCACCCCTATTCTTGCATTTTTGTGTCAGTATTTTATTTATTTATAAAAAAAAATTAAATGAAAAGGTTATTTTAATGGCACAAAGGGCAGGGCCGAAGCCCTGCACCCCTGCGGCGCCCATGTGGGAGGCACTGCTCCCACGCAGCGCCACTTCCTGTGGGTAGCGTCACTGCCCACACAGCGCCACCCATGGGGGAGGCTGCGTGGTAGCCGGGCCACTCCCATATGGGAGGGGCTGTGCCCAGTTAGGGCACGCGTTTTATTGAAATGAAATTTCAAATTTCATTTTGTTGATTAGTTTTATTTATATATATATATATTATTTATTATTATATTAATATTATTATATAATAATATATATATATAATATATTATATTGTATATATAATATATAATATATTATATATGTATAATATTATTATAATATTTAAATAATATTTATGTAAATAATCACTTATATATATACTTATGTATATATATATCATATACATTTTATGTGTATATATATATATATATATAGTATATATTTATATTTTGTGTATTTTTTTAAATAAGATGATCTAGTTGATTAATTAATACTAAGTGAAATAAAGGTTAGTTATTTTTAATTAACATGTTTTATTATTGAAATGCTATGATTATGGAATTTAATCGTGAAACTTAGAGTAATGATTGATTTTAAACATATCAATGTCGTGAAATGAAATTGGCGTATCTAATTGGATAAATGCAAGTAATGAAAACTGTGATTGACTGGATTTACGAAATTCGAACATTAGCTTATTTAATTGCTCGAAATGCTTTTAGTGTTTATATGTTCTTTCTCAAGGTTCATGAAATAGAGTAAAGGTCTTGAATTCTTCCAGAGAGAGGGTCGTTTATTACTTTAGGTTATCATTTTGATAGTCAACCTTTGGATTCTTTGGGGTAGTGAATCAAATCTTATCCAACTTTAACCCAGTTATTGAGAATGATATGTGTGGACTTGAGGTCCTGTATAGGAGTCATTCTCCTTAGGTTGCACTTGTGTACCCTTGAGTGTGGATTTACTCGACGAGTTGTCTTAGAAGAGTGGCTTGCAATGGGGGCCAACACACAAAGTGGTGTCAGGGAAACTCTTTGCAAGTTGGTTAATTCAGTGATAACATAATAAAATTTTAGAAGCTTTGGTTGCATCAAACATTAAACAAGATTAATTATGCCTTGCTCATGGACCCAAGGGCTTGTCTAGACTTGGGATGAGATGAGAAGGCCTGGAATGGCAAGGTCATCTATCTTATCTTCACAAGAGGTAGCTGATTCCGAATGAGTGAGCATGGGTGTTGAGATTTCGGTAGAGGCCACTAGGATAACCCATGGTGGGGGCCAGAGCCTAGGAAGATTCCCATAGGATATCCCTTGACGAGCTATGCGATGACACTCTTCCTAAGTCAACAGTTTTTATTTGGTCCTTGTGACATTCTCGATCTATTTTATGTCTGGAAGCAATGTGACTCATGTTAGTAGTGTGAGAGTCATACCAGAGTTGTTCGTATGACCATTCAATTTGTGTGATGTGGCACTTGTATTTATTTCGTATTAGTTTTGTGAAGTCTAGATGTCTAGAGGTAGAAGGTCTTGCCTAGGAATCATTGTTACTATCTCCTAGCATGGGGGGTGAGCCTTCGGGTATCACATGGTTGGGTGCAACGTGCATCTTATTCCGTTGGGTCAGCTTATGTTCTTTGGACGAGATTTCCAGTTGGAGAGCTCATGGGATCCATTTCTTCATGTTTTATTCTTTCAGTATAAATGTAATTTAATACCCCTCTTTGTATTCAAGTGGAAGTTGTAAATTGTAACCTTATATTTTGGAAGTATCTCATTTGGTGAATGAGTGTTGTAACCTTAATGTAAAGCATATCATTGGGATCATGTGGAACTCTTGTATCTTTGATTTAATTTTATCATGTATGGAATGTATGTACAATTGATTGTTAATCAAATTTATGTAATGGTTTTAATTCATGTTTTATGATTGGGTTAATGTAAGCTCAGTCTTGTAACCTTAGGGGTTGTTGGCATTGTGTAGTGAACCTTCGTTCACTTTTTTTTTCTTTAAAAAAAAAAAATATTGCGTTTATTTTGTTAAGTGCAACTTCCCCTAGGGTTTCGTGGCGGGGGCGTTATAGTTTATGTTTATTAGTTTTATATAGATGACCCTTGTTATTCTCATTGTCAAAAGGATACAAATAAAATATTTTTTTCATGAAATCCATCTATTTTTATCTCCATTATTTATGTAATAAATTATATTTGTATCATTTTCTTCATTTTGGGGAGGATACGAGGCATTCGAGACATTTACATATCTTCCTTCTTGACCCAAAAGTATTTTTTTGTTCATGTTTTATTTATGCATTTTGTTAGTTGATTCACAAGTATTTGGGGAGTGATGTAAATTTTGAGCATAGGGTAAGTGAAATATGTTGGGTATACTTTCATGACAAATTCCATTTTGTAGCTTTAAAATAAGTACCTATTAATTTTTTAGTAAAGGTACCCATTTTAAAATGGATACTAATTCATAAAAATCTAAACTCAAAATCCATTTTTTTCATTTGGATTTAGGCTCAAAAAGTTGATGTTAACCCAACCCTTAGCCTTGGGCCTACAAGTGCAAGGTCATAATTTCAAGAGAAAAAACTATCTTTTGCAATATGGATGATGAGGTTTTTTTAAGAATTGTTTTATGAAATTAAAACCCATTATAGATGAAAATGTCTAGTTTTGAAATATATAATTTTTTTACTATTATATTATTTGTATTTTCTCATTAATTTTTGAGTAAAAAGGTTCATAAACTTGAAATGTCATGTTCTTGTATTTTTTAATAACTTGTAATTTTTTAATTTTCATGTTAAAAATTATATGGGATACATATACAATCAATAATTTACAATATGAATTTTTTTTTAAAAAAAATTAGTTTAGGTCAAATTATGGTGTCTATAGATGTGCATGGTATGGTCCTAAAAAATCACTTAAAAAGTGGTTTTTATACATGGCCATTAAAAAAAATTGTATCTTCGACATTAGAATAAATTATGTATTTGAAATGTAAACTTGAAAAAGAAAATTATATTATTGTACCTTTTAAAGATTAAATGTGTAAGTGTTTCAAATTTTTAGTCCAATTGTGATAAATCCTAAAAATTAGGAAAATTACTTTTACTTTTTGAACATTTTTTGAACCCAACTTTTTGCACTTAACCCACAATCATATTATATATTTGCTATGCTCCATATTGATCATAGATCCATGGATCCCCTATGTGCTATATGCTATCTTTTTATGGGGCTTTGTTTTGGGGACAACACCTCATCATGAGTTAGCTTCAATGGGAACCTTTTTTTGGAATATGGCTTTCCAATAAGCTCTCATGACCTTTTCATGTTTCATATATTGTCTTATGCTCACTTAGAGGAAATTTCAATTAGTTAGTGTCAGCAATTACTTTAATGTGGTTGCATGCATTCCGTATTGTTCTTTTGTTCACATGCATTAGACTTGGTGATGTATTTATTGGGCATATTGATCATTTTTTTAGCACCTTATGAAAATTATTGGGATTATAATTATTTTTATGGTATAAATGAGATCACACCTAGCCAATGTCAAACATCACTAGCCCTTGTGTGCCTTTGATTTGTTACCTTTCAAAAACTAACTTAGTGAATTCTAGACTTCACTACCCTATGTTGCTTCTTGTTAAAGCTCAAGTAGTGAATATCAAACTTCACTAGCCTATGATGATTTGATTAAAGGTTCACATAGAAAATATTGTACTTCATTAGCCTATGACTCATGAATACCTTGGGTATGGATCCTAGTAAGAATTCTATGGATCTTACTAGTCCATGATTGTAGAACACTCCGTATAACATGTTTGCATGGTGTTTGAATAGTGTTTGCATCATGTTTGCATTATGTTTTGTTATGTTTTCATATTATGTTATGTTATATGTTTCCATTGTGTATTATTTGTGTTTATTATGCTACATTTACTTCATGATTCTGTTCCTTGTCCTTATATTATTATTTCATTAGATCTTGAACCTAGGGACTAGTGCATCGCATAGATTCAATGTCATCCTATCTCTTCAATATTTGGATAATTGAAGCCCTCTTATGTTTGCATTATGTTTTGTTATGTTTTCATATTATGTTATGTTATATGTTTCCATTGTGTATTATTTTTGTTTATTATGCTACATTTAGTTCATGATTATGTTCCTTGTCCTTATATTATTATTTTGTTAGATCTTGAACCTAGGAACTAGTGCATCACATAGATTCAATGTCATCCTATCTCTTCAATATTTGGATAATCGAAGCCCTCTTATATTTTCCATAATATTGTGTGGATGTGATAACAATTTCATACTATCATAAAGGTGGGGACTACATGCAACATTAAAAAATTTCACCCTTGAGAATTTCACACTAGGTTTAGCTCTCGTCATATGCTTGGAAGTAATGAATTTTTTAAAAAAATTTAATTAAATTTTCTTATTTCTTATATTGTATGGTCAATTGAATTTAGTTATCATGACATCTTATGAGACCATGTTTCCTAATACTTTTCTAGAGGAATGTGTGCTTATATTTTAACTTTAAGTATATGTGAAGTATGATTCTAAAATGTAAACACTATTTGGGATATGATATTTCTTATCATTTGGAAACATATATTCCTTCATTATTTTCTTAATTGAGGTTACATTATGTTTAACTTAGTAAACCAAAACCATGCAAATATTAGTGATAAAATTTTCACCTTTCACTATATATGATATTGTTAATATTAAATATGGATAGTTTCATCTTATTTCTCTTTAATTTATGAACCTTAGGGAGAATTTTTAGCGGCATAAATAAAATAAAGTGAACATACCTTATACATTAAGTATTTAATTCCTATATATTATCTGTGATTCTTAGTCCTATATACATGTTCACTTGTATCTTGATTCATAAGCATGGTGTATTCATTCTATGATATATTTACTTTTTATATGTAAGGGAAGTAGATATTACATAATACATATTAATCAAAAAATTTGGTTACAATTTTATAGGCTTCATGGCTCATTCATTGTTATAGATAATATGAGAATAGATAAAGATCACATGTTATGATATACCACTTTATCTATACATATCACATAATAGCATATAATCATTATAACTCATGGAAAAAATATACTTCACAACTCCACCATTCACATACTATTGAATTCCCTGATCCATTCAAAGTCCTCTATCAACTCTAAGTTGTTCATTTTGTAAATAATGGATCCCTTTGTCAAGAAAGTATGAAGATGTTGTCAATGATGTTAACTAGCTAACTAGTTGGTATTTTCATTGATGTATTGAATGTTGGTTATTGGTTGTATATGTTGATGACAATATCTTTGGACGAAATGAAACAATGTGCAAATTTTTTGATGAATAAATGGAAAAGGAATTTGAGATGTCTATGTTTGGTGAGATGAATTTCTTTCTTACATTGCAAATCAATCAAACAAAAAAAGGGATTTTTATTTCATAGTTTAGGTATGTAAAAGAAATGTTGAAGAAGTTTGGGATGGATGGTTCCAAACTAGTATGCACTCCTATGGTGACTGGTTGCAAATTGGGTAAAGATGATGATTCACGTAAGGCTAACCAAAGAAAATACAAATCAATGATTGGAGGACTGTTGTATTTAACTACTACTAGACAAAATATCATCCGTGCAATATGTCTTGTGGCTAGATTTCAAGAAGATCATAGAGAAACACATGTTTTTTCTATTAAGAGGATATTCAGGGGTAAAAATACAAAGTTGTGTCACATTTTCAACCAACTTATCAGCACAACTAAATTTAAGTATTTCTAACTTAAAATCAATTTTGGTCAAACATTTGATCTAGTAAGATTAATTATAACTAAGTTAGATACTTCCACAACTTTTCAACCAAAATTGTTGGCAAAAAATATATGGAGCACCACTTTGAGTCCAATTTACCAAAAATAAACAAAAATTGAAAACCTTGAAGTTTCAATAACTCCTGCTACTGTAAATAACATTTTTAAAAAATATAAAAAATACCCTTTTGCAGATCCATAAGTGTAGTTTTCAAAAATATATTTATTTTAATAGTATAATTATTTTTAATATTTTATATTTTATTTTTACTAAAATTCAGTTATCAACACAAAATATTAGGTTGATTACTATTCCAAGGAAAAATACTAAAACTTATTTAAAAAAATTGAAAAAAAAATGATGCACTAGATAAAAGAATCCATTTCAAGATTGTATAATTTTCTTTCCATTTTAGATAAATATTTATTATGGAAGTTGACATCCAATGAAAATAGTTGTTTTTTTATTCACGCACATTTTAATATTTATTTAAAAATAGATATTTACCAAAATTGGCAAAAATATATCCATGCACTAAAATTTCAAGTTATAAATACACACAAAAAATTTGGAAGAAAAAAAAAAATTGATATAAAAAGTTTGACGTCCCATGCAACTTCATTTTTCAACATTTTATGAGCAACTAAATTATAGTGTTAATTTATTAAAAACTAGTTTAAAATATTTTTAAATTTTTTTTATTAAATAAAAACATAAAAAATACTAAAAAATACATATTTTACTAGTTCACATCATTTCAAAATTCAAAACATATATGATGTAATGCCTCGTCGTGCGAACACCAAAGGACAACTAATCACACACATTTTTTTTTTAAAGTTAACATATGTGAAATGCACATTAAGTTGTCCAATGCATGACATTCAATTTAAAGAATACAAGTTAATCACCTAAGTCCTCTGGGGTACACAAGGAACATTACATAACCTAACCCATAACGAATTGATAATGCACACATTCCAAATTACATTACAAATCATAACAAATCATTCATTAATAAAACCATACTTCCATCATAGTTCTAACATTAAAGCATTCACATGTGATAACCCAATAAAAGCAGAATTAACTCAATATCAATAACCATAACATATATTATAATCATGAGTATATAAGAAACATATTTCCATAGATAAAACATGTTCAAATGATGATAACGAAAATTACTAATCATAAAAGGAATACAAAGGTACACTTATACATTACATCAGCTTCTAATACATTACATTTATTGGTCATATGAATTTCCATCAGTAAATTTCCCAACACATGTGGGAGTAATACATCAATACATGAGCATGACGAAAATATATAATATACATCTGACAATAAAGTAAACACTAGAACATTTTGCATTGGAGTAGCACTACATTGAACTGCATGAACACTGATAGGGAACCCAACAGGGTGCGTGGCACATTACACCCGACCATGTGGACTCAAAGGCCCAACCCCCTGTGCCAAAACTAGACAAGAAAGCCCACGATCCAAGACAATCAAATGGATGACCACAAGACCAACCCATAGAAAACAACCAAAACATACCAACCAATCACAACAATGACCACAATAAGGTGAGTGCTTCAAGAGACATGCAAAGACAAAGACAAGGGGTACTACGGGAGAGTGTCATCACACGACCCTATTATGGGTTATCCTAGCTACCTCTCTACCGACATCGGTGCTATAGGGTGACATGTGTAGGACCGTTAACCTCTCATGGGGACGAGGTAGTGACCTTTCCAACCATAGTTTTCTAACTCCACCCTTAGTCTATGAGAGAACTAATGGCGTGGATGAGGTATCTAATTTTATCTTTAATTATTATTAACCTACCCAACCCACTAGTGTGTTTTATTATGTTTTCACTTGTTTAAACAACTCGTTCATGGGTTACCCAAGCTGTCCCTTTGTGCGCTATCCCCCATGACGAGCCAGTCTCCCTAATAGCCTGAAACATAACCCACAACATCAAGGGTGCACAAAATCATGTAAGCACAAAACCACAACAACCAAGAATATCAGTGAGGAAAGATCCCTCTCGTACAAGGTCATAACAAAACACGAAACAACAATGTCAGAATATAAACCAAATATCATCAATGGGTGACCAAGGTAAACTCCTGATAAAACCAACACAAACAAGTTTAATCCCATGCCTCTAGAATCTTAAAACCATCTATCAAGAGGGGGCAACATAATGAGATGGGTTCCCAATATACCCATAAAATACTCAAACAAAAAAAACACTTGGACAAGGGAGTAGGAAAGAAGGAAGAGTAACACCTTATGGAATACACAATACCCTTCAGTCTTCATTACTAAATTTATTCTAATCGCAATATCCCTAAAACAATTACATAAACCTTTATTCACTAATTAATGAGGCAGTGGAATGAGAAACATAGTTTGTGTACTTAATTAAACCAACACTATTAACAAGGACATGTATATATATATATATATATATATATATATATATATATATATATATATATATATATATATATATATATATATATATATATATATATATATATATATATATATGCTTCGGTTAAACATGATGAACTTGAATGTCTTGTCGACATTGAACTAATTCCATATATATATATATATAGATTTTTCTGCATCTAATAATATTACAAATCAAAGGAAATCCACAATATAACTTGCCTCAAATAATATACATACAAATATTACATATTTTTATGCATATATATTTATTGTTTTTATTTATAACCAAATACCTATTTAAACATCTCCTTCTTTCCTCATAATAACATAATACACTATAAATTTTACATTCCACTAATTTGAATTTAACACGTTTCAGATGTTCAACATTAAAAAAAAATAGAATGGAAGTTTATTTTAACTAAATTACAATTATATATATAAAACAATACACACCTACACACACACACATATTTATTAAAACTAATAATACACCCAACACAACCTCCATGGGCTGCATATAGTAGCCTTGGGCTACTTCACACAGCTCATGGTGAGTTTATAAATTTAGTTGCCTTCTAAAACCTAGTGCATACCTTTTTAGCTTAGCATTAGGAAAGCCATTAACCAACTACAAAATAAAAGACATAATCCGATTCAATACCAGGAGAAGCGAATAAGAGAAAGGAGGGTGTGGCTAGAGTTTGGGTGCATCCATCAAATCGCAATTCAAATAGCACACAAATTGAATTCTATGCAGGAAACTGCTACTAAAGCCATCAGAATGAGCACACACAGAGCAACATATAGAACACAAGGAATTAAATATCATGGTAAAGAGTTATTTTAGCCACAATTCAAAGTTCAAAGAGAAAATAACCTATAAATTAAGGAGCAATCACACATAGCATGTGAAACACAAGGGAGGTTGGGCGAATGAAGCGAATGGGGAGAAAAGGTGAAGGCGTTGGTAAGTGTTCGGACTGAAAAGAGAGCTTCATACACACAAGTATGTGCACGATCATGATGGCCCAAAAAGTGGCAATATGTAAGTGATATGATGGCCCATGTGGCTAATGACTTTGTTTTTAACCCAAATTTGATGAAATGAAAAGGGTTTTTAAAGGAGACTCTTAGCTTTCCACTAATATAAATTATGATTTACTTTGAATTTAATAAATAATTATTATTCATTTTCAATTTGAATTATGACTAAAGTCATGATTGATAGGCTAATTGAAAAAAAAAGAAGCTTTCAAATGGTATCACATTTTTTTAATTTGAAACATGCATCACATTCTATGCTTTGCATACTATAGGATTAAAAAAGAAAAGTTGAATTTCATGAAGTTTTGACCAAGTTAAGGTGGTTAGGCATACAATATTTTATACTTTTTAAAAGTTGTAATAAAAAAAATCATAATTAATATTTTACTTGGAAAAAAATTATAAAAAAATATGCATCACATCGGGACATGAGTCCTCTACTTATATCTAAAATCTTATAAAAAAATATTATCATTTTATTGTGGTTAGGGTGGTCAAACATACACCTACTTCTTATTTTTCCCTGAAATTTAAGTACTACTGCATTGAAATTTTGAATTTTTATGAAATAAATTTATTTATTTTTAAAATAAACCTAGTAGCTTATAAATTACGCTCAATTTTCTATAGATTCTATTCTTACATATTTTTGAAATAATATAGATAACTTATTCAATTCTTTACGTCAAGTTTCCTAACTCTGATTTTCTGAATTTTCATCGCCACTTAAGGGTCTATTTTTTCCATGATGATCCTACACATACCCACACAAGAAAGAACTTGGAGGATCAGCTAATAAAAGAGAAATTCATATGCAAACACTCTCCCAGTAGTAAAGATTATAACTAATAAGGATTTCTATAGCCATCAGTCAAGAACATGGTCTTCTATGCACTCACAACCTCAACATTTGTAGATTTGGAATCATGACATTACAAAATGAACCAAGAGGAATCCAAAAAGGCACAAATCCACCAAAGCAATACTGGAAGAGGGAAAAATGCTTACTCAAACAAAGGTGTATACTGTATATCAACCATATATAATACAAAAATCAAACAACAAACTTAAAAACAAACCCCACAAAAAAAGTGCTACAAACGCAAGAAGGAAAGAAGGGTGTCGCTTAAACTATGCCTCTGTAAAGGCACCAAACTGCTTCCAAAGAAAATTCAAGGCTTGAAAATGTAATTAACTCATGCTTCTATGATTAGAGAAATCAAATTCACAAGGCATTATAATATGGCCAATTCAGATAATAGTGTAAGGTATCCACACAAAAGAATGATAGGGTCTATTCTGCTACAAGGTGACTTAAAGGACATTGATAGCATAAAGATACCACAACCAAAAGAAAAACCCAATCACTTCATTAAGCAAGAAAGAGAGATTTTATGTAACGATGAAATGAAAATAAAAGAGCCGACCTGAAGTCCTATGCTTCAATGTTGATGAAAATGCATAGGTCAAGCTCCTTGGCAATCTCTATTTCGCTCTACTGAACCAGCCCTTCGAAAGCTTGACGTTCTTCCAGAAAAAACTTCAATTTTTTTATTTATTTAAAATCTGTGTGATCCCTTTTCATAGAGGAAGAACAAAAAACCCCCGAAATTAAAATTGAAATTCCCCTTCCGAATTCAATCTTTTCTCCTCTTTTAAATTCAAGAGATTTCTTATCTTTTCCCAAGATAAAAATCATAGGATAAATCATTAAAATACACAAAGATGGAAAGTTGCCATTTTATTTCTAGTTCAAACTTACGCATGCAATTGCATGTTGAAAGCTTCCATCTTTTTTTCCCTTTTCTGAATCTTTTGCTTTTATTTATCATATTAATTTAAAAGGTCATTATATTGTTATTTATTTTAAATTTTCATTTTTTAAATTATAATTTAGCTATCTATTAAAATAACATTATTCCATGCATTAAAATTAAAATGACTCTTAGAATAATAATAATAATAATCTTATCTTTTGTTTAACTCTAAAAATTAATATTGAATGGTATAATACTTTCCATTAACATCATTAAAATAATTCCCAATAACCAAAGTACAAAAATCTACACTATCAAATCATTACTTCCACAAATTAATCTAATGGCTAAATAATTAACAACATTCATAATTTCATTTACTAATTTAATAATCCTAATTTAATTTATATAATTTAAAACATTAAAAAGACCCACATACACAACACGAACATTTTTAACTAAACCAAAACTAGAGTGATGATAAACTTAACACTCCAAGAACAAAACCCATAACATTAAATAAATGATTAAAATAAACAACACCAAACGGGACGATACCATAACGGTGACGTGGTCGTAGATGAACAACACTATCATATACAAGGACATGATGATAGAATCGGATGGGGACTTCCTTGTCAACTCCATTTTCAACTTCATACCCATTGGGATTATGGGACACGCTCAGACCTAAGAACGTAGGTGGAGTCAGTATCTAGTACCTATATCCTACATCAGAACAAGTCAAATACATATAAATCTCCAGTGACCAAAAAATTGTGAAAGCTAGTCGTGGCGTAGTAGGGTTCTCGTGAATGAGCGATGCTACCCCGTCCGTTCACCAAGACCCAACCAGAAAACACATCATCATGAATATACAACAACAAGCATTAAGCTAGAACCTAAGAACATAGTATCACATCAGAACAATAACATAACCAGGTAAAACAAATACCACATGTCATAATGCCATCAATCATCATAAAGCAGTATTAAGAACATCAAAATAACTGAACTATAAATCCACACATCCAACTGGTGAAACAATCACCATCCAAGTCTCAAGTCCACAATAACACAAGAAAGAGTATCAGGAAAATAAGAACAACATGACGGGTATTACATCCACCCCCTAGATCTCAGCTTACTCCTATAAACCAATGAACAAATAAGGAAATGCATCTCTAATGTGGGATGCATCCTCCCATGTTGTTGAAGTCTCATCACTACTGTCCCATTGGACCCACACCTGCTCAATGTCTTTTCCCCTAAGAGTGAGTCTCCTGTGCTGCAGAATAGCCATAGGCTCAAGTGCTAGCTACTCATCCTCAACTTGTAGAGCATTCCAATCAAGTACGTGAGAAAAATCTAGATAATAAGGCCTAAGTATAGAAACATGAAATACATCATGTATGCACGATATACTAGGAGAAAATGCTAGGCAATAAGCAATGGGGCCAATTTTCTCCAAAACTTCAAACAATCCCACAAAATGAGGTGCGAGCTTAGAGCCTTTCCCATAATGGATTGGACTCTTTCACAGATGCACTTGAAGAAAGACCCGCTCACCAATAGAAAACTGATGGTCGACCCTATGTGCATCAACATACTTCTTTTGTCTATCTTGAGCTGCTGCTAAATGCACCTTGATGCGATCAACCTATTCCTCCATATCTTGAAGCATTTCGGGACCAAGGAGTACCCTGTCCTCAAGACGGTCCCAACTCAAAGGGGTTCGACAAGGATGACCATATAGTTCCTAGAAAAGAGCCATGCAAATCGAGCTATGATATCCATTGTTGTAGGAAAACTCCACCAAATGAGAGTAGTCCTCCCATCGTGACTTTTGATCCATTATGTACATTTGGAGCATGTCCTCAAGAACTTGATAGACCCTCTCAGTCTAACCATATGTTTCCAGATGGTATGCAAAACTGAAATTCAGCTAGGTTCCTAAGGAACACTGCAAAGATGTCCACAATGTAGAAGTGAACACCAAATATCTATGGAAAATAATCCTTCACAGCATTTCGTGCAGTCAAACAATGTCTTCCATGAATATTATGGCAACTGAAGAAGTAGTGTAAGATGATCGGATAGGGGAGAAGTGTGCTACCTTGGTCAGCTTGTCAATAGTGACCATGATAGCATCATGTTGACGAGAAGTCATATGCAATCCAATGATAAAGTCCACTGATATGATATCCCACTTCCACTCAAGAACGAGATGAGGTTGTAGAAGGCCTGCAGGATGTTGGTGTTCTGCCTTAAATATCTGGTGTTACAAACATCTCGCCACAAAGTCTACAATATCCCTCTTCATATCAGACACCAATGAGTAACCTGAAAACTTTCCCTCCAAAGCTTTGTCTGATTCTATTTCTGATTTCACTTCTTGATACCAGCTATTCATGGGAGACGTTGCAAGGATCTTACTCCACAAATCCACCTCGAGAGTCATTGTAGATATCTCATGTGTTCGTCGACTTAGAGCATCTGCCACTACATTTTCCTTGCCCGCAATGTACTTGACCTCAAAATCATATTTGCAAAGGAATTCCATCCATCTTCTTTGTCTGGCATTCAGGTTTGGCTGTGTAAAAATATATTGTAAGCTGCAATGATCACTATGAAGTTGGAACCCATGTCCCAACAAGAAGTGCCTCCATCTCACAAGAGCATGAACAACTATAGCTAACTCCAAGTCATGCATGGGATAATTCAGCTCATGATCCTTGACCTTGTAGGACTCATATGCAATTACATGACCCTCTTGCATCAAGACAACTCCTAAGCCTTCCAAGGAAGCATCTATACACACCACGAAATTCCCAGTAGGATCATGAACTGCTAAAATCGATGCACTGGTCCACTTTTCCTTAAGAGTTTGGAAAGCTAACTGGAACTGCTCTGACCAAATGAATTTCTTCCCTTTCCTTTGAAGAAAAGTGATGGGATGTACAATCCTTGAAAAGCCCTAAACGAACCGCCGATAGTAGCCCGCTAATTCCATAAAATTGTGAATCTCAGGAACATTGTTGGGGTGTCAGCTAATCAACAATGGCTTGGATCTTTGAAGGATCCACTATGATACCTTCACTAGAGATGACATGGCTCAAGTATTTCACTTCAGTCTTGACGAAATCACACTTCACCAGATTAGCATACAAGTGATTGTCCCTCAAGCATTGCAACACCTGCCTCAACTATTTCTCGTGCTCCTCCATTTTTTTTTAGTAGATCAAGATATCATTGAGAAACATGAGAAAAAACCTATCTAAGTAGGTTCAGAAGATTCCATTCATTAGGCTCATGAAAACTGATGGTGCATTTGTCAACTGAAACAACATAACAGTGAATTCATAATGCCTGTAGCGAGTGGGAAATTTACTTTTGTGTATATTAACATTGGAAATCCACAACTAATGGTACCTCAACTTAAGATAAATCTTGGAGAATACCTGAACCCCTTTTATCTGATCGAACAAGTCATCAATTCTCGACAAAGGATATCGATTCTTCACCATCACTTTTTTAAGCTATCGGTATTCAATGCACAAATAGAGTGAACCATCCTTCTTCTTTATGAAAATTACTGGTGCTCCCCAAGGGGAAACACTGGGATGAATGAATCTTTTTTGAAGAGTTCCTCCAATTGCAAATGGAGCTCTTGAAGTACCTATGTTGTCATCCGATATGGAGCCTGAGATATAGGCTCAGCTCTAGGTACAAGGTCAATTCTGAAGCTGATGTCACCCTTTGGTGGCATCCCCATAACTTCACTTGAAAAAATATCAGAGAATTCCTTAAGGACAAGATAGTCATCCAATGACGCCTCTTGACTCTCTCCCAAATCCAATTCATTGACTAACACAACAAAAAGTTGACAACCCTGAAAGAAACATGTTTTCAATTGCATGGCCGAGATCATTTGTAGTGAAATAGGCCTCTATATACCAATGATCTCAACCTCATTCCTTGAATTTTCAACACATTGCATAGCCTTGCATTGAAAATGAATTAAAGCATGGTGAGTACTCAACCAATCCATACCTAAGACAACATCATAGGAACCAAGAGGTAGGATTCTGAGGTCCACCATGGTCACGAGTGACCCAATTTTCAAACTACAACCCTGAATGAGTGACTTAATAGCCACCTTTTCCCTAGAGGCCAACTCAACTTGCCACTTAACACCTTGTCTTGCTGCCAATAGTCTACAATGCTCAACTATTGAAGGAGAGATAAATGAATCTAATGCTCTATAATCAAAGAGAATGGAAATTCTAGTGCCCTGTAATGAACCTGATGTCTCAACTATAGTGCCCCAATTTTTCACTTGATGGTTGTCAACCACCACGAACACTTGGTGTGCTCTACTTTCATGACCCACTATCGGCTCAAAAGTGGCTAGTCTCTGACTAAATCCTATAGTGTTCCACTATAGACAATGTCTAGAAATATGTCCCTGTTGACCATAGGAGAAACAACCTGTGCTCTGACCAAAACCTCTACCACTAGATGGTGCATTTTGATTGTTGAAAACTACCTCGACTGGGTGTCGATTACGTACTCTATGTGGGCTGCTCAAAATGGTTATGCCGAGTTCGTTACCAATTCCTATTCTTTGTGGCTTGCGATCTGCCACTCTGCTTAGACTATGAATTATTGTGTTTTGGTTGTGACTGTTCCTACTACTACTACTGACCACCCTTGAAGAATGCACGATAATTCTTGGAAGACCCTGTAGCTTGAGGCCGCCCACCTCTAGACACAAAACCCGATGCCAGTGCACTATTGATCTGAACTCCTATGTTTCCTCCTAAAGCCATTGCCAAGTTTTCCTCTACTAGATGACCCTTCTCAATAGCTACCTCCATTTTCTTTGGCTCAAAGACTCGAAATCCACCGCTGATTTGGGTGTTAAGCCCCTGACAAAGTGCTAAAAAAGCATAGCCTCATCGTTGTCAATTCTCGCATACTAATTGAGCTCATAAAAGCGGTGTTCATACTGTTCAATGGAAATTTCTATATGTTTCAACTCATGGAATTCATCTTCCCTACATTGTCTCTAGTGATCAGAAAGAAAACAAGCCCTAAATCTCTCCATAAACAACTCCCAAGTCACCATGTTGATGTCAAGGTGTAATTTTTGCTCTTTAAGTCGCCACCAAGTGGATGCAAAGCCTCTGAGGTGCATGATGGCACACCTAAATTGGGTATTACTGCCATAAGAATGCATATAAAAACATCAATCCAGATCGATCAGCCATGTTTCTACCTCTAGACCCCCACCATAATTGTTAAATGTGGGTGGTTGTGGTCTCAACAGGTCTCTCATGTGACCCGTCACTATTGCATCATGTTTTCTTGATATTTTCCCTCGCCTCAGAGATCTCTCCGTTTCTCTTTCCACTCACTGCTACTCCTCTAGCCTAGGGCCTAAATGACCCATAATCTCCTCAAGTAGGTGTCACAATTGTCCACCTTCAAGACCCGACTACTCGAGGTTTTCACCACCACCTCCTAGATTGTTTTGGGAACTTTGAAATTCCACACGTTCTAAACCATGGGAACTTGGAGGTGATGAACTTTGGCAGTTGGCCCCGTGGCCACCACCTCGGCCATGACTCCTACCTTGAGGCATGTTGTTGCACAATGGGGAACATGTGAGATCAAGAGTTAAATGCAAAGGTTTCCTAAAGGACTCAAACTACCCAAAGAACCCAGTGTTTGCAAACTTGGCTCTGATACCAACTTGTAATGCCCTAACACACAAACCCCAAAGGACAACTAATCACACATAATTTTTTTTTTACAGTTAACATATGTGAACTGTACATTAAATTCTCCAATGCATGACATTCAATTTAAAGAATACAAATTAATCACCTAAGTCCTCTGGGGTACACAAGGAACATTATGTAACCAAACCCATAACGAATTGATAATGCATGCATTCCAAATTACATTACAAATCGTAACAAATCATTCATTAATGAAACTACACTTCCATCATAGTTCTAATATTAAAGCATTCACATGTGATAACCCAATAAAACTAGAATTAACTCAATATACATAACCATAACATATATTATAATCACGAGTATACAAGAAACATATTTCCATAGATACAATATGTTCAAATGACGATAACCACAATTACTCATCATGAAAGGAATAAAAAGGTACACTTATACATTACATCAACTTCTAGTACATTACATTGATCAGTCACATGAGTTTACATCATTAAATTTCCCAACACATGTGGCAGTAATAAATCAATACATGAGTATGACGGAAATACAGAATATACATCTAACAATAAAGTGAACACTGGAACATTCTTCATTGGAGTAGCACTGCACTGAAATTTACAAATGTTAATAGGGAACCCAACGAGGTGCATGACATGTTCCACCCGACCATGTGGACTTGAAGGCCCAACCCCCCTATGCTAGAAGTGGACAAGGAAAACCCACGATCCAAGATAGTCAAACGAATGACCACAAGACCAACCCATAGAAAACAACTAGAACATAATAGCTAATCACAACAATGACCACAACAAAGTGACTACTTCTAGAGACATGCAAAGACAAAGACAATGGGTACTATGGGAGAGTGTCATCGCACAACCCTATTATGGGTTATATTGGCTGCCTCTCTACTGATGTTGGCCCCCATCTATGGCTATTCTGGCTTCCCCTCACTAGGCACCGACCCCATAGTGTGACACGTGTGGGACTATTAACCTCTCACGGGGATGAGGTAATGACCTTGCCAACCATGACCTTCTTAGTCCACCCTTAGTCTGTGAGAGCACTAATGGCGTGGATGAGGTATCTAATTTCACCTTTAATTATTATTAACCTACCCAATCCACTAGTGTGTTTTATTATGTTTTCATTTGCTTAAACAACTCATTCATGGGTTATCCAGGCTTCCCCTTTGTGCGTTGGCCCCCATGATGAGCCACTCTCCCTAATAGCCTGAAACATAACCCACAACATCAAGGGTGCACAAAAGAATGTAAGCACAAAACCACAACAACCAAGAATATCGACGAGGCATTATCCCTCTTGTATATGGTCATAACAAAAGACAAAACAACAATGACAACAAATAAACCAAATATCATCAATGGGTGACTAGGGTCAACTCCAATAAAACTAACACAAACAAGTTTAATCCCACACCTTTGGAAGCCTAAAACCATCTATCAAGAGGGGGCAACATAACGAGATGGGTTCCGAATATGACCATAACATACCCAAAAATAAAAACACTTGGACGAGGGAGTATGAAAGAAGGAAGAATAACACCTCATGGAATACGCAATACCCTTCAGTCTTACATTATTAAATTTTTTCTAATCACAATATCCCTAAAAAAATTACATAAACCTTTATTCACCAATTAACAAGGCAATGGAATGCAAAACATAGTTTGCATACTTAATTAAACCAAAGCCATAAACAAGGACATGAATATAGATATATGTATATTGCTTCGGTTAAATGTAACAAACTTGAATGTCTTATCAACATTGAACTAATTTCATATATATATAGAGAGAGAGTGTTTTCCACATGTAATAACATTGCAAATCAAAGAAAATCCACAATATAACTTGCCTCAAATAATATACATACAAATATTACATCCTTTTATGCACATATATTTATTGTTTTTATTTATAACCATATACCTGTTTAAAAATTTCCTTTTTTCCTCATAATAACATAATACAATATAAATTTTCCATTCCACTAATTTGAATTTAACACGTTTCAGTTGTTCAACATTAAAAAAGAATAGAATGGAAGTTTATTTCAACCGAATTACAATTATATATATAAAACAATACACACATATATCTCTGTGTGTGTGTGTATTTATTAAAACTAATAATACACCCAACACAGCCTCCATGGGCTGCACACAATAGCCTTGGGATGCTATGCATAGCTCATGGTGTTGATAAATTCAATTTCCTTCTAAACCCCAGCGTATACCTTTTCAGCTTGGTGTCAGGAAAGACATCAACCAACTACAAAATACAATACATAATCTGATTCAATACTAGGAGAAGCCAATAAGAGAAAGGAGGGCGCAACTAGAGTCTAGGTGCATTCATCAGACCACAATTCAAACAACACATAAATTGAATTCTATGCAAGAAATTGCAACTAAAGCTAGTAGAACGAGCACATACAGAGCAACATATAGAAGACAAAAGGAATTAAATATCACGCTAAAGAGTTATTTCAGCCACAATTCAAAATTCAAAGAGAACATAACCTATAAATTAAGGAGAAATCACACATAATGCGTGAAACACAAGGGAGGCTGGGAGAATGAAGTGAATGGGGAGAAAAGGTGAAGGAATTGGTAAGTGTTCGAATTGAAAAGAGAGCTTCATACACACAAGAAAGAATTTGAAGGATCAGCTAATAAAAGAGAAGTTCATATGAAAATTGTCTGCCAGCAGTAAAGATTAAAACTAATAAGGATTTCTATAGCCATGAGTCAAGAACATGGTCTTCTATGCAGTCACAGCCTCAACATTTACATATTTGGAATCATGCCATTACAAAACGAACCAAGAGGAATCCAATAGGGTACAAATCCACCAAAGCAACACTATTAGAGGGAAAAAGGCTTACTCGAACAAAGTGTATACATATCAACCATATATAATACAAAAGTCAAACAACACTATAAAAAAAAACCCACAACAGAGGTGCTGCAGACGCAAGAAGCAAAGAAGGGTGTAGCTTAAACTGTGCCTCCGTAAAGGCGCCAAATTGCTTGCAAAGAAAATTCAAGGCTTCAAAATGTAATAAAATCACACTTCTAAGATTACAGAAATTGAATTCACAGGGCATTATAATATGGCCAATTCAGATAATTGCGTAAGCTATCCACACACAAGAATGATAGGGTCTATTCTGCTACAAGGTGACTTAAAGGACATTGACAACATAAACAGACTAGAACCGAAAGAAAAACCCAATCATTTCATTAAGCAAGAAAGAGAGATTTTATGTAATGATGAAATGAAAATAAAAGAGCCGACCTAAAGTCCTATGCTTCAATTTTGACGAAGATGCATAGGTCGAGCTCCTTGGAAGTCTCTATTTCGCTCTTCCGAACTAGCCATTCAAAAGCTTGATCTTCTCCCAGACAAAACTTCAATTTTTTTTTATTTAAAAGATCTATGTGATCCATTTTCACAGAGGAAGAACAAAAAACCCCTGAAATTAAAATTGAAATTCCCCTTTTGAATTCATTATTTTCTCCTGTTTTAAATTCAGGAGATTGCTTATCTTTCCCCAAGATAAAAAACACATAATAAATTATTAAAATACACAAATATGGCAAGTTGTCATTTTATTTCAAGTCCAAACGTATTCATGCAATTGCATGCTGAAAGATTCCATCCTTTTTCTTTTCTTTTCTGAATCTTTTTCTTTTATTTATCATATTAATTTAAAAGTTAATTATATTGTTATTTATTTTAAATTTTCTTTTTCAAATTCTAATTTAGCTATCTATTAAAATAAAATTATTCAATGCATTAAAATTAAAATGACTATAAGAATAATAATAATAATCTTCTCTTTTGTTTAAATCTAAAAATTAATATTTAATGCTATAATACTTTCCATTAACATCATTAAAATAATTTACGATAACCAAAGTACAAAAATCTATACTATCAAATCATTACTTCCACAAATTAATCTAATGGCTAAATAATTAAAAACATTCATAATTTCATTTACTAATTTAATATTCGTAATTTAATTTATATAATTTAAAACATTAACAAGACCCACATACACAACACGAACATTATTAACTAAACCAAAAATAGAGTGACGATAAACTTAACACTCCAAGAACAAAACTCATAACATTAAATGAAAACAACATTAAATAAATGATTAAAATAAAAACCACTGAACAGGATGATACCATAATGGTGACGGGGTTGTAGATGAATGACATCGTCAGACACAATGATAGGATGATAGACTTGCATGGAGGCATCCTTGTCAACTCCATTTTCAACTTCATACCCATTGGGATTATGGGACACGCTCAGACCTAACAACATAGGTGGAGTCAGTGTCCAGTACCTACATCCTATACCAGACCATGTCAAATACATATAAATCTCCAATTACTAACACACTGTGTAAGGTAGTCGCGACATAGCAGGGCACTCACGAATGGGCGATACTACCCCGTCCTTTCAGCAAGACCTAACCAGAAAACACATCATCATGAATATACATCAACAAGCATTAAGCTACAACCTCACAATCACAATCTAAGTCTCAAGTCCATAATAACACAAGAAAGAGTATTAGGAAAATAACAACAACATGAGGGGTATTACATATGACACATTTTAGTGATTCAAGTTTAAAAGTTGGATTAGTGTTGGTCATTTCCTTTATAAAGTGTGACACAACTTTGTGCTTTTAGCCTCATATATTTGAATGGAACTCTAGATTATGGCTTATAGTATCCTAGGGATACTAACTTTACACTAAGTTCTTATACATATGTCAATTGTGTAGATTGTGTTGATGACATAAAAGGTACAAGTGGTGGTGCATTCTTTCTTTGTTGCAAATTGGTTTCACGGTTAAGTAAAAAGCAAGATTCAATTTCCTTATCCATTGCATAAGCTGAGTATACTACTACAACATCCTTTTGCACACATGTTTTTTGGATGAGATAAAAATTGAAGGATATTAGAGTAATGTATGATGATCCCATTTCTATCTTTTATGATAATACAAGTGCAATTAATATTTCAAAGAATCTAGTGGTACACTCAAGGAAAAATAATATATCTATTAGGTATCACTTTTTCAGAGAGAAATTCATAGACAATTAAGTAAAGATTGAGTATGTACCTATGAAGGATTAGGTTGTTGATATATTTATTAAGGCTCTTCATAATAATACTTTTGAATATCTCTAAGAGAAGTTAGGGGTATTTACCCCTCTTTTATTGAACTAGATGCATATGGAGATGCATTAGTCTAGTGGATCTATGGATCTATCTCAGTTTTGGATTGGTGTTTGGTGGCTACATCTTAGGGGGAGAAATTAGTATCTTGTGTTGTCATTGTGTACTTATTTGGGTTTACTCCTGAGGGGGAGTATTTAGTACTAGTAATGTTCCTAATGGAAAAGGGGTAAACAATGAAAACATATTATTCCTTTGCCACTGATGTCAAAGTGGGAGAAAGTATCATGTCAAAAAGTTTATCTACTAAGGGGAAGAATGTAAAATAATGAAAAAATGTGTTTAGAGCTATAATGTTGTCTTTAATTTTTTCACATCATGTGCTTCCATCAGTGACAAAGGTGGAGATTTTTGCAAGTATGAAGATTTTTTCATTGATGTCAACTTCTTAATCGATTGCCAACTAGTTGTTGTTGTCATTGATGTCTTGAATGTTTGTTACTGGTTATATATGTTGAGGATATTGATAAAATTATAATAAAGATAGGTTGCAGGTATTTAGTGTTTCTTTTGAGCTTTTCTCCAATATTTTATGCTATGATAGTAAGGATTTAAGGTATTGATCATGGCTATTGGAAGTTTCTATATCTAATTTTTTGGTTTCTAGATCATTGTGCAATGTGAATTATATTTACCAATTGTGAACTGAGCTTTTCTATGTATCTAGCTGAGGTCTAGGAGAAATTTTGTTGCTCTGGATTTCTTCTTGTTCAAGTATTTTGACTTTCAGTTCTCATAATGAGTTGATGAGGTTGTGTTGAAGTGAAATATTTTGATTAGAAATATTGGATCATGTTATGTTTGTGTGTGCTTAATTGTTTTATGTGTTTTACACTGGTATTGACCGACCTTTTCTCAAACACTACTTGTGAAATTTATAGAAGCATGTTGAGGCATGTTGGGACTTATTTAGGTCCTCATTAAGTGTGTTCTTGGGTCTCCCTAATTTGAATTTGAAAATTCAAATGGTGTGTGTTGAACCTTGGATGAGTTTCAAGATTGAAGATGGTATAAATTAAAGTCAAGATGTTTTTGGAAGAGAAGTACATATGCAAGAGCAAGATATATGTGAAATAAAGTGTGTGGTCGAGAAAATTAGTGTGAAATTCAAAGTGGCAAGTTTTAAGAGGTAGTGAGTTGAAGGTGTACTCTATCATTCAAGCATGTCTGCATGTGTGTGATTGAATTGTGGAGAAATTTTTTTTGTTTCATTGAGATACCTTTCTCTCTAAAATAAATCTCTTCAATCTTCTTTGTACCTATGTAGTAGTGAGCCTTCCAGGTGGTTAACCCTTATTGTACATTGAGTCATATTCCATATATTAAATCTTGTTTTGACAGTGAGCCTTTTCCACCATTGAGCCTTTTCTTGGCAATGAGCTTTTGTATTCTATTTTGATATTATTTATATTGTGAGCTAATCCCCACTATGGTTTTTCTAGGATTTCCACATAAATATGGTATTGTTGTGTATATGGTTTCTCCTTCTTTTAGTTTCTACATTTACACTTAATGATTAATCACATTAGCAAAGTAAATGATTTGTGAATGGTAATTGATCTAACCTCCGGTGAAAGTATTAAAGGATAAAATAGTTACAAATGATTCAACCCCCCTCTTAGTTGTCTTGTTCACCACCCTTTCTCATCAAGATCTTGGTGTTGCATCAATGCCCTAGTAGTCTACAACTTATCAAGAAATGGAAACCATTTGAAAACAACACCATCCTCCAACACTTGAACTATGTCCTTTAGATGTGGGATATCCACACTATATGACATTGTTTGCAACACCTGCTGCACGATTCCCAAGTTATTCTTCTTAAAATATCACATATGTAACTTCCCTAACTATCTCCTTTATTTTTCAAACATTTAGAAAAGGGACAATAAAGTGAGAGGTGATGTGGTAATTAACTATAATGACAATCAACTACAAAGAAATTTACCCCAAAATTAGCTTGATGACCTTCAAAGATCTAATATTCTCTTTCATGATTACCTTTAGGTACTATTCTATAATATCCCCAAAAAATGTCACTTTCTTTCACAAGCATGTTAAACTAACTAGAGTTTCCATGGTTAAATTTAATACAATAAACAACATGTAACAATACCTATGGTCACTCTATTATTTCATTGGGAAGATATAGCCCATGGTCACACTATCCCACACATTATTCAAGGAGGATATATCTAACAAATATTTCCTTCTCCTGACTTTTTTCCTTCTCATATGCTAGAATCATTAAAATTAAGTGTTGGATTCATGCTAGATCCTAAACATTATACCTAACCATTATTTATCATGCACTGTATACTTCAGATACATATATCATTCAGCAACGCAATGGGAGTGGTTGTATCCTTGCATCATCACCACCTTGTTCCTTAAGTAAAAATGAAATCCTTACTAGATGTGATGTCATCAATCAACTTATTCACCAAATAGTTGGCCTCTTTATTTCCCCCGCTTAATATATAGGTGAAATTATAATCCTCAAGCCTGCCTAGGACATCTAGTCATTTCATTACCATTTTATCTAACTTCTAGTTAACCATTTTTTCCTTGGTCAACATATTAATGATTATTTGGGAATCACCCTTAATAATGATGGTTTATAACTTTCCTTTGATGGTTGTTTCTAGGCCAGGTCAGAGAGAATCCATTTCCATTGAACTATGTTTTCCTTCTAGGATGTGAACTTTCACTTCTTTTATTATTCCTCTTTGTAGTTTTTAAAAATTCAACTCGCACCAAATGGGCCTGTGTTTCCTCTTGAGGCACCATCAAAATTTAGCTTCAACTAACCCTCATTGAGAGGTTTCTAGACTATGATAGCTCTCATGGCCAATTTAGTCCTAATAATGGAAACCCCATTAACAAGGTATTCTATGATTCATTGATTACAATAGGGAGAATGAAAAAAATGACACCATAATTAAGGACTAAATTAATATTTTTTTATGTTATATACCTTCATAACTCAATGAAGTTATTTTTGTATATGTATCCTTTTTTACATGTGATCTAAGTATCCAATCAAAGGGTTTGCATTATAATAAATAATTTTTTATTAGATTGAATGAAAAAAATATTTTATCTTTCAAATAGATTGTGACTCTACAACATATATCTTTTAATTGTCATTTTTAAAAGAAAAGTAATGATGAAATCAAGTAATCTTCTATGATGATGTTGCAATTGATGGTTAAGATACTCAAGTTTTTGTTCTTCCTCACATGATATAAACTTTATTTCATAGAGAAAAAATACACATTTATAAAATAAACGCATATCGGTAAGTGCTTAAATTTAGTTTAAGCTATCATATTTTACTATAATAACTCATTAGAGTTAAGCATGTATTTCTAAATAAATATTATTCTAACTACTCTAGTGACACATTATTTTATTATTCAATTATTTGTACTTCTTATGAGAACCTCTATCTAAATATTAAGGCTAATACAAAGGAGAAATATGAAATAATAAAATATCAAAAATATTTTATTAATTAGTACAAGATGCTTGATCCTAGTCTATAATGTAAAATCAAAATTTTAATCCTAAAATACTAAAAATTTCATCCTCCTATTATTCCTCTTCATGGTATCTACAATCAAATTTTCTCCCTTACATAAATTATTGAAAGAATTCCATGAAATAAATATCTTATAATAAAATTCATATATTTTTTGGGCTTGATACTTATCAAGGGATAGACATGTTGACACATTTTTAGATTTTTTAGATGCGATTATTTTTAAAATAAAGGCATGTGGATATGATCTTTAATTATTTCTCTATATTTAAATCCAAGAGGATGGTATAATAGTTCTTGAACATCATTTTTCCTCTTAGAGAGATATTATGACTACGTCTAATGAGAATTATCCATTTGAAATAGACCCTACTTTTCTTGGATTCTCACATATTCCTAAAGTTCATTATAAAAGTAAATTTGTCCAGCTAGATTTTAGTAGGAAAATTTATGGATTTACTCCTTGATAAAATAAATGATTATTGAATATTAAGTGATTTTCCATAGGTTCTAATTTTGATAATAGTGAGCTTTTGGTCCCAAGTAGGTAGTAACAAGAAATATATTGTGATGTAGGTTGTAATAAGTGCTATATTTTCGAATTTTATTAAAATGAGGTAATTATTATTGCTATTACATAAATTTATAGATATGACGATGAAGAAATTGATTTTTAATATTCTCTTCAATTTAAATACACCGTGTTTTTGGAGGATCATACATATAAAGAATTAGTGGTGATATTTTTCTCTAAAATCATCCTTTATGTTAAAGCTTAAATTATTAGTTAACAATTGTTTATGGTATAGTAGAGGGGAAAATCACTTTTCAATATTGATTTTTATTGAAATTGGATGACCTTTTTAGGAAATTATACATTTTTTGGGGCTAATATTTTTTATGATAAAAATGTGTGTTTATAGGGAAACTGCTAATAAATTTTAATAATAATGAAGATGTGGGTAGAAATTTCAGCTTTTTGTTAATAAGGATGTGAATTCTAAATTATTTTATCCTTTTCTTGATGTTAGTGATAGTAATGGTGACATTAATCATGGAATTTTCTTAGGTATTTATTTAAATGATATTCACTTATATTCTTGAAACAAAGAAAAATAGGTGTACCACAAATGAGATTGACAAATGGGTATGCCTAATTTTTTACTAGTTTTTTCACTCAATTATGATGGTTATAATGCATAAATTGTAATTAGAAATCAAACCTAACCAATACAATAATCAAAAGGAAATTTTTAAGAGGATCAATTATTGTGTACATATTGCAAAAAAAGTTCTTTTTTGGGCCTCAATGAGGATTCATTTTCCCATTAACGAATGGGTCCCTGCTAGGGTTCTAGAATATCAATTTATAGGTTTTGTTCTTCAATGTTTGTACTCCCAGATCCTATGTGTTTAGCTCCCAAAAGTTAGAAATGAATTCTATAGAAGAATTTCCATGATCTTGCAAGAAAGATTGCACCTTTGACAACTTTTTTTCTCCACTTGATCGTTAACCTAAAACCTACAATCACACATCAAAGAGGAGAAAATTGTTAATTGTTAGGGAATAGGGGTTTTCCTTGATCAAACCTCATTTTGTTAATTAAACCTTAAAATGAAACAATGCATAAAGGAATGATGAATTAACAATGTAATTCCACAACTCACTAATCCTCAATTGAACCTTCGAGTACAAATCAACAATCTTACATGAAGTTCCCTCAATGCATGTAGATCTCGATCATATAATTTGACATAAAAAATTTGTTGAATAGGATGTCGAATGCTAGATCAGCACATTAGCTCAACAACATGCATGATGAACTATTCCTTTGACATGATGAAATGGATCTTTGATTGTTGCAATAAAATTTAATAATCTTCCCTTGAATGCCTTATTGAATTCTCTTGAAATTATCTCCATCTCATAAACTTTCTATTAGGACTTGCTCATAAAGTGGTTTAGATGAAACTAGGTGAAATAGCCTTGTATTTATACTTATCTTAAGGTTAAATCCTAAAATTTAAATAACACAAGCCGACATCAGATATAGGTTTTGAAATCATCAAAATACTACCAAAACCATATCCCAAGGAGGGATCCTAAGCTAACTGAGGACCCATTTTCCATAGGGTGAATGGATCCTAACATACTTAAGTAGGACACACCTTAAGAAATATGAAATGTTATGCAAAAAGGGGGTCCTAGGACCTAGTGAGGTCCCATTTGCAAGGTAGTGAATGGGTCCAAGGTCACTAACATAGGACACATTCCTTCTAAAATTAGGTGTTGTTTAATATTGTTTAAGAGTATCAAGATTTATCCCTCATAATCTATAATTAACTATGCTTGGATTTGAATTAAAGGGTCCAATTAACCTCAATAAATTAATAAAGCCCTAGATTAGTGTGAAAGTGTAAAGATACACTTTACAACACCCTAAATAAGGATTCATTAAGTCTCTTTTATCTACAAGGGACCTACACTTCATTGGAATGTGTAAAGCACATTACAACACTAAATTAAGGCAACATTAAGCTTTAATTTAATGTTAAATTTTCCCAAATTAAGTGTGAAAAAGGATTAATGTTTTCTACACTATACTTTTCCCCACCTTTAGTGAGAGTATGACCCCATGTTAGACTCACACTAAAGTAGAAATTCAAGAAACTTAGGTATGCATCAATGACAAAGATACACAATCATACACTATCAAAGACCAAGAAAAGGTCAAGCCTAGACCACCCAACGAGATGTGGAACAGATCTAGACTATCAATTTTTGCACTCAGTCTAGGTATAGGAAATTAAGGCCATCCACTATGTGAGTATCCCTCCAAGAAGGTGGCTTAGTGTGAAATTCATGCCTATGTGTCAACTCTCACTATACTTACCATACCAAAGCTATCCCTCAAATAACTCTGATAAGGTGTTGCTCACATTCCTATCTTTGCATAACAATTTTTGTAGGATTTTGTTCAAAGGGATCTTGCTTCACTAGTGTAATGTCTTCTTATTAGGGAACATCATGCCTAACATCTCCAAGAGAGGATAAGTCAAAGAAATATCACACTATTGGAGGAAATAAAACCGAATGATACCACCAAGAAAAGCATGCATCACAAGAATAAATAAAATTGCACAAAGAATTATGAATGTCGATATGCCCCCACTTTAAAGTAATTTCTAACACAATTTTTGTAAGAAACCTACTTTAAAGTAGAAGGAGACATGGGATTTTATTTGAAAATCTCTATGCCAAGTCATATGCTCCTAAATGAAACTACATCATAAATAAGGGGTTGTCCCCAAAATGCAATACTAAAGATAACTCAGTACATCACTTGTGGGACAACTTAAGGCATGTTGTCCACATCCCAAGCTTGCTCTTATATATACATGGAAGGTAGTCAAATAGAAAAATGAGACAATCAACAAATTCCATATGAGGACAAGGATACCTAACCCCCTTTCCCCCACTTAGTGCAAGATAAGGATGAGTCGAGATGGTTGATATAATGAAAATCAGTATCAATTAGAGGAACTAGGTGCTTCGAGACAAGGAAGAGAACCACAATCCTTGAGATGTTGAATTTTATCACCCAAAACTTTACATCCATTAGTAGAATGAACATGAACTCTATGATATGCAAAAAATGAAATCTTTTTATACCATTTCTTTCATGTTCTTGGAGGGAGAGATGCCAAACAATCTTGGAGAATTCTCGACAGGATACCCTCTTGATCAATAATAGAAGATGTTCCTTTATTTTATGACAAAGATATCTCTTGCTTAGTACAAGGTTCCATACTTACGCAAGACTCTTTATATTGTGAGATTTTGTGTTCTCCTTGAAAGGAGGGTGTAAAATCAAATGAACTCCAATTGTTAGTGTTTTAGGTGATGAAATTGATATTAAGTGAAGGCTTCGTTATTTCCTTCATTTCTTTTGAAGGAAAATAACCAAGAACACTAGTTTTGATTCATTCAAGATGCACTAATGTTAAATTTGGCTAACAAGGTTTCCTAGAAAAATAGGGTTTGTATAAAAATGAATTGATCAAGATGATGAACCTCTAATTTCTACTATAAAGTATCCAATTATGCACAAGATATGATACAAATAACAATAAGAAATCAATCCTAAATGCTATAGCAATAAAAAGGGAAGTTTTGAGAGGCTAGAATGATGTGAACCTTGTTGTAAGAAGGTTGTTTCTAGGTCACAAAGGACTCATTCGCCTTTAGTGGTGAATGGGTCCCTGTTAGGATTTTTGAAACTAAGATCTAGGTTTTATTCCTTAATGTCTTCACTCTCTGATCCTCTGTTATCAAATCTTGAAAACCTATAGAAAATTTTGTAGCCTTATTCCTATTTTCTTGCAATATGAATGAAAACTTAGAAACTTGACAACTTTGATAGTTTTTCTTCAAACTTGTTCTCCACTTGATCTTTCACCTAAAAATTTGAAAACACACATTCAAGAGGATAATTTTTTTTTGATTATTAGTCAGTAGTGCATGAAACATGAATGCTAAAATAATGAAATTAAAGCATGAAACATGAAACAATAAAATGTAGATACCTTGGAAGTTTTCTTGGAATGTAAATTTGCAAACTGACATGAAGTGGCCATGAAGAATGTAGATATTGATCTCAAATTAGATGTGGAACAATGTTTGAAAGTAGATCCTCAATGCTACATCAGTAATCTTAGCTCAACAACATTCTTGAATGAACTATGCCTTTCACATGATGAAATGACCTAGAGTTTTTGCAATAAAATTTTGATAATATTCCTTTGAATACCCTTGAAAATTCTCTTAAAGTGCTCCATAATGCTCTTATAAAGGGTATGTGCAGGATCATGATAGGCCAAAAAGTGGCAATATGATGGGTATGTGGTTGACAAATTTTTTTTTACCCAAAATTGATGAAACGAAAAGGGTTTTTAAAGGATATTCTTAGCTTTTTGCCAATATAAATTATGCTTTATTTTAAGTTTAATAAGTAATTATTATTCACTTTCTATTTGAACTATGACTAATGTCCTAATCGGTAGGCTGATTCAAAAGCATTTATAACTTTCAAATTACATCACATTTTTTGAATCAAAAACATGTGTCACATTCTATTCTTTGCATACTATACAATTAAAAAAAATGAATTTCATGAAGTTTTGACCAAGTTAAGGTTATAAGACATACAATTTTTTATATTTTTTAAAAGTTGTAATAAAAAATTCATAATTAATTATTTACTTGAAATTTTTTTACAAAAAATATGCATCACATAGAGACATGAGTCCTCTACTTATATCTAAAACATTATAAAAAAATATTATCATTTTATTGTGGTTAGGGTGGTTAGACAGACACCTACTTCTTATTTTTTCCTTGAAATTTAAGTACTACTCCATTGAAATTTCAAATTTTCACCAGATATATATATAAACAAACCTAGTATTTTAGAAACTACATTCAATTTTCTACATATTCTATTCTTACATATTTTTGAAATAATATAGATAACTTATTGAAATTTTTATGTCAAGTTTCCTAACTTTGATTTTTTTCATTTTTTTGCCACTTAATGGCCTATTTTTTCCATGATGATCCTGCACATACCCAAGTATTAGGATTATCTCTTGAAAGTCTTAGATTACTTTGTAGATGAAACTATGTGAATTATCCCAAAAATTCAAATAATCCAAGATGAAACCAGATCTAGGATTGAAAATCATTATGATCCCACCACAATTAAATTCAAAAAGGTGTGTCCTATGTGAGGAGGACCCATTAAATACTAAAGGAAAATGGGTCTTAGCACAACCTTATAGGACCATGCTTTGGAGGGGATGAAATAACATAAAAAAACCACCTCTAAAATGCAAAGAAAGGGGTGTCCTATGTAGAGAGAACCCATACCACTAAATATGAATGGGTCCTAGCACACTTTCTAGGACATCAAATTTTCCAAATTAAAATTCATGCAATTGGATTATTGGGTGTCATGCTAGATCCTTTGGAAAGTGTCATTAATAAGGCTTAAATTTTAATTAAAGGGGCCAATTAAGCTCAATTAACCATAGTTAACTAATGAAACCCTAGATAAGTGTTGAAGTGCATAACAACACTTTACAACACCCTAAATAAGGTACAATTTAAATACATTTTAGTTAAAAAGGGCCCTCCATGAATGTGAATGTTTACAATACATTAGAACACTAAATCAAGGCATTATTAGGTTAATCTTATGTCAATTATATTCCAAAATTAAGTGTAAAAAGGGTTGCTTTTTTCTACTCTACATTTTCCCCCCACTTTAGTGAGTGTTTCCGCATGGAAAACTCACACTAAAGTAGACATTCAAGAAACTTTAGTATGTAGCAATAACAAAGGTATGTAATCATACCCTATCAAAAGCCAAGAAAAATAAAGAAAAACAAATGATCAAGTACAACTGTTTCAAAACAATGTCTATTGAGGTTGTTTGTCTGTAACATTTGTTGTTCACTCTAGGGTAGTGGGACCTCAGCCTGTCCACTAGGTGAGTTATCCCAAACATGCTTGCTCACTCTGGGTAGTAGAACCTCATTCTATCCACTATGTGAGTTATCCCAATCATGTGTGATCACTCTGGGGTAGTGGAAGCCCAATATGTCCACTAGGTGAGTTATCCTAATTATGGGTGCTCACTATTGGGTAGTGGAACCCCATTTTTTCCACTAGGTAAGTTATTTCAATCATGCTTTCTCACTCTACAGTAGTGGAATATTAGTCGTTCCACTGGGTGAGTTATCCCAATGAGGTGACCAAGCATACCGAAGTTATCCTCTTGAAAATGTTGATAAGGCACCACAATGTATTGATTTTTCTATGCTTCTAAATTTCATGTCTATAATTTTTTGCTAGAGGGTATTTTTCTTTGTTCATGTAATGTCTTCTTAGGGAAAATTGTGCCTAATGTCTCAAAGAGAGGAAAATTCAAGAATATCGGATCGCCACTTATGGGATTCCTCTCACTTCGTATCATGCCACCAACGATGATTGTATGCTTAGAAATATCACACTCTTAGAGGTCATCAAACCTAATGACACCACCAAGAAAAGGATACGTCACAAGAAAAAAATAAAATTATGCCATGAAATATATTGAAAGATGTCATCAATGTATGCCCCCACTTTAAAGCATTTTCTAACACCATTACTATGAGAAATTTCTTTATAGTATCCAGTGTTTTAACCTAAGACATGAGAGGGTATGTGTAGGATCCAGATGGGCCAAAAAGTGGTGATATGATGGGTATGTGTAGGGTATGTGGCTAACAACTTTATTTTTACCCAAAATTGATCAAACAAAAAGGGTTTTTAAAGGAGATTCTCATCTTTCCACCAATATAAATTATGCTTTACTTTGAATTTAATAAATTATTATTATTCATTTTCTATTTGAATTACAACTAAAGTCCTGATTGACAGGTTGATTGAAAAACATCTATAGCTTTCAAAAGGTATCATATTTTTTTAATCCAAAACATGCATCACATTCTATGCTTCGCATACTATAGGATTAAAAAAAAATGAATTTCATGAAGTTTTGACCAAGTTAAGGTGGTTAGACATACGAGTTTTTTATATTTTTTAAAAGTTGTAATTAAAAATTCATAATTAATTATTTACTTGGAAAAAAATTACAAAAAAGTATGCATCACATCAGGACACGAATCCTCTACTTATATCTAAATTATTATAGAAAAATATTATCATTTATTATGGTTACCTACTTCTTATTTTCCCTAAAATTTAATTACTACTACATTGAAATTTCAGATTTTAGTAGTTTAAAACTGCATTCAATTTGATACAAATTCTATTCTTACATATGTTTGAAATAATATAGATAACTTATTCAATTTTTTACGTCAAGTTGTCGAACTCTAATTTTTATAAAAAATTTTCCACTTAAGTACCTATTTTTTGCATGATGATCCTGCACATACCCAAGAGCTTTCCTCAAAAAACCCTATGCCAAGTCATATGTTTCTAAAATAAAGCTATGCCATGAAATAGAAAGGAAGGGTTTCCCCCAAAAATACATAAGGTATCTATGGATTTGGGGTCAATATTTCTTTGGTACATTATTATTTAATAACTCAAAACTATCATCATTCCCCAAATAATCATAGAACTAGAAGAATGACACAAAGATATTAAAAAAAAAGAAAAATCCTTTCAGGTGAACATGGAAGAGACCTAAATGACTCAATTCCTTGCATCATCCCAAATAGGAAAACACAAGACAAATGAAAAAGATAAAGCAAAATATTTTGGGTCAACATGGAAGAGTCCTAAATGTCTCGATGCCTTGCGTCATCCCAAAAAGGAAAACACAAGACAAATGAAAAAGATAGAGGAAAATATTTTGGGTCCACATGGAAGAGACCTAAATTTTGCAATGCCTTATGCCATCCCCAAAAGGAAAACACAAGAAAAAATGAAAAATAAAAAGGAAATATTTTAAGTCAAGATGGAAGAGACCTACATGTCTCTACACCTTGCGTCAGCTCCAAAAGGAAAACATAAGATGAGTAAAAAATGCCTATGACATAGAGAATAAGGTAGGTACATGTAGAGGAAAGGATGGAAGGAGAGAGATATAGATCAAATGAAACATCATGATGGATAAAATTACGCACATGCAAGAACATAAAGAAACTTGAAAAATAAAAATAACTAGTTAGGAACATGTGAGCCAACCTAAAGCAGCTCATCTACATTCCAATCTTGGTCTATATAAATGAAAGGTAGATAACTAGCTAAAGGAACAATATCAAGTTCCAAACTAGGGGAATCACCAAGTTCAACACTCTTTTTAGGAGATTTTTCATTTAAGTTCATTTAAGAAAAAAATGTGTTGAATTCATCATGCACTTCATCATCAATTTTTGCAATATCAATGTCATCATCTAGATTCATCACAATGGAAGGTTGAATGGAAATGTCCATGAAATATTCTTATTTATGTTGTAGCGAGGGTATAGGATCATCATGCATTGCTTTAGGTAAGTTTAAATTTTTATTTTCTATGTTTTCCTTTTTTTCTTTTTTTTTTCTATAACCTACAAGCAATAGCACTACATCTACGCCTACACTCTCTAGCACTTCAATTCTATTTCAATCTATTGTCATTTTTTGTTTTTGTAAGAGTGGGTTTATCAATCATAGGTTCCATCTCTTCTGTGGGAGGAATGGAAGAAACAATAGGAGGTTGTTCAAATTCTTTCTCTTTAACTTTGTAATTTTTTTTAATTTTAGGAAGGATGATGATATTTCTTTTGCTATATCTTGGTCTCTTAGGAAATTGCAGGAAGACTTGTTATTGGTTATTATTGGATAATCATAAGGGATTTTGGTTCAATCATTACTTTGTAAAGGATAAGTGGTTCAGTTATAATTTGAGGCATGTTTTAAAGGGATAATTATGCTATTTTCTTTTCCTTAAAATTTTGATATGATTTGAAATAGAAATCCTCATGGGGGTTAAAAGGTTACATAGGCTCAGGCCAAAAGAAATCTATTGAAAAGTTTCTTTAGGCTGATGCATGATTAAATCCACTATAATGCATAGTAAAGATATCATTACCAAATGGAAAATTTACAGATTTATACACAAAGAAAGGGAAAAAATTCATGGAGCAAAGCCATGGATAGCCTAACTTCACATGAAATTTGTTCAATTGCAGGATCGTGGTGAATGAGACATTTAATGTTTTTAGTAGGACATTTAAAGGGATATCTATTAAGAAAATCATAGGGCAATAAAAACCATTATGCATCATGATCCATCCTTTTGGTTTATCATATGTTTCTTGATAGAGTTCATGCACATATAATAATTCTTTAGTGATCACATTCTCTGCACAAACTTGATCAATTGATGCCCCATTAGTGGGCTTATCATTAATTCAACCAGCTATGTAAAGAGGACCATTTGGGGAATGTTTAAGTATATCATTTTTTGAGAAAGCAATATCAAGAGGATTCCTAGTCGAGCCCTTATGAGGTCTAGCTTCAATAAATGTTACCATTTTAATTAGTTTTTCTTTGTTGATATCTTGTGTGTTTTCATCATCTATGTCGACATTCATCACATCATTCTTCATTTCACTAGCTTCAATAAGGTTGAATGTGGAATACATGTCATTATTTTCTTTCTTATTCCAGTACTCATGAATGAAGTAGCTAAGGCTATAGAAATTTGTGTTTCATTTCAAGTTTTAAGCACTTTCCTTAAATTTTGTATAATAGGAACCATGCTAATGTCTATGCATTCACTAAGGATATGGGCTTGTAATTTTTCTAGTGTATCATCTTTTTTTTTATTTCATCTTGCAAGATCTAAATAACATCATGTGTATTGGTTGTAGGAGGTGAAGTCATAGGAAATGAAGTATGCAAACTATGAGCCATAGAGGGTTGATTATCAATACTATCAGAAAGAGAGCCAGAAAATCCAAGATCCAAAATGAGTGAAATATTATGGGATGGCATGAGTGTTGAACTACATCTTACAATAGTATTGCTAATAGGAAACCAAGTTCTAAATATCATACAAGTATTACAAACCTAGTGTGAAAACCCTAAGTGGAAGGAGGCAATGCAATGACCTAGAATGTGATACAATTTTTAGATTCTAAGCAATGCAATTTACTAGTCAGTCAATACCATAAACTAAAATGAAATGTTGTAAATGCAATTTTTGAATTTTGAAAATGCACTAAATGAAGAAAATTAAGCTAGATTCACTAAATTTGATGAGACAACAAATCAAAAAAATGAAACATGAAAGTAATAGCAGCAAAAAAGAGCCTAAATTTGAGATTTCAATTTCTAGAAAATGTAGATTAGGATCTATCAAGGACTCATTCACCACTAAGGGTGAATGGGTCCTGGTTAAGTAGTTTTGAGATGTTTTTTCTAGTTTCTAAGTATTTTTTAATGCATTTTAGATACCAAAAAGTTTGGGTCAAGCCTGATTAAGGACTCATTCACCAGTAAGGGTGAATAGGTCCTTGATTAGGGCTCTTAAACTATTTTTGAATGACTTTTAAGTTTTCTACAATATCTTTCAGTTCTAGGTCTGAGACAGTAACTTTTACTTTCATATTTTCTAAAAATGCAATGTGAAAATGATGAATGCAATAACCTAAATTGAAAAGCAATGTTGTTTTGATTTTCAAATACAAATGGTATGTAAAATGACTGATTTGTTTTTGTATTTTTTAGATTGATGAAATGTAAAATAATGCAATTCTAAACCCTAAATGAGATCCAAGTTTGAATGCAAAGTAAGAAACCCTAAATGAGATCTAATTCAATGAACATTTGATGTAAATGAATGCAAGATCTAACTTAGAATGCAAGAATAGACTTCCAAAATTAGAGAATTACAATGTTCAATAGGCCAGGTTCACCATTATGTTTAGGGGAATGATGTATTACATGAGGGATTCACACTCAACATACTATAGGCTTCACAACAATGGATTTCACTCCTCAAGGAAATCATCTTTCAAGGCAACTTCCCTTCACAAGGCCACTTTTGGATTACAACCTCACAAACCTAAACAAGGTTACACACACACTTCCTCCACTTCAAATACTACAACTTACTCAACCAACTCCCTCCAAGAACCTTCATACACCCATTAATGGTTCCTCCCTTTCAAACTATCTTCAATGTGCAATAATGGCACTTCTTAAAAACAAACCCCAACTTTTATCTTCCAGAAAAAAACACCCAATTCAACACTTGGGACAAATTCAAAAGGGTTGACACAACATGAAAGAACTCATCATACACCCCAAGAGCACAAATTTCCTATTTTGGTGAGCATTCCTTCATAACCTGATTTCAATGCTTTTAGGTCTCTTAAATTGACTGTCATAGCTTTACTCTCAAGAAATGTACTGCAACCTAGAACCAATCACACATTAGGATACCTTTTTCTTCTTCTTCAAAATATATTTCAAAATAGGTTATGGGTCTTTTGTAGTATAAGGCTCAAATCTAGTTGTCTCAGTCCAGAATTAGGCCTAACTAGGCTTGGGTTACATAGGCGTCTACTGGTTGTCTCATTTATATGCTCAATTTCTCATCACAAACACTTGAAAAATTATTCATATGGTATGCTAATGCTTCTCCAATGGTTTCCCACTCTTCTCCAATGTGTTTTCACCAAACCCTAGGCTCTAGGCTCCTTGACTAATCACAAAACTTTATTTTACAAAATAGGAATTATTGTATCCATCCAAAATCTTATCTTCACATCATGTGGCTTGGAGATATCTTAGAATACATATATATCCTTCTATACAACCATTTTTAGGAGGTTTCAATGACTGTAAATGAAGAAATGTAGTTTTGAATGACTGTTGTGACCCTAAACTAGGGTTTTAACTTGTTTCCAAAAAATTACAATATCTTTCTCTAAATTTCATCACTTTACATGAAACTAACTTTACTTTGAAGCTTATTGAAATTATTTTGACATGCAATCATTTATAAATGAACTTATTCCTGTACAAGGTCATACAATACATGAGAACAACAAAATTTCTATAGAAAAATGAAAGAAAACGATGCTTTTCGATATTCAAATTCAAAATTACAATCACCCAACACTCTTCAAATGTTCACAAGGAATTTTCAATGAATTACAAGAATAATCCTTTAGTTTCCAACTGCTTCCCAAGGAAAGAAACCAACTTGACTCTTCACCTTCCCAAATTTGCACTTTTTTTGTAATTTTACAGTTTTACATTATGACAACTTTTGAAAACATTAACATCTTTTCAAAATGGACACAAAACTTTACCATTGAATCCATAGTGACCTTAACATATGAAAAATGGTCTCTTGGACCTTATTTCCATGTTGAAACATCACAATTGAACAAAAAACAAGAGTTGCCTCATGGACGCATGAAGTTGTCATGGTGCTCCTACACCAACCTTCCAGCCAAAAGAAATTCCAAGCCCTCTTGGATTCAAGGTAGTAACATGTCATCATACTATATATGCTCCTCTTTGAAACAACTCCAATTGGTCTTGATTTTCACCTTTGGTTTCAACTTGTCAAACCAAACAAACCTCCTACCTGTCTTGTCACCTAGAATCAGATCCTCCATGCTTTGATGTATCCCAATTTCTACCTCAACACCTTGTCCTCCTTTCATTTTGAACTTTTGTTTTTTTCCCATCAAAATTGCTATCATAACAAGGAAGTGATAGATTATTTCCTTAGCATTTTACCTTTGCAAAGTAACAGTGATCTCTTCATCCTTGATCTTCATGTCTTTTCTCAGGTTCTCTATTTCAATTGTCTAATCAGGCCTACAAACCTTTGTTTTGATAGTATCAAACTACCTAATGACCTCCTTTGCCACCAAAGCACAAAGCACTATTCCTAATATGATTTCACCATGCCTTTCTAGCCCATTTTGAGGCTTCCTAAGGAATTCATTCTTGAATTTCTCTATCTCAGACCTTGATATCAGCATATCATCTTCTCCCTTCAACTTTGAATCATTCCTTACTATCTGCACCTCCTCTTCTTCTTGCCTTCTATTTGTTGTCCTTTCTTGTATTCTTCTTCTATGTAAAATTTTCTTAATGGGCCATACAACTTTCTTCTATATTTTCAAGTTCCAACTTTGCAACTATTGTATCTTCATTTGGAACTTCAAATCTATTCTTTCTATAGCATGTTTTAGTTTTTCTATCTCTTTCTCACTCTCTATTTACCTCATCTTTTCCCCTTTCCTCTTCCTCTCTTTTTCTTCTTGATTCTTCTTTTGTGAACCATCTTCCTACAAGTTCCTTATCAAAAAATTCATCTTCTCTACAAGTAAGTTCCTCTCACCTGCTTCCTCTTCTCCTAGCCTCACCTAGGTCTCTTCTCTTTTCTTCTACCTAGTCTTCTGGGAACTAGGTTCTCTCTTCAACCTACACAAACACAAACACAGAAATACCAAAATCTCTTGCTGAGACCTTATGGGCTCTTATTCCAATTGACGCAGTACATGAGGGATTCACACTTAATCTACTATAGGATTACTTCACAACAATGGGTTTCACTCAAGGAAATCATCTTTCAAGGAAATTTCTCTTCACAAGGCCACTTTCGGTTTACAACCTCACAAATCTAAACAAGGTTACACATACACTTCCTCCACTTCAAAGACTCCAACTTACTCAACCAAATCCCTCCAAGAACCTTCATACACCCATTAATGGTTCCTCCCTTTCAGACTATCTTCAATTTGCAATAATGGCACTTCTTAACCACAAACCCCAAATTTTATCTTCAAGACATAAAAACCAAATACAACACTTGGGATGACTTCAATAAGGTTGAGAAAACATGAAAACACTCATCATACACCCAAACAACACAAATTTCCTATTCTGGTTACAATTCCTTCATAACCTAATTTCAATGCTTGTAGGTCTCCTAAACTAGCTGTCAGAGCTTTAATCTCATGACATGCACTAAAAGCCAAAACCAATCACACATTAGGATACCTTTTTTTCTTGTTCAAAACATATTCCAAAATGGGTTATGGGTCTTTTGTAATATAAGGCTCAAATCTTGTTGTCTCAATCCATAATTAGGCCTAATTAGGATTTGGTTACACAGGGGTCTACTGGATCTCTCATTTCTAGGCTCAATTTCTTCTCACCAATACTTCAAAAATTCTTTCACTGGGAAGTAGTTGGGAACCAAAGTGTTATTCTTGTAATGCATTTTGAGAGGCTAGAATGATGTGTACCCTATTGTAAGTAGATTTTTTTTGGTCACAAAGGACTCATTCACCTTTATTGGAGAATAGGTCCCTATTAGGGTTTCTAAATTGAGATCTAGGTTCTATTCCTTGATGTATACACTCCTAGATCCTCAGTTATTAGCTTCCAAAAAACTTGTTGATTGTTATTGAATAGACGCTTTCTGAAGTCAAACCCCTTTTAGGTAATTCAACCAAATGATGGAATAATGAAATTGATGATTGAAACATGAAACAATGAAATATAGATACCTTAGAAGTTGTCTTGGAATGTAAATTTTCAAACTAACATGAAGTGTCCATGAAGAATGTAGATCTTGATCTCAAATTAGATGTGGAACAATGCTTGCAAGTAGATCCTCAATGCTACATCAATAATCTTAGCTCAACAACATGTTTGAATGCATGATGCATTTGACATGATGAAATGACCTTGAATTTTTGCAATAAACTCTTGATAATCTACCTTTAAATTCCCTTGAAAATGCTCTTAAAGTGCTCTATAATGCTCTTGTAAAGTATTAGGATGCTCTCCTAAAAGTCTTAGATTAATTGTTAGATGAAACTATGTGAATTAACCTCACATCTATACTAAATCTAAGAATTAATCCCAAAATTCAAATAATTCAAGCTCACACCAGATCTAGGATTGAAAATCATTATGATCCCACCATAATTAAATTCAAAAAGGGGTGTCCTATGTGAAGAGGACACGTTTTCCACTAAAGGAAAATGGGTTCTAGAACAACTTTCTAGGACCATCCTTTGATGAGATGAAATAACATTAAAAACCCACCTTAAAAATGAAAAGAAAGGGGTGTCCTACGTGGATAGGATCCATTCACCACTACAAGTGAATGCGTCCTAGAATTGTTTTCTAGGACCTCAAATTTTCCAAGTTAAGTGTAATGCAATTTGATTATTGGACATTGGGGTAGATCCTTTGGAAAGTGTCATTAATAAGGCTTAAATTTGAATTAAAGGGGATAATTAAGCTCAACTAACCATAATTAACTAATGAAACTCTAGATAAGTGTGAAAGTGTACTACAATGATTTACAACACCCTAAACAAGGTACAATATAAGTACATTTTAGTTAAAAAGAGCCCTGGATTAATGTGAATGTGTAAAACACATTACAACACTAAATCAAGGCATTATTAGGTTAATCTTATGTTAATTATTCCTAAATTAAGTGTGAAAAATAGTTACTTTTTTCTACACTAGCAGAAGAATATTTTGTAAGAGTGCTGATATTGAGTGAAGGTTTTTTTACTTCTTTCGAGGGACAATAACCAAGACTACTAGTCATTTATTGTGTGCGAGGATTTATAGGGACACACATACCTTGTTGTCTAGCACCAAATAATTTTCCACCATAACCAAGTTGTTTCATAAGTTCATAACCTCTTCCAAAAATACTTTTCATTCCTTTTGGATTCAATGATTGTTCATAATGGACTTCATCAAATTTTGTTGTCTAATTTGTTTTTTCTTGTAAAGTGGTTGAGGTGGATGCTTTTAAATTTATTTTTTTATATAACCACTTTTTCTTTTCTCTTTTCAAACTATTTATTTATGATCTTGTACTCTCCCATGAATTTAGGTGTGAAATATAAGAAATGTGAGGTATCTTCTAACAAGTTAGTGACTTCGTCAATGTTCTTCTTGTGTTCTTATTCCTTCATGACTTCAAATTTTGCAATTGATTTACATTCTTTCAAGGGATCTCGTCCTTCCCTCAACAATCAAACAACTTCTAGGTTCAGGATAGCTTTGATTGTGTAAACTTTATTTTTGTAGATATACTTCATTTTACAATGAAGAGTCGAAGGAACCCCATTCATGAAATGAATCCATGGCCTTCCTAAAATAAGATTATATGAAAGACCAATGAAGTATCACATGGATTGAAGTTATTTATTTTACTTTCCCAAATTTAATAGATAATGTAATCACACCAAGTTTTTTTTTTCATACATTATCAAACCCATGAATAGATAAAGAATCGGGTTGAATTTGGATTTTTCCTACTCTAATCTTGTTGAAAATTTTTATGCTACATAAATTAAGGGTTGAGTCACTGTCAACAAGAATTATTTTTATCCCTTTTTTATTAAACTAGGCTATTATCTTGAATGCTCCATTTTGTTTTTGCACTTCTAACAAAGGTAACTCATCTCAGTGATGGAAAATAATGTCTAAGTTGACAAAAGTTATGGCTTAAATTTTGGCTTCCACATTAGTTTGTTGCGCATTAGGAGGAGTTGGAACTTGTTGTAAAGCACTTTGAAGCATGTTATGATAACTAAGTGAGGCTTGAATAAGGTCCCATAAGGATAGCTTAGCAAGAGTATTCTTAAGTTGTTCAAAAAGATCATACTCCTTTCCACTATGTGAGGGAAAATGAGAAGCACTAGGTAAGATAGGTTGAGGAAATGGGAGGGATGTTGGAATTGTTTTGCATTGTTGTGGATTAAACCTAGTGTTATGTGTATGACCGATAGTATTGTAACTCAATTATTGTTGAACATTATCATTATCAAGTTTCCTTTTAGGTGGTTATAAGATAAGCATAGGTTTATTTTGAACTTGTGGTTGTTGTGAGGGTGGGTATATGGTAAGAAGTGGATCAAGAAACCATTTCAAGGTATATCTAATTTGAATAACCTAAAAATGATTGTACTTATTTTCATGTTCTCTTGGTGAAGGGGGGTCTAATGTCACTTGATCATCTTCATCAAAGGAAGCCTCATCATTATTATTGTCATTTTCATCCACTATGATATCTTCCTTAGTAGGAGATTTTTTAGAAGAGCAACAAACTAGATATCCATGACATTCATAGTTTGGTTTTTCTAAAATAACTTCATCAAAAATAAGGGAGTTATCAGTGGTTGGATTTTCTTCCTTATCAATGATGGTATCCTATTTTTCAATATTTTTTTCGCTACAGGAAGAGAGACAAATAGGAATCTGATAACTCTCATTGGCTTGATCTTCTAACACCAAAATATTTTCTTCACAAATAGGAGAGATATTGGGAGAAGAAAAAGTTTGATTTTCATGATTATCCACCATTGTATTCTCCTTCACTAAAGCATTCTCATAAGTGGAATGGGTGAACTATTTCTTAGCATGCTTAGAAAGGTAAGATATTGTAGACATACAAAATAAGCATACATGTAAATCCAATAGTTTAATCAAATAACCTTCATTTCATCCTTCAAATTAAATAAATCTACTTCATCATTAAATCATTTAAATAAATCAATTAAATCTTAAAATTTTATTAATTAACCTTTATCTTACATCATCCTTTAATTAAATAAACTAATCTTTATTTAATTAAAATCCTAAAGTCATATTTCTCCCTCTTGATTTAAATAAATCAAATATTCATGTCAAAAGGGTCAAACTCACCTAATCATCACTTAATCTAATCTAATCATAATTAACCTAACCTAACCACCCATCACACCCTCTAGCTTTTCCCACTTGCACAAATAAATCAATTTATTAATTTATTAAAATCCTTATTTTCTTTCAACTTGGCATAAAAAATAGAATATTCCCTCAAGTTTTAAAATGAGGACAAGTTGACTTGTCCCTTCCAACATTGCATTAACTTATCATTTTCAAGTCCCCCTCTCAACATTTATTTCACAAATTTTAATTTGAATCTCCCTCTCTTGGGCACATTGGCCAAAACTTTCACATCCCTCAACCTATGGCAAGTTGACAAGTGGCCACTTTTCATTGGTTTGTCTTTAGTCCCACATTCATCCATTTGGCCATTCTATCATCAAGATAAATCTATAAATAAAGGGCTTAATCTTCATCAACTCATCTACATCTTCATGCAAAGTTACTTTCTTGATTTGAGAACTAATTTTTCTCTTCATCATAGTGCATTGCATCATTTCAGTTTTTAGCAAGGATTGGGAAAGGGTCATTAGCAAATTTGACACCAATCCACTATGGAATAGGTACTTGTTATGCTTTCATAATGTCTTTAGATTTCTCTTGTTATTTGTTGCATTTTTAAGCATTCACATGTTATTTCATAGGAGCATTTTGATGAATTTGTAGACCACTAACCCATGCTTGAAGTTTTAAGTGTTTGCAGATTTCAATAGGTTCTCACATATGGTGCTAGAAGAAGGGCTATGCATTCTGGTTTTAGCAATCAACTTTACATTTGTGGAATTCAGTTTTACGTTTGCTAAATCCATTCAGTTTTAAAGTCTTTTCAAATTGACATTGTATTCTGGTTTTAGCATTGGAATTCAATTTTAAGTTTGTTAAACGCATTTAGGTTTTTTTTTCAAAAAGAGTTTCAAAGTCATTGCATTCTAGTTTTAGCAATCAGCTTTATGCCTATGGGATTTAGTTTTGCACCTGCTAAATGCATTTAGTTTTAAATTATTTTTCAAAATGACTTTGTAATAGTTGGCTTTACACCTGCCCACTGCATTACTTTGAAAACATTCTAAGATGTGTTGGAGGTGCATCCTTTACCCCTACTGATTGTAATGGATTAAAGAACTTTTAATTGTTGTTTTATACACACCTACACCCAATTTGGTGTTGATTCCACAACAAGGAATAGGAGTGGAAGTCTTGTGTTGGGTCAAACCACAAGTAGAGCCTCTGCTCTTGATTGCCAACTCCCTTTGAGTAAACATTAGTCTGCACAATGTATGGCTCCCCAGACTTGTTGCCTAAAAATTTGAAGTCGAATTCATCATGTTCATCACCTTACAAAGACATATAGAAGGTTGTAATAGTGTCTGCTTAGTCCCCTGCAACAAGCTTGATCTTCGCATTTTCCTTTCGGAAGAGGTATGTGCTTTTGGAAGCAAATGCCGCACCAGAAATGTTGTTGAGCTTAAGCTTGAGCATTTGTCCCTCATACATGACATGATCCTCTGTCCAACTGGGGTAGAAGAAGTCATTGAATTATGCAAAATATGAACCCCCCACACTCACTAAGAAAATGAGGGTGAGAAAAACCCACCAGCATATACTCTTCCCAGTGGCAGCCATGGAAAGTAATCACTGTGATCGTAGTAATAAGGAGCCTCTACCCTACAATTTATATACTCAGAGCTGGAGGAACTATAGGGTAGAATGCCAGTCAAGGTGAACTCCTGTTGAATTCTAGCAAAGTTTATAGGAATCATTTTTTTTACTTGCCCTTTTGAGTTTAATTTAAAAGCCTTTCAAAGGTCTCTTAGACACATCATTACACCTACCACTTACATTAGCTTTGAAATCTCTTCAAATGCCTTCACTACGTGGCTTTGTACCTCTCGATGACACTTGCTCGAAAATATTTAAAGCCTTTTTCAAATTTTATGCATAGCCTTACACCCATAGAATGGCATGGGACCACATTTCTCTAAGGCATTTTGTCAAATAATCTGCATGCCTTGCAGACCACAAGAACACATTCTTTCAGCCATTCTGTCAAATAGTTTGCTATGAATATATGAACGTTTTTTGTTTTTTCTTGGCAGTTACTAAATAATAGAGTGCCCAGAGGATAATGAGTACATTAGAGAAGGTGTTGTTGGAATTATTGCAAAGGTTGGTGTCTCGATTGTAGAACAAATGACAAAGATAGCTAGCTCAGTAGATATTTTTCTTGAAACACTATGCGTAAAGACTGATCGCATATTTCCATTATGTGCTAGCATAGAACCTGGGTCACATGCGAGACTGAAAAACAAATCAAATAATTCAAACTATTCTCTTCTAACGCATACAAAAAGTTAAATGTGTTGAATGTTGATGTTTGGATCTAACCTCTCAGTAATGTATGCATTAATGGCTCGACGCGTTTCTGATCTTTGATGCGCGGGGTTTGCATCACTTTAAATGTGTTAGATTCAAATCTTCTCTTTTGTTAAAGTTCATTTAGAGTGCATGTCACCTTTTACTTCATGCGGTTGGTTTAGTCTTCATCTGATCTGGATATTTCTTTTGAGGCGCTTGATATTCACTTAATGTTGGTGTCCGCTAGAAGTTCCCATGCACAATATATTTTCAGTTGCAGACTATATCAAAAATGGTGTTTCATTTTAACTCACCAGTTGTTATAACATTATGTGCTAGATTCGGTTTGTCTTGATTCTGACATTGAGACTGTAAATTGAAATTTTCAAACAAAACTAGTTTTAAAACAAATCATAATCATGTTTTTTTGAGGATAACAGGTAGTCATAGTACTTCAAATTTTTCAAAATTCTCTGCATATACCCCAAGTGAACAAAATTAAATCGATCTTTTTTGCTTCCATAAATTTTGACAATTCTAAAATGTCTATAGAAATCAATTGGCCTCGAAATAAAAAACTTGTCTGGTTACTTTAACGTTGGATTTTTATTTTTTTACTTTTCTAACTTTAGATCTTTTGTTTTAAGTTTAGTTTTTAAAGTTCTGATTACTTGTATTTTAATTTTAGATTAATTCTATTTTAACCGTAGTTTTTTTTTAAATTTAGTATTAGCTTTTAATCTTTAGATTTTTATTTTTATTTTTAAAAGTTAGTGCTTAACTTTTGACATTAGCTTGTAATTTTAGATTAATTCACTATTAATGCAGAATAGTTTTTTATATTTTTTAATTTAGATCAATCCAAATTTTAGAGTAGATTTTAATTCAGATTAGTTTTTAATTTTAGAATCTAGACAAGATTTTAGTTTTTAATATGGTTGAAGGGGATTGTGGAAAGCAAGATTTCTATTAATGATTCAGTTATTTTCATCAACCTTTTCCTTGAAATCAATGCTTGAAGCAATCTTAATTTGACCTTTGTATAATTATTATTTTTTTTCTTTTTTCTACATATAGGAAAATGAAGGAAAGAAAAAGGAAAACGAAGCAGAACAAAGAAGGCGAAAGGACAAACGAAAGGAGGAGAAGTAATGAAGATGATGTCTTGAAAGATTAAAGTTTTTTTTAACACTTTAGTGTTTGTTTAAACACTTTTCATGAAATTGCTATCTTTTCTTTCTTAGGACACTAATTTTCATTTGGGTTTAAAAATAATATTTCAAATTCTTCTTGCAAAGGCTAAAATGAACATTAGGAATACCACTTACTAGATTTTGTTTCTTGGATTAACCATTGAATAAAGTATCTCTCACTCATCTTTTGGTGCTTAAAAAGAACTCACATTTTGCATTTTGGATATAAAAAGAACAAGTGAAACTTTGTTTTTCGTGAAAGCTTACTTAAACTAAAGGTATTGAAAAGGGACATATGCACTTCTCTCGCACTTTATAGTGATCTTCAGAATCAAAAGGCCTTTTTCATGACTTTAGGGTGAGATAAGGCAATCACCTCTACACTTCGATTTAGGTTTAAAATTGAACAGGATCTTGTGCGAGTGTGAGTGGGGGCATTATTGTGTATATTCTCTCTCTTTCTTGCCATCAAAGATTGATCTAGCTACGAATTTTGTCTTTACTCACTTTTTTTTATCCTAGAGGGCTTGCCTTGGGGAAAAAGTACTCACCCAAGGGAATGACTCAACAAGTAACACTCTAAAGCCAAGAGTATTTCCAGCTAGGATATAAATGTGGGTATTGGAAGAAATGCCAATATCACGCAGTTGATTCCGACAAGATGGATCCGAAAGGGGACTCTTGCTGTATGGGTCAATCTCGACGAACGGAAAGTCCTTACTAGAACCCATGTGCTAGAATTTTCCAAAATCCTTTAATCTATTTGTTGGTGCAAGAACGGTCATTCTGAAGCCACCCCACACTTTTACGGTCTCTAGTAGAAATGGAAAACATGCCATGGGAGTTTCATGGGTGTTGATGCTTGGATGCCCCGTATAAGTGAGTGTCATGGAGGGGAGCCAGTGGGGTCAAGCATCTAACCATTCGCTAAAGATAAGCGTAGCTAGACTTGTCCAAGTGGGAATCCAACAAATATTGTCTTACACATCCATAGGGTTTGTACTTGCTCTTGGTTTCAAAACGTAGTGCTTTGACCAAAAATTTTTGAAAACAAACATTTAACATGATCCTCAAAATTTCAAACCCTTTAGGAGGAAAATACCATTGATCAAATTCTAGTGTTATTGCTTTCCCTTGGGATTACATCCTTAGAGGTTTCTAAGCACTTGAATTTACATCTCAATTTTCCCACTAAAGTTAAAAAATAGGTAACCCTGGCCTTAATTTCATCAAAGTTTCACACAATATACCTTGTGAAATGAGACGAAGTTGAGACATTGGACATTTAGTTTGAAAACTAATCGAGAATTGTTTGTGGTAAAAATAATCCATTAAGCAAAGATTAAAAAAATTGGACCCCACACATGTGTCTCTAATGATTTCACACAAAATCAAGATCAAGAAACCAAAGGTGAAAGCCCTTAGTCTAAAATCCCATCAAGAACATCTCTCTATGTTATACGAAGTCAGACAAAGACTACTTTTCAACTTTTAGAAAAAGGCTTTAAAGAACAATCCTAGTTTGTATTCATTTTATTACTGCCAAAACCCAAATCTGTTTAGAGAGTTTGAACATCTTGTTTAGAGAAAAGCTTGTTCTTCAATACGTAGGTCTAGGCAAACAAAGTGTCTTTTTTAGGTTCATCTTAGGATCAAAGAAAATCAGAATATTTTTCATCCATCCTTCAAAACATCAAAACAAACATCATCTCACAATCACCTTTTGTAAAACCTTGTAATCATCCTTAATGCTAGGATTTTTGGAAAAATCAAAATCATCAAAATCCTTGGGACTAAATCCTTGAAAAAATTATCAAAATCATCTTTGGCTAGGTATGTGTAGATGTATCCTTTTGCATATGCTTAGTCAAAAGTTATCAAAACCATCTCGTTTAGCTTGGTATATGTAGATGAATCCTTCATCATATGCTTAGTGAAACTATCATCTTGTTTGGATAGGTGCGGGTAGATGCATCCTTCTCCCCGCACATATTCAAAATGTCATCCTTTGATCAAATCTATCCCTTAGATAATCATCCAAACATCTTAGGGTCTATTTGTTCTAAATCCAAATCAAAATCAAATCCAATCAAGGAGAAATCAAAATCCGCAACATATCTGAAAGTCCCAAAAGCCTGGTATCTCCTTCAAGATTTACCAAAAGATCATAACATCCACATCATTCATCTTTTACATCATCATAATATCACCTTTTGATCCTCAAGATATCCTAAAATTTTTCGCTTTGAGACATAAAATAAAGATCAATCCAATGAATCAAGAGATTCATCTCCCATTCTTAAAAATTGATCCTTGTTTTATGGTTCAAACCAAATCTCAATACAATAAGAGCATGGAAGAAAACAAAGAAACACCCGCTTCAAGTGATTTAAGTCAAACCACTCCTAAAATGAATCCCATTGGGTTTGGTACTCTCACAGTTAACCTTCTCACATCATCAAAAAATACGCAAGAGGAAAACCAAGGAGAGGATCTTACCTTTGGAATGAGTCATGACGAAATGACTGAAATGCTTCATAATTTAGAAAACCATAAAATCATCAACATCATGATGAGGCTCAACCCTTCGTTATACATGCTTGAATTAGCAAAACAAGGAGCCAAGTTACCTTCAGATTTTGACATGAGTACCATAGTGGAGACATCATTTCCTCCAATCTCATCCACCATTCCCATCTCATCTACACCCCAATCCCAAAACATCAAGCAAAACATTTCACAGATCACGACATCATTTGCTCCAACCCAACCCAATGTTAATAAGGGAAATGCATTTCTCAATGCTATTCAAACACACGCCCTTGTTAATAATCAAAACTTGGATGCAAATACCATATTGGAACAAAACATACCCCAAAACCAATTACACAAAAAAATTCCTCTCACATTCCATCAAGATCCATCATCATCATTTTTTCACGCATCACCTCAAACACCTCTCCTCACAAATTCACAAGAGGAGGGAGATATGTTTGGACTTGAAGGTATTTTTGGCACCACAACATTTTCACAACTCACACCCCTTACATTTCCACCACTTCCACCATTTCCATCATCATCCACAACACTCCTTGGCTTAAGACTTCCCCCTTTACCAAGTATCGATCAAAACAACATCCCAAATATCAACCAAAGCATTATGTCAAACGCTCAAAACTTGTCATTGACATCACAACAATAGATGACAAATGCACAAGCAATTCCAACATCATCGAACACCCTCATAACATCAAAAAGCATGGTCTCCCATGGGCCAATCACATCAACAGCGCCACTTATCACTCAAACCACCAATCAAATAATCAACACGGCATCACCTCTCACCACTACAACAAACACCATTTTGAACCCACCACCAACCCCACAACCACCAACATCCACCACATCAAACCAATACAACGTGTCATTGCAAGCTGCTTTTCAAAGGGGATTCCAACAAGTGTAGAAAAAAAAATTTGTACACCTAGCTGCTCAACAGGCTACTCAAGCTGCCCAAGCTACACAAGCCGCATTACAAGTTCAACAAGCCATGCAAGCCCAAGCTTTATTGCAACAACAACAACAAGAAGTTGCGCAAGCAGTGCAAGCACAAAAGGCCACTCAAGCACAAGCCGCACAAGCACAAGGTGAAGTGCAAGCTCAATATTAGGCACAACAAGCCCAATATCAAGCACAACTTCTTGCACAAAGACAAGCAGCACAATTGCAAGCATATTAGCAAGCAATAAAGCAATATCAAGAGCATCAAGAAGTAGCAGAATTGGTAGCCCAACAACAAGCATTGTTGGAACAACAGCAAGTACAAAAACAAGCATTATTGGAACAACAACAAGCACAACAACAAGCAAAAATCTTAGCAGAACAACAGCAAGATCAACAATAGGTGTTCTTCATACAAAAGCAGGTGAAAGCCTACCTCACTCAGAAAAACATCCAAATACCATCAAACAACACACCGACCAACCCACCCATCCAACCCATGATTGAAAAACCCCAAAACACTTTCATCCCACCCCCTGATTCGTAAAATGATGTAACAACACAAATCAAGTTGCTCTCGCAACAAGTGCTCCATCTTCAATCAAGGTGAACAAAGAAAACACCAAGCAACTTGTGTCCCTATCCATTTGATATGAGCCTAGTGATGAAAACATTCCCCCAGGGATTTGAAATCTCCAAATTTGACAAATATTGAGGGACGGGAAACCCTGAAGATCACATCAGGGAATTCCAGGTTCATTGCATGGAAGTCACATATGACGATACTTATCTGATGCGACTATTCCCTAGGTGTTTGGTAGGCCACACTATGGAATGGTTCTCTCGCTTACCTTTAGGCATTAGAACATTTCAAGAAATTGTAGATGCATTCATTAAGAACTACACATGTAACATTGCAATGGATGTTAGTCTAGAAGAACTCTCAACTCTGAAACAAGGAAAGGGTGAATCTTTCACTTCATTCCTACAACGATGGTGATCCAAGGCCAATCAGAGCAAGTGGAACATGCCAGAAGAACAAGTTTGCACCATCATAGCCAACCTTGAAGGCCACTTGGCATTTCATCTCAAGGTTCATGGCATCACCACATATGATCAGTTGATCCCCAAGGCACTCAGCATCGAAAGATCCCTTATGACTGAACCTGTGGAATCGACACCATACCCCGAACAACAAAACAACCACCCACCATCCAATTACAACAATACACCTCGCACATGGGAAAGAAACAAAAACATTACTAATGATGGTGTCGTCGATGGCAAGGTGGTCATTAGCGCCCCTCACTAAAATACATCCGCACCGCAAATCCAAACACAACACCAAAACAATCATCACAAAACACACCAACCAAACAACAATCCAATAATCAATAATCTCAATGAGCAAAGAGGACCACCGCAACGCAAGAGTTATCCCAAGCGAAAATACACCACTTTGGGGGAACCACTTGAGGACATAATGAAAAAGTTGATAGATGAAAAACTCATCAAAGCTCCTACATTTGAGAATTACCAAGAACTGGATGTGAAACCTCCTTGGTCTAATGAGAATCAACTCTGCGAGTTCCATAAAATCAAAGCCCATACCACAAACAGTTGCGTGAGATTGAAAAAAATAACCCAAGATCTAATTGATAAAGAATCATAAACATGGAACAACCTACAGAAAATTAGGATCTTAAGATATACACGAATCTGATGCCGAATCATGGCAACAAAGGGAATAAAAATGATAAAGGTAAAGGCACCTACTCAAACGTAAATCATGTCTATGAAACAGTCGTCGCCTCCCTAGATGAAAATTTCATGGTCATCACCATCAAGGGCTCCTATGCCAAAGATTGTGGAGTCACCACAAGAGGCGGCAAGGTAACCATTGAAGGATCATCCCAGCCAAATAGAGTCCCTACATCTAGGTCCATTACAAATGGCTACAATGTCCTAGATAAACTCAAGAGAATGCTAGCACAAATCTCTATCATGGAGTTGCTAAAAATCTCATCTTCCCATAGGAAAATCCTTGAAGAAGCGTTGGCCTCATCCACTATCCCCGCAGACCTTGATGTAGAGCAATTCCAAGTTATGGTCAAAAATATCATTACGCCTAATCTTCTTGCATTCTCTAACCAAGATTTCCCCGCCCAACCATCTCACAACCATGCACTTCCCTTGGAAGCTATAGTACATAAAAGCAAAATCAAAAGGGTCTTGGTGGATGAGGGTGAGGGTTTGAACATTTTTTCTCTCATCCTCATCAAGCAATTGAAAATATCAGAGGATTCCATCGACAAAGGGAAGGGTATCACAATAAGAGCATATGATGATCAAGAAAGAGTGTCTCAGGGCATGCTCAAACTCCCTATTCAATTAGGGCCAACTCTCATGGAAACCACTTCTCAGGTTTTGGACCTCGACTTGCCATATAACATCCTCTTAGGACGTCCATGGATTCATGCGATGAAAGCAGTAGCATCAACTTTCCACTAATGTGTGAAATTTACACATAACGGACAAGAAGTAACCATCCATGGAGATCCCAAACCTTTCTCATATTGCAAAAATCTTGAAGGAAAGTATTACAAAATCCCCCAAGTACCAAAAAATGATGAGGGCCCATCCACACAATACATTGATCCTGCCACCCTCACATCCACTTCTGTGACAAAGACACCCACCACTCTCGCCATTCCCACCATTTCTAACATTAAGCTCATCATCCAGGATGACGGTTGTGGAAGCTACAAGCTCCCTAACAATGCTTTTGTGGTAGGAGAGTTACCACAATCTCCTAGATGACAGGGTCGTCCACAAGAAAATCAAGCTTCCACATCACAAATGTCTCTTAAATACTATCCTGAATTCACAATTTTGGGAGACCTTGGCCAGGAGGTTATTGTGGAAGATCCATCACATATGCTATATCAAGATGAAAGACCAGTACTGGAATTACCAATGGATAATGGAAGCAAGGGTCTACAAATGATGCTCGCAATGGGCTACGATAGAAATCAAAGACTAGGACAAAATGACAATGGGCTCATAATACCTATCATGCAAGAGACACGACTGATAACAGATCTTGGCCTTGGATGTACCCCTCCAAGTATAACCATACATGGCTGAAGTCCTCTGGTTAGAGCGGTTAATAAACCTTGTCAGCCAACTACAGCAAAACTATGATTACTAGTATCCATAGATCATTTTCTAGATAACTATACCTTTGATATAACCGATGTCTGTAGTAGTAGTGATGATGAGGACCCCATATCCAATCTATCTAGGCTATACGAAGATACCACTCTTTGCATGATTAGCACCCTATCTTTTGAATTAGATCACCAAGATCATGAAATCCGCTTAGTATACCCCCAACCGATCGACTATGACCAATGAGGACCACCGATTCTTGATACATTTGAAAATGATGAGGCACTCTCATAATTCATGGGATTGTGGGACAACATTCCAGACGAGGATCACAAAGCAGGGTTTACAATGGAGTTGGACACACATGCCTATTATGGGGAAACGATTGAATCCTTTAGTCGCAAAATTGAGAAATTAAGAATAATATCCAAGTCCTTGAGTGAAAACCACACTGTGTCACTCTCTAACAAGAAAAGAGTAAAAAGAAAGGATGCATCTAATGGTGAAAACCTCTTTGAGGCACCCAAGGATGAGGGATTTAATCTTCCTTTAATAGCTATTCATCAAGAAAAGTCAGTAGTCTTGGCAGAAAAATGCAATCCTATCAACCTAGGAATAGAGGAGACCCCACATATCACATTCTATGCAAAATCACTACTATCAGAAGAGCAAGAGCTCCTAGCAGCTTCTTAAGGGAAAGAAAGATAAACTTTGCATGGAGTTACACTGACATGCTAGGACTTGATCCAAAAACCATGGTTCACCACTTACCAATGTATCCAAAAGCAAAGCCTGTCAAAAAAAAGTTTCAAAAAATGCACCCTCAGATCACCTTATTGGTCAAAATGGAGCTAAAAAAGCTACTAGATGTAGGATTCATACGACCAATAGATTATCCAGAATGGGTATCAAACTTGGTACCTATTTCAAACCCTGACGGAGCCATTAGAATCTGCACAGACTTCAGAGATTTGAACAAAGCATATCCAAAAGATGACTTCCCACTTCCCAACATCCACATGATAGTAGACATGATAGAAAGACATGAGATGTTATCACTAATGGACGAATTTTTAGGATATAATCAGATCATGATAGCTAAAGAGGACCAACATAAGACAACTTTCACTTGTCCATGGGGTACTTACTGCTGGAACATGATGCAATTTGGCCTAAAGAACGCAAGAGCAACATATCAACGGGCCATGACATTAATATTCCATGACATGATCCATAAAATAGTTGAAGACTATGTTGACGACATTCTAGCTAAGTCAAGAAAAAGAAAAGATCACATAGCAACCCTAGGTGCCATCTTTGATAGACTGGAGGAGTATAAGGTCAGACTAAACCCAAAGAAGTGCATATTCGGCATACAATTGGGAAAGCTCCTAGGATATATAGTATTAATGAGGGGTATTGAGGTGGATCTAGTGAAGGCGAAAGCAATCCTCGAAATGGAACCACCAAAGACATTAAAACAATTGAGAGGCCTCTAGGGAAAACTTCAATCCATTCAAAGGTTCATAGCACAAATGGCAGACAAACATAACCCATACTCTCACCTACTCCACAAGGGAGTAGCGTACAAATGGGATACCAAGTGTGAAGAGGCATTCAACAAAATCAAGGAATATCTATTGACACCACCAGTCTTAATGCCACCCATCCCAAGAAATCCATTGATTCTATACATGTCAGCAACAACAGTAGCCCTTGGAGCTCTCCTAGCTCAGCATGATGAAAATAGAACAGAGAGGGCTATTTATTACATCAGCAGGACAATGGTTTTTCATGAGCTAAACTATTCATTCATCAAGAAATCATGCCTTGCAATAGTGTTTGCATCACAAAAATTCAGACATTACATGTTGGCACAAAAAATAGAGCTCATTGCAAAAATTGACCCACTCAAATACCTACTATCAAAGGTAAAGCTCACAGGAAGAATGGAAAAATGGGTGATGATATTATTAGAATAAGACATCAAATATTTGGAGAGGAAATTAATCAAGGGACAAGTCATCATAGACCAACTGGCTGAAGCACCTATCTATTCTGAGAATCCTTTTGTCTCTGAGTTTCCAAATGAGTCTATTTTCAACCTCAACATAGCTAACCACTGGAAACTATACTTCAATGGCTCATACACACAACATGGATCAAGAGTTGGTTTTTTCTTTATCGCACCACAAGGAGATTGCATACCAAGGTCCTACAAACTGGCATTTCCTTGCACTAATAATATTGCAGAATACGAGGCTTTAACCATAGGTCTCAGAATAGCAGTGCAATGGAACATCGTAGCTCTCAAAGTATATGGAGACTCCCAATTGATCATAAATCAAGTTACCGATGAATACCAAACCAAGGACAACAAGCTCACTCCATCGAAGAAATTGGTGGAGACTCTCAAAGAATCCTTCATCGAAATTACATTTGAGCAGATACCTAGAGCCAACAATAGAGCAATAGACACCATGGCAACAATTGGGTCCCTATTGGACATCCCCAACAATGTTCCAAAATATGAATTCTTGATAGACCAGCTTCTCATGCCCACATTTGATGTACCAGAATCAAAATTTGTGTGCCCAATCATTGGTCCTGGTAATCCTTGGTAACAGGACATTTACACATACCTTCGTATAGGAGTCATACCCGTCGACCTACCTTCAAACCTAAAGTGAACCTTTGTTAAAAAGGCATCTAGATTTTTCATCCTAGGAGATACTAAATACTGTAGGAGCATAGAAGAAACCCTACTACACTGCTTAAATGTTGAGGAGGCATTAACCGCTCTAACTGAAGTACATAATGGTATGTGGTTCACACTCGAGTGGAATGACCATAACTAGGAAATTGGTGAGGATGAGGTATTATTGGCCCACAATGGAAAGAGAAGCACATGATCATCCCAGAAAGTGTCTACAATGTTAACAACATGGGGACCTCATCCATGCTCCAGCTCAAGAGCTTCATCCTATCATCATACCGTGGCCCTTTTCGCAGTGGGTACTTGATCTCATTGGGAAAATCACACCCACCTCATCTAACAGCCACAAATTCATCATAACTGCAACATAGTACTTTACTAAGTGGGTGGAAGCCATACCCATGATGTACATAACTAGGAAGTAGATTTCAAAGTTCATCCTAAACCATCTCATTTGTTGATATAGTGTTCCACAAGCCATTATCTTAGATAATGGGACACCATTCAAGAATCGGGATGTCTGCAACTTGTGCGAGAAATTCAAAATCCAACATCGTTTCTCTACCCCATACTATCCCCAAGGCAATGGCCAAGCAAAAGCTACAAACAAAACCATTTTGAAAATCCTCAAGAAAATAGTCAATGATACAGGTCGTGACTTGCGCCTACAGCTTAATCCCTCCCTTTGGGCCTATCGAACTAGCATCCACACACCACCGATGCCAACCCCTTCTCCTTGGTCTATGAATCAGAAGCCATACTTCCCATTGAGATCGAGCTCCCATCCCTCAGGATATCACTGTAAAACATCATCACAGATAAAGAGTACCGGGTATCAAGACTAAATGAGCTAGAGCTACTAGATGAGAGACGTATTGATGCTTTGAATCATTTGCAAGTCTATCATAATAGACTCAAAAGGAGCTACAATAAGAAAATCAGAAGGAGGATGTTCCAAGTCGAAGAACTAGTCTTAAAAGAAAATCAGAAGAATATCCCAAACCCAAGCAGTAAAGGAAAATTTGAACCTAATTGGTTAGGATCGTTCGTCATAACAACAAGTTACAAATCAAGGGCATATCAGTTATCAACATCCGAAGGGGAACCTCTGCAGGAGCCCATGAATAGCTCCTATCTCAAAAAAAATTATGCCTAAATCTTTTAAGGTATAGAACCAAAAAAAATCCAAAAAAAAAGAAAATGTCCTGAAAAAATGGTTACCTTGGCGAAAACCTGGCAAACAGGGGTCTTGGTGACAACAAAAAAATCAAAAAAGAAAAAAATCAAAAAAAATCAAAAAATGGATCAAAGAAAAAATAGTAAAGAGAAAAAATCATCCTCTAGTGAAAACCACTTCAGTGGCACTTTGGGAAAGTACCTTGGTGAAAACCTGGCAAACAAGCGCCTTGCATAAATAAGCACTTCGCATCCACCAGGATCTTTACGGATTGTTCTGTATCATCCATCCATTTCACTCATCCACTCGCATCTGCACCATAGCTTGGTCCTGTGTTCGTATCATGGTCCCTCCTAGTACTACTCGGCCCATCCTCAAGGTCAGTTTGTCCTACCTTTATCGAAGTAGTCTATTGCATCACGCTGGGGGAATTTTCTCATTGGATCAGATTCATGTATATCCTTAATGTCCTAAAAATCAAAAAATCCAAAAACATAAGAAAATAAAAAAATCAAAAACATAAAAAATTAAGAAAATCGAAAACATGAGAAAGTCAAAATCCAAAAAAAGGTCGAAAAGTCGGTCAAAAAGTTAAAACTAGAGTCATCTTGTCAAACTACATGCGTCATGAAGGCTTGAGCGTGAGGCAAAGGTTGATCTTTGATCATCCCAAAGTACTTAGGTCAGTCCTTTAGGAGTCTGTCATAATAAACTAGAATCTCATACGTGTATATTGTCATTTTATGCATCGGTCAAATTAAATTGATTGAACTACGTGGTCTCCACGCGTGTACTTATAGCACGTGGCGAGGGCTATCTAATGATGTTAAGGCCCATAGAGATAGTCCTTAAGGTTGATGCATTGGTCAAAATCTCAGAAAATCCCAAAAACATTGAAAAATCGAAAACATTGGAAATTCAAAAAAAAAAAATCAAAAAAATTGTAAAATCTCGAAAAGAACCAAAAAAATAGCCTCAAAACATTGCCAAAACATCAAAAACATCCAAATATTTGAAAAATCCATCTGTCTCATCTCGCTTGCACCTGCAATAAACACCATCCATAATAAACTAATCGTCACCCTCAACCTTTGGTGAAACAGTTAGAAACAAGTCTAGCAGATTAAAAGTAAACTCAAAAACATCAAGTCTCAGGTCTAAGTCAGTGCGTAAACAAGTTGGTCAATTCTTTGTGTCGATAGTCCATCATCCAATCAGTCCCATATCAATCATCTGATAACATCATGTCCTAGGATGAATCCTTCCTACAGGGGGCATTATTTATCAGAAAGAACACTTTGGATAAATGAAATGACGTGTCACCATCCACTAACATGTCCTAGGATGTATCCTTCCTACAATGGGCATTATCTTTTGGCAATAGTTTCAGTTCCTATCCTTGAAAACACATTCCCTTTTGGTTAGCGATATTGAAGAACATCATCTTGTTTGTGTGATTTATCTTTGTCTTTTGACTTATCTTATTGCACTCAGTCCAAGGACCTCAAGGATATCTGAATGAAGGATTTAGAGAGATAGGAATGGGGCAACGATCATTATTCTTTTGTCTGTTGTGCTTGTTGGACGTTCTTGTAAAATAACTTGGCAAATACTTTTTTTGTTAGATATGTATAGAGGATGTTTTGGACAACTTGTTGACTATTGCATTGATTGGTTATACCTTTCTATGTTTTGGTCTGAGATTTTTGAAACTTCTAAAGTGCATCCTAGCAAGGTTTCTGTATGTCAGGTGTGAACATGAATACTCCTATCTATTTGTTGAGTCAAAGTCCATCACACTAAGTACAACGCCATCCTGGTCCTTTATACCTTGATGCATCATACTTATGCATGTTATCAAACATAAGGTAAGTGACCCTTTTGAAATCCCAATCCTTGATAAGCAAATCATCCATCTATCATCATCATTTCATCATCATCATCTCTCATAAAGTTGGCTTGTTGGATCCTCTTGTCATCATCTAATGTCTTTTTTTCCGCACTAACATCATAGCATGAATAGTTAATCATCATCACTAGTGCATTCATCTTGCATTCACAAACCATCAGCATTCTACATATTATCTCACATGCATAATCATCATCATCATATAGATCTGTTAGTCTAAGCATCTCAGAAGTAATCACATTTGCATAATCACAACATATCATCATCATAATATAGATCTGTTAGTCTAAGCATCTCATAAATCATCACATTTGCATAATCACAATATATCATCATCATAATATAGATTTGTTAGTCTAAGCATCTCATAAATCATCCATTGCATAATCATAGCATATCACATCATCCATTTCATCCATATCATACATCATATCATCATTTAAGTTGTTTAATATAATATAGATTTGTTATTCTAAGCATCTTAAAACCATCTCATTTGCATCATCATCCATTTTGAACATCTTTATCATGAGATCGACCCTCAAATGGAATATTTTCACTCAATCTCTTGAGGGGGCAATGTACTAGTGTACTTCTTTCCATTGGGGCATCTGAAAAGAAATAAGAAATTTTTTGAATTTTGATCGCATCAAGTTTATTCTTTGAACCAACGCAACAAGTACATTACTTCAAAGAGGGGAAAAATGTAGACACACAAAATATGCATACATGTCAATCCAATAGTTTAATCAAATAACCTTCATTTCATCCTTCAAATTAAATAAATCCACTTCATCATTACATCATTTAAATAAATCAATTAAATACTAACATTTCATTAACTAACCTTTATCTTGCATCATCCTTTAATTAAATAAACTAAACTTTATTTAATTAAAAGCCTAAAGTCATATTTCTCCCTCTTGATTTAAATAAATCAAATATTCAAGTCAAAAGGGTCAAACTCACCTAATCATCACTTAAGCTAATCTAATCATAATTAACCTAACCTAACCACCCATCACATCCTCTAGCTTTTACCACTTGCACAAATAAATCAATTTATTGATTTATTAAAATCCTTATTTTCTTTCAACTTGACTTAAAAAAATAGAATATTCCCTCAAGTTTTAAAATGAGGACAAGTTGACTTGTCCCTTCCAACATTGCATTAACTTCTCATTTTCATGTCCCCCTCTCAACTTTTATTTCACAAATTTGAATTTGAATCTACCTGTCTTGGGCACATTGGCCAAAACTTGCACATCCCTCAATCTATGGCAAGTTGACAAGTGGCCTCATTTCATTTTTTTGTCTTTAGTCTCACATTCATCCATTTGGCCATTCTCTCATCAAGATAAATCTATAAATAGAGGGCTTAATCTTCATCAACTCATCTAAATCTTCATGCAAAGTTATTCTCTTGATTTGAGAACTAATTTTGCTCGTCATCATAGTGCATTGCATCATTTCAGTTTTTAGCAAGGATTGGGAAAGGGTCATTAGCAGATTTGGCACCAATCCACTATGTAATAGGTAGTTGTTATGCTTTCATAATTTTTTTAGATTTCTCTTGTTATTTTTTGCATTTTGAAGCATTCACATGTTATTTCATAGGAACATTTTGATGAATTTGTAGACCACTAACCCATGCTTGAAGATTTAAGTGTTTGCATATTTTAATAGGTGCTCACAGATACTAAAATTGTTTGATAAAAAATGAAAAGTACATCTAACCATCTTATTCAATGCTTCAAGAATGTAAACAATGTATATGCAAAAATGAAAATTACTTTTATCCAATCTATGCAAAACTTCAAAAATGAAAAGCACTTTTATCAAACTTATGCAAACCTTGATGAATGTAAACATTGTGTATGGAAAAGTGAAAAGAACTTCTATCCATATTATGCAAAGTTTTAGAAATGTAAAAATTTTCATAATTGATGCTTTTTTCTACTAAAACGATTTTAGAATGATTAAAAAATGACTGGACTAAATTGAAGATTTTGACCTAGATGCATAAAATAGAAGTTTTTGAAACTTTCCAAATTGATAGTATAGCTTACTAGCAAGCCTATGAAGTATAAATTACAAGAACTTAGCTCAGAAAAGTTGGCCTTTTTGGGCCTTCAAGGACTCATTCGCCTATTGTCAAATGGGTCTTAGTATGCTTTTTTTTTAAACTATGAATCTAATATTGAAGCTTACTACAAAAACTTGTTGACTATGTAACCCTAATAGGGACACATTCACCCTATGGCAAATGGGTCCTAGTACTAGATTTTTAAAAGTTGAAAAATGTAATTTCAAAGTGATCACATGTGTTTTCTATTTTAGGTTTCAAACTATAACTTTTGTCACAAAACATTCAAGAATTTAATGTTCAAATGCAAGTGCAATGAAGGACAAATGATAAGCTATATGACACTTTTTGAAATGTAATTTTGAAGCAATTTTTGAATGTTAATGATGAAAAGTAGACTAATATGCAAACACAATGCAAAATTAGTCTAACATTATGTAATTTTTGTTGAATTTTCATATTTAAACAATGCAAAAATGCAATTTAAATCATATATGCAATGAATTTTGACAACCCTAGATTAAATTAAATCTAATGCAAATCCTAGATCTAGGGTTTTAATGCACTCTGATTTTTGTAATTTTCATGTACAAAGTCAAGTTCACCAAAATGAAACAAAGAAAAAGAGGTTCACCCCCAAAAATGGTGGTAAAAGGGGATGAATGGACCTATTTCTCCAATTTCATTCAAGGAAATGAGATCCACATCAAAAATTGACCAACAACCATTAGGAGAAATAAAATTTCTATTAGTACTTTCTCATAAAGTTACTTACATGAAACTAGGTGAAATAGCCTTATATCTATACTTATCTTAAGATTAAATCCTGAAATTCAAATAACACAAGCTAATGTCAGATCTAGGATTTGAAATCATGAAAATACCACCAGAAACATGTCCCAAGGGGTGTCCTAAGTTAAGTGAGGACCCATTTTCCATATGTTGAATGGGTCCTAACATACTTAACTAGGATACACTTTGAGAAATGTGAAATGTTTTAAGAAAGGGGGCCCTAGGACATAGTGAGGACCCATTCACCAGGTGGTAAATGGGTCCTAGGTCTCTAACCTAGGACACATTCCTTGTAAAATAAAGTGTTGTGTAATATTATTTAAGAGTATCAGACTTTATCCCTCAAAATGTGTAATTAATTAGGCTTAGATTTGAATTAAAGGGACCAATTAACCTCAATTAACCTCAATTAATTAATAAAGCCCTAGATTAGTGTGAAAGTGTAAAGATACAATTTACAACACCCTAAACAAGGTAGAACTAAGTCCCTTTTATCTACAAGGGCCCTAAACTTAATGTGAACGTGTAAAACAAATAACAACATAGAATTAAAGAAACATTAAGCTTCATTTCAATGTTAATTATTCCCAAATTAAGTGTGAAAAGGGGTTACTTTTTTCTACAATACAATTCCATTCTTTGTTGATGAGATAAATTTAAATAAAAATTATTAATTAATCATGTGTGAGGATTTTCTTAGTCCTTAATTTTCTTGTAGATTTATTTGAGCATGATGCAATTGAAAATTGATTCTTAGGATAATATATCTAGTCTTCATGCAAGAGAGGAATGGCATGCATCTACAAAATTATGGAGGACCAAAAAGTGTCAAAAATCACTCTTTGGACGATTTTATGTATAATGTGAGCATATTTTAACATTATCATGTTACAACATGAGAACACTATAACATGCTCACAATATAAAAAAAGAAAAATATGATATTCTTTCATTATATCTTACCTTACAAACTATAGACCATTAAGATTATCTTACTTATATGGACATCCAACCTAAAGGGTTGGATTTTAATATTAATTTTCAAAAACATTTTCTTTGCAAAATAAAGAAAAATAACTAAAATCTAAGAATTCTCTCTATCAATATCACACACTTCTTTTATTGTTTATCTCAAAATATCCATAATAATATCAACATCTCTCTCACCTTTCTAATCATACATTTTTTTTTGTAAATTTCAAATGTTTTATGTTTTTTATTTTCAATTTATTTTTCCAATATCATCTTATTTTGTTGAAACATTATGTATTATATTTTGGTGTTACTTTTGATGAATTCATCTAAATTTGAAATAAATTATATTTTTGCATTCTAAACTCTACTCTATACACATTAAAAGTAAAATAAATTTTAATTAGGTTTCAAAATAAATAGGGATGAGCATACTCAAATTTTTACTTTTTATGATGTGCCAACTTTGAAAATTGATAACTCATATATTCATTAAAATAATTGATGTTAGCTAATTTATTACTGAATTTTTTTGTAAAATAATTAAAAAATCAACATTCAAATGGGAGCACATCAAGTACTTTTTTTTTTTTGATAAAAATAGGTGAGCTTTGTATGATCTCCTTATTTGATCCAAAAACATCACCAAAATCATATGGGACCTACTAGAAATATATAAAATTTTGTACTACTTAGTTATTATTTTTAATTGATATATTTGGTAATAGTAGCTTCATAACCATAACTCCTAACTCCGCCTCCTTCATGAATGCATAATAAAAATAAATCTATTTTTTTTACATAATATTGTGGTGTCAGAAATTGTAACCCTAAAAAATTCACATTAGATTTAACTCCCCCTTATTTGCTCGGACCTAATTATGTATCTTATTATCTCTATTACAAATATGTTTGGAAAATAAAGTAACAGGAAACAAAAATAAGCATTCAATAATTTTTTCAACACTTTCAGCCCCAAAAGGAATGGTTCTAATCTATAGCACACCATGTCATCGACCACCTATTTTTGGGTCCAATTTTAATATGTCGGTGACAATATTTTATTATTTGAATTTCCAATTTTACTTGTTGGTTATTGGCATTTGATTTTTATAAAATTAGAAGAATTGCATATAAATACTATTGATTTTACCATTTCAAATCCTAGAGAAGAAGTTAGAAGCATAATTAAGAAATTTTGGAGAAGTAATTAATATCATTGAGCAATCAAGAGTAGTTAAGAGTAGAATTATCAACATTATTGCATCATTTATTCATGTTAAGCATCAATCATGTTTTCATGTAAGTTTGATCATGTATTGTGATAATTTTTTTGTGAGCAATAATACTTGCAAGATTTAAATCAATATATCAAATTTTCCTTGAAGGTGATGAGTACATGGCTTCTATCCATCAAGGAATTTAGATCTAAGTCTTGACTTGCAACATTTTAACAATTGATTATAATTTTTATCATTTATCCACTATATAAAAAAGGGTATTCTCTCTTTATACATCATCAAATTCATTTTAGATGTAGAAATACCAAAATAGGATTTAACTTAGGAAATCCATTATATGCAACAACCCTTCCCCCTCTATCACATGTGTAGGTTTCTAGATCTCAAGATATTTTGAGGAAGATGAAGGACTAGTTGTTCATTCATGTATTCAATCCAACAAGTTGTCAACACACAAAAATTATTGTTAGAGTAATAAGTTATTATGCTTAATTAATTACATCATATTGATTAATTAATTAAGTCACTTATTCCTCTTTATTACTTAAGCTAAACTTAGGCACATTAATAATTAATTAATTATTAATTATTAAGTGTGCACACTAGGGTTTCATTTAGGGTTTCTTGATCTCCTTCATAAGGATTGATCAATTTGTAATAATTCATTCTCTTAATGCATTTTACACTTTGAGGTTCAGAGAACATCCTTTTGGTTCTTCATATCTTTTGCATGTGATAGGTATTCATCTTGCATGCAGGTGATCTTGGTTTTCTAACAATTATATTTTATCATCAACAAATGAAGTTCCAATAGTAACCCAAGAGGATAGAAGCTACATACTAGGGACCTTGGACCTATATTTTTAGATCTCTTGGGTGATCCCACAATAGTGGTTTACACTTTTTGGGACATTTTGATTTTTGCTAAGATCACATATTTTTAGAAAATATAATGATTTAAGCCTTGAAAAGTTTCATTTAAAGGATTTTAATTGAAGAGGGTTTGATGAAACCATCTTATATTAAAACCCCTTGGATAGAACCCCGCTAGTTTTAAACCATACCTATAATGGAGTCTCCTTCACACGTATCAAAATGCTAATAAAAAACTAGTTTAGATATAAATTTTGGGGGATAAAATGAATTCATTTAAAATTTAACTTTTGTAAGTATATAGTTCTTTTTTATAAGATGCCCAAAAAATATAATTTTAAACATATTTAATTCAATTATTATATTTATTTTTTATTTCTTGTGAATGTAGTTTTTTCACCAAAAATCAAGCTCTCTATTTTGCACATTTGGAAAAATAATAGATTATCAAAGAAAATTTTGAAAAATATCAATGCGCTAGATATTGACATCCCCAATCCAAAAAAAATAAATCAATTTAATTTTGATACATACAAAAAAGTTATGTTTTAGCGAGTAAATCATGTCTAAATTGTACCTGGTTTGACTTTGAAACTTAATTAAGAAAAAATAATTCAATGAAATGTTATGAAACCAATTCCATGAACTATATATCTTATTTATGAATCTAAATTTGAAAAAAATAGATTTTTATCCATCATAGAAAAAATTTATGTGTTAGCTAGTAACGCCACTCTTTAAAATGGTGTTTACTGTTAAAAACTAGAAGGAGATGGAAAAATAAGTGAAATCTGATTCCAATTTTTTTTTAAAAAAAATTATTTAGATTCTACAAAAAAAAGTTCACAAATCACTATTTTTATCATCTTCAAATTCCTCGCAATTTAGCCACTATAGGTGCCCAAAAGTGAAGATTTAGTTAAAAAAATTAGTTCAATGTCCAGTTTGGCCAGAAATTGTAAACCAGTATTGTGGGATCACCCTTCTAGAAAATAAGGTTAGCTTGGGGTGTACCATTCCCCATACTAGCTAAACCTCCAAAATATTTATACCCCAAGTTCCTATGTGTTTGCTTTCTATATTTTTAGAATTTTCTTCCATCTTGTTGCATTCAATTTCTAGGAAATCATAAAAGACTTGCATTGTCATTATTTACCTAGAAATGTTCATCATCACATCTTCAAATTTATTCAATTTATCAATCATCTAATCAATCACCAAATCATCAAACAACAAAAAAGAACCTAAAAAGAAACAAGGATGAGAACCCTAATCCACCATTTTGACTCTTCCTACTAGGTCTTTAGTCAAGAATATTTGAGATCATTTATAATCTTCAATTATGGATAAATGTGATTTAGGACATAAATCCCTTTTCCCAATCAATAAATTTGGTGATTCTAGTTGGTTCAAACATTTTAAATCTTCTAAAATCTAAAACATATCATTTAGATATTAGGTTTTTTACATTCATCACTAGTGCATTCATAATTTTGTCATATAAGGCATTGAAAAAGTAAAAAATTGCATGGCATTTTACATCCAAAGACATCTATTAATTTTAGTCATTGCAAAGTAGATCCATTTTAGGCTTGCATTGATAAATTTGCATTCTAGGTCATATAAAATTTAAAATTAAATCTAAAAGCGTTCAAATTATTCATTTAGGCATTTGCATATAGCAAAAAAGAGGAAAACATGTGCAATGTTATTGTTATAAAAAAATAAAAAGATTTCAATTTTGAGATGTGTCAAGATAGGAATTCTGTTGTACTTTATGTTGAGAATGTGTGTCTCGAACTCACTATTAAAACCTTAGCTTAGTTTCCATCAAAATTAGACTTCCCAAATTTTTGCATTTGGTCTTTACCACGGTCCTGCAAGGTGCAACGAAGACGAGTGTAGGCTAGCGTTGTTATCCACCATCCCATGGTGGTCTTCATCAGCTTGTGTGGGTGTGTGGGGCCATAGTACCATCCTGCAATAGTCCATGAAATGGCTAGCAGTAGAGAAAGGGTTATCCGTCCACCCCGCGATAGTGTAAGAGATAGCCTACAGTAGTGTGAGGAAATCTTAGTAACTCGTGATCCCTTGGTGACTTGTAATGTAACTTGTAGTAGAGCAATGAAATTACTATCCTACGAAGGTCCGTCTAAGTGGTTGATATTTTTTATTGATTAGAAAAAAATATAGAAGCAAACTGCAATCCCAGAGCTAATCAACAAAGGCTTTGCAATATTTCGGTTAGGATTGGGAATGAAACGTAATGACGTGTCAATAGTCCTTTGACTATCTTGTGACCATTTCAGTTGTTGGAGCAATTGTAATGTCTAGGTATATTCTAGGAAGTTGAAGTATTTGATTCTTGCAACTCTTAGAAATTTTAGTACACTAAAAATGTGATTGCATAGTGTATTGTAAGGTGATGGTCAATTTAATAGCAACAATGTGCCGCTAGTTTTGTAGCTTTAAAAACACTTGTGAGAGCATAACTCTATCAATTGTATGTATTTTATATTATACTATAGTACAAGTGATATTTTCTTTGGTGTGTCTATTTTTCTCCCGTAAGGGGTTTTTCACATAAAATCCAATACTCATTCTTTATTTTCTATTATGTTATTCATGTATGTTCATTTTTATGTTCTACAATTGTAAGTTTTGGAAGATTTTTTCTATCTCTCTCCTAAAGATTAGTATTCAGAAGGTGTTTCCACAAATTTATTTCCTTTTAGTTGATATTAGAGCCTGGCCAACTTTGTTGTCCTTCTGTGTAAGACAAGTTTTTTGTGTTGATCTTGTTTAGTGGGAGTTTTGTAGAGAAATCTAGTTTATAACTTATTGCAAATTTAAGATAGTGAACACATTCAAAATAATAGAGATTGAGTAGATCAATGGCAGAAATTTTGAGTTGTGCAAACTCAAAATGGAAAACTTGTTGGTAGACCGAGAGTTATGGGATGTAGTGTCCTCTAACAAACCATCAACAACCTCATAGAGTGACTGGGATGCAATGGACTAGAAAGCCAAGGGTCTGATCAAATAGTGCTTGGTCAATTTAGTTTTTTTGAATGTCCATGAAGAGAAGACAATGAAACGTTTGTGGAAGAAGCTTGGTGATATTTATCAAGGGAAATTTCTAGTAAATAAGTTATTTTTGAGGAAGAAGTATTCTTTGAAGATGGAGGATGGAGCATCTGTTGTGGATCATTTGAATGCATTTAATATGATTGTTGCTCAATTGTTGTCTATGGGTGTGAAAATAGATGATGAGGATCATTGCATTCTCTTTTTCTTTTTTTTTCCTCACATATGGGATCACCCAGTAATGGGTATTGGGAGTAAAACAACCACTTTCAAGATGCAAGATGTGTTGCTTCACTACTACCAAAATAAATGCAAAGGAAATCTTCTAAGATGGCCAAGGAAGCTCTTGGTATTTGAGGAACATCAAAGGAGAAAGGAAAGAAGAAAGAAAAAAGCATAAATCCAAGTAAAAGGGTAGATAAAAATCTCCTAGTAAAAATTATAAGGTGAAATGCTCAAACTTTGGGTAGACTAGACATATCCAGAAAGATTGTAAAGAGGAGAAGAAGAAGAAAAAGAAAATAGTTATTTTGAAATTGTCTCTTCTCGAAGTGATGCAAATGCCTTGATAGCATCCTTGGTGATTCAAGCATCAAAATATGTTAGGCTAATTGAATTAGGTGTGTCCTTTCACATGACCTCTCATAAAGGTTGGTTCTCAAAGTATGAAAAGTATGTTGGTGGAAGGGTGTATCTGGGTGATGACTTTGACATCAAGAATTTTTGTCATGGAAATGTCAAAATTGAATATCCTAATGGAAGAGTGAAGGGAATTTATGATGTGATCCATATACCAAGTCTAGCTCAAAATTTTCTTTCTATAAGTAAGCTTAATGATTTTGGTGTACAAGTCTCTTTATCAAATGGTTTTTGTAGAATGAATAGAGGCTCTCTGGTGCTAGCTAAGGTGCACAAATTGGCACTTTGTATAAGCTAGATGCATGTGCAATATGGTGTAATAATTTTTTTGCAAATTCAAGTAAATATGATCATGTTGAGAAAGGATGTGTTGTTCTTGTGGGCACAAACTCTTTGGAGATGATGTTACTAACAAAGAAAACAATTTTGTGGCATTAGAGGCTCAACCACATTGGTGAAAATGGCTTAAAAGTCTGGTTGAAGGTCTTGATAATTGTAATCTTGAGTTTGATTTTTGTGAATATTGCATATATGGAAAGCAACATTGTGTTTCATTTTATTCCACTTCTCATAAATCTTTTGGTATTCTAGATTATATTCATGTTGATTTGTTTGGTCTAGTTAATGTTCCTTCACTTCTGAAATCTATTTATTTTGTTTTTTTCATATATGATTTTTTGAGAATGGCGTTTGTTTATTTTCTCAAAAGTAAAATTGAAGTTTTCAGTTGGTTTAAGGAATTAAAAACCTTGGTTGAAAATCAGACTAGTAGAAAGATTAAGTGTTTTAGGATGGATAATGGTGGTGAGCTTTTATTAGAAAATTTTGCTAAGTTTTGTAAGGACCATGAAATTAAAAGGCATAAAACAACTCCTTACACAACATAGCAAAATGTTGTTGCAAAAAGAATGAATAGAAAGGTAATGGAAAGGGTGAGAAGTATGCTGAGTAGTTTTGGCCTAGAGCAGAAGTTGTGGGCTAAGGCTATATCTACATGTTATTTTGATTAACAAATATCCCACTTTAGCACTCGTGGAAAAGACACCTATGGAAATGTGGTCTGGGAAGAATCTAGGTCATTGAGACACATTAGTGTCTTTGGCTATGAGGTGTATGCATATGTTCCCAATGAAAAAATATCTAAACTAGGAAAAAATGTTGTAAAGTATATCTTCATGGCTTATGGAATTGTTGTGAAAGGTTACAAGCTTTGAAACCCAGTTATAGAGAAGGTGTTGTATAGAAGAAGTGTGATCTACAACCAAAGGTGAAAAAAGCAGAAAAGAAAGAGATAGCTAAAGTTCCTCTTACTCTAGATAAGGATTAACTACATACTCCTAGTGGACCTGTTAGTGAGTAGAGTTCACGAATGCCTTAAAATTCTCATCAATAAGAAGAACCTCAACCCTAGCTTCCAAGGAGTTCTACACATGTGAAGCGGCAACCTGAAAGGTTTGGTTATTCTATGTTCGATTCTAGTTGTGCCTATACTTTGATTGCTAACACTGATGAGCCTAGGACTATTAGAGAGGCTATGGGTATGTCTGATAGAGATTCTTGGTTGGAAGTTGTGAAGCATTTTTTTCCTTTGAACATTTTTGTTTTTAGCCCTTGTTTCCTTTATGCTTCAAGATGGATTTGTTCCTTAAGGATGAAGACTGATATCACATAAAGGTGTGCAATGCGCCACGTGGTGGTTGCATGGCTTTATATATATTGTTTTCCTTTCGGGGTTGAATTGGGACACATGTCAGCTTAGCAAGGATTTTCTTCAAAACCATTCTCATGAAATCTGAAATTGCCTGCTCACTTGACACATCATCCATTTGGTCAGGTAGTTTGTATCTTCCATGGAAGGATCTTTCTAGGCAATGTTCATTAAGGAGCATGGAATATGTCTTACTTTCGAGGTGGATCCTTTGAGTCAGCATCATCAATCTTCATATTTTATTGATTGGATTTTACAAGGCTATGCTAAAATTTCATTGTCTTCTGATAATATATCTTTGTAAAATATCTGAAACCATTAATGAAAGTGGTTGATACTTTATGAGAGAAGATTTTGGTGATCTAATCAAGATCTAAGATCATATTGTAAGCTATCAGATTTAGGCACCCGGTAGTTTCTTCTTTTGGCTATAAATAAGGGTTGGCAATACTAAAGAAAGAGTTTTGAAGTTTTAGGGAGTCATATTTTCTTAGAAATAGGAGGGTTTTATAGAATACTCTTTATTCTATTTGGCATGTTGTATTTGTTCATACTATCAATATATTGGCATCTAACCTCTATTTTTAGTTAAATATATCATAAGAATTTGATCTATTTGAGAGAAATATTTGGGATTATGCATTTCATGGCCTTTTTCAGATTTCTTTTTCATATTTTGATTATGTTGAGAACATTGTGTTAAAGCCTTACGTTGATATTCCAGATAATTATTTTACATGTTAAGATTTTATGCTATTTGCTATCTTCTAGAAATTGGATCATGTCCATTTAACTCTTTCATTTTGTATAAAAGATATGTCATCTTGCATATTATATTGTAAAGGAGGAAGGATTCTATAAATATTTGAGTGTTCCTATTAATCTTTAGGGTTTCTTATTTTTGTTGGACCTTAGTGGATGCTTCCCATGGGGAGATTTGAAAGACTGCATTGTGCTTTCTCTATCCTTTGCTACTCATTTTTTTCCCAATAATGAAGGGTCTATGGCATTATGTGTCCATATCCTTAGTTATAAGAAATAGTTAAATTTTGAAATTTTCTAAAAGCTTTGGTGCATCAGAATCTTTATGTTTTATTTACATTGCTCTCTACCCCCTTTCTCTAAACATAAAGAAGAGCTATCTTTCTTTAAATATCCCAGAGGTCATTCAGTTAGGCACAATTTGGTCCCCCAATCACTGAATTTATCGTAATGTTGTTCGAAGAGGTGTAATATTTTATGATCAATAGTGTTTTTTATGGCATGCCTAGTGGGACCTTATTTTTATGAATGCCTGATTAGAAGTTAGAAATACTTCTTAAATTAGACCCTAAATAGAGGCTAGAAATCTCATGCTTAGTGTTCAAGCAATAGCATATTCTAGAGGCCATTTCAAGTACTCCCTGTTACCTGCTTTAGCTCCAAGGAGGAGAAGACTTATAGGTTCCATATCACCTATAAGAAGCAACAGGGTAAGAAGTGTTAGCTCATAATCCAGAGCTTTAGACTCCACTAGGAGGTTGATTTTTCCAAATCAGAATACTTGTCTACCCTATCCATATGAATCTATTCACAATCATATAGATTCATACTGCTATCCAAATCAAAATACTTGTCTACACTATTGTCTACATACATCACAATCTTTTATAACAAGCTTTTTTTGGAACCTTCTAGAAATAGGGTTTTACAGGGCCATTTTTCATTTCAGATGTTCACAAAAAAACCTTGACGTGTCAACGAGAAAAAAACTTGAAGTGTCAACGAGGAAAAACCTTGACATGTCACTATGAGTGTATAGTATTTGCGTGATCAATCGCCACATACCAACATACATCCTATCAATAGTAAACTGTATATAATTGCAAATTTGAGAAATATGTTCCCAAAAATTAGTAACCAGTGCCGAAAAATTAGATAGCCCTAGTCACCATGACACTTCAAATTGTCAGGAATAGTTTGAGCAAGGATATTGTCCCAAGACAGAAAAAATTTGTGGAAGATGATAACACATGGTTCTTCTCGTGTAAGATAGCCATATGCCCTAAAATTTTCTGAGGGGAAATATTTAACAAAAGATAGTGGAACAAAGAGGCCAAGGCGTGAACCCATAAATAGAGGAATATTAATCTCCCAAAATGGAGAATTCCTACTTCAGAGCACAAACACAAGGGATGTCCTTAGAGAAAGAGCTAGATATTTCACCAGACCAAGAATTTTTTTCTTGGATGGAAGAAGAAGATGCAGTATTTGCAAATGATTTTTCAATGACTAGTGCCTCGTAAGTACAGTTAGACTACAACACAAGGTCCAAAAGAAGGCTCACTAGAGAATACATGCAACAAGCTTTGTAATCACCAGAACCACAACAACCATAGCCACAAGTGGAGTAGGATTCATAGGTTCGACCCACTCAACAATCGTAGGCTCTACCATTGTGAGAAAAAGAGGTGGACAAAGCATTGGGCCCATGCACATTGAATCAACCTCTATCAAAGACAAAAGAAATACCACCATTCAAACCTAAGGTCCTACTAGTTAGAATACTTAACATGGTAGAACAAATTAAGAAGGCACCCACCAATGTGTCTTTGTGAGAAGTTATATAAATCCAAAAATAGAAGTCATTGCTCGAGGAGGCATTGATGAAATAGTAACAAATGGCATGGATGGATACAATCCCACCACATAAACAAGATAAAGGAAAAGGGCCTACATCAGACCCCCAACCTTCAGGAGCCATCACATACGTAAATATCGTAGAAAATGCAAAGATAAAAGAGGTAAGAAAACCAAATCCTACACTTTTCTTTTTAACACTTATTGTGGGAGATAAGATTTTACACAATAACATGATCGATTTGTGATCTACTACCACGATCATTCCTATGCAAGTGGAAAATGCCTTGAAACTTGAATACAAGCCTTTAGAGAAAGGGATCATGCAATTAGATAGGAAGAAAGTCTTGATTGTTGGTCATATGAAGGATCTATCTTTGACCCTCTTCTCATGTTCAATCCAAACTATCACATAAGAGGTGGTCATGATAAACATCCCCACATTTTTTGGGATGTGTCTTTCAAGGGACTTCATAGAAAAGCTTGGAAGATACTTAGTGCTTCATAGGTATCATTCAATATTATAGACAAAGCATGGGGAAAAAATGAGGATTATGTTAGAAACTTTGCACCTACAAAATATAGCAGATAATGCAGTCTTGTGCTTTGAAACAGTGTATACCTCCTTCTCAGAAAGGGAGACATATTGCATAGAAATATTGCAAGACAAAGAGGATACAAGTGATTGGACCCTTGATTAAGAGGTCCTTCTCAATCAGTTTATCAATTTTAACCTATTCAAGAGCTTCCATGCTATTGGATTGGGCACTTATGTGATCTTCAAGAATGATCAAGTCTTCCCAAAATTTGTAAAGGAGAAGGAAGAACCCAACAAACTAAGTGAAAACAGACTATAAAAATTATATTTTGATGCTGCCAAATGCAATATCAGTTCCAGAGTAGGAATTTGACTTATATCTCTAACTGGATCAAAGAACCTCAAGGCTTTCTACTTCTAGTTCACATGATTGAATAATAATGTAGAGTATGATTTTTTGGTCCATGATCCGATTCACATAGAATGAATGGGTGTGAAGAGAGTACAAGTGTTCAAAGATTTGGAGTTGGTTGCAAACCACATTCACATACAGACAACCATGAAAAATGTAAGAATGAGATCTTGCAGACATAGAATATGGGATCTAATCAAGATCTTTGAATTTTTAAACATATAGGTTATCCCACAATCCTAGAATACCATCACAGATTAGATGGCTTCAATGTGCTCATAGTTTGAGCCAACCACAAGAAAGAAAAAAATGGTTCATGTACCATCGTCCGACCATAAATTCCTAAAAAAGATCAAAATTGGTAGGTTTTTGAGGATGACATCCAAATTGCTGCCTTTTTACAAAATTCAAGGAAATCCTTCGACCATACATAGTATGAATCTAGTAGAGCTATGGAAGGAAAAGTGATCCAATCAAAAAGCAATAAGATCCTGTGAGGCTTGATTTCTGTCAAAAATATCTTTGACTGTGAAGATGCAAGAAGTGGCAAAAAAATATTCACTACCAATGAAGGGGATTATGAAGATCTGGATGTCAAAAAAGGTAGAAAGCTAAAACTCAGAAGAGATGTTTGGGTATGTGCAAGATCATGATGGGCCAAAAAGTGGCGTATGATGGGTATGTGTAGGATATGTGGCTGACAACATTTTTTTTACCCAAAATTGATGAAACGAAAAGGGTTTTTAAAGGAGATTCTCAAATTTCCACCAATAGAAATTATGCTTTACTTTAAATTTAATAAATAATTATTATTCATTTTCTATTTGAATTACGACTAAAGTCGATTGATAGGTTGATTGAAAAACATCTATAGCTTTCAAAAGATCACATTTTTGAATCCAAAACATGTGTCACATTCTATGCTTCACATACTATAGGATTAAAAAAAAAATGAATTCCATGAACTTTTGACCAAGTTAAGGTGGTCGACATACGAAGTTTTATAATTTTTTAAAAGTTGTAATAAAAATTCATAATTAATTTTTACTTGGAAAAAAATTATAAAAATATGCATCACATCGAGACATGAGTCCTCTACTTATATCTAAAATCTTATAAAAAAATATTATCATTTTATTGTGGTTAGGTGGTCCATACACCTACTTCTTATTTTTCCAAATTTAAGTACTAACGATTGAAATTTCAAATTTTCACCAAATAGATTTAAAAAAAACCTAGTAGTTTAGAAACTACATTCAATTTTCTATAGATTCTATTCTTACATATTTTTGAAATAATGTAGATAACTTATTCAAATTTTTACGTCAAGTTGCCTAACTTTGATTTTTTTGAATTTTTCACCACTTAAGCACCAGTTTTTTCCATGATGATCCTGCACATACCCGTCCTAGAAAAGGAAAATGAGAGACGGAAAGGACTATGTGCTAGATACAAAAGGGTTGTAACTTGGACTTACAAATATCTTAAAGCATGTGATCTAGGAATAATTCAACACACCATTTACTTGGCCGAAGGTTTGAAACCCAACCGATAGAAACAAAGGATGGTCAATCTAAAGGTTGAGGCACTAATGGCACAAGAACCTACCAAATTAATCAAATCAAGAATCATATATCCGATCAAAACTTCCATGTGGGTATCCAACATTGTACCAGTGTGGAAGAAGAATGGTGATATTTGTCTTTGCATGGATTTTAGGGATTTGAACAAGGCATCGTTAAGAGATCACTACCCTTTTTCCTCAATGGAGAAAATCCTATAGACTATGGCCGGATTGGAGACGTTATCATTACTCAATTTTTTTTAGCTTATAACTAGGTCTATGTGAAGGAAAAAGACCAACACAAAATAATGTTCACCACCAAGTGAGGAACATTCATATATGCAAAATTTCCCTTCAAACTTTCCAATGTCGGTGTCATCTTTCAATGAGAAATTGATACCATCTTCAAGGGATTTCTCAATCAAATCATCCTAATATACCTAGATGACATGATTTTTTTTTTCAAAATCAAAGGATGATCATTTTGATCATTTAGAAAAGGTTTTCTAGAACTGTCAACAATTTGGGATTTCTTTAAATCCTAAGAAATGTTTCTTTGAAGTATCGTAAAGCAATCTACTCGGTTTTGTCGTATCAAAAGAAGGAATAGCCATAGAACTTGAAAGGGTGAGGCTATAATAGAGCTACCATTACCAGTAAACTAGAAGGGGTTACAATCCTTTTTGGGAAATCATTTTTTTTAGTTGGTTCATTTTAGACTTCATGGGAATCACAAGACCTATTACACTGATGTTAAAGAAAATTTAACTAGTGTTTAAGTGGACTCCTAAAGGAAAGCTTGCTTTCGAGTAAATAAAGGTAGCCATGTTTGTAGCCTTAGTGTTAGCTAACCAAAACTTCTCCAAGGATTTCTTGCTCTATGTCTATAGCGGCCAACACAACATAGCTTTGATACTCACTCAAAAGGATGAAGAGGGAAGCGAAGAACATCCCATCACATTCCACTCTAGGACTCTCAAAGGATACAAAACTAGGTACAATTTTATTGAGAAATAGGCCTTTGCTATAGTTAAAAGCCTCAAGAAATTTTGACACCTAGTATTGGCCAACAAAATCACCATGCTCATTTCCCATCTTAGTGTTTGGGAATACATCATCAAAGGTGAGTTACCGAAAAAAGGGGCAACTAGATTAGCAAGATTCTAGAATATGATGCAGACATCTACACAACCAAGTTTGTTTGGAGAAGAGGTCTTTGCAAATTTCTTGTATAGGAATTAAGCTCCTATGAAGAAGACGACACCACCTAGGTCTATACCAATTAGTTCAGGTTTGATGACTCATGGGTGGCAGATCGGATGCAACTTATGCAAAAAGGGTTAGTACATGATCAACATTCCACCTCATAAAAATGCTACTACCAACTACAAGGCACAAGTTATGTACAAATTGAGGGGATTTTAATCAAAATAAATTATGAAGATGTCCTTCTTTGTTGCTTGGATAAGCCACAAGGAGAAAGAGATTTAAATGAATTATGTATCAGTTCTAAGGGAAAACACTTCTCTGACAGGACCACTACTTTAAAGATAATGCAGGTAGGCTATTACTAGCCTTCCATGTTCTCCAAAGCCCATCACCTAGTGTGGAAGTGTACTCAGTGCCAATTTTTCATTGGCAAGTGGAAGAACTCTTCCATGCCACTCATCTTGATCATGACTAAGGAACCCTTTGCACAATGGGGTTTAGATTTTGTTGAGTGGATACTTAGGGGGATTGATTATTTCACAAGATGGATGAAGGCTATTTCTTTGAAGAATGCTATAGAAATAGAAATCATTATTTTTCTTGAGGAGCTATTGCAAGGTTCAGTTTGCATAAGACCATTATATCTTATAATGCAATAGCCTTTGTAGGATCTGTGATGTCAAACTTCACTCTCAAGAATGGGTTCTACTTGAAAACCTCACCCAAATACTACGCACAAGGAAACAGGTTAGTAAAGTTGACTAACAAAAATCTAATTAGGTTAATAAAGCACATTGGCTTAGAACACCAGAAGGAATGGCACAAGCATCTGTGAGCTACTTTGTGGGCTGACAAAATTACACCTAAGAAGATCTTGAAGGAATCCCCTTATAAATTAATGTATGGAAAGGATGTGGTTCTACCCATTTCCATAGAAATTCTAGCATTGCAACTGTTAAAAGATTTAGAACTTGAAGAAGATTGTGGAATGGAAGTAAGATTGGTAGAACTTTTGGGTCTCAAGGAAAAAGGATAAAACATGTATGATGCCATAATCGAGTGCCAACAAATAGTCAAGTGATGGTTTGATAAAAAATCCTCCTTCCTAGAATTCAAAGAGGGAATCCTTATGCTAAAGTATGATGAACGCACTACAAAACCAGGGAAGCATGCCAAATTTGACTCACTATGGAGGAGTCCTTTTCAAATCCATGCATGTAACAAAAGAAATGCATATGAGTTGAGGGATATGTGTAAGGCCCTGCCCTTTTTGTTCAATAGTTGCAAAAGTTTTTATTAGTTATCATATTTGGTAGAACATATAACAATAAATTCATGGTACAAATGACTATAGCTATGTGTGTCTTACTCCCTAGTTTTGACTAGCAATGTCGTCATAGTACATTATAAATGAATTGATATAGGATCAAGTTGTGATTTGACTTGATGATACTTTCAATTGTTTAATGTTATGAGGGAGTTATTTAAATTATTAATGGAATTTCTTTTGTATAACAATGTTCGTTATTGAAATGATCTACCTTTGACATATTTGGTGATTAGCTAGTAGTGCTAGTTATTTCGTTCTTATGAAGAAGCTAATGAATTCTAGTTCCTATGAATACAAATGTGTGGCACCCTAGTTGGTAGATTTAAACAATAAATCTTTCATTCATACCATTTCATATATCCTCTTAGTGTTTGACATGTGTCTTTATAATTTACTTTTCTATTGGCCCTAGATTATGTTTACTATTGTAAATGAGATGTTGTATGTGTGTAAGTTTGTATTGGTTGTTATATCACTATGTTATACTAATGAATATGGGTGAGTGTGAATGGGAATTTCAATGTGATACTAATGCGTATTGCTTAACCTTGCAGCATTTCCATGCAAGTGTGTCAAGCAAGTACTTTTCTTACCTTGTTACATTTTATTTTTGCAGAATTATAGATGTTAGTAATAGAAACAAAGTGATATTTTCAATTAGTTGTAATTCATATTATAAATTAGGATTTACTAATTGAATAATGTTTGGGGAATCCAATAGGTTTATTAATAGTTTAATTGCTTCGGTTAGCCTTTCACATAACTTGTAATATAAAATTGATTTATGAATTGTGTAATGGGTAGAGTCTATAAAATAACCATTGATATATTACACATACAACTAAGTGATGATATGACAATAGTTATACCCGTTATGTACTCTACTTGAATTAAATGTTGTAATGAAAGAGACTTTAACGTAAAAGTAACTATATAATTGAAACCATGTATGTAGCTAAATTTTACTTAAAATTTGATGGTAATATCTAACTCAAAATACATAAAATAATTCAAATATAATAAAACTACATAGCGAGGGATTGAATTAATAAATATACTAATCTCATACAAGCCTCACGAATCTATAAAATATTATAACACCTCTTGCAATCATTTTCACTTAAATAATTTCACTTCTCCATTTTTGCGAGCTGCAACCTGGAAATAAGGTTTGCACTGATGGATTTAGAGTATGTTTATTAAAATGAGAATTATGGTCAAGATCCAAAAGTTGAGCACATTTAGTTTTTAAGTATATATCAGCATAACTAATATATAATGTATATTCTATGCATGCTATGTTGTATGGCCATAACCTATTCGAAGCTCCCATTTTGGCATAGATTAAAAAACTTTATGGAATTTTAGCGTTACACTTGCCAGTTGCATTGCCCACCACTTTGGTTCGAGGCATTCTGTCAGCAGCTCACATGCCTTGTTTATAGTCCCACGGTTTGCATGAGATAAAAAAAAAATGGTCCAAATGTCTCGTCTATACTCTTCAACCACAAACCTGTTATTGGTTTTTAGGAGAAAAAAAGAACATTATTCATCCATCTGGAGAATAAGAGTTGCAGAGAGAGTCATTGAAGCTCATATTATTTAATTGGAGTTCAACACCAGGTCTGCTATTTCTAGTTCATATGTTTGACTTTCGATTTTAAATGGTACTAGTCAAATCTAGGAACAAAAGATTAGAGCATTTTAAACTTTCTTCTTCTTTTACAGAAAAACTGGGAATCAATGATAAACGCAAATATTCTTATTCTTCTTTGTAATATATCCTTGCCATAGAACATCTCGTTAACCAAAAGAAAGGCAGAAATTCTTATTTCTAAAGAGATACTGTTAAGAGCAAAGCCACAGTAATGCCACAAACTTTTATTATATATTGCTTTGGTAAGCAAGTGTTACTTGCTTATGAAAAGATAAGCTTACGTGGGAGGGAAAAGGAGCTATTCCTTAATTTTTAACTCTTTTAACATTTCCTATGTTAGTCAACATTTTACCCTTTAAGCTTAAAATTAAAAAAGTGGGTTAGATTTCCATAATAAAATAATGTAAGAAAACCACCCACTTGCTAGTGATTTTCCTAGTAAAATATTAGTGTTTATTAATTATTGATAATTTTATTATTCAAAATAATAAAATATAGTAGAGTTTGGATCACATTAGTTTTTATTGATTTATTAATATTTCAGTAATAAATAAAAGTATTAGTGATTATTAATTTATTAATGGTTCTTTTAATAAAATTCATGAGAAAAATATTCTATAAAAATAATTGTGAAGTGAAGTTAAAGTAAGGGTAAATTAAGATTAGAAATAATAAGGGGATCATGTTATTATTAATGTTCTAGTAATGCTAATTTTAATTTTAATGTTAATAGTATAACTGATATTAATATTATTGTTAATATTAATAATATGTAAAGAATCATACTATTATAAAATAAAACAATGATAATAATAATGTCATTATCCTAATCAAAGATATTAATGATATATATATATATATATATATTATTCGAGAGGTGGATATTAAAATTTATGTCATTGTTAATCAATCATAATGAGGTAGTAGAGACATTAGAAGTTAAGGGACAATGATGTTAAAATCAAACTCAGTATGCCACCTTATATAATTGGTGTAGATTTAGTATTCTATAAAATGAATATTTAAATTTGATTAAAAAAAAAAAAAGAAAATAAATAATAACAATACAAATTACTAATGTGATGAAACCAATTTGTAGATCATCATCAATCTTTCTTTTTAATTCATGTTATGTTGATCAAACAACTATCAAATAGTCAAAAGGAGTTAAGATTGTAATTATAATTGTTTGAAAGTATTGAATGTTCTCTTATCTTAAGCCTCCCTTGAAAATTTAAGGCTTAAGGTGATATTGTGAGTCCTTATATATGATCTTGTGTTCACTTTTTATCAAATCTCTATCGTTCATATAAATGTTTCATATGTATGGTTTTTGTTTTTGGCAGGTCATATCAAAGATTAAAAAAAAATGGAGATCTTAGTGGGAGACTAGGAAATAGAGTGTGGAATAATGGGTTTGATTATAATTAATTAATTTTATTTATTTATTTACTCTTATGAATTTTATGTGAGCAATTAAAAATTCATGAATCGAATTCATAATCTAAAGGAGGTTGAAACTTGAAAATTCATTTCCAAACTAGACTTAGGAAATTAGAGAATGAAATGGAAAAACGATGTTTTGAAGTTTTTTTTTTTTCCTTTTTTTATGATTATTTATTATGGTATGTTGTGGTGTAATATATTTTAATCACTATATAAATTTCCCATTGGATTTGGGGTTTGTTCGTGTAATATAGATTGAATTGTTAGAACTAAAGTCCTAATTGGTCTATGTGGTCTTATGACATGGTTGGTGATTTTATACTTGTTAGTGGGAGTTATCTTTCCTATTATTGTGTGGTTTAACATTAGTCATTATGATTGAAGTTAGCATCAAGTCATCATTTTAACTTGGTGGGTTTACCCCATTTGTTGGTCATTCAATATGAGTATATTACTAGTAGTATACCTTACCCAAGTCTTTGGTTTTTGGCTTCACCTAAGTGGGTGGTAGTCGACTGTGAAACTGTCTAGGGTACCAGACCCTAGAAAGGGTTGCATACCCACTCTCCTATAGTATGTAATTTTGTACAGGTCCTATAATCCTTGAGTAGAGGTTTGAGTTTAGTGTATATTGATGTTGTTGTGATTAAGGTAGAGCCCTCTTTTGGAAACCAATGGATATACCTTGTTTGGTTGAGTCAAATTAGTTGGAGAAACTCAAGTTGTCGAACTATGGTGCCTCTGAGAAATATATACGTAGCCAAGGCCATCAAATGATGAGCACCTGAGCCATTAGGTCGAGCCCCTAGGACTGTTCTTCTGAGTCTTGTATGTGACTTGTCATTTTCTTTTATATTGTAATCTACCATTGTTATATATATATATAGCTTGTCTTGGTAATCATGTGCTAACTACATTTGATCTTATGTGAATGCCAATTCATGTAGACCTCATAGGTATAGATGTTGGGAGAAAGGTATTTTTGACATAATAAAATGCAGGAGGTACATTAAGATGACTCAAATTTAGTAGTCTCTATTGCTAAAAATAGTAAATCATTTCTACATTTTCTAGTGTGATCATTGACTATAGCTGTAATTAGTGAATTATGTTATTGTCTTTTAAGTTAAAAAGTAAAATATTTACAAAATTAGCAAAGTTATCGGTTTGTTATGTTGTTTTAGAATATGCGCATGAAAATATGGATGGGAATGTTTTAGATATACTAATAAATGGTATTCATCTAAAATTGTTCTATTAAACTACACAATTTTTTTAAAATTTTAAAGTTATGTACCATATGTATTTCTTTTGTAAAATACATTATTTTTGCAAATAAGCCACGAGTGTTGACATAAGAATAGAAAAAATATTATATTTGTGTATTTAGTGAAAATATTTACAATATAATATGCCTACCAAGCCTAAGACTACAAGTGAAGTTTGAAGCCTTCCCATGTTACCCAAAAAGAGATACATTTAAAAAAGAAGAAAAGGGAGGGGACACAAAAATGGCAATGGAATTAAAGCCTCCATTAGTTGCAAGCATTCAAAAATGTTTCTTCTTTAATTTTTTCTTTGAAAAGGTAGCAAGGGGTTAACAACACAACATATCACAACACACGTGGGCATGACACAACATGGAACTCAATCCTTGACACCACAACTATACAACAAGAACTCAAAATGATTCTTCTAGTCAAGCTTTGGAATGCGTTCCACCTTATACTCCCTCAGCAGGAAGGAGGCTACAAGTTTAGACATTGCATGATGCCTCTCCAAGTCCATCATGTGGAAGTCAGTGAGGAAGGGCACCCAAGGCACTACCTCCCTAAAGTTGACATGCATGTGGATGTTCGTGGTAGACAAAGTGCGAATGTGAGGGATAGCTACCTGCACGATCTCGCCAAGCCCATCTTAGTATGCTAAATTGAACATAGAATGACATAGTTTGATTATCCAGGGCTTGGAGATATCTAAATCTAGTAGGGAAGCAATAGACTAGTAGATGACATTGGAGTTTCACCATAGCTGCTTTTTTCCTTATCATAATCTTTCCCAAGCACCCATTTGATTGCCACGATGATAAGATAGTCATTTTTCCTTACTAGGTGTTTAATTCTATCACTACTAATCTTGCTTACAAAAGAATTTTGCAACTTTCAGCTTAGGATCTGAATTGGGGTACCTAGGCCAGACATGGTAGTAGTAGGAAAGCTAAAGCTAGCAGAATGGAAGAAGTAGTGGGAGAAGCTTACTAACTCAAAATACAATTTAGTGAGTTTTTTGCTAAGTTGGTATTACTATTTATAGAGAAATTGCATGAGTGAGCTCAATGAGCAAAAAATATATTTCTCGTTAGATGGTAATGGAAAAAATATCTAGGTCACAGGAGGTGAGAGATGAATCATACAGAAGATCTAAAACAATCCTTGATAAATTAATCTGGGAGTTGGGATTAAATGTTCGATTGTACCAATTGCTACCATGTGTCCATTGTCATCACCAATGCTAGCCTTCTTGCTCCTACTAAAATAAATGTCTTAAATGGATAAAATCTAACATATTAAATGCAAATGCCTTTTTGAAGTACCTTTAAAATGCTCAAAACACACTTTCCATTACTCAAAGCACACTTACCATCACATAAGGCCTATTTTTTAAAAGGGTGACCTCATGGCAGAATTAGCATTCATGAGGGATACGGATCCCACTCCACATGTATCATCACATTGTTTACACTTAGTGAGCTAGCAATAATGACAATTCCTTATTGCATGTACGTGCAAGATAATTAAATGCACCTTTTTTTTTTTCTAAGCATCAAAAATTGCAAGCAATTATTGCTCTAAAGAAGCTTTTTGCAAATCCTTCAATGCAAAAATGATAGAGGTATCATCTTCTGGTTGATAGGCTAGAATCTCATCTTCCAAGCCAAGCTACACCAACATCTTTGGAAAGGATTTGTATGCTAATGCCCCAGCACCAAAAGAGGAGAGTTTTTCTCATAATAAAACCATACAAGAAGGAAACCCTGTTAAGCGGGAAGTGGTGAATGCTTTTAGAGATAATAGTTTTGACCCAAAGTTGCATGTAAACCCTAAAACCCTTAGGGAAGGGTCAATGTAGAGAATCATCACCCATGGGTCAACTGAGGGCTTTACAACATGACTCTAGTATTTTGGTTTTCCATAATTCATGTTGCCTGCCATCCACCCATTTCTAGAGCTGGTGGATGCATGCACAAAGAGGCTGGATAAAGAAATAGGGGTTAGTAATGGCAATAGGTTGAGGGTTACAATCAACATAGTGGGCATTTGGGATATGTTCTGCATCCCCATAAACTAGGGTACAAAAATATTTGAACACAGAAAAATGGAAGATTTTTGGAGGACCAGAGGTAAACAATTAAAATTTAATATTGATTAAACAAATGAGAAGTAAGATGACAATCAACCTATCTTCCCTCTAGCACACAGAAAATTAAAATCTAATGTACAAGCCATTTTCACAATGTTATCTTGTATTTATGGCTTTCAAGATGATGAAAAGGTTTGTGCATTCTAGGAAGGCTTGACTTTCATGCCTAGGAAGGAGAAGAGGCAGAAGTGTTTTGATTTTTCTAATGTAGTGGCCAGAAAGATGTTGGATCAGTTAAGAAATTATGGCACTAATTTTTGATTCAGGTATTCTTCTTTTTTGGCATATCTAATTTTACACTAGAACCCTAAATTTTTTTAGAGGGTATCTTTTGCTCCTTAAGTTTGATGAAAAGAGGTTATATGAGCTAGTTTCGGTTTGAACCCATGTCCTTTCTAAGACATGGGATTACCACTCATTTGTTAACTATTTCCTATAATGAGTACTCTTAGATTTTTGTTTGCACCCTCTAAGCTGGTTTTCCCCTGAAGCCTTAAAATGGATGAAAATCCATCATCCCCTGGTGGATTATTTTCTAGGAGTAGATTTTTCCTTCATCAAATTTCATGGTTTTATTGAGAATCCTTTTAGGATCCCTAAATTTGTAATAGACAAGACCTTCACTTTGGAGCCATATCATCAAGAAACTATTTCTGACAAGGCCTATGGCAACGAAAGACACAAAAAGGAACTTTAACCAATCCCTTTACTACTTCTAATATCCAGGTAACATTTGTGAAAAGGGAGGAGCAGGATGTGCTAACTAGAAAATTGGCTTGCCTAGGCCTGGTTCTTATTTACAACACATGGAGGTACAATCTGATAGGGAATCTCTTGATTGTAAAATACCAAAGGCAAGAGGAATTTGAGTCAAGGATGAACCCAACCAAGGAAAAGACAAATTTTTATAGTGACCTAGCTTTTATACAATTTGATTGGCCCCTATATCTTGACTTCTATGTTTAGGTAGTGGAGTTCCAACAAAGTCTTCAAATGGTCCAATCTTTCAACACATAGTTAAAGAAGATAGGATGGATGGTCAGAAAGAAAGAAGGCGGATTTTTGGATATTCTTATAGGAAATCAAGAACCTCGGTGCCATGTATGTTGAGGTTAAGTCGCATGATGAGAAATTTGATGAAATCTATGATGTTAAGGCTGAAATCGATGATAGCAATATTGAATCTGATCAAGAAATTGGACCAGGGGAAGTACACCTCTATACGTCCCAATTGTAGGATCCCAATGTAAGAAAAGGAAAAGGAAAGGGGTAAAAGGAAAAGGGCTTATAGATCTCATCTTCCACATGCAGCCTGCTAAAGTGAAAAAGAACCTAATGGAATCCAAAGAGATCTACTAGAGCTATAATATCCCAAGCTTCAATGGGATTAGCACCAAGCAGTCTGAATCCACCATTTTGGCCACTATGAAGAAGATATGAGTCCAATTCTTAGGTAGACTAGGCATATGAAATAGAGGTGGAGTTTGCTCCACTAGGCTATTCAGCTTTGATAGCCTAGGTAAGTCTTTCACCTGCTCTTCTTTCTTTTTTTATGTCTATAGTTGTTCCTCCCCATTCATTTGTTGAAAATAATCCTCCATTTGTTGGTTCTGATGTCCTCATTTTGAACACACCCTCGACCATATTTGGTAATGAACCTTACAAATAAACCTCACATGCCAAATGAGCATCATACATGTCAGCCATGATTGACTCCTTAATCACCCTGTCAAGGGCACCCATTGAAAACACTGATGCATCCACAAGTTTCGTCATCCATATCTAGATCTTGGAAAATGCCTCTTTTTCCACCCACTTCCCCTTTTACTCCAATGGGTTTCCCTCCTTAGTCAACATGTGGCATCCAACCTTTTTTCCATAATAACACTTCCCTTCACCTCTCCACAACCTCAAATGGTTGAAGTCTCTCCTTCTGTCACCTATTTTACTCTCCCTCTAGGTGTTTTGCTTGTTACATAGAGTATTGACATTCCAAAAATTATTTGGATTCATATAGAAGTAACAAATTAGGTCTAAAAAGTAAGAAAACAAAAACTACAAGTAGAAGCTAGAACAAAATGAGAAATTCATAAGATTGAACCCTATTTTTATGAAGAATGGAATGCTCTGTTGATCACTTCCACAAGGCTATTGACATCCAAGCTAGAGGGAGAAATGCAATTTGAGTATTATGACACCAAAATAGTAGGTATCAATTTGAATGAGACTCTCCCATGTGAAAAAGTGGTTCTCTCTAAAGTAATTTAGAAGGTCGTTTACATTGAATATGAAAAGTTGGACAAAAAGTTGAAGAAACATTAGAGTTTGCAAACATAAAAGCCACAATGGATAGGTTACAAATAGAAACAAAAGGTAAGGATTTGGAAATCGCATGCCTGAGGCAATTATTGGGTTAGAAGGGTGAAGTAACTAAGTTTCTTGAAGAGGCCTAGAGTGAGAAGGATCAGCTTCATGCTGAGGTAGAGAAATTGAAATACGAGATCGTGATTGAGTGTGAGACCATTATAGTGTATTAACACAAGAAAAAAGAGCTAGAAGATGAAGTGTCCATAAAGAACATGTGTGATGGGTTACAAAGGGAGTTATAGGAGATGGATAAGCAAAAGAATAATATGCAGAAAGAATCAGATAGCATCTGATCTCAAGCCTTTGACAATCTTCAGAAGGCCCAAGAAGAGACAGAGAGGGTGAAACAAGAAAAGCAAGGTATTGAGTCTATTTTGTAGACTCATAATGAAGAGATTGGGAAGCTATGCTCTAAGCTTACAAATTCTCTCCAAGAGAAGAGTCAATTGGAGGAAAGAATGAGAGCAAGAGAGTCCCAATTGTAGCAAGAATTTCTTGTAACATAGCAATCCAGGATCCTCCTGATATTGAAAAAACAAATATCTACTCATTGGGAGAGAATCATAGTTGCAATTGCAGCCCTAAAACTAGTATTGTAGTTTCTAAAGGATGATTAATAATTAAGTGAGAAGGTTGGCCCAGTGGTTAATCAAATTCTCCACACATTCGCCCCCTAGGATGAAAAATTAGGGAGCTTGATCTCAAAATTATGTAAATTAGTTGAAGAAGCCTTAAGGGACACCAAAATTCCTAAACAAAGAGTAACTACAAGGAAAGAAAAAGAATTCATTTCCTACCATCAGGTTGTGTGAAAAAATAAATCTTTCCAAGCAGTGTTTAATAAGAAGGTTGGCAAGATCATCGAGGAGTTCAAAATTCTACTCCAATATAGTTTTCCTACCCTTTGCTCAATGGATGGAGTGTTAATAATCAAGCAAATCATGGTAGAAAGCAAGCTAAAAATATAGACTTATACAACACTCTAGGTAAAAATCCCATCACCCACTATTGAGGAGATCGAGAAGGAAATTCTTCCCCTTTCCTCATTGTACAACCACATCAAAGTTTTTTCATCAAGGTGGTGAGGGGTTTCTTTTAAAGAAGTTCTTGATCTAGATCAAGTACATGAGATTTTACACACCCTCATTTGGCCCACTAATGTAGATTGGGAGACCCAACACATTGCATTCCTCAAACTCCACCAATTAACTGACATCTAGGTACATCCCTCTACAAGTGAAGGCCCCCTATGAGTTACCAAAATTGTGAAACATTTTTGTTTCCAGCCCTTGTTTCCTTTCCACTTCAAGATGGATTCATACCCAAAGGATGAAGACTACTCTTGCATAATGGTGTGCAATGTGCCACATGGTGGCTACACAACTTTATATATATATATATATCATTTTCTTTCCGGGCTTGAATTGAAACACCTTTCAACTTGGTGGGGATTTTCTTCAAAACCATTCTCATGAAATCAAAAATCACCTACTTTCTTGACACATCATTCATTTCATGAAATAGTTTGTATCTTCCACATGAGGATTTTTCTAGCCAAAGTTCATCGGGGAGTGTGGTGGATGTCTTAATTTTGGGAGGAAACTTTGAGTTAGTGTCATCAATCTTCATAGCTAATCGATCAGATTTTGTAGGCTATGCTAAAATATAATTATCTTCTGATAGTATATCTTCACAAAATATCTGAAACCATTAGTGAAGCAGTTGGGACCTTATGGGTTGATATTGCTATGATCTAATCACGATCTAAGATTGAATTGTGAGCTATCAGATTCAGGCACTTGGTAGTTTCTCCTTCTTGATTGTTTGTGGTGGTGTCCTCTTCTTCAAGCTATAAATAATGGTTTCCAGTAGTGAAGAGTTCTAAATTTTCATTTGAAAATATTTCTAAAGAATATAGATAATATTTTAGGGGGTTATATTTTCTCTAAAATAGGAGGGTTTTACAGAATATTGTGTATTCTCTTTGGCATGTTGTATTTGTTTAGACTATCATCGGATTTGCATTTGACCTCTATTTTCAATTAAATATATGATAAGAATTTGACTAATTTGAGAGAAATCTATTGGATTGTGCATTTTCCTTTGTTAAATTTCTTTTTCATATTTCAATTATGTTGAGAACATTGTGTTACATCCTTACATTGGTATTCTGGATAATTATTTTACATGTTATTAAGCTTTTATGTTATATGCCATCTTCTAGAAATTGGACCATGTCTATTTTACTCTTTCATTTTATATAAAAGATATGCCATCTTGCATATTATGCTCTAAAGGGTGAAGGATTCCATAAATATCTGAGTGTTTATGTTAATCTTTAGGATTTCTTATTTTTGTTGGACCTTAGTGGATGCTCCCCATGGAGAGATTTGAAAGACTGTACTATACTACACTTTCTCTAGCCTTTTTTGCTTGTTCTCTTCCCAATAATGAAGGGATTGTCACATTCTGTGTCCATCTCATCAGTTATAAGAAATAGTTAAAGTTTGAAATATTGTAAAATCTTTGTCACATCACCATATTTATATTGTATTTGCGTTCCTCTCCACCCCTTTTCACAAAATGCTCACAAAGAAGAGTCGACCTTCTTTAAAAATCCTGGAGGTCATTTAGTGAGGCAGAATTTGGTCCTCCACTTGTTGAATTTCCTATAAGGTTGTTTGGAGAGGCACAAGCTTTTATGATCAACAAAAGCCATGAATGAGGAATGGTATCTTTGAATAAGAGGGTATGTGCAGGATCGTGATAGGCCAAAAAGTAGCAATATGATGGGTATGTGGCTGAAAACTATTTTTCTACCCAAAATTGATGAAATGAAAAGGGTTTTTAAAGGAGATTCGCATATTTTCACCAATATAAATTATGCTTTACTTTGAATTTAATAAGTAACTATTATTCATTTTCTATTCAAATTGCGACTAAAGTCCTGATTGATAGGCTGATTGAAAAACATTTATAGCTTTCAAACAATATCACATTTTTTGAATCCAAAACATGCATCAAATTCTATGCTTCACATAATATAGGATTAAAAAAGAAAAAATAAATTTCATGAAGTTTTGAGCAAGTTAAGGTGGTCAGACATATGATTTTTTATATTTTTTAATAAGTTGTAATAAAAAAATCATAATTAATTATTTAATTAGAAAAAAATTACAAAAAAGTATGCATCACATCAGGACACGAGTCCTCTACTTATATCAAAAATCTTATAAAAAAATATCATCATTTTATTGTTGTTAGGGTGGTCAGACAGACACCTACTTATTTTTTCCCTGAAATTTTAAATTTTCACCAAATAGATTTTTAAAAGAAAAAACAAACCTAGTAGTTTAGAAACTACATTCAATTTGCTATAGATTCTATTCTTACATTTTTTTGAAATAGTATACATAACTTATTCAAATTTTTACATTAAGTTGCCTAACTTTGAGTTTTTTGAATTTTTTGCACCTTAAGGGCCTATTTTTTCCATGATGATCTTGCACATAACCAAAAATGAAATGTGGGATCCAGTACTTTTCCCTAAAGGTTGAAAGCCTATTCAATGCAAATGGGTGTTTAAAAAGAAATATTGGTCTAAATGGTAGTGTTAAGAAGCATAAAGAAATGTTGTTTGCAAAAGGATATTCCCTAGTGGAGGGGATTGATTATGGAGAAATATTTTCTCTTGTAGCTAAGCTGACATCTATCAGATTTCTATTATCATTTGCAATTTCATATGAATTATAAATCGAGCAGATGGATGTGAAGACATCATTTCTTCATGGTGATTTAAAGGAATAGATTTGCATGTCCCAGCTAGAGCACTTCATTGAAAAAGGTAAGGAAAATTTGGTTTAAAAATTAAAGAAATCTATGTATTGTTTGAAGCAGTCTCCTAGGATGTGGTACCAGAATTTTGATACCTATGTGTCATTTTTGGGGTTTGTGAGATCAAATTTTGATCATTTTGTTTGCTTTAAATAAGAAAATGGTCATATTCTTATTATTGAGATGAAATATCTAGGTTCAACTAGGTATATTTTGGGGATTGAAATAAAAAGGGATAGGGGAAGTAGAAAACTTTGGCTCAGCTAGAGACATTATATAAATTATGTTCTAGAGAGGTTTAATATGGTGGATTCCAAGTAGTTAGTTGTTCCAGTGTTGTAGCAAATAAAAATTTCAATTGAATATTATCTAAAATCTCCTACTAAGATGGAAGACATGACTAGGGTGCCTTATGAAAGTGCATTTTTTATTTTAATGTATGCAATCTTCTATATCGGACTAGACATTTCCCAAGCAAAAGGAGTGCTTAATCATTTTATGGATAATCCATGAAGGCCACATTGGGATGTTGTGAAGAGATTTTTTAGGTATTTGAAGGGTACTTTTGAGTATGTATTATGTTATCATGGTTACTCTACTAGATCTCAGAGTTTAGTTAGCATTCATGGATATGTGGATTCTAATTGGGCAAGGGAAATTGATAGCAAAAGATCTACTAGTGGATATGTATCCACGTTGTTTGGTGGTGCAATCAACTAGATAATAAAGTGATATCTTGTAGTCACTTTATCCGCTACGGAGGGGAAGTACATGGTACCAGCTCACACATACAAGGAAGCTATTTGGCTTAGAAGATTGTGTTCTGATATTGGTTTTGATACATGGCATATTGTTATTTGTTGTGATAGTCAGAGTGCCATTTTTTTGGAAAAAAAATCAACCTTCCATGCCAAAACAAAACATATTATTGTGCAGTACCACTTTGTTTGTCATATGGTGAAGGATGGAAAGGTTAGTCTAGAAAAAAATGATACTCTTGTGAATGTTGTTGATGCATTGATGAATCATGTGAGCACGAATAAGTTAAAATGGTGCACCAGTTTGATGGCCTTTAAGGCCTAGAATATTCAATGACTTCAACATTTGGAAGGGGTTTAGTGAGTTCTTCATCTAGTGGGAGAATGTTGACAATGTGTGTTGCAAGCTCACTATTAAAACCCCTAGCTCAATTACCATCAAACTCAGAATTCCCAAAGTTTTGCATTCGTTCTTTACTACAATACTGTAAGGTGTATCTAAGAGGGGTATGGGCTAGCGGTGTTATCCACCATCGTATAGTGGTTTCAATCAGCTTGTGTGGGTGTGTGAGGCCATACCACTAGCTCACAATAGTCCATGAAATGGATAGCAGTAGAGTGGGGGTTACCCCACCACTCTACGATGATCTAAGAGATAGCCTACAGTAGTATGGGGAAATGTTAGTAACACATGATCCCACAATGATTGGTAATGTATATTGTGTTATAGCGATGAACCCTTTATCCCACGAAGATAAATCTAAGTGGTTGTGGTGGTGCAGGGGTTAGAAGAAATGGTAGAATCAAACCGTAGTCTAGTAGATAGTCAACAAAGGCTTTGTAGTATTTAGGTTAAGACTGGGAATGATGAGTAAAGACATGTGAATAGTCGTCTGATTGTCTTGTTACCATTTCAGTTATTGAAGTACCAATGTCTAGGCTTGTTCTAGGAATTTGAAACTCTTGGAAAGGCCAACATACTAAAAATGTGATTGCACGGTTTCTTGTAAGGTGATGGTCAATTAAACAATAATTTTGTGTTGCTAGTTTTATAATAAGAAAACACTTGTGAGAGCACAACTCTATGACTTGTATGTATTTTATATTATAATATAATACAAGTGATCTTTTCTTTGGTGTGTGGGTTTTTCTCGAATAAGGGTTTTCCCACATAAAGTTTGGTATTAATTCTTTATTTTCTATTCTTTCATTCATGTATGTGCATCTTTATGCTCTCTATTTGCAAGTTTTGAAATATTTTTTGTATCTCTTTCTTAAAGATTAGTATTTGGAAAGCATTTCCAAACTTTTCTTTCCTTTCACTTTATAGTGCATGCTTGGTTACATTCATTGATTAAGATTTTTAAAAAGTGCTTGCATAAGTTGTCCTCATAATTATGCTAATTTCTAGAAACTAATTTACCATCAAAACTAAACAGTCACAAAAAAGGATACTTGAACACTCTAGCACAAACATAAATTTCAAAATGAACTCAATAAAAATACCTTTCTAGTCTATGGTGCATTATGCCCATGACCCAAAAAAAATTCTCCTATTTTTGTGATAGTAGCCACTCAAGATCTTATGTCTAGATATACTTTCAATTTATATGTTTACTATAGTATAATAATCAGTATCTTAGTGCATATATCTATTATGCATAAAATTATTATAATGTCTAGAAGATTTGGTAAAATGTGGTCCTCTTAGAAATATTTTATTGATGTTTCATGTTGTGTTTTTGGTAATGAATCTCCTTCACATGATGAGGCCCTTGTTCCTTCATCTCCTAATGCATATCTTCCTAATCATGATATCTTGAGGCAAGATCAAGAAATAATGAATGAATTATTAAAAACGGAAATACTTAACCTTGAATCCAACATTATCCTCTTTCCTTCACCTCTATGGACTACTCATCATTACCAACAATAAACAATACATATCATACCTCCACTTTACATATCTATATATTGACATAAAGAAAGTACTTTACAATTTATACTTGGACCATTACCCATTAATCCCTTACCAATGACAACCAAGATGAGCCTATTCCTATGCCCACAAATGATCCTCCATCCTATGAAAACATGTGATTGATACACCCATCAACTTCGAAAAGTTCTATAGGAAAGGATTTTAGATTCTTACAAAATATGGCTATGACATAAAGAATGAACATGAAATTCACACTCTCTTGGAAGAAATAACATTTGAGCATACAAAAGGAATTGGACATCAAGGTCCTCCACCTTTATATAAAACATATATTTCATCCTCTAAACCACATAAAACTCATGGACCTAATAGAATGGGTCTATTACCCACACCACATGCTCTGCTTGAGACCGAGTGCACCTTACAAACACTTTTACAATTATAATTCATTAAACCACCTTGTATGCAAGAAAAAAGAGATGGTAAGAACATGAATAAAATTCACATTTTTGTGCACATTATAGAATATTTGGTCACCCTATTGATGAATGGCATTCTTTAAATAAGATATTATATGGCATATATCCTTGCAAGGATGAATATGATAAGATATTAAATTAAGTATCTATGTCTTTGCTATGTTCTATGCGGTAGTTGTAGTATTATATAATACCCATTACCATGCATGGGGCATAAATTATTTTGTGTGACCATATTTCATCAATAAAGAGAAATGTAGTATTATTCATATAGGTTCATCTTGGACCTTACACTTGGGGGTGTGATTAAGTAGCCTCTTATAAGATGTATTCCTTTAAATAGGTGATCCTTTAAGTGTTTCATTATCTCCTTAAAATATTAGTGTAGCAAGTACACTAAATTTTTTTGGGGGGAATTTTACTTGACATATTACAATTATTGAATAAGAATGGCCCCTTTATATATCACATAAAGTTGAGGCCTTGTTTTCTCACATTATGTCATATTTAGTAGCAATATCACATGGATGCTTAGTAAAGTTTGGTCTCCTCAATCTATGTTAATGTCTCCTTTGTGATGGTATTAGGCTTGATACCTACTAATAGTGTGACTTTTCATGACATGTTATGTCCCTTTTGTGGAGGTAATATGCTTAGTACCCCCTATGGTGCAACCCTTCATTATATAAATTTTCCTCATTTACAAGTGGTGTCATGTGTGACACTCCCTAAGGTGTGACATCCCATGTATTAAGTAGTTCCTTTTGACATACAACCTTTTTGGTGGTGTTATTTATAATTCCCCCCAAGGTGTGTCCCCTTTGAATGTTCATCCCCTATGACATTAAAATTTATACACTACCTTAGGTGATGTTCATTCATTGTGACATTAAACTTTATGTACCCACTAAGGTGAATTTCATCCCCTTCAATATTCAATGATCCCTGTTGATGTTAAAAAATTTACACTCCTTGTAGCATAATTTTATAAATATTCCATTTATTTGACATGATGTAGCTTTATAATTCATGAGCTTAAACATCTTTTTAACATGGTTTCCTAGCATAACACAATTCACTTGCTAGTGGAGCCATGTGTTTTGTGAGTTACTTAGCATAAAGTAGTTTGTTAAGCTTGTGAAGCCTATCATATTGTATGGATGCCTTGCATAATTTAGATTGCTACCAATGGATCTATGTAGCTCATGAGTGGCTTGGAATAACAAATCTTTCCAATCCTTATGAGAGCACTATCTTGTCTAACATCATATTTGATATATGAAATTTAATATTTGAGACAAATTTTAGAATTAGGTCTCCTTCCCTTATCAACTCAAATCCTTTTAGTACTAACCTTATATTTGTATTTTTTTGTTTATTTATTTTATGTGTCTTATTTATGTTTCCCTTTTTTTTGTTTGCATTATGTTCCATTACATATATTTTTACCATATTGTATTGCATCTTAAATCTGTGTTCCTTTATCCTTGTGTTATTTTTCTATAAGTTATTGAATTTGGGGGCTAGTAAATCCCTACATAAAATTCCATCCTTTCTCTTAAATATTTGGATAATTGAACCCCTTGACCTATCTACACTTTAGTGTGAGTCTAAGTGTAAGTTCATAATCTCACTAAAATGGGCGATAAATGTAGCATCATAAATTTTCACCCTTGAAAAAAATCACATTATTTTTGGATCCTCTTTATGTGCTTTGACCTAATTGTGCATTTTATTACCCATTTTACAAACATCTTAAAAAAAAATTGGCAGTAAAATAAAAGCATGTTCAATATTTCCCCTAACACTTTGGGCCTCAAAGAGATTGGTATGGTCTAGGTTTCAACACACCCTAGCCCACCTCTTTTTAGCACAAATTTTAATGTGTTGGTGTCGTATTTTATTATTTTAATTTCCAATTTCAATTGTTAGCTATTGACATTTGAATTTAAAAAACTAGTTAATTTATGATTTCAATTCTTAGAGAAGAAACTAGAAGCACAATTAAGTAATTTTGAAGAAGCAATTAATATTATTGAGCAATCAAGAGTAGTTAAGAGAAAAATTATTAGCATTATTACATAGCATTTATTCATGTCAAGCATCAATCACATTTTCATGTGTAGCATCACAAATTGTTTCCCTTAATTATTTCATGCTAAGTTTTTCTCCCCCTAAGTGATTGGACCTAATTATAGACCCAATTTCATAATTATGAATTCCATGGCCCATTTTAAATATTTATCATAAAGTAAAGTATGAAATATATCAAAGTATGTAATTAATATTTACCCCTGACACTTTGGATCTCATGATCCTATCTAGGGTGCATTGTTCCCTAGACCTCTTAATTTGGTCCCAAATTTAAATATTTCAATATTAATAATTGATTATTTAAACTTAATATTTTCATTATCAACTATCAAGATTTAGTTTTTAGTAAATTAGAATGATTGCATATAAATGCATAGTATTTTTAGAATTTAAGGAAAAATGAAGTAGAAGAGAAATTTTTGAGAGAATTATAATTGAAAAAATGAAGCCTCTTAAAAGAGTTCAAGAGAAGAATTTTTAGAATTGTTGTAGCATTTCATCATTCAAGTAGCATATCATGTTTTATGTGAGTTTGTTCATTTCTTTTATAAATTTCATCTTTGAGCACTAACACTTGTAGGTTTTCAAATAAAATCAAATTGCAATTTATCTTTGAAGATGATGAGATTAACTTCAATCCATCAAGGATATTAGATTTGAGTGGTGAGTTTCAATAAGTTTTCAATTCATAGCCTCTTCCCAACAAAGGGTAACCTCTCTTTATGCATCATAATAGTCATTATGGAGGTAAATATACCAGTATTGGGTTTGAATGAGGGAAGCCTCTATATGAAACAACCCTTCCCCATGCTTCATGTGTGTAGGGTTAAAACCTAAAGTTGAATTGGAGAGCTATTTAAGATCATTTGTCTATCAACCCTATAGGCTGTCAAGTTGTTGAGTCAACATTTTCTCAGTAATAGATGAAGATCTAACAAGAAATTTTTTTAGGCTATATAGTAGGCACTTCAAGACTATAAAAGTATTGTTTAGAACCAAGGTTCTATTCCTAGGTGTAGGGAATTCTAGACCAACAATAATAAACTCAATTTCACAATATAATCACCTTTGTGTCTACATTCCCTATTTTTGGAACTAATTTTTTTTTTAATGTATTTAGTTAGTAATAATTCATAATAAAACACCACATTTTCATAGTTACATAATTACATCATTATGTCACACAAAAATTCAATTCAATTTCAACCCTCAATACAAGAATTCATATCCAAGGGTAGATTATCTCACCTTATAGGTTGATGATTAGACATTAAAAACCCTTGGGTGATATGAATTACTCAAATTTTATGCCCACCATGAATAAAAGGTGCTATTGATTTTGGTTATCAAGGCATTAGATCTTGGATTACCATTTTCAACATAACCTTTTTGGTGAACCTAACTTCTTTACATTATATATCTTCTTAAATTTGAAGCATATCATCTTAGATCTAAGGCTAAACTTATATTATATTGGATTCATCACTTAGGCATCCATCACTTCATTAAAAAGTATTATAAAATAAAAATTTGCATACCATATTACATCCAATGTTCAAATAGGGTAAATGTCTACAATCATAAGTTATATTTACATCCTAATTGCATTTAAAAATGTTCATTAGGTTATAGTAAATCTGAAAGGTTTTAAGGCTTTTTTTAGGCATTTGCATAATAGTGAAAATATAAAAGGTACATTGTTTTGTTACGAAAAAATATCAAGATTTTTATATTCTAAATTTTCAAATTTAGGATCAATAAATTATTGAACTTTGAATCATAAAATTGTATTTCGAATCTCATTTTTTTGCTTAAACATTTAATAAATTTCTTGCACAATTATATTTTGTATTGCATAATCACAAAATAGTTAATTTTTGGAAATTTCTTCACTATTAGGCTTGCATTGTCATAGAACATAACATTTAAACACTATTTTAAACATTAAAATATTCAATTTAGAAAAAAAATATATTTGAGGGTGTCCTTGCACCCTATACTAGCTAGATTTGGCTCCAAAATCTAATTGTACATGTATTTTTGTGTTTTTTGTCTAGTTTTTCTCTCTGATTTTGGATTCTATGTATTTTTTTGTGATTGTTTTGTATCTTAGAATTCATAGTAGGCATACTCAAGTGTTTTGAAGCTCATATGAGATTCACAACATAGTGTCTTATTTCTAATACCCCTATCAGATGAAGTTGTAGACTTATGGCATCTCACATTATAATTACATCTGTTGTGGAGCTTGATTCCTCCAATTCTTTCACTGAAGGTATTGGCAATACTCAACCCATTTCTGAATCTATTCCTAATCTTAAAACACCTTTGGCTAATTAATCATCAAGAATTTGTGTACTTAGAGATATCTATATCCAATGATACTAATGATAAGTTAAAACAATTAGATGAATATTTAGAGGGTTTTCAAGACTACTTGAGCATTAAATATTTAGTAGCAAAGATGGTGACTATTGTCAATAACCTTACAAATTTAATCAATGATTCTGAAGGAATAAAAGTATTTTGTTGTCTAGCTCATATAGTAGATGCTAACATCCCGATGATAGCTAGTTGCACTCAAGCATTCATAAATGCTCAAGAAAAAGAAGTAAAATGTAATTTTCCTTTCTCAAAACCATACCTTCTATTCCCATATTTCCACCACAACTATAGCTTCAATGATGCAATAGAGTAATGGTCTACCTCCAAGCTTATGGATTCCTAATGGGAATCCAAGTATTATTTTGTGACATCACCTATAACACCTCAATTTTTGTCACCTCTCATAAACATGTAACATATTAGTCCACCAACCATATGCACAACTTAACCATATTCATGAAATAATCAAAACATTTCAAATAATGATCCAATCATAAATCAAATTTTTCAAAATATGGCATCACTTCAACAAGAAATTTCAATATTTAATAAAATTTAAAATGGTAAACCTCACACAAAACCCATTTCCAATTTTTATCCTAAAAATACCTATACTCTAGAACATGGAAATACCATATTTTCAAAAGTACAATGGTAAGGGAGATCCTAACTTCAATGCATCAGTTTTTATATGGTACAACAACTTCATATATTAAGATAAGCTCCTAGCTAGAAAATTTCCTAGATGATTAAAACAAATGGCACGGGGAATGATTTTTTTCATTGCCCCATAACTTGTTAAATTCATTCACTAAACTTGTTAGCACATTTCTCTAATATTTTCAAGAAGAAATTAGAAATCAAGTAATAATGATTGACTTAGTACATTGCAAACAAGGACCTCAGGAAAAGATAATAGGCTTTATAGGATGATACCAACTAATTTACTCAAAAATAACCTATAGTATTTCTTATGTCATATTCAAAGGGTGTTTATAGGAAATTTGTAACCTTATATTTTAAGAAAAGATATTGTTAATGAAATACCCATCATTTACACAATTTTTTATGACCCTTTGTGATTATCAGATATCAATTAGTCAATATGAGGGTACATCTTCATTGACTCCTACTGATCAATTCAAATCCATACCTAAAATCAATTACTAACCATTCAAGAAGAAAAGTAAAAAAAATATTAAGATAAACACAGCTCAAATGGACAAAGCACATATCACTACCACAAGTTCAACTCCTTATCAATTTGGGTTAAGAGATAGACAATTCACCTAATTTATTGACTCTCCTTATGTGATAATGATACAATTTCTAAGTAATAACTTCATCCAATTACTTTCGATTAGGCTCATCATTACAAATAATCCTTTACCTCCAAATATTAACCCAAAAGAATTGTGTCAACACCGTCATACACTTGGAAATGATACATAGAATGATGTGTGTGTCTTCAACATCAAGTGCAAGAGCTCATTGATTCTAATCAAACCTAGTTTGATGATGGAAATGGTAAAGGAAATTTTTTTGTAGCTCCACCTAATTAAAATGTGTAAATTTTCACAAATCCAATACCACATCATACATCCAACGTTATGTAGGCTTGTGATGATACACATGATGATGATGATCTTGCTATTATTTTTAATAAAATAGATGTTCAACCTTACAAGGGTCAAACCACTTTGTTAGCTAACATTTCTTTTAAACATATTGAATCATTCATACATGCACCTGATGGTCTTCTCTATATCATCCATTGTATTAATGATAAACCTACAACATGGATACTCATCAATCCCATATGTCTAGAGAATATGATCACTAAATAATTCTTATTTATGAATGAAATATATAAAAAATCTTATGAATGATTAAAATTATGGTTAAAATCTCATGATGGTTTTTCTTGCCCTATGATAGGTATGATAACTCTTCTTCTCAAATTTGAACCAAAACAACTAGATGTTTCTTTCACTATCATCACAATGTTGCACAAATTTTATGTGAAGATATGATATGTTTGGCTATGCTCCGTGAATGTAGTCCTATCGGTAATTCAAAAATGTATAAAGTTCCCATTTGAAAATAAATTATATGCGGTTGATCATAGTGGATTTAAACTTTGGCTTCTTGTAGAAAATTTTCACTGCATTATTTTTGGCCTCAACCTATGGAAAATGTTAAGCCATGTGAGGATTTATTTTTTGGGGTTAGCTCAATAGTTCAAAGCCAATTGTATAGCATAGTTATCCCTTACTAATATCCCACCCAAGGATGATCAATCTATTGTGACTTTTATGGTCATTCCTCCCACCCCACAGGTTGTGGATAAACCCATGTCCAAGCGAAATATACTCCCTAGTAAATTAGACATTCATGTTATGGTTCCACCCCACTATCACATAAAATACCAAGAGATGACCATATAATTATCTTTGTTCCTCAGAAAAAAGAAATTTATAAACCTTAAAATATAGTTATTTCCCAACCCGTCGTGCGAACCCCAAAGGACAATTAAACAATAATCACTGCACAATTTTTTTTAAAAGTAAACATAACATACATGTAATACACATTAAGTCATGACATGAATTTCATTTATTTAGATTCACTAACACATACATCCCTTGGGGTACATGAGGAGTCATTACGAGACTTAGATCCACACAATGACAATAAAGAATAAAAGCCAAAGATATAATCCATAACAAAATAAACATTAACAAATATAACACATACATGATAATCATTGATAAGAAACCATCTGTGTGTGCAAATATAACATATACATGATTAACTCAACACATTGAATAACAACTGCCATGGCCAATAGCCGCACAAGGTTTAACGGTACATTAGAATACAATGTTCTAGAGATACAATGATACAAAAGTGTTTCCAAACATAAATGGAAACCATACACAAGATACCATGATACAAATAAATAGAGGAATACAAAGTATCATCACTGGCTATAACACAAATACAACTCTGAAGTCGTTGCAACAGCACCAATCCGCACCTCTCGATCCTCAACTGGGGACCCAATGGGGTGATTAGCATTTTCCACCCGACCATGTGGGTCCAAAGACCCACCCCCCGTGCTAAAGAGCTGGCAAGAAGAGTCCTCAACCAAGAACATCCAAACAAGGAACCACAAGACTCATCAACATACAAAAGTATCATAAAACTCAAGGATTACAATGACATAATCAACAACATCCAAGAGTCAACATAATAACTTAAAATCATAAATTTCATCACATAAATCAAAGCAATGACCAGTAAACAAGTAACCAAAGGATGACCATGAAACACTTCCAAATCAAACTGAAATAATAAACGTAATACAATTCCAAATTGCAATTAAACAATACAATAACATCATATCATAACACCATAGGAGTACAAGGTCATAAGTCAAATATCAATGAGATCATACAAGACCACAAAGTACACCAAAGATGTATCAAGGCAATACTCCATAAATCAATATAATTCCATTCAACCACAATCTAAACCAACTCCCATAACATACTTCCAGAGGAACACTATAAAGTAAAACACCTGGGCAACTAGGGGAGAGTGTCATCGCATAGTCCTACATGGGCTATCCTCTGCTCTTCCTCCCAACTAGAGGTGTCGGTCCCATCTATGGCTATCCTGTGCCCTTCCTCCCAACTGGAGGCGTCGGTACATAGGGTGACTCATGCCGAGCCGTACGCCTCTCGTGGAGACAAGGTCATGACCTTGCCGACCACGACCCTCTCAGCCTTCCATTAGTCTGCAGAAGCACTAATGAAGACGAGGCATCCATTTTTAAATCTTATAATGATATTACTACCCAACCCTCCTAAGTTAATTATTAGGTTTTCACTTGATTACTAACTCACTCGTGGGTTATCCTGTGCCCTTCCCCTTAAATGGGGTGCCGACCCCCACGAGGAGCCACTCTCCCTAGAGACCCAACAACATAAAAACCAAGGGTCATGCCATCATAATTTGAACAAAGAATCACAACATAAAAGCATACGAGGCATTACCCATTATCCCTATCAGATAAAGTTGTAGACTTATGGCATCTCACATTATAATTACATCTGTTGTGGAGCTTGCTTCCTCCAATTCTTTCACTGAAGGTATTGGCAATACTCAACCCATTTCTGAATCTATTCCTAATCTTAAAACACCTTTTCCTAATTAATCATCAAGAATTTGTGTACTTAGAGATATCTATATCCAATGATACTAATGATAAGTGAAAACAATTGGATGAATATTTAGAGGGTTTTCAAGACTACTTGAGCATTAAATATTTAGTAGCAAAGATGGTGACTATTTTCAATAACCTTACGAATTTAATCTATGATTCTTAAGGAATAAAAGTATTTTGTTGTCTAGCTCATATAGTAGATGCTAACATCCCGATGATAGCTAGTTGCACTCAAGCATTCATAAATGCTCAAGAAAAAGGAGTAAGATGTAATTTTCCTTTCTCAAAACCATACCTTCTATTCCCATATTTCCACCACAACTATAGCTTCAATGATGCAATAGAGTAATGGTCTACCTCCAAGCTTGGGGATTCCTAATGGGAATCCAAGTATTATTTTGTGACATCACCTATAACACCTCAATTTTTGTCACCTCTCATAAACATGTAACATATTAGTCCACCAACCATATGCACAACTTCACCATATTCATGAAATACTCAAAACATTTCAAATAGTGATCCAATCATAAATCAAATTTTGCAAAATATGGCATCACTTCAACAAGAAATTTCAATATTTAATAAAATTTAAAATGGTAAACCTCACACAAAACCCATTTCCAATTTTTATCCTAAAAATACCTATACTCTAGAACATGGAAATACCATATTTTCAAAAGTACAATGGTAAGGGAGATCCTAACTTCAATGCATCAGTTTTTATATGGTACAACAACTTCATATATTAAGATAAGCTCCTAGCTAGAAAATTTCCTAGATGATTAAAACAAATGGCACAGGGAATTATTTTTTTCATTGCACCATAACTTGTTAAATTCATTCACTAAACTTGTTAGCACATTTCTATAATATTTTCAAGAAGAAATTAGAACTCAAGTAATAATGATTGACTTAGTACATTGCGAACAAGGACCTAAGGAAAAGATAGTAGGCTTTATAGGATGATACCAACTACTTTACTCAAAAATAACCTATAGTATTTCTTATGTCATATTCAAACGGTGTTTATAGGAAATTTGTAACCTTATATTTTAAGAAAAGATATTGTTAATGAGATACCCATCATTTACACAACTTTTTATGACCCTTTGTGATTATCATATATCAATTAGTCAATATGAGGGTACATCTTCATTGACTCCTACTGATCAATCCAAATCCATACCTAAAATAAATTACTAACCATTCAAGAAAAAAAATAAAAAAAATATTAAGATAAACACAGCTCAAATGGACAAAGCACATATCACTACCACAAGTTCAACTCCTTATCAATTTGGGTTAAGAGATAGACAATTCACCTAATTTATTGACTCTCCTCATGTGATAATGTCACAATTTCTAAGTAATAACTTCATCCAATTACTTTTGATTACGCTCATCGTTACAAATAATCCTTTACCTCCAAACATTAACCCAAAAGAATTGTGTCAACACCGTCATACACTTGGAAATGATACATAGAATGATGTGTGTGTCTTCAACATCAAGTGAAAGAGCTCATTGATTCTAATCAAACCTAGTTTGATGATGGAAATGGTAAAGGAAATTTTTTTGTAGCTCCACCTAATTAAAATGTGTAAATTTTCACAAATCCAATACCACATCATACATCCAACGTTATGTAGGCTTGTGATGATACACATGATGATGATGATCTTGCTATTATTTTTAATAAAATAGATGTTCAACCTTAGAAGGGTCAAACCACTTTGTTACCTAACATTTCTTTTAAACATATTGACTCATTCATACATGCACCTGATGGTCTTCTCTATATCATCCATTGTATTAATGATAAACCTAAAACATGGATACTCATCAATCCCATATGTCTAGAGAATATGATCACTAAATAATTCTTATTTATGAATGAAATATATAAAAAATCTTATGAATGATCAAAATTATGGTTAAAATCTCATGATGGTTTTTCTTGCCCTATGATAGGTATGATAACTCTTCTTCTCAAATTTGAACCAAAACAACTAGATGTTTCTTTCACTATCATCGTAATGTTGCACCAATTTTATGTGAAGATATGATATGTTTGGCTATGCTCCATGAATGTAGTCCTATCGGTAATTCAAAAATGTATAAAGTTCCCATTTGAAAATAAATTATATGCGGTTGATCATAGTGGGTTTAAAACTTTGGCTTCTTGTAGAAAATTTTCACTGCATTATTTTTAGTTTCAACCTATGGAAAATGTTAAGCCATATGAGGATTTATTTTTTGGGGTTAGCTCAATAGTTCAAAGCCAATTTTATAGCATAGTTATCCCTTACTAATATCCCACCCAAGGATGATCAATATATTGTGACTTCTATGGTCATTCCTCCCACCCCACAGGTTGTGGATAAGCCCACGTCCAAGCCAAATATACTCCCTAGTAAATTAGACATTCATGTATAGTTCCACCCCACTATCACATAAAATACCAAGAGATGACCATATAATTATCTTTGTTCCTCAAAAAAAAGAAATTTATAAACCTTAAAATATAGTTATTTCCCAACTCGTCGTGTGAACCCCAAAAGACAATTAAACAATAATCACTGGACAATTATTTTTTTAAAGTAAACATAACATACATGTAATACACATTAAGTCATGACATGAATTTCACTTAAATAGATTCACTAACACATACATCCCTTGGGGTACACGAGGAGTCATTACGAGACTTAGATCCACACAACAACAATAAAGAATAAAAGCCAAAGATATAATCCATAACAAAATAAACATTAACAAATATAACACATACATGATAATAATTGATAAGAAACCATCTGTGTATGCAAATATGTAACATATACATGATTAACTCAACACATTGAATAACAACTACCATGGCCAATAGCCACACAAGGTTTAATGGTACATTACAATACAATGTTCTAGAGATACAATGATACAAAAGTGTTTCCAAACATAAATGGAAACCATACACAAGATACCATGATACAAATAAATAGAGGAATACAAAGTATCATAAATGGCTCCAAGACAAATACAACTATGGAGTCATTGCAACAACACTAATCCGCACCTCTCGATCCTCGACTGGGGACCAAATGGGGTGATTAGCACGTTCCACCCAACCATGTGGGTCTGAAGACCAACCCCCCATGCTAAGGAGCTGACAAGAAGAGTCCTCAACCAAGAACATCCAAACAGGGAACCACAAGACTCATCAACATACAAAAGTATCATAAAACTCAAGGATTACAATGACATAATCAACAACATCCAAGAGTCAACATAATAACTTAAAATCATAAATTTCATCACATAAATCAAAGCAATGACTAGTAAACAAGTAACCAAAGGATGACCATGAAACACTTCCAAACCAAACTGAAATAATAAACATAATACAATTCCAAATTGCAATTAAACAATACAATAACATCATATCACAACACCATAAGAGTATAAGGTCATAAGTCAAATATCAATGAGATCATACAAGACCACAAAGTACACCTGTACCAAGGCAATACTCCATAAATCAATATAAGTCCATTCAACCACAATCCAAACCAACTCCCATAACATACTTCTAGAGGAACACAATAAAGTAAAACACCTGGGTAACTAGGGGAGAGTGTCATCACATAGTCCTACATGGGCTATCCTGTGCTCTTCCTCCCAACTAGAGGCACTGGTCCCATCTATGGCTATCCATTGCCCTTCCTCCCAACTGGAGGCGCCGGTCCATAGGGTGACTCATGCGGAGCCGTAAACCTCTCGTGGAGACGAGGTCACGACCTTGCCAACCATGACCTTCTCAGCCTTCCATTAGTCTGTAGAAGCACTAATGAAGACGAGGCATCCATTTTTAAATCTTATAATGATATTACTACCCAACCCTCCTAAGTTAATTATTAGGTTTTCACTTGATTACTAACTCACTCGTAGGTTATCCTATGCCCTTCCCCTTAAACGGGGCACCGACCCCCACTAGGAGCCACTCTCCCTAGAGACCCAACAACATAAAAACCAAGGGTTGTGCCATCATAATTTGAACAAAGAATCACAACATAAAAGCATGCGAGGCATTACCCATTACCCCTATCAGATGAAGTTGTAGACTTATGGCATCTCACATTATAATTACATCTGTTGTGGAGCTTGATTTCTCCAATTCTTTCACTAAAGGTATTGGCAATACTCAACCCATTTCTGAATCTATTCCTAATCTTAAAACACCTTTGGCTAATTAATCATCAAGAATTTGTGTACTTAGAGATATCTATATCCAATGATACTAATGATAAGTTAAAACAATTGGATGAATATTTAGAGGGTTTTCAAGACTACTTGAGCATTAAATATTTAGTAGCAAAGATGGTGACTATTGTCAATAACCTTATGAATTTAATCAATGATTCTGAAGGAATAAAGGTATTTTGTTGTCTAGCTCATATAGTAGATGCTAACATCCCGATGATAGCTAGTTGCACTCAAGCATTCATAAATGCTCAAGAAAAAGGAGTAAAATGTAATTTTCCTTTCTCAAAACCATACCTTCTATTCCCATATTTCCACCACAACTATAGCTTCAATGATGCAATAGAGTAATGGTCTACCTCCAAGCTTATGGATTCCTAATGGGAATCCAAGTATTATTTTGTGACATCACCTATAACACCTCAATTTTTGTCACCTCTCATAAACATGTAACATATTAGTCCACCAACCATATGCACAGCTTCACCATATTCATGAAATAATCAAAACATTTCAAATAGTGATCCAATCATAAATCAAATTTTGCAAAATATGGCATCACTTCAACAAGAAATTTCAATATTTAATAAAATTTAAAATGGTAAACCTCACACAAAACCCATTTCCAATTTTTATCCTAAAAATACCTATACTCTAGAACATGGAAATACCATATTTTCAAAAGTACAATGGTAAGGGAGATCCTAACTTCAATGCATCAGTTTTTATATGGTACAACTTCATATATTAAGATAAGCTCCTAGCTAGAAAATTTCCTAGATGATTAAAACAAATGGCACAGGGAATTATTTTTTTCATTGCCCCATAACTTGTTAAATTCATTCACTAAACTTGTTAGCACATTTCTCTAATATTTTCAAGAAGAAATTAGAACTCAAGTAATAATGATTGACTTAGTACATTGCAAACAAGGACCTAAGGAAAAGATAATAGGCTTTATAGGATGATACCAACTACTTTACTCAAAAATAACCTATAGTATTTCTTATGTCATATTCAAAGGGTGTTTATAGGAAATTTGTAACTTTATATTTTAAGAAAAGATATTGTTAATGAAATACCCATCATTTACACAATTTTTTATGACCCTTTGTGATTATCAGATATCAATTAGTCAATATGAGGGTACATCTTCATTGACTCCTACTGATCAATCCAAATCCATACCTAAAATCAATTACTAACCATTCAAGAAGAAAAATAAAACAAATATTAAGATAAACACACCTCAAATGGACAAAGCACATATCACTACCACAAGTTCAACTCCTTATCACTTTGGGTTAAGAGATAGACAATTCACCTAATTTATTGACTCTCCTCATGTGATAATGTTACAATTTCTAAGTAATAACTTCATCCAATTACTTTCAATTAGGCTCATCATTACAAATAATCCTTTACCTCCAAACATTAACCCAAAAGAATTGTGTCAACACCGTCATACACTTGGAAATGATACATAGAATGATGTGTGTGTCTTCAACATCAAGTGCAAGAGCTCATTGATTCTAATCAAACCTAGTTTGATAATGGAAATGGTAAAGGAAATTTTTTTGTAGCTCCACCTAATTAAAATGTGTAAATTTTCACAAATCCAATACCACATCATACATCCAACGTTATGTAGGCTTGTGATGATACACATGATGATGATGATCTTGCTATTATTTTTAATAAAATAGATGTTCAACCTTACAAGGGTCAAACCACTTTGTTAGCTAACATTTCTTTTAAACATATTGACTCATTCATACATGCACCTGATGGTCTTCTCTATATCATCCATTGTATTAATGACAAACCTACAACATGGATACTCATCAATCCCATATGTCTAGAGAATATGATCACTAAATAATTCTTCTTTATGAATGAAATCTATAAAAAATCTTATGAATGATTAAAATTATGGTTAAAATCTCATGATGGTTTTTCTTGCCCTATGATAGGTATGATAACTCTTCTTCTCAAATTTGAACCAAAACAACTAGATGTTTCTTTCACTATCATCACAATGTTGCACAAATTTTATGTGAAGATATGATATGTTTGGCTATGCTCCGTGAATGTAGTCCTATCGGTAATTCAAAAATGTATAAAGTTCCCATTTGAAAATAAATTATATGCGGTTGATCATAGTGGATTTAAACTTTGGCTTCTTGTAGAAAATTTTCACTGCATTATTTTTGGCCTCAACCTATGGAAAATGTTAAGCCATGTGAGGATTTATTTTTTGGGGTTAGCTCAATAGTTCAAAGCCAATTGTATAGCATAGTTATCCCTTACTAATATCCCACCCAAGGATGATCAATCTATTGTGACTTTTATGGTCATTCCTCCCACCCCACAGGTTGTGGATAAACCCATGTCCAAGCGAAATATACTCCCTAGTAAATTAGACATTCATGTTATGGTTCCACCCCACTATCACATAAAATACCAAGAGATGACCATATAATTATCTTTGTTCCTCAGAAAAAAGAAATTTATAAACCTTAAAATATAGTTATTTCCCAACCCGTCGTGCGAACCCCAAAGGACAATTAAACAATAATCACTGCACAATTTTTTTTAAAAGTAAACATAACATACATGTAATACACATTAAGTCATGACATGAATTTCATTTATTTAGATTCACTAACACATACATCCCTTGGGGTACATGAGGAGTCATTACGAGACTTAGATCCACACAATGACAATAAAGAATAAAAGCCAAAGATATAATCCATAACAAAATAAACATTAACAAATATAACACATACATGATAATCATTGATAAGAAACCATCTGTGTGTGCAAATATAACATATACATGATTAACTCAACACATTGAATAACAACTGCCATGGCCAATAGCCGCACAAGGTTTAACGGTACATTAGAATACAATGTTCTAGAGATACAATGATACAAAAGTGTTTCCAAACATAAATGGAAACCATACACAAGATACCATGATACAAATAAATAGAGGAATACAAAGTATCATCACTGGCTATAACACAAATACAACTCTGAAGTCGTTGCAACAGCACCAATCCGCACCTCTCGATCCTCAACTGGGGACCCAATGGGGTGATTAGCATTTTCCACCCGACCATGTGGGTCCAAAGACCCACCCCCCGTGCTAAAGAGCTGGCAAGAAGAGTCCTCAACCAAGAACATCCAAACAAGGAACCACAAGACTCATCAACATACAAAAGTATCATAAAACTCAAGGATTACAATGACATAATCAACAACATCCAAGAGTCAACATAATAACTTAAAATCATAAATTTCATCACATAAATCAAAGCAATGACCAGTAAACAAGTAACCAAAGGATGACCATGAAACACTTCCAAATCAAACTGAAATAATAAACGTAATACAATTCCAAATTGCAATTAAACAATACAATAACATCATATCATAACACCATAGGAGTACAAGGTCATAAGTCAAATATCAATGAGATCATACAAGACCACAAAGTACACCAAAGATGTATCAAGGCAATACTCCATAAATCAATATAATTCCATTCAACCACAATCTAAACCAACTCCCATAACATACTTCCAGAGGAACACTATAAAGTAAAACACCTGGGCAACTAGGGGAGAGTGTCATCGCATAGTCCTACATGGGCTATCCTCTGCTCTTCCTCCCAACTAGAGGTGTCGGTCCCATCTATGGCTATCCTGTGCCCTTCCTCCCAACTGGAGGCGTCGGTACATAGGGTGACTCATGCCGAGCCGTACGCCTCTCGTGGAGACAAGGTCATGACCTTGCCGACCACGACCCTCTCAGCCTTCCATTAGTCTGCAGAAGCACTAATGAAGACGAGGCATCCATTTTTAAATCTTATAATGATATTACTACCCAACCCTCCTAAGTTAATTATTAGGTTTTCACTTGATTACTAACTCACTCGTGGGTTATCCTGTGCCCTTCCCCTTAAACAGGGCGTCGGCCCCCACGAGGAGCCACTCTCCCTAGAGACCCAACAACATAAAAACCAAGGGTTGTGCCATCATAATTTAAACAAAGAATCACAACATAAAAGCATGTGAGGCATTACCCATCTCGCTAAAAAGTACAAAATCAGAGTCTCACAAAGTTTCGTACAAGCCTTTCAAAATAATGATACCAATATTTTGTCATGTCAAGAGCACATAAAATGAGGAACATTGACCAACAATAAAATCAAGCCTCTGGAAGAATCTCAAAGGCCTTACACAGGGGTTTCCCCATGAAAAACTGACAACAATAAATGCAAGACCTTAAAGAACTATTTTCAATTCAAATATAATGAGTGAATACATTAAAATAAGATCAACAACCCCATCCAGACTACATAATCAACTTTGATACAAAATAAATCAGAAATCCAAGAAGAGCAACTACCCACAACTCATAAACAAAATATGAGTTCCCAATTACATTGCAACACAAATTAAATGACAAAGGATTCCTTGAATCAAAATTAACCTCCAAAGGAATTCACACCAACATGGAACCATCCAAAAACCATCCTTCAACAACAGAGGTAAAAGCATGCAACCAGGCATCCAAGGGAGACCTCAATTTCCTCCTCACAAGATACTCGTACAGTTGGTAAACACAAACATGACAACAATATAATTTAATGTTCACCAAAATAGTACAAGTGGGAAGACTGCATTCAATAAGAAGCATAAACTTATCACAACCAAGCATTGCATTAGTATCCAAAATACTCCACCACAAATTCAATTAATAAGACCCCCACCACTCAAAACAAACCAAGAATACACCACATAAAGTTAAACAAATAGCAACACAATTTAACTTAAAGAAGATCCCTAACTCACGTCAACTCAAGAAAAGTCAAAATGAAAGGATTTTTCAAATCACTCATAAAAAGGACATGAACCCAATGGAATGAAATCACTTCCGAAGCCAAGCAATTCCAAAGAGGGCACCACAAATAGGATACACCAAATTACCCTTAAATGAACAATGACCATTCAAATACAATTTATCCATTCATTTAATAAGAATTAATTTAAAATAAATAAAGGAACTCTATAATCACATATCGTAATTATCTCAAGGCATATTTTATCACACTCAGAATACTAACCCAAACAAATCAAAAGCAATAAACTTCAAAGAACAATTGAACTATCTTCTACGATTTGACTCTTCACTTGATAAGGAATCATTTTAACTCATTAAAGGCTATATTCACAACCTTACTAACATCTCACTATGCTCATCATAAAGTTGTATTAAATAAAAGAGGTTATAAAAGCATTCCAACCAATTTATTTTATTCCAATTCGGGATTTATAAACATTCCTATAACTATATACATATATATAAACATGATTAGCTAATTAATACTCTAATTATATTTAAAAGGATAACTAATCTCACCAACACTACATTACAATGCCAGTTTTCTTCTTAACTAAAACTATATGACCATCTAATTTCACTATGAAGTAAGAACTTATTCATTTATAAAAAGGCATAGCTATTTTCCCTAATATTCTAATGTTTACCAATTCCCATTATTTAATATAATCATTTAGTTTTAGAATCAAAGAAATTGTTCTTTTCTAATGTTTGAAATAGGCAAGTAACTATCCTCTATTCAATTTTAAGCTAGGAGGTGAACCGTTCTTAGATTTCTTCTATACTTAACCTTTTGAAAATAAAGCTGAAATCCTTCCACTATCTTAAAGTTATCACAATTGTCCTTACAACATTTCCCACACAAAATCCATTAGAACAAATATCAATACATACTATTTCTATAGAAGGACTTTTATCCAACAAATGAAGTCATATGATAACCATTACATTCAAATATATCCCTAACCCATTTACACATCTTAATTATTCAATAATTCACAAATAATAAGAACACTTATAAATGTATATATATTTGTTTATATACATATAAACTGAGTTTAATATTCATATAATACATATAGTATTGTGGTACACATACTTAGATAATCAAAGATTTTAATAATAATCTAACATCTCCCTTAATCAAATACAATCTTGTCTCAAGCCTTATTGAATTAAAAACAACTGATTTCACTTCTTATCTCAGGTTGCATTGGATAGCAATAAGATGACTAGTTGCCAACCTAAAGTCTATGTGTCAAACTTTTAACATTAATGGTATCAATATAAATAGCAAACAGTGACTAAAACTACTCCATGAATGGGATATATCACCCAACGTAGGCTTAAGAAACCCTCAAGTGAACGCTGCTGGAAGGTGTGATGCCATTTGACTCAGGTAGTTTATTTAAATTTTTACACCCTTCTATGTTCAAGTGTTGCAACTACCAAAGGTAAGCATGTTATAAAAGCCTTTAAACTTCCTATCAAGGCCAAGTGCCACAGCAGAGACAAGTTGATAAAGAAGTTAGAGAGATTACTAAAACCTTTAAACTTCCTATTATGCTCAAGCTCGTGGCTGAGACAGGATGGCAAAGAAATAAGAGGGATTATTTAAATCTATACACCCTACCATAAACATGATGCAGTAGGAAACTATAGGAAACTTCAAATCCCATCCAGACAATCTAAAGTTCAAAGAGAATTTATCTCATTTTGAAATCATTCAAGTGACAATTTGTGCATAATTTTTTTCTTTATTGTATTTTGCACATAACTTTTTGTGATG
>VDFB02075321.1:259783182-259852458 GCA_007258455.2 Sequoia sempervirens | reverse complement strand
AAACAATACACACACATATATCTGTGTGTGTGTGTATTTATTAAAACTAATAATACACCCAACACAGCCTCCATGGGCTGCACACAATAGCCTTGGGATGCTATGCATAGCTCATGTTGCTGATAAATTCAATTTCCTTCTAAACTCCAGCGTATACCTTTTCAGCTTGGTGTTAGGAAAGACATCAACCAACTACAAAATACAATACATAATCTGATTCAATTCTAGGAGAAGCCAATAAGAGAAAGGAGGGCACAACTAGAGTCTAGGTGCATCCATCAAACCACAATTCAAACAACACATAAATTGAATTCTATGCAAGAAATTGCAACTAAAGCTAGTAGAACGAGGACATACAGAGCAACATATAGAAGACAAAAGGAATTAAATATCACGCTAAAGAGTTATTTCAGCCACAATTCAAAATTCAAAGAGAACATAACCTATAAATTAAGGAGAAATCACACATAATGCGTGAAACACAAGGGAGGCTGGGAGAATTAAGTGAATGGGGAGAAAAGGTGAAGGAATTGGTAAGTGTTCGAATTCAAAAGAGAGCTTCATACACATAAGAAAGAATTTGAAGGATCAACTAATAAAAGAGAAGTTCATATGAAAATTGTCTCCCAACAGGAAAGATTAAAACTAATAAGGATTTCTATAGCCATGAGTCAAGAACATGGTCTTCTATGCACTCACAGCCTCAACATTTACATATTTGGAATCATGCCATTACAAAACGAACCAAGAGGAATCCAATAGGGTACAAATCCACCAAAGAAACACTATTAGAGGGAAAAAGGCTTACTCGAACAAAGTGTATACATATCAACCATATATAATACAAAAGTCAAACAACACTATAAAAAAAAACCCACAACAGAGGTGCTTCATCATCATGAATATACATCAACAAGCATTAAGCTACAACCTCACAATCACAATCTAAGTCTCAAGTCCATAATAACACAAGAAAGAGTATTAGGAAAATAACAACAACATGAGGGGTATTACATATGACACATTTTAGTGATTTGAGTTTAAAAGTTGGATTAGTGTTGATCATTTCCTTTATAAAGTGTGACACAACTTTGTGTTTTTAGCCTCAGATATTTGAATGGAACTCTAGATTATGGCTTATAGTATCCTAGGGATACTAACTTTACACTAATTTCTTATACATATGTCAATTGTGTAGATTGTGTTGATGACATAAAAGGTACAAGTGGTGGTGCATTCTTTCTTTGTTGCAGATTGGTTTCACGGTTAAGTAAAAAGCAAGATTCAATTTTCTTATCCATTGCATAAGCTGAGTATACTGCTACAACATCCTTTTGCACACATGTTTTTTGGATGAGATAAAAATTGAAGGATATTAGAGTAATGTATGATGATCCCATTTCTATATTTTATGATAATACAAGTGCAATTAATATTTCAAAGAATCTAGTGGTACACTCAAGGAAAAACAATATATCTATTAGGTATCACTTTTTCAGAGAGAAATTCATAGACAATGAAGTAAAGATTGAGTATGTACCTACGAAGGATTAGGTTGCTGATATATTTATGAAGGCTCTTCATAATAATACTTTTGAATATCTCTGAGAGAAGTTAGGGGTATTTACCCCTCTTTTATTGAACTAGATGCGTATGGAGATGCATTAGTCTAGTGGATCTATGGATCTATCTTAGTTTTGGATTGGTGTTTGGTGGCTACATCTTAGGGGGAGAAATTAGTATCTTTTGTTGTCATTGTGTACTTATTTGGGTTTACTCCTAAGGGGGAGTATTTAGTACTAGTAATGTTCCTAATGGAAAAGGGGTAAACAATGAAAACATATTATTCCTTTGCCATTGATGTCAAAGTGGGAGAAAGTATCATGTCAAAAAGTTTATCTACTAAGGGGAAGAATGTAAAATAATGAGAAAATGTGTTTAGAGCTATTATGTTGTCTTTAATTTTTTTTCACATCATGTGCTTCCATCAGTGACAAAGGTGGAGATTTTTGCAAGTATGAAGATTTTTTCATTGATGCCAACTTCTTAATCGATTGCCAACTGGTTGTTGTTGTCATTGATGTCTTGAATGTTTGTTACTAGTTATATATGTTGAGGATATTGATAAAATTATAATAAAGATAGGTTGCAGGTATTAGTGTTTGTTTTGAGTTTTTCTCCAATATTTTCTACTATTATAGTAAGGATTTAAGGTATTGATCATGGCTATTGGAGGTTTCTATATCTAATTTTTTGGTTTCTAGATCATTGTGCAATGTGAATTATATTTACCAATTGTGAACTGAGCTTTTCTATGTATCTAGCTGAGGTCCAGGAGAAATTTTGTTGCTCTGGATTTCTTCTTGTTCAAGTATTATGACTTTTAGTTCTCATAATGAGTTGATGAGGTTGTGTTGAAGTGAAATATTTTGATCAGAAATATTGGATCATGTTATGTTTGTGTGTGCTTAATTGTTTTATGTGTTTTACACTGGTATTGACCGACCTTTTCTCAAACACTACTTGTGAAATTTATAGAAGCATGTTGAGGCATGTTGGGACTTATTTAGGTCCTCATTAAGTGTGTTCTTGGGTCTCCCTAATTCTAATTCCACCTGAGAATGTTTTGGAACTGACCTAATTTGAATTTGAAAATTCAAATGGTGTGTGGTGAACCTTGGATGAGTTTCAAGATTGAAGATGGTATAAATAAAAGTCAAGATGTTTTTGGAATAGAAGTACATGTGCAAGAGCAAGATAGATGTGAGATAGATGTGAAATAAAGTGTGTGGTCGAGAAAATTAGTGTGAAATTCAAACTGGCAAGTTTTAAGAGGTAGTGAGCTGAAGGTGTACTCTATCATTCAAGCATGTCTGCATGTGTGTGATTGAATTGTGGTGAAAATTTATGTTTCATTGAGATAGCTTTCTCTCTAAAATAAATCTCTTCAATCTTCTTTGTACCTATGTAGTAGTGAGCCTTTCGGGTGGTTAACCCTTATTGTACATTGAGTCATATTCCATATATTAAATCTAGTTTTGACAGTGAGCCTTTTCTGCCATTGAGCCTTTTCTTGGCAATGAGCTTTTGTATTCTGTTTTGATATTATTTATATTGTGAGCTAATCCCCACTATGGTTTTTCTAGGATTTCCACGTAAATATGGTATTGTTGTGTATATGGTTTTTCCTTCTTTTAGTTTCTACATTTACACTTAATGATTAATCACATTAGCAAAGTAAAGGATTTGTGAATGGTAATTGATCTAACCTCCGGTGAAAGTATTAAAGGATAAAATAGTTACAAATGATTCAACCCCCCTCTCAGTTGTCTTGTTCAGCACCCTTTCTCATCAAGATCTTGGTGTTGCATCAATGACCTAGTAGTCTACAGCTTATCAAGAAATGGAAACCATTTGAAAACAACACCATCCTCCAACACTTGAACTATGTTCTTTAGATGTGGGATATCCACACTATATGACATTGTTTGCAACACCTTCTACACAATTCCCACGTTATTCTTCTTAAAATATCACATATGTAACTTCCCTAACTATCTCCTTTATTTTTCAAACATTTAGAAAAGGGACAATAAAGTGAGAGGCGATGTGGTAATTAACTATATAATGACAATCAACTACAAAGAAATTTACCTCAAAATTAGCTTGATGACCTTCAAAGATCTTCTAATATTCTCTTTCATGATTACCTTTAGGCACTATTCTATAATATCCCCAAAAAATGTCACTTTCTTTCACAAGCATGTTAAACTAACTAGAGTTTCCATGGTTAAATTTAATACCATAAACAACATGTAACAATACCTATGGTCACTCTATTATTTCATTGGGAAGATATAGCCCATGGTCACACTATCCCACACATTATTCAAGGAGGATATATCTAACAAATATTTCCTTCTCCCAACTTTTTTCCTTCTCATATGCTAGAATCATTAAAATTAAGTGTTGGATTCATGCTAGATCCTAAACATTATACCTAACCATTATTTATCATGCACTGTATACTTAAGATACATATATCATTCATCAACACAATGGGAGTGGTTGTATCCTTGCATAATCACCACCTTGTTCCTTAAGTAAAAATGAAATCCTTACTAGATGTGATGTCATCAATCAACTTATTCACCAAATAGTTGGCCTCTTTATTTCCCCCGCTTAATATATAGGTGAAATTATAATCCTCAAGCCTGCCTAGGACATCTAGTCATTTCATTACCATTTTATCTAACTTCTAGTTAACCATTTTTTCCTTGGTCAACATATTAATGATTATTTGGGAATCACCCTTAATAATGATGGTTTATAACTTTCCTTTGATGGTTGTTTCTAGGCCAGGTCAGAGAGAATCCATTTCCATTGAACTATGTTTTCCTTCTAGGATGTGAACTTTCACTTCTTTTATTATTCCTCTTTGTAGTTTTTAAAAATTCAACTCGCACCAAATGGGCCTGCGTTTCCTCGAGGCACCATCAAAATTTAGCTTCAACTAACCCTCATTGAGACGTTTCTAGACTATGATAGCTCTGATGGCCAATTTAGTCCTAATAATGGAAACCCCATTAACAAGGGATTCTATGATTCATTGATTACAATAGGGAGAATGAAAAAAATGACACCATAATTAGGGACTAAATTAATTTTTTTTTATGTTATATACCTTCATAACTCAATGAAGTTATTTTTGTATATGTATCCTTTTTTACATGTGATCTAAGTATCCAATCAAAGGGTTTGAATTATAATAAATAATTTTTTATTATATTGAATGAAAAAAATATTTTATCTTTCAAATAGATTGTGACTCTACAACATAAATCTTTTAATTGTCATTTTAAAAAGAAAAGTAATGATGAAATCAAGTAATCTTCTATGATGATGTTGCAATTGATGGTTAAGATACTCAAGTTTTTGTTCTTCCTCACATAATATAAACTTTATTTCATAGAGAAAAAAATACACATTTATAAAATAAATACATATCGGTAAGTGCTTAAATTTAGTTTAAGCTATCATATTTTACTATAATAACTCATTAGAGTTAGGCATGTATTTCTAAATAAATATTATTTTAACTACTCTAGTGACACATTATTTTATTATTCAATTATTTGTACTTCTTATGAGAACCTCTATCTAAATATTAAGGCTAATACAAAGGAGAAATATGAAATAATAAAATATCAAAAAGATTTTATTAATTAGTACAAGATGCTTGATCCTAGTCTGTAATGTAAAATCAAAATTTTGATCCTAAAATACTAAAAATTCCATCCTCCTATTATTCCTTTTCATGGTATCTACAATCAAATTTTCTCACATAAATTATTGAAGGAATTCCATGAAATAAATATCTTATAATAAAATTCATATATTTTTTGGGCTTGATACTTATCAAGGGATAGACATGTTGACATATTTTTAGATTTTTTAGATGCGATTATTTTTAAAATAAAGGCATATGGATATGATCTTTAATTATTTCTCTATATTTAAATCCAAGAGGATGGTATAATAGTTCTTGAACATCATTTTTCCTCTTAGAGAGATATTATGACTACGTCTAATGAGAATTATCCATTTGAAATATACCCTACTTTTCTTGGATTCTCACATATTCCTAAAGTTCATTATAAAAGTAAATTTCTCCAGCTAGATTTTAGTAGGAAAATTTATGGATTTACTCCTTGATAAAATAAATGATTATTGAATATTAAGTGATTTTCCATAGGTTCTAATTTTGATAATAGTGAGCTTTTGGTCCCAAGTAGGTAGTAACAAGAAATATATTGTGATGTAGGCTGTAATAAGTGCTATATTTTTGAATTTTATTAAAATGAGGTAATTATTATTGCTATTACATAAATTTATAGATATGACGATGAAGAAATTGATTTTGAATATTCTCTTCAATTTAAATACACCGTGTTTTTGGAGGATCATACATATAAAGAATTAGTGGTGATGTTTTTCTCTAAAATCATCCTTTATGTTAAAGCTTAAATTATTAGTTAGCAATTGTTTATGGTATAGTAGAGGGGCATATCACTTTTCAATATTGATTTTTATTGAAATTGGATGACCTTTTTAGGAAATTATACATTTTTTGGGGCTAATACTTTTTATGATAAAAATGTGTGTTTATAGGGAAAATGCTAATAAATTTTAATAATAATGAAGATGTGGGTAGAAATTTCAGCTTTTTGTTAATAAGGATGTGAATTCTAAATTATTTTATCCTTTTCTTGATGTTAGTGATAGTAATGGTGACATTAATCATGGAATTTTCTTAGGTATTTATTTAAATGATATTCACTTATATTCTTGAAACAAAGAAAAATAGGTGCACCACAAATGAGATTGACAAATGGGTATACCTAATTTTTTACTAGTTGTTTCACTCAATTATGAGGGCTATAATGCATAAATTGTAATTAGAAATCAAACCTAACAAATACAATAATCAAAAGGAAATTTTTAAGAGGATCAATTATTGTGTACATATTGCAAAAAAAGTTCTTTTTTGGGCCTCAATGAGGATTCATTTTCCCATTCATGAATGGGTCCCTACTAGGGTTCTAGAATATCAATTTATAGGTTTTGTTCTTCAATGTTTGCACTCCCAGATCCTATGTGTTTAGCTCCCAAAAGTTAGAAATGAATTCTATAGAAGAATTTCCATGATCTTGCAAGAAAGATTGCACCTTTGACAACTTTTTTTCTCCACTTGATCTTCAACCTAAAACCTACAATCACACATCAAAGAGGAGAAAATTGTTAATTGTTAGGGAATAGGGATTTTCCTTGATCAAACCTCATTTTGTTAATTAAACCTTAAAATGAAACAATGCATAAAGGAATGATGAATGAACAATGTAATTCCACAACTCACTAATCCTCAATTGAACCTTCGAGTACAAATCAACAATCTTACATGAAGTTCCCTCAATGCATGTAGATCTCGATCATAGAATTTGACATAAAAAAATTGTTGAATAGGATGTCCAATGCTAGATCAGCACATTAGCTCAACAACATGCATGATGCACTATTCCTTTGACATGATGAAATGGATCTTTGATTGTTGCAATAAAATTTAATAATCTTCCCTTGAATGCCTTCTTGAATTCTCTTGAAATTATCTTGATCTCATAAACTTTCTATTAGGACTTGCTCATAAAGTTGCTTACATGAAACTAGGTGAAATAGCCTTGTATTTATACTTATCTTAAGGTTAAATCCTAAAATTTAAATAACACAAGCCGGCATCAGATATAGGTTTTGAAATCATCAAAATACTACCAAAACCATATCCCAAGGAGGGATCCTAAGTTAACTGAGGACCCATTTTCCATGGGGCGAATGGATCCTAACATACTTAAGTAGAACACACCTCAAGAAATATGAAATGTTATGCAAAAAAGGGGTCCTAGGACCTAGTGAGGTCCCATTTGCAAGGTGGTGAATGGGTCCTAGGTCACTAACATAGGACACATTCCTTCTAAAATTAGGTGTTGTGTAATATTGTTTAAGAGTAACAAGATTTATCCCTCATAATCTATAATTAATTATGCTTGGATTTGAATTAAAGGGTCCAATTAACCTCAATTAATTAATAAAGCCCTAGATTAGTGTGAAAGTGTAAAGATACACTTTACAACACCCTAAATAAGGATTCATTAAGTCTCTTTTATATACAAGGGACCTACACTTCATTGGAATGTGTAAAGCACATTACAACACTAAATTAAGGCAACATTAAGCTTTAGTTTAATGTTAAACTTTCCCAAATTAAGTGTGAAAAAGGATTAATGTTTTCTACACTATACTTTTCCCCACCTTTAGTGAGAGTGTGACCCCATGTTAGACTCACACTAAAGTAGAAATTCAAGAAACTTAGGTATGCATCAATGACAAAGATACACAATCATACACTATCAAAGACCAAGAAAAGGTCAAGCCTAGACCACCCAACGAGATGTGGAACAGATCTAGACTATCAATTTTTGCACTCAGTCTAGGTATAGGAAATTAAGGCCATCCACTATGTGAGTATCCCTCCAAGAAGGTGGCTTAGTGTGAAATTCATGCCTATGTGTCAACTCTCACTATACTTACCATACCAAAGCTATCCCTCAAATAACTCTGATAAGGTGTTGCTCACATTCCTATCTTTGCATAACAATTTTTGTAGGATTTTGTTCAAAGGGATCTTGCTTCACTAGTGTAATGTCTTCTTATTAGGGAACATCATGCCTAACATCTCCAAGAGAGGATAAGTCAAAGAAATATCACACTATTGGAGGAAATAAAACCGAATGATACCACCAAGAAAAGCATGCATCACAAGAATAAATAAAATTGCACAAAGAATTATGAATGTCGATATGCCCCCACTTTAAAGTAATTTCTAACACAATTTTTGTAAGAAACCTACTTTAAAGTAGAAGGAGACATGGGATTTTATTTGAAAATCTCTATGCCAAGTCATATGCTCCTAAATGAAACTACATCATAAATAAGGGGTTGTCCCCAAAATGCAATACTAAAGATAACTCAGTACATCACTTGTGGGACAACTTAAGGCATGTTGTCCACATCCCAAGCTTGCTCTTATATATACATGGAAGGTAGTCAAATAGAAAAATGAGACAATCAACAAATTCCATATGAGGACAAGGATACCTAACCCCCTTTCCCCCACTTAGTGCAAGATAAGGATGAGTCGAGATGGTTGATATAATGAAAATCAGTATCAATTAGAGGAACTAGGTGCTTCGAGACAAGGAAGAGAACCACAATCCTTGAGATGTTGAATTTTATCACCCAAAACTTTACATCCATTAGTAGAATGAACATGAACTCTATGATATGCAAAAAATGAAATCTTTTTATACCATTTCTTTCATGTTCTTGGAGGGAGAGATGCCAAACAATCTTGGAGAATTCTCGACAGGATACCCTCTTGATCAATAATAGAAGATGTTCCTTTATTTTATGACAAAGATATCTCTTGCTTAGTACAAGGTTCCATACTTACGCAAGACTCTTTATATTGTGAGATTTTGTGTTCTCCTTGAAAGGAGGGTGTAAAATCAAATGAACTCCAATTGTTAGTGTTTTAGGTGATGAAATTGATATTAAGTGAAGGCTTCGTTATTTCCTTCATTTCTTTTGAAGGAAAATAACCAAGAACACTAGTTTTGATTCATTCAAGATGCACTAATGTTAAATTTGGCTAACAAGGTTTCCTAGAAAAATAGGGTTTGTATAAAAATGAATTGATCAAGATGATGAACCTCTAATTTCTACTATAAAGTATCCAATTATGCACAAGATATGATACAAATAACAATAAGAAATCAATCCTAAATGCTATAGCAATAAAAAGGGAAGTTTTGAGAGGCTAGAATGATGTGAACCTTGTTGTAAGAAGGTTGTTTCTAGGTCACAAAGGACTCATTCGCCTTTAGTGGTGAATGGGTCCCTGTTAGGATTTTTGAAACTAAGATCTAGGTTTTATTCCTTAATGTCTTCACTCTCTGATCCTCTGTTATCAAATCTTGAAAACCTATAGAAAATTTTGTAGCCTTATTCCTATTTTCTTGCAATATGAATGAAAACTTAGAAACTTGACAACTTTGATAGTTTTTCTTCAAACTTGTTCTCCACTTGATCTTTCACCTAAAAATTTGAAAACACACATTCAAGAGGATAATTTTTTTTTGATTATTAGTCAGTAGTGCATGAAACATGAATGCTAAAATAATGAAATTAAAGCATGAAACATGAAACAATAAAATGTAGATACCTTGGAAGTTTTCTTGGAATGTAAATTTGCAAACTGACATGAAGTGGCCATGAAGAATGTAGATATTGATCTCAAATTAGATGTGGAACAATGTTTGAAAGTAGATCCTCAATGCTACATCAGTAATCTTAGCTCAACAACATTCTTGAATGAACTATGCCTTTCACATGATGAAATGACCTAGAGTTTTTGCAATAAAATTTTGATAATATTCCTTTGAATACCCTTGAAAATTCTCTTAAAGTGCTCCATAATGCTCTTATAAAGGGTATGTGCAGGATCATGATAGGCCAAAAAGTGGCAATATGATGGGTATGTGGTTGACAAATTTTTTTTTACCCAAAATTGATGAAACGAAAAGGGTTTTTAAAGGATATTCTTAGCTTTTTGCCAATATAAATTATGCTTTATTTTAAGTTTAATAAGTAATTATTATTCACTTTCTATTTGAACTATGACTAATGTCCTAATCGGTAGGCTGATTCAAAAGCATTTATAACTTTCAAATTACATCACATTTTTTGAATCAAAAACATGTGTCACATTCTATTCTTTGCATACTATACAATTAAAAAAAATGAATTTCATGAAGTTTTGACCAAGTTAAGGTTATAAGACATACAATTTTTTATATTTTTTAAAAGTTGTAATAAAAAATTCATAATTAATTATTTACTTGAAATTTTTTTACAAAAAATATGCATCACATAGAGACATGAGTCCTCTACTTATATCTAAAACATTATAAAAAAATATTATCATTTTATTGTGGTTAGGGTGGTTAGACAGACACCTACTTCTTATTTTTTCCTTGAAATTTAAGTACTACTCCATTGAAATTTCAAATTTTCACCAGATATATATATAAACAAACCTAGTATTTTAGAAACTACATTCAATTTTCTACATATTCTATTCTTACATATTTTTGAAATAATATAGATAACTTATTGAAATTTTTATGTCAAGTTTCCTAACTTTGATTTTTTTCATTTTTTTGCCACTTAATGGCCTATTTTTTCCATGATGATCCTGCACATACCCAAGTATTAGGATTATCTCTTGAAATTCTTAGATTACTTTGTAGATGAAACTATGTGAATTATCCCCAAAATTCAAATAATGCAAGATGAAACCAGATCTAGGATTGAAAATCATTATGATCCCACCATAATTAAATTAAAAAAGGTGTGTCCTATGTGAGGAGGACCCATTAAATACTAAAGGAAAATGGGTCCTAGCACAACCTTATAGGACCATGCTTTGGAGGGGATGAAATAACATAAAAAACCCACCTCTAAAATGCAAAGAAAGGGGTTTCCTATGTAGAGAGAACCCATTCACCACTAAATACGAATGGGTCCTAGCACACTTTTCTAGGACATCAAATTTTCCAAATTAAAATTCATGCAATTGGATTATTGGGTTTCATGCTAGATCCTTTGGAAAGTGTCATTAATAAGGCTTAAATTTTAATTAAAGGGGCCAATTAAGCTCAATTAACCATAGTTAACTAATGAAACCCTAGATAAGTGTTGAAGTGCATAACAACACTTTACAACACCCTAAATAAGGTACAATTTAAATACATTTTAGTTAAAAAGGGCCCTACATGAATGTGAATGTTTACAATACATTAGAACACTAAATCAAGGCATTATTAGGTTAATCTTATGTCAATTATATTCCAAAATTAAGTGTAAAAAGGGTTTCTTTTTTCTACACTACATTTTCCCCCCACTTTAGTGAGTGTTTCCGCATGGAAAACTCACACTAAAGTAGACATTCAAGAAACTTTAGTATGTAGCAATAACAAAGGTATGTAATCATACCCTATCAAAAGCCAAGAAAAATAAAGAAAAACAAATGATCAAGTACAACTGTTCCAAAACAATGTCTATTGAGGTTGTTTGTCTGTAACATTTGTTCTTCACTCTAGGGTAGTGGGACCTCAGTTTGTCCACTAGGTGAGTTATCCCAAACATGCTTGCTCACTCTGGGTAGTAGAACCTCATTCTATCCACTACATGAGTTATCCCAATCATGTGTGATCACTCTGGGGTAGTGGAAGCCCAATATGTCCACTAGGTGAGTTATCCTAATTATGGGTGCTCACTATTGGGTAGTGGAACCCCATTTTTTCCACTAGGTGAGTTATTTCAATCATGCTTTCTCACTCTACAGTAGTGGAATATCAGTCGGTCCACTAGGTGAGTTATCCCAATGAGGTGACCAAGCATACCGAAGTTATCCTCTTGAAAATGTTGATAAGGCACCACAATGTATTGATTTTTCTATCCTTCTAAATGTCATGTCTATAATTTTTTTCTAGAGGGTATTTTTCTTTGTTCATGTAATGTCTTCTTAGGGAAAATTGTGCCTAATGTCTCAAAGAGAGGAAAATTCAAGAATATTGGATCGCCACTTATGGGATTCCTCTCACTTCGTATCATGCCACCAACGGTGATTGTATGCTTAGAAATATCACACTCTTAGAGGTCATCAAACCTAATGACACCACCAAGAAAAGGATACGTCACAAGAAAAAATAAAATTATGCCATGAAATATATTGAAAGATGTCATCAATGTATGCCCCCACTTTAAAGCATTTCCTAACACCATTACTATGAGAAATTTCTTTATAGTATCCAGTGTTTTAACCTAAGACATGAGAGGGTATGTGTAGGATCCAGATGGGCCAAAAAGTGGCGATATGATGGGTATGTGTAGGGTATGTGGCTAACAACTTTATTTTTACCCAAAATTGATCAAATGAAAAGGGTTTTTAAAGGAGATTATCATCTTTCCACCAATATAAATTATGCTTTACTTTGAATTTAATAAATTATTATTATTCATTTTCAATTTGAATTACAACTAAAGTCCTGATTGACAGGTTGATTGAAAAACATCTATAGCTTTCAAAAGGTATCATATTTTTTTAATCCAAAACATGCATCACATTCTATGCTTTGCATACTATAGGATTAAAAAAAAAATGAATTTCATGAAGTTTTGACCAAGTTAAGGTGGTTAGGCATACGATTTTTTTATATTTTTTAAAAGTTGTAATTAAAAATTCATAATTAATTATTTACTTGGAAAAAAATTACAAAAAAGTATGCATCACATCAGGACACGAATCCTCTACTTATATCTAAACTATTATAGAAAAATATTATTATTTTATTATGGTTAGGGTGGTCAGACAGACACCTACTTCTTATTTTTTCCCTAAAATTTAATTACTACTACATTGAAATTTCAAATTTTCACCAAACAGATTTTTTTTTTAAATAAACCTAGTAGTTTAGAAACTGCATTCAATTTGATACAAATTCTATTCTTACATATGTTTGAAATAATATAGATAACTTATTCAAATTTTTACGTCAAGTTGTCGAACTCTAATTTTTATAAAAATTTTGCCACTTAAGGGCCTATTTTTTGCATGATGATCCTGCACATACCTAAGAGCTTTCCTCAAAAAACCCTATGCCAAGTCATATGTTTCTGAAATAAAGCTATGCCATGAAATAGGAAGGAAGGGTTTTCCTTCAAAAATACATAAGGTATCTATGGATTTGGGGTCAATATTTCTTTGCTACATTATTATTTAACAACTCAAAACTATCATCATTCCCCAAATAATCATAGAACTAGAAGAATGACACAAAGAGATAAAAAAAAGAAAAGAAAAATCCTTTCAGGTCAACACGGAAGAGACCTAAATGACTCAATTCCTTGCATCATCCCAAATAGGAAAACACAAGAAAAATGAAAAAGATAAAGCAAAATATTTTGGGTCAACATGGAAGAGTCCTAAATGTCTCGATCCCTTGCGTCATCCCAAAAAGGAAAACACAAGACAAATGAAAAAGATAGAGGAAAATATTTTGGGTCCACATGGAAGAGACCTAAATTTTGCAATGCCTTATGCCATCCCCAAAAGGAAAACACAAGAAAAAATGAAAAATAAAAAGGAAATATTTTAAGTCAAGATGGAAGAGACCTACATGTCTCTACACCTTGCGTCAGCTCCAAAAGGAAAACATAAGATGAGTGAAAAATGCCTATGACATAGAGAATAAGGTAGGTACATGTAGAGGAAAGGATGGAAGGAGAGAGATATACATCAAATGAAACATCATGATGGATCAAATTACACACATGCAAGAACATAAAGAAACTTGAAAAATAAAAATACTAGTTAGGAACATGTGAGCCAACCTAAAGCAGCTCATCTACATTCCAATCTTGGTCTATATAAATGAAAGGTAGATAACTAGCTAAAGGAACAATATCAAGTTCCAAACTAGGGGAATCACCAAGTTCAACACTCTTTTTAGGAGATTTTTCATTTAAGTTCATTTAAGAAAAAAATGTGTTGAATTCATCATGCACTTCATCATCAATTTTTGCAATATCAATGTCATCATCTAGATTAATCACAATGGAAGCTTGAATGGAAGTGTCCATGAAATGTTCTTATTTATGTTGTAGCGAGGGTATAGGATCATCATGCATTGCTTTAGGTAAGTTTAAATTTTTATTTTCTATGTTTTCCTTGTTTTCTTTTTTTTCTGTAACCTACAAGCAATAGCACTACATCTACGCCTACACTCTCTAGCAGTTCAATTCTATTTCAATCTATTGTCATTTTTTGTTTCTATAAGAGTGGGTTTATCAATCATAAGTTCCATCTCTTCTGTGGGAGGAATGGAAGAAACAATAGGAGGTTGTTCAAATTCTTTCTCTTTAACTTTGTAATTTTTTTTTTATTTTAGGAAGGATGATGATATTTCTTTTGTTATGTCTTGGTCTCTTAGGAAATTGCAGGAAGACTTGTTATTGGTTATTCTTGGATAATCATAAGGGATTTTGGTTCAATCATTACTTTGTAAAGGATAGGTGGTTCAGTTATAGCTTGAGGCATGTTTTAAAGGGATAATTATGCTATTTTATTTTCCTTAAAATTTTGATATGATTTGAAATAGCAATCCTCATGGGGGTTAAAAGGTTACATAGGCTCAGGCCAAAATAAATCTAATGAAAAGTTTCTTCAGGCTGATGCATGATTAAATCCACTATAATGCATAGTAAAGATATCATTACCAAATGGAAAATTTACAGATTTATGCAAAAAGAAAGGGAAAAAATTCATGGAGCAAAGCCATTGATAGCCTAACTTCACATGAAATTTGTTCAATTACAGGATCGTGGTGAATGAGACATTTAATGTTTTTAGTAGGACATTTAAAGGGATATCTATTAAGAAAATCATAGGGCAATAAAAACCATTATGCATCATGATCCATGCTTTTGGTTTATCATATGTTTCTTGATAGAGTTCATGCACATGTAATAATTCTTTAGTGATCACATTCTCTCCACAAACTTGATCAATTGATGCCCCATTAGTGGGCTTATCATTAATTCAACCAGCTATGTAAAGAGGACCATTTGGGGAATGTTTAAGTATATCATTTTTTGAGAAAGAAATATCAAGAGGCTTCCTAGTCGAGCCCTTATGAGGTCTAGCTTCAATAAATGTTACCATTTTAATTAGTTTTTCTTTGTTGATATCTTGTGTGTTTTCATCATCTATGTCGACATTCATCACATCATTCTTCATTTCACTAGCTTCAATAAGGTTGAATGTGGAATACATGTCATTATTTTCTTTCTTATTCCAGTACTCATGAATGAAGTAGCTAAGGCTATAGAAATTTGTGTTTCATTTCAAGTTTTAAGCACTTTCCTTAAATTTTGTATAATAGGAACCATGCTAATGTCTATGCATTCACTAAGGATATGGGCTTGTAATTTTTCTAGTGTATCATCTTTTTTTTTATTTCATATTGCAAGATCTAAATAAAATCATGTGTATTGGTTGTAGGAGGTGAATTCATAGGAAATGAAGTATGCAAACTATGAGCCATAGAGGGTTGATTATCAATACTATCAGAAAGAGAGCCAAAAAATCCAAGATCCAAAATGAGTGAAATATTATGGGATGGCATGAGCGTTGAACTACATCTTACAATAGGATTTCTAATAGGAAACCAAGTTCTAAATATCATACAAGTATTACAAACCTAGTGTGAAAACCCTAAGTGGAAGGAGGCAATGCAATGACCTAGAATGTGATACAATTTTTAGATTCTAAGCAATGCAATTTACTAGTCAGTCAATACCATAAACTAAAATGAAATGTTGTAAATGCAATTTTTGAATTTTGAAAATGCACTAAATGAAGAAAATTAAGCTAGATTCACTAAATTTGATGAGACAACAAATCAAAAAAATGAAACATGAAAGTAATAGCAGCAAAAAAGAGCCTAAATTTGAGATTTCAATTTCTAGAAAATGTAGATTAGGATCTATCAAGGACTCATTCACCACTAAGGGTGAATGGGTCCTGGTTAAGTAGTTTTGAGATGTTTTTTCTAGTTTCTAAGTATTTTTTAATGCATTTTAGATACCAAAAAGTTTGGGTCAAGCCTGATTAAGGACTCATTCACCAGTAAGGGTGAATAGGTCCTTGATTAGGGCTCTTAAACTATTTTTGAATGACTTTTAAGTTTTCTACAATATCTTTCAGTTCTAGGTCTGAGACAGTAACTTTTACTTTCATATTTTCTAAAAATGCAATGTGAAAATGATGAATGCAATAACCTAAATTGAAAAGCAATGTTGTTTTGATTTTCAAATACAAATGGTATGTAAAATGACTGATTTGTTTTTGTATTTTTTAGATTGATGAAATGTAAAATAATGCAATTCTAAACCCTAAATGAGATCCAAGTTTGAATGCAAAGTAAGAAACCCTAAATGAGATCTAATTCAATGAACATTTGATGTAAATGAATGCAAGATCTAACTTAGAATGCAAGAATAGACTTCCAAAATTAGAGAATTACAATGTTCAATAGGCCAGGTTCACCATTATGTTTAGGGGAATGATGTATTACATGAGGGATTCACACTCAACATACTATAGGCTTACTTCACAACAATGGGTTTCACTCCTCAAGGAAATCATCTTTCAAGGCAACTTCCCTTCACAAGGCCACTTTTGGATTACAACCTCACAAACCTAAACAAGGTTACACACACACTTCCTCCACTTCAAATACTACAACTTACTCAACCAACTCCCTCCAAGAACCTTCATACACCCATTAATGGTTCCTCCCTTTCAAACTATCTTCAATGTGCAATAATGGCACTTCTTAAAAACAAACCCCAACTTTTATCTTCCAGAAAAAAACACCCAATTCAACACTTGGGACAACTTCAAAAGGGTTGACACAACATGAAAGAACTCATCATACACCCCAAGAGCACAAATTTCCTATTTTGGTGAGCATTCCTTCATAACCTGATTTCAATACTTTTAGGTCTCCTAAATTGACTATCATAGCTTTACTCTCAAGAAATGTACTGCAACCTAGAAACAATCACACATTAGGATACCTTTTTCTTCTTCTTCAAAATATATTTCAAAATAGGTTATGGGTCTTTTGTAATATAAGGCTCAAATCTTGTTGTCTCAGTCCAGAATTAGGCCTAACTAGGCTTGGGTTACACAGGGGTCTACTAGTTGTCTCATTTATATGCTCAATTTCTCATCAAAAACACTTCAAAAATTATTCATATGGTATTCTAATGCTTCTCCAATGGTTTCCCACTCTTCTCCAATGTGTTTTCACGAAACCCTAGGCTCTAGGCTCCTTGACTAATCACAAAACTCTATTTTACAAACTAGGCATCATTGTATCCATCCAAAATATTATCTTCACGTCATGTGGCTTGGAGATATCTTAGAATAAATATATATCCTTCTATACAACCATTTTTATGAGGTTTCAATGACTGTAAATGGAGAAATGTAGTTTTGAATGACTGTTGTGACCCTAAACTAGGGTTTAAACCCGTTTCTGAAAAATTACAATATCTTTCTCTAAATTTCATCAATTTACATGCAACTAACTTTACTTTGAAGCTTATTGAAATTATTTTGACATGCAATCATTTATAAATGAACTTTTTCCTGTACAAGGTCATACAATACATGAGAACAACAAAATTTCTATAGAAAAATGCAAGAAAACAATGCTTTTCAATATTCAAATTCAAAATTACAATCACCCAACACTCTTCAAATGTTCACAAGGCCTTTTAAAGGAATTACAAGAATAATCCTTCAATTTCCAACTGCTTCCCAAGGAAAGAAACCAACTTGACTCTTCACCTTCCCAATTTTGTACTTTTTTTGCAATTTTACAATTTTGCATTATGACAACTTTTGAAAACATTAACATCTTTTCAAAATGGACACAAAACTTTACCATTGAGTCTGTAGTGACCTTAACATATGAAAAATGGTCTCTTGGACCTTATTTCCATGTTGAAACATCACAATTGAACAAAAAACAAGAGTTGCCTCATGGACGCATGAAGTTGTCATGGTGCCCCTACACTAACCTCCCGGCCAAAAGAAATTCCAAGCCCTCTTGGATTCAAGGTAGTAACATGTCATCATACTATATATGATCCTCTTTGAAACAACTCCAATTGGTCTTGATTTTCACCTTTGGTTTCAACTTGTCAAACGAAACAAACCTCCTACCTGTCTTGTCACCAGAATAAGATCCTCCATGCTTTGATGTATCCCAATTTCTACCTCGACACCTTGTCTTCCTTTCATTTTGAACTTTTGTTTTTTTCCCATCAAAATTTCTATCATAACAAGGAAGTGATAGATTATTTCCTTAGCATTTTACCTTTGCAAAGTAACAGTGATCTCTTCATCCTTGATCTTCATGTCTTTTCTCAGGTTCTCTATTTCAATTGTCTAATCAGGCCTACAAACCTTTGTTTTGATAGTATCAAACTACCTAATGACCTCCTTTGCCACCAAAGCACAAAGCACTATTCCTACTATGATTTCACCATGCTTTTCTAGCCCATTTTGAGGCTTCCTAAGGAATTCATTCTTGAATTTCTCTATCTCAGACCTTGATATCAACATATCATCTTCTCCCTTCAACTTTGAATCATTCCTTACTATATGCACCTCCTCTTCTTCTTGCCTTCTATTTGTTGTCCTTTCTTGTATTCTTCTTCTATGTAAAATTTTCTTAATGGGCCATACAACTTTCTTCTATATTTTCAAGTTCCAACTTTGCAACTACTGTATCTTCATTTGGAACTTCAAATCTATTCTTTCTATAGCATGTTTTAGTTTTTCTATCTCTTTCTCACTCTCTATTTACCTCATCTTTTCCCCTTTCCTCTTCCTCTCTTTTTCCTCTTGATTCCTCTTTTGTGAACCCTCTTCCTACAAGTTCCTTATCAAAAAATTCATCTTCTCTTCAAGTAAGTTCCTCTCACCTGCTTCCTCTTCTCCTAGCCTCACCTAGGTCTCTTCTCTTTTCTTCTACCTAGTCTTCTGGGAACTAGGTTCTCTCTTCAACCTACACAAACACAAACACAGAAATACCAAAATCTCTTGCTGAGACCTTATGGGCTCTTATTCCAATTGACGCAGTACATGAGGGATTCACACTTAATCTACTATAGGATTACTTCACAACAATGGGTTTCACTCAAGGAAATCATCTTTCAAGGAAATTTCTCTTCACAAGGCCACTTTCGGTTTACAACCTCACAAATCTAAACAAGGTTACACATACACTTCCTCCACTTCAAAGACTCCAACTTACTCAACCAAATCCCTCCAAGAACCTTCATACACCCATTAATGGTTCCTCCCTTTCAGACTATCTTCAATTTGCAATAATGGCACTTCTTAACCACAAACCCCAAATTTTATCTTCAAGACATAAAAACCAAATACAACACTTGGGATGACTTCAATAAGGTTGAGAAAACATGAAAACACTCATCATACACCCAAACAACACAAATTTCCTATTCTGGTTACAATTCCTTCATAACCTAATTTCAATGCTTGTAGGTCTCCTAAACTAGCTGTCAGAGCTTTAATCTCATGACATGCACTAAAAGCCAAAACCAATCACACATTAGGATACCTTTTTTTCTTGTTCAAAACATATTCCAAAATGGGTTATGGGTCTTTTGTAATATAAGGCTCAAATCTTGTTGTCTCAATCCATAATTAGGCCTAATTAGGATTTGGTTACACAGGGGTCTACTGGATCTCTCATTTCTAGGCTCAATTTCTTCTCACCAATACTTCAAAAATTCTTTCACTGGGAAGTAGTTGGGAACCAAAGTGTTATTCTTGTAATGCATTTTGAGAGGCTAGAATGATGTGTACCCTATTGTAAGTAGATTTTTTTTGGTCACAAAGGACTCATTCACCTTTATTGGAGAATAGGTCCCTATTAGGGTTTCTAAATTGAGATCTAGGTTCTATTCCTTGATGTATACACTCCTAGATCCTCAGTTATTAGCTTCCAAAAAACTTGTTGATTGTTATTGAATAGACGCTTTCTGAAGTCAAACCCCTTTTAGGTAATTCAACCAAATGATGGAATAATGAAATTGATGATTGAAACATGAAACAATGAAATATAGATACCTTAGAAGTTGTCTTGGAATGTAAATTTTCAAACTAACATGAAGTGTCCATGAAGAATGTAGATCTTGATCTCAAATTAGATGTGGAACAATGCTTGCAAGTAGATCCTCAATGCTACATCAACAATCTTAGCTCAACAACATGTTTGAATGCATGATGCATTTGACATGATGAAATGACCTTGAATTTTTGCAATAAACTCTTGATAATCTACCTTTGAATTCCCTTGAAAATGCTCTTAAAGTGCTCTATAATGCTCTTGCAAAGTATTAGGATGCTCTCCTAAAAGTCTTAGATTAATTGTTAGATGAAACTATGTGAATTAACCTCATATCTATACTAAATCTTTGAATTAATCCCAAAATTCAAATAATTCAAGCTCACACCGGGTCTAGGATTGAAAATCATTATGATCCCACCATAATTAAATTCAAAAAAGGGTGTCCTATGTGAAGAGGACACGTTTTCCACTAAAGGAAAATGGGTTCTAGAACAACTTTCTAGGACCATCCTTTGATGGGATGAAATAACATTAAAAAACCACCTTAAAAATGAAAAGAAAGGGGTGTCCTATGTGGATAGGATCCATTCACCACTACAAATGAATGCGTCCTAGAATTGTTTTCTAGGACCTCAAATTTTCCAAGTTAAGTGTAATGCAATTTGATTATTGGACATCGGGGTAGATCCTTTGGAAAGTGTCATTAATAAGGCTTAAATTTGAATTAAAGGGGATAATTAAGCTCAACTAACCATAATTAACTAATGAAACTCTAGATAAGTGTGAAAGTGTACTACAATGATTTACAACACCCTAAACAAGGTACAATATAAGTACATTTTAGTTAAAAAGAGCCCTAGATTAATGTGAATGTGTAAAACACATTACAACACTAAATCAAGGCATTATTAGGTTAATATTATGTTAATTATTCCTAAATTAATTGTGAAAAATAGTTACTTTTTTCTACACTAGAAGAAGAATATTTTGTAAGAGTGTTGATATGGAGTGCAGGTTTTTTTACTTCTTTTGAGGGACAATAACCAAGACTACTAGTCATTTATTGTGTGTGAGGATTTATAGGGACACACATACCTTGTTGTCTAGCACCAAATAATTTTCCACTATAACCAAGTTGTTTCATAAGTTCATAACCTCTTCCATAAAGACTTTTCATTCCTTTTGGATTCAATGATTGTTCATAATGGACTTCATCAAATTTTGTTGTCTAATTTGTTTTTTCTTGTAAAGTGGTTGAGGTGGATGCTTTTAAATTTATTTTTTATATAACAACTTTTTCTTTTCTCTTTTCAAACTATTTATTTATGATCTTGTACTCTCCCATGAATTTAGGTGTGAAATATAAGAAATGTGAGGTATCTTCTAACAAGTTAGTGACTTCGTCAATGTTCTTCTTGTGTTCTTATTCCTTCATGTGTAGTACCCCTTCGTCTATGCTTATGCTTTCTATTGCTATGCTTTCATACTGTTAGACTTATGATGTTTTGTTGGATATTGTGATCGCTGGTTTTGAGCGATAGTGGATTATTCTGTGACATGATGATACTTTGTATGGTGATTATTGATTTCAGACATGATATGATTAAGCGTAGATGCTATTTTCAGTTGTTATTGCTATGTACATGTTTATGATGGACTAACAGTTATTTATTTTGTTAGTTTTATGTGAAGTGTATTGGTGTGGAGAACGGAATCGCATCACTCGCTTGCGAGTGCCCTGCGATATCTGTGATTTTCTCCGCACGGTGTGTCTGTTTAATTTTTTATATATGTATTTGTATGCATGTTATTTGCTTGGTTGCAGGTTTTGCAGGTACATGACACCGACTCCACCTGGGTACTCAGGTCTGAGCGTGTCAAGACTCAACGGATACGTTGATCGGGAGATAGTAGTCTGGTTTACCCTAGTCTAGTCTTTAACCCTAGTCTTTGTACTTTGTCTATTTTAGTTCAGAGTCATAGGTTTGTATTGTTATTTTATGTTTGGATATATCGTTTGAAAAGTAAATATTGGTTAATTTTTAATGTTGGAATATTGTGCTTTAATTATTGTTATTTAATTAATATTTAAATGTGGTAGAAATTTACTTGCTTGATAGTTTAATTCATTAATTATCTTATTTGGTTAAATAGTTGATCTTAAAAAGATTAAACTATTTTAATTAAATAAATTAATTAATTAAATTAAATTATTAAGTGTCTAAATTATATTACATTTGAAAATTATAAAATTAAATTAAAAATAATGCATGTGAATTGAAAATTGATTTTCAAAATTTAAATTAAATAAATTAAATAAGGCCTGCAAAATTTGAAATGGGAAAATTGCCGAGAAGTGGAGAGGATATTTTCATAACCACTTCTCGACATGTGTGCCAGTGCAATTATTGTTTTGGGGTTGTTGAAAATTTGTTATGGAGAGGATATTTTGGATCTCGGGAAATCATAGAGGTTGTTGAATTCCTCACGGGAAAAAAATAAATTTGGTGCTCTATTAAAAAAATTTGTAAATGCTTTTTGGTTGATTTTGGAATTGGAAGGTTTCTGGTTCTTTGTTGTTATGTGGAAATTGAATCTCGGGAAGCTATTGTGGAAACTACAAGCTATTGTGAAAGCTATAGGAAAAATCTTTATCAGTTAACTTTCAAAGCACAGGAAAACAGGTAATCCTCTGGTTAATTTATTTAATTTGTTTGATAAAGAAATATATGAAAAGAAATTTACAGTAAATTAAATATCTATGTTTTTAAGCAAGGAAATCTGAGATTGTGGTATTTCTTTAGTGAAGATTTGATAAGTAAAGAAGATTACTTCTCTAGTTTATTCTCTGAAGATAGAATTATAGTTTTTCTGTAGAGAATTATTTGTTAAAAGAAAATTGAATACCTCTAGGGTAGACTGGTTTGAAAGAAATTAAATTGTGCGTGTATTCAAAAGAAAACCCTGAAGAAATTTTTTCTATTTCCCTGATTTCCCTCTTTTGAAAATTATGTTATTTCTCTATTTTTAAAAAAGAAAATCCTCTGATTATTACCAGAGTACCTTGAAGGATTATTAAATATAATATATATATATATATATATATATTATATATTTTATATTATTAAATTGGATTGTAAAAGACGTTTATTTATTGTGTTGAAATTGTTTTATAAAAATTATGAATATTTTATCAAAATTCGTTGTACGGAATAAATTTACGCCTGCGAAATTCGTTGAAAATTTCGTGTTTTTAAAAAAAAAAAAAGGTTAAAAAAATAAAAATCACAGTGTTGGGGAGGACCGAGACCCTCCCCACTGTGTATTTTGGTGGGGCGCAGTCCCCACGGCTGCGCACACCAGCCGCCATGGCTACTGGGCACAGCCCTGGGGCGGCTGTGTCCTCCCCAAAGGAGAGGTCGCGGCCGGCTGTGAACCCTACGTGCCCTGCCCTGCGAATTCCAATCTTTAACCCAAAAAAAATATAAAATGCGAATTTTGTTTATGGATGATTTTATGTATTTCGGGCTTTATAATATGTATATTTGTTATGCATTGATTATTTAAATCGATTTTAATCTAATTCAAAATAATGTAAAATATATATATTTAATATTTCGTATTTATATATATATATATATATATATTAAATTGAAATATATTTATATATATATTAAATATTTCTTTAATATTAAAAGAAGAAATTCTTTTGTGATCAAAATATGAAAATTAAATTAAGTAATTGAATATATATATAAAATATATTTTAGTTTTTTCTATGTGAAATTGAGAAGGTTATAAATAGAAAATTTGATGGAAATTGTTTGGTGAAATTGTGAAAGTAAAAGTTAGAGTTGAATCATGTTATTTTCTTTATGTATTATCATTTCTTGTTAATTTTAATGAATGGATGGATTTAATAAATCTGATTGGTAGATGTTAAATTTCTTATTTGTTCAGTTGCGTATTTAATTGGGGTAAATTGGGAGAGTTTGTAGTTTTCTTTTCAAAGTCTTCCAGACCAACTGTAAATGTGGGAATTAGGATTGTTAAGTTGAGTTCTTGTGTTAACTAAGGATGTGTACATGGATTTGTATGATGGTTTTATACCTGTGTTATGAACATTGATTGTTGTTCGTCATAACGTGTTTGTACCTTTATATTGATTTTGGTTATATGTACACTTTATAAACCTTAGTTAGAAAACATAGATTCCCATGTTATGTTTAGGGGAGTGGCTATTTGTAAGGGCCGACACACAAAGTGGTGTCAGGGTAACTTACAAATAGTTAGTAACTCAGTGAAAACTAAAGAGCACAGTAGTTAGATCTAAAACACTTAACAAGATGCTTATACCTCTCTTAGGACTCTTAAGCTACTATAGTCATGAGTATAAGTTGAGAAGGCCTGGAATGGAAAATCGGTGTCTTGTTCCTTTAAAAGACATTCGATTCCACAACAGTATGCATTAGGGGCCGGGTTTTGTAAGAGGTTACCAGGGTAACCCAAGGATTGGGGGCCGTAACCTAGGAAGAAACACCAGGGTAACCTTTGCATCGTTGTGATGACACTCCACCTAGAATAATAGTTAAACCTTGTATTGTAGTTCATTCAATTGTCAAAATCTGGAAGCAATGTAACCAATAGTCTGTTTTGTACAAGTGTCTAGGGTTAGTAGATTAGGTCTAGGTAACCTTATTACTATCTCCTAGCACGGGGGGTGGACCTACGGGTACCACATGGTTGGGTGGAACATGCACCTTACTCCGTTGGGTCCCCAGTATGATCATGGCATCGAGAGCTTCATGGATGGAGAGCTCGTGATTGGATACTTATGTTTATTTCAACATTATATATTGTAAACTTGTAATGTAAAACATCCCTCAATGTTGTGAGGTGATCATTTGTAAAATGTAACTATTATTTGAACTACCTCATCAGATGGATGAGTATTGTATAATTATCAAATCCAATGTATGGAATAACATGTTTGTAATTTATGTTATTATGAATGGTATTCAAATGAAATGCAATTTTTATCTTTAAATGTTCTATGTTATGAATTAATATGTGCAATGCGAAATACTTTAGTCACTTATAGAAAACTCAAAGTAGTGTAACGTCGCTTAACCTAAGAATGTATGCAATTAATTAACTTATAATTAAACTTTAAAAAAAAAATTATTACACCTTTATAACACATTTGCAACATTCTTAGGTTATTAAGATGGGGCATCTCAGATTGGTATCAGAGCCAAGGTTACAAACACTGGAAGCTCTGGGTAATCACGAGCCCATTAGGTTGACCTAGTACGTAGTGTCGCAACTGTTAGCCTTGGTTGAATAGTATCTAAGACTCGTTATTGTTATGTGTAGGATCATGCCTAGGCAAGGAGGAAGAGGTCATGGTAGAGGTCGAGGTGGAGGCCGTGCGCCAAACCCTCAGGTTACTCCCCCTCCTAGCCCTCACCACAGTGATCAGGCAGAACAGATGGGTCTGAGAAATGAGGAACAGAATCCCGTACACTCAGTAGTAGAGGGTTCTCAGATACGTCCATTACTAGAGGAGGTCCTAGCTCATCTTGGACCTAGACAGGCAGATGAGCAGGAGGTTGTCAGGGAGAGGGATAAATCCCCTAGGAGAGTAGAGGACATAGCACATCAGGATGCTATCATTGCAGGTCATATGAGGGATTTACTGAGAGCACGCCCTCCTACCTTTGATGGTTCAGGAGGAGGATTAGAGGCTGAGACCTGGCTACTTGATTTGGGTAGATGCTTTGCCATGCACCCTTACAGTAGCAATACCTGTGCCAAATGCGCTATTATGCACTTGAGAGGATTCGCCTCTACATGGTGGCACCTAGAGGAGCAGAAGCTCCATATAGATATTAGTTTTGTGTCTTGGGAGATGTTTCTCGAGAGGTTCAGAGCACGGTTCCTTTCAGAACATTGGAGGTAGCGTAGGGCTGATGAGTTCCACGATCTACGCCAGTTAGCTCTTTCTGTAGAGCAATACGAACGTAGGTTCTACGAACTCAAGCAGTATGCTGGTATTGGCGATGATGAGCCTATGCTAGTACAACATTTTATCAGGGGTTTAAACGCCCGCATCAGTGGTGGTGTCTGAGTCTTTGAGCCAAAGACTATGGAAGTCGCGGTGGAGAAGGCTCGCATTGTAGAGGAGAACCTTATTATGGATTTAGGTTGGCACACAAGAGTGCAGATTGGGAGTGCTCCTGCAGTAGGATTTAGTCCACGGGGTGGACGGGCACAGACAGGTGGTTCTTCTAAGAACCAACAGACACCCACAAAGGGTGGGCAGCAACAACGAACATCTCAGAAGAACAATAACCCTCAACCACAACAACAAAACAGTCCTCAAATAGGAAAGGGTCATAACTGGTGGTGCAACAAGCGCAATAGGTAGGATCAGCCTGCGCAGAGTGCTCAGTCTACCGTCAGTAGGGGTAGTTATCAATAATCCAATGCACCTTCGGGTGGCAGAGGATTCGGCAGAGGTATAGGTTGTTATTCATGTGGGCAGCATGGACACATAGCTAGGCAGTGTCCGATGAGAGGTCCTACTGGTTATGGGACTCGACCTACAGCTTCAGAACCTACAGTCGGAGATGCAGGATGAGCACATACTGTATATGCTGCGGTTAATGACTGCCAAGCCGATCACCAGAATACGGTGGTCGAAACTTCAAGTAAGTTAAATGGTGTTAGTATTTCTATACTTTTTGATTCTGGAGCCACTGACTCCTTTATTTCACTGACCATTGTTGACCGTTGTGGTCTTGTGGCGGTAAAGCAAGGTGGTAAATGGCAAGTTGAATTTGCCTCAGGTATGAAAGTAGTAGTAGAAAACTTAGTACATAACTGTGAACTTAAAATTGGAACATTAACTACCTTAGTAGATTTATATGTTACACCCTTAGGATCATACGATATAGTACTAGGCATGGATTGGTTAGCATCTTATCATGCTGTAATTAACTGTCGACTTAAGACAGTTAGTTGCATTGATGATTTAGGTGTGAAAGTGGAAATCGTAGGTATTCATAGACCTATCTCTTTGCGGATGATATCTGCCATGCAATTAAAGAGATGTCTTCGTCAGGGATGTCAACTGTTTGCAACAACAGTTACTGATTTGGAAGAGGGTGAGAGTCGAGAGGTATCTCTTGATGATCATCCTATTCTTAGGGAATTTTCGGATGTGTTTCCCGATGACATTCCTAGAATTCCACCGAAGAGGGATATTGACTTTAGAGTTGACCTAGTTCCTGGAGCTGAGCCTATATCTAGAGCTCCTTATAGAATGACAACTCAGGAGTTAGAGGAACTTCATATCCAGTTGGAGGAACTTTTAGAAAAGGGTTTTATTTGTCCAAGTGTTTCCCCTTGGGGAGCACCTGTTATCTTCGTAAAGAAGAAGGACGGATCTCTTAGGTTGTGCATTGATTATCGTCAATTGAACAAGGTTACGATTAAGAATCGTTATCCTTTGCCCATAATCGATGATCTTTTTGATCAAATAAAGGGAGCTAATGTGTTCTCTAAAATTGATTTGAAATATGGCTATCATCAATTACGTATAGCTAAAGCAGACATTCATAAAACTGCTTTTCGAACTCATTATGGGTACTACGAATTCACAAGAGTACCTTTTGGGTTAACGAACGCACCGTCTGTATTTATGAGTTTAATGAATGGTGTATTTTGTACTTACCTCGATCGCTTTGTCCTGGTATTTCTCAATGACATTTTAGTTTATTCGAGAAACATGAAGGAACATGAAGAACACTTGAGACAGGTATTGGAATGTTTAAGGGAAAATCAATTATATGCGAACCTGAAGAAGTGTGACTTCTTTCAACCTGAAATAAAATACCTTGGACACGTGATATCAAGGAAAGGTATCGTTGTGGATCCTTCAAAGATCCAAGCTATTTTGGATTGGCCCACGCCTACTAATGTAGGTGAAGTTCGTAGTTTTATGGGTCTAGCTGGCTATTATAGGCGTTTTGTAGAGGGATTTTCTAGAATAGGTTATCCTATTACTTCTCTTCAAAGGAAAGGAAAGAAGTTTGTTTGGACAGAACAGTGTCAGTTGGCTTTTCAGACTCTTAAAGAAAAGCTAACTAATGCGCCTATACTCATTGTTCCTGATCCTAATAAGGATTTTGTAGTGTGTGTGGATGCATCTTTAGAGGGTTTGGGAGTAGTGTTGATGCAAGATGGGCATGTGGTTGCTTATGAGTCTCGTAAACTCAAGGACCACGAATTAAATTATCCTACTCATGACCTAGAACTAGCTGCTGTAGTGCATGGATTAGTTTGTTGGAGACATTTTCTATTAGGTCATAATTTTGAACTTCATACTGATCACCGTAGTTTGCAATACATCTTTACGCAACCTAACTTGAATGCTAGGCAAAGACGGTGGATGGAGTTCTTGTGTGAGTACGATTTTGAAGTAAAATATGTTCAAGGAAAAGAGAATGTAGTGGCCGATGCCCTTAGTCGACGTCGACATGAGATCTCTACTACTACTCTTGAAGTTGATTTGAGAGATCAAATAGTAGCTGCACTTCCTACTGATAGATTATATTAGGAAGTGAAGTCAAAGATTGAATCGGGTAGACCTCTAGAAGGTCGATTTGCTAGTTATGTCTTAGAATCAGATGGTATATTACGGCATTTAGGTCGTATTTATGTACCACATGTTGAGAGACTTTGTACATTAATTATGACTGAAGCTCATTGAGCTCCATATTCAGCTCATCCAGGAGTTAAGAAAATGCATGCCGATCTTCAACAATTGTATTTCTGGCCTGGTATGAAACGTGATATTGCTGACTACGTATCGAGATGTTTGGAATGCCAGCGAGTCAAAGCTGAGCATCATCATCCTGCTGGATTATTACAGCCACATCTCATTCCAAAATGGAGATGGGATATTATATCCGTTGACTTCATTGTTGGGTTACCTACGTCATCACGTCGACACGATGCCATTATGGTAACTGTTGACCATTTGACTAAAGTAGCTCACTTTTCACTTGTTCGATCATCATACAATGCTTCATCTGTAGCTAGGATATTCATGGAGGACATCGTTAGATTGCATGGGATTGCTCGTAGGATTATATCGGATAGAGATCTTGTATTTACTTTTGCTTTATGGACTTCATTACAACATGCTTTAGGTACATAGTTGAACTTTAGTTCAACATACCATCCTCAAACTGATGGTCAAACTGAAAGAGTTAACCAAATATTTGAGGATATGCTTAGGATGTACGTAATGGACCAACAATCATGTTGGGAGGATTATCTGTACTTAGTAGAATTCGCTCACAACAACGGATATCGGAGTTCCATAGGTATGCCACCATTTCAGGCATTATACGGTCCTCCTTGTTGAACTCCACTAAGTTGGGATCGACTTGAGGATAGAGTATTACTTGGACCTGTGATGCTTCGAGACATGGAGCAACAGGTTGACCGTATTAGAGAACATTTGATAGCAGCTCAAGATAGGCAAAAGAAATATGCCGATGTGCATAGGATCGACCGACAGTTCGCTGTTGGTGATAGAGTATTTCTTCGAGTGCAACCACGGAAGAGTCCAATCCGTTATGGAAAAGGCTCTAAGCTTGCGCCTCGTTTCATAGGACCATTCGAGATCTTAGAGAGAATTGGTCCTGTGGCGTATCGACTCGCCTTACCACCCAGTTTGTCTCATATTCATGATGTTTTTCATGTATCAGTACTTACACCATATCATGCCGACATATCTCATGTACTTGATTGGAATGCGTTACAGGTAGAGGACGGGCAGCTGGCTTTGGAGCCCATGGCCATTCTTCAGCACCGGACGCTCGGTCTCAGGGGTCGAAACGTTCATCAGGTGAGGGTCCAATGGGATCCTAGCTATGAGGCTTCGGCTACCTGGGAGGATGCGACACACATGAGGGAACTATATCCCTATCTGTTCGCAGGCTTTCAGGAGCAAGCCTGATCCTAGGGGGGAGGATGTAGTACCCCTCTGTCTATGCTTATGCTTTCTATTGCTATGCTTTCATACTGTTAGACTTATGATGTTTTGTTGGATATTGTGATCGCTGGTTTTGAGCGATAGTGGATTATTCTGTGACATGATGATACTTTGTATGGTGATTATTGATTTCAGACATGATATGATTAAGCGTAGATGCTATTTTCAGTTGTTATTGCTATGTACATGTTTATGATGGACTAACAGTTATTTATTTCGTCAGTTTTTTGTGAAGTGTATTGGTGTGGAGAACAAAATCGCATCACTCGCTTGCGAGTGCCCTGCGATATCTGTGATTTTCTCTGCACGGTGTGTCTATTTAATGTTTTATATATGTATTTGTATGCATGTTATTTGCGTGGTTGCAGGATTTGCAGGTACATGAAACCGACTCCACCTGGGTACTCAGGTCTGAGCGTGTCAAGACTCAACGGATACGTTGATCAAGAGATAGTAGTCTGGTTTACCCTAGTCTAGTCTTTAACCCTAGTCTTTGTACTTTTTCTGTTTTAGTTCAGAGTCATAGGTTTGTATTGTTATTTTCTATTTGGATATATCGTTTGAAAAGTAAATATTGGTTAATTTTTAAGGTTGGAATATTGTGCTTTAATTATTGATATTTAATTAATATTTAAATGTGGTAGAAATTTACTTGCTTGATAGTTTAATTCATTAATTAGCTTATTTGGTTAAATAGTTGATCTTCAAAAGATTAAACTATTTTAATTAAATTAATTAATTAATTAAATTAAATTATTAAGTGTGTAAATTATATTACATTTGAAAATTATAAAATTAAATTAAAAATAATGCATGTGAATTGAAAATTGATTTTCAAAATTTAAATTAAATAAATTAAATAAGGCATGCAAAATTTGAAATTGGAAAATTGCCGAGAAGTGGAGAGGATATTTTCATAACCACTTCTCGACATGTGTGCCAGTGCAATTATTGTTTTGGGGTTGTTGAAAATTTGTTATGGAGAGGATATTTTGGATCTCGGGAAATCACAGAGGTTGTTGAATTCCTCACGGGAAAAAGAAAAATTTGGTGCTCTGTTAAAAAAATTTGTAAATGCCTTTTGGTTGATTTTGGAATTGGAAGGTTTCTGGTTCTTTGTTGTTCTGTGGAAATTGGATCTCAGGAAGCTATTGTGGAAACTACAGGCTATTGTGAAAGCTACAGGAAAAATCTTTATCAGTTAACTTTCAAAGCACAGTAAAACAGGTAATCCTCTGGTTAATTTATTTAATTTGTTTGATAAAGAAATATATGAAAAGAAATTTACAGTAAATTAAATCTCTGTGTTTTTAAGCAAGGAAATCTGAGATTGTGGTATTTCTTTAGTGAAGATTTGATAAGTAAAGAAGATTACTTCTGTAGTTTATTCTCTGAAGATAGAATTATAGTTTTTCTGTAGAGAATTATTTGTTAAAAGAAAATTGAATACCTCTGGGGTAGACTGGTTTGAAAGAAATTAAACTGTGTGTGTATTCAAAAGAAAACCCTGAAGAAATTTTTTCTATTTCCCTGATTTCCCTCTTTTGAAAATTATGTTATTTCTCTGTTTTTAAAAAAGAAAATCCTCTGATTATTACCAGAGTACCTTGAAGGATTATTAAATATAATATATATATATTATATATATTTTATATTACTAAATTGGATTGTAAAAGACGTTTATTTATTGTGTTGAAATTGTTTTATAAAAGTTATGAATATTTTATCAAAATTCGCTGTACGGAATAAATTTCCGCTGGCGAAATTCGTTGAAAATTTCGTGTTTTAAAAAAAAAAAGGTTAAAAAAATATAAATCACAGTGTTGGGGAGGGCCGAAACCCTCCCCACTGTGTATTTTGGTGGGGCGCAGTCCCCACGGCTGCGCACAGCAGCCGCCATGGCTGCTGGGCGCAGCCCTGGGGCGGTTGCGTCCTCCCCAAAGGAGAGGCTGCGGCCGGCTATGAACCCTACACGCCCTGCCCTGCGAATTCCAATCTTTAACCCAAAAAAAATATAAAATGCGAATTTTATTTATGGATGATTTTATGTATTTCAAGCTTTATAATATGTATATTTGTTATGCATCGATTATTTAAATCGATTTTAATCTAATTCGAAATAATGTAAAAGGAACCCTATTCATGAAATGAATCCATGGCCTTCCTAAAATAAGATTATATGAAAGACCAATGAAGTATAACATGGATTGAAGTTATTTATTTTACTTTCCCAAATTTAATAGATAATGTAATCACACCAAGTTATTTTTTTCATACGTTATCAAACCCATGAATAGATAAAGAATCGGGTTGAATTTGGATTTTTCCTACTCTAATCTTGTTGAAAAATTTTATGCTACATAAATTAAGGGTTGAGCCATTGTCAACAAGAATTATTTTTATCCCTTTTTTATTAAACTAGGCTATTATCTTGAATGCTCCATTTTATTTTTGCACTTCTAACAAAGGTAACTCATCTCAGTGATGGAAAATAATGTCTAAGTTGACCAGAGTTATGGCTTAAATTTGGGCTTCCACATCAGTTTGTTGCACATTAGGAGGAGTTGGAACTTGTTGTAAAGCACTTTGAAGCATGTTATGATAACTAAGTGAGGCTTGAATAAGGTCCCATAAGGATAGCTTAGCAAGAGTATTCTTAAGTTGTTCAAAAAGATCATACTCCTTTCCACTATGTGAGGGAAAATGAGGAGCACTAGGTAAGATAGGTTGAGGAAATGGGAGGGATGTTGGAATTGTTTTTCATTTTTGTGGATTAATCCTAGTGTTATATGTATGAGCTATAGTATTGTAACTCAATTATTGTTGAACATTATCATTATCAAGTTTCCTTTTAGGTGGTTATAAGATAAGCATAGGTTTATTTTGAACTTGTGGTTGTTGTGAGGGTGGGTATATGGTAAGAAGTGGATCAAGAAACCATTTCAAGGTGTATCTAATTTGCATAACCTAAAAAGTATTGTACTTATTTTCATGTTCTCTTAGTGAAGGGGGGTCTAATGTCACTTGATCATCTTCATCAAAGGAAGCCTCGTCATTATTATTGTCATTTTCATCCACTATGATATATCTTCCTTAGTAGGAGATTTTTTAGAAGAGCAACAAACTAGATCTCCATGACATTCATAGTTTGGTTTTTCTAAAATAACTTCATCACAAATAAGGGAGTTATCAGTGGTTGGATTTTCTTCCTTATCAATGATGGTATCCTATTTTTCAATATTTTTTTCGCTACAGGAAGGGAGACAAATAGGAATCTGATAACTCTCATTGGCTTGATCTTCTAACACCAAAATATTTTCTTCACAAATAGGAGATATATTGGGAGAAGAAAAAGTTTCATTTTCATGATTATCCACCATTGTATTCTCCTTCACTAAAGCATTCTCATAAGTGGAATGGTTGAACTATTTCTTAGCATGCTTAGAAAGGTAAGATATTGTAGACACACAAAATATGCATACATTTAAATCCAATAGTTTAATCAAATAACCTTCATTTCATTCTTCAAATTAAATAAATCCACTTCATCATTACATCATTGAACTAAATCAATTAATTCCTAACATTTCATTAATTAACCTTTATCTTGCATCATCCTTTAATTAAATAAACTAAACTTTATTTAATTAAAAGCCTAAAGTCATATTTATCCCTCTTGATTTAAATAAATCAAATATTCATGTCAAAAGGGTCAAACTCACCTAATCATCACTTAATCTAATCTAATCATAATTAACCTAACCTAACCACCCATCACATCCTCTAGCTTTTCCCACTTGCACAAATAAATCAGTTTATTGATTTATTAAAATCCTTATTTTCTTTCAACTTGGCATTAAAAAATAGAATATTCCCTCAAGTTTTAAAATGAGGACAAGTTGACTTGTCCCTTCCAACATTGCATTAACTTCTCATTTTCATGTCCCCCTCTCAACATTTATTTCACAAATTTGAATTTGAATCTCCCTCTCTTGGGCACGTTGGCCAAAACTTTCACATCCCTCAACCTATGGCAAGTTGACAAGTGGCCACTTTTCATTGGTTTGTCTTTAGTCCCACATTCATCCATTTGGCCATTCTATCATCAAGATAAATCTATAAATAAAGGGCTTAATCTTCATCAACTCATCTACATCTTCATGCAAAGTTACTTTCTTGATTTGAGAACTAATTTTTCTCTTCATCATAGTGCATTGCATCATTTCAGTTTTTAGCAAGGATTGGGAAAGGGTCATTAGCAAATTTGACACCAATCCACTATGGAATAGGTACTTGTTATGCTTTCATAATGTCTTTAGATTTCTCTTGTTATTTGTTGCATTTTTAAGCATTCACATGTTATTTCATAGGAGCATTTTGATGAATTTGTAGACCACTAACCCATGCTTGAAGTTTTAAGTGTTTGCAGATTTCAATAGGTTCTCACATATGGTGCTAGAAGAAGGGCTATGCATTCTGGTTTTAGCAATCAACTTTACATTTGTGGAATTCAGTTTTACGTTTGCTAAATCCATTCAGTTTTAAAGTCTTTTCAAATTGACATTGTATTCTGGTTTTAGCATTGGAATTCAATTTTAAGTTTGTTAAACGCATTTAGGTTTTTTTTTCAAAAAGAGTTTCAAAGTCATTGCATTCTAGTTTTAGCAATCAGCTTTATGCCTATGGGATTTAGTTTTGCACCTGCTAAATGCATTTAGTTTTAAATTATTTTTCAAAATGACTTTGTAATAGTTGGCTTTACACCTGCCCACTGCATTACTTTGAAAACATTCTAAGATGTGTTGGAGGTGCATCCTTTACCCCTACTGATTGTAATGGATTAAAGAACTTTTAATTGTTGTTTTATACACACCTACACCCAATTTGGTGTTGATTCCACAACAAGGAATAGGAGTGGAAGTCTTGTGTTGGGTCAAACCACAAGTAGAGCCTCTGCTCTTGATTGCCAACTCCCTTTGAGTAAACATTAGTCTGCACAATGTATGGCTCCCCAGACTTGTTGCCTAAAAATTTGAAGTCGAATTCATCATGTTCATCACCTTACAAAGACATATAGAAGGTTGTAATAGTGTCTGCTTAGTCCCCTGCAACAAGCTTGATCTTCGCATTTTCCTTTCGGAAGAGGTATGTGCTTTTGGAAGCAAATGCCGCACCAGAAATGTTGTTGAGCTTAAGCTTGAGCATTTGTCCCTCATACATGACATGATCCTCTGTCCAACTGGGGTAGAAGAAGTCATTGAATTATGCAAAATATGAACCCCCCACACTCACTAAGAAAATGAGGGTGAGAAAAACCCACCAGCATATACTCTTCCCAGTGGCAGCCATGGAAAGTAATCACTGTGATCGTAGTAATAAGGAGCCTCTACCCTACAATTTATATACTCAGAGCTGGAGGAACTATAGGGTAGAATGCCAGTCAAGGTGAACTCCTGTTGAATTCTAGCAAAGTTTATAGGAATCATTTTTTTTACTTGCCCTTTTGAGTTTAATTTAAAAGCCTTTCAAAGGTCTCTTAGACACATCATTACACCTACCACTTACATTAGCTTTGAAATCTCTTCAAATGCCTTCACTACGTGGCTTTGTACCTCTCGATGACACTTGCTCGAAAATATTTAAAGCCTTTTTCAAATTTTATGCATAGCCTTACACCCATAGAATGGCATGGGACCACATTTCTCTAAGGCATTTTGTCAAATAATCTGCATGCCTTGCAGACCACAAGAACACATTCTTTCAGCCATTCTGTCAAATAGTTTGCTATGAATATATGAACGTTTTTTGTTTTTTCTTGGCAGTTACTAAATAATAGAGTGCCCAGAGGATAATGAGTACATTAGAGAAGGTGTTGTTGGAATTATTGCAAAGGTTGGTGTCTCGATTGTAGAACAAATGACAAAGATAGCTAGCTCAGTAGATATTTTTCTTGAAACACTATGCGTAAAGACTGATCGCATATTTCCATTATGTGCTAGCATAGAACCTGGGTCACATGCGAGACTGAAAAACAAATCAAATAATTCAAACTATTCTCTTCTAACGCATACAAAAAGTTAAATGTGTTGAATGTTGATGTTTGGATCTAACCTCTCAGTAATGTATGCATTAATGGCTCGACGCGTTTCTGATCTTTGATGCGCGGGGTTTGCATCACTTTAAATGTGTTAGATTCAAATCTTCTCTTTTGTTAAAGTTCATTTAGAGTGCATGTCACCTTTTACTTCATGCGGTTGGTTTAGTCTTCATCTGATCTGGATATTTCTTTTGAGGCGCTTGATATTCACTTAATGTTGGTGTCCGCTAGAAGTTCCCATGCACAATATATTTTCAGTTGCAGACTATATCAAAAATGGTGTTTCATTTTAACTCACCAGTTGTTATAACATTATGTGCTAGATTCGGTTTGTCTTGATTCTGACATTGAGACTGTAAATTGAAATTTTCAAACAAAACTAGTTTTAAAACAAATCATAATCATGTTTTTTTGAGGATAACAGGTAGTCATAGTACTTCAAATTTTTCAAAATTCTCTGCATATACCCCAAGTGAACAAAATTAAATCGATCTTTTTTGCTTCCATAAATTTTGACAATTCTAAAATGTCTATAGAAATCAATTGGCCTCGAAATAAAAAACTTGTCTGGTTACTTTAACGTTGGATTTTTATTTTTTTACTTTTCTAACTTTAGATCTTTTGTTTTAAGTTTAGTTTTTAAAGTTCTGATTACTTGTATTTTAATTTTAGATTAATTCTATTTTAACCGTAGTTTTTTTTTAAATTTAGTATTAGCTTTTAATCTTTAGATTTTTATTTTTATTTTTAAAAGTTAGTGCTTAACTTTTGACATTAGCTTGTAATTTTAGATTAATTCACTATTAATGCAGAATAGTTTTTTATATTTTTTAATTTAGATCAATCCAAATTTTAGAGTAGATTTTAATTCAGATTAGTTTTTAATTTTAGAATCTAGACAAGATTTTAGTTTTTAATATGGTTGAAGGGGATTGTGGAAAGCAAGATTTCTATTAATGATTCAGTTATTTTCATCAACCTTTTCCTTGAAATCAATGCTTGAAGCAATCTTAATTTGACCTTTGTATAATTATTATTTTTTTTCTTTTTTCTACATATAGGAAAATGAAGGAAAGAAAAAGGAAAACGAAGCAGAACAAAGAAGGCGAAAGGACAAACGAAAGGAGGAGAAGTAATGAAGATGATGTCTTGAAAGATTAAAGTTTTTTTTAACACTTTAGTGTTTGTTTAAACACTTTTCATGAAATTGCTATCTTTTCTTTCTTAGGACACTAATTTTCATTTGGGTTTAAAAATAATATTTCAAATTCTTCTTGCAAAGGCTAAAATGAACATTAGGAATACCACTTACTAGATTTTGTTTCTTGGATTAACCATTGAATAAAGTATCTCTCACTCATCTTTTGGTGCTTAAAAAGAACTCACATTTTGCATTTTGGATATAAAAAGAACAAGTGAAACTTTGTTTTTCGTGAAAGCTTACTTAAACTAAAGGTATTGAAAAGGGACATATGCACTTCTCTCGCACTTTATAGTGATCTTCAGAATCAAAAGGCCTTTTTCATGACTTTAGGGTGAGATAAGGCAATCACCTCTACACTTCGATTTAGGTTTAAAATTGAACAGGATCTTGTGCGAGTGTGAGTGGGGGCATTATTGTGTATATTCTCTCTCTTTCTTGCCATCAAAGATTGATCTAGCTACGAATTTTGTCTTTACTCACTTTTTTTTATCCTAGAGGGCTTGCCTTGGGGAAAAAGTACTCACCCAAGGGAATGACTCAACAAGTAACACTCTAAAGCCAAGAGTATTTCCAGCTAGGATATAAATGTGGGTATTGGAAGAAATGCCAATATCACGCAGTTGATTCTGACAAGATGGATCTGAAAGGGGACTCTTGATGTATGGGTCAATCTTGACGAACAGAAAGTCCTTACTAGAACCCATGTGCTAGAATTTTCCAAAATCCTTTAATCTATTTGTTGGTGCAAAAACGGTCATTCTGAAGCCACCCCACACTTTTACGGTCTTTAGTAGAAATGGAAAACATGCCATGGGAGTTTCATGGGTGTTGATGCTTGGATGCCCCATATAAGTGAGTGTCATGGAGGGGAGCCAGTGGGGTCAAGCATCTAACCATTCGCTAAAGATAAGCGTAGCTAGACTTGTCTAAGTGGGAATCCAACAAATATTGTCTTACATATCCATAGGGTTTGTACTTGCTCTTGGTTTCAAAACGCGGTGCTTTGATTAAAAACATTTGAAAACAAACATTTAACATGATCCTCAAAATTTCAAACCCTTTAGGAGGAAAATACCATTGATCAAATTCTAGTGTTATTGCTTTCCCTTGGGATTACATCTTTAGAGGTTTCTAAGCACTTGAATTTACATCTCAATTTTCCCACTAAAGTTAAAAAATAGGTAACCCTGGCCTTAATTTCATCAAAGTTTCACATAATATACCTTGTGAAATGAGACGAAGTTGAGACATTGGACATTTAGTTTTAAAACTAATCGAGAATTGTTTGTGGTAAAAATAATCCATTAAGAAAAGATTAAAAAAAATTGGACCCCACACATGTGTCTCTAATGATTTCACACAAAATCAAGATCAAGAAACCAAAGGTGAAAGCCCTTAGTCTAAAATCCCATCAAGAACATCTCTCTATGTTATATGAAGTCAGACAAAAACTGCTTTTCAACTTTTACAAAAAGGCTTCAAAGAACAATCCTAGTTTGTATTCATTGTATTACTGCCAAAACCCAAATCTTTTTAGACAGTTTGAACATCTTGTTTAGAGAAAAGCTTGTTCTTCAATTCGTAGGTCTAGGCAAACAAAGTGTCTTTTTTAGGTTCATCTTAGGATCAAAGCATATCAAAATATTTTTCATTCATCCTTCAAAACATCAAAACAAACATCATCTCACAATCACCTTTTGTAAAATCTTGTAATCATCCTTAATGCTAGGATTTTTGGAAAAATCAAAATCATCAAAATCCTTGGGACTAAATCCTTGAAAACATTATCAAAATCACCTTTGGCTAGGTATGTGTAGATGTATCCTTTTGCATATGCTTAGTCAAAAGTTATCAAAACCACCTCGTCTAGCTTGGTATATGTAGATGAATCCTTCGTCATATGCTTAGTGAAACTATCATCTTGTTTGGATAGGTGCGGGTAGATGCATCCTTCTCCCCACACATATTCAAAATGTCATCCTTTGATCAAATCTATCCCTTAGATAATCATCCAAACATCTTAGGGTCTATTTGTTCAAAATCCAATTCAAAATCAAAATCAATCAAGGACAAATCAAAATCCGCAACATATCTAAAAGTCCCAAAAGCCTGGTATCTCCTTCAAGATTTACCAAAAGATCATAACATCCACATCATTCATCTTTTACATCATCATAATATCACCTTTTGATCCTCAAGATATCCTAAAATTTTTCACTTTGAGACATAAAATAAAGATCAATCCAATGAATCAAGAGATTCATCTCCCATTCTTAAAAATTGATCCTTGTTTTATGGTTCAAACCAGATCTCAATACAAGAAGAGCATGGAAGCCAACAAAGAAACACTCGCTTCAAGTGATTTAAGTCAAACCACTCCTAAAATGAATCCCATTGGGTTTGGTACTCTCATAGTTAACCTTCTCACATCATCACAAAATCCGCAAGAGGAAAACCAAGGAGATGATCTTACCTTTGGAATGACTCATGACGAAATGACCGAAATGCTTCATAATTTAGAAAACCATAAAATCATCAACATCATGATGAGGCTCAACCCTTCGTTATACATGCTTGAATTAGCAAAACAAGGAGCCAAGTTACCTTCAGATTTTGACATGAGTACCATAGTGGAGACATCATTTCCTCCAATATCATCCACCATTCCCATCTCATCTACACCCCAATCCAAAAACATTAGGCAAAACATTTTGCAGATCACGACATCGTTTGCTCCAACCCAACCCAATGTTAATAAGGGAAATGCATTTCTCAATGCTATTCAAACACACGCCCTTGTTAATAATCAAAACTTGGATGCAAATACAATATTGGAACAAAACATACCCCAAAACCAATTACACAAAAAATTTCCTCTCACATTCCATCATGATCCATCATCATCATTTTTTTACGCATCACCTCAAACACCTCTCCTCACAAATTCGCAAGAGGAGGGAGATATGTTCGAACTTGAAGGTATTTTTGGCACCACAACATTTCCACAACTCACACCCCTTACATTTCCACCACTTCCACCATTTCCATCATCATCCACACCACTCCTTGGCTTAGGACTTCCCCCTTTACCAAGTATCGATCAAAACAACATCCCAAATATCAACCAAAGCATTATGTCAAACGCTCAAAACTTGTCATCAACATCGCAACAACAGATGACAAATGCACAAGCAATTCCAACATCATCGAACACCCTCATAACATCACAAAGCATGGTCTCCCATGGGCCAATCACATCAATAGCGCCACTTATCACTCAAACCACCAATCAAATGATGTTGCCACAATAGTGGTTTACAATTTCTAGGAGGAACTATTTTTTGTTGAAATCACATATTTTTAGAAAATATAATGATTTAAGCCTTGAAAAGTTCCATTTAAATAATTCCAATTGAAGAGGGTTTGATCAAACTACCTTAAATCAAACCCCCTTCGATAGAACCCCACTAATTTTAAACCATACCTATAACAAAGTCTCCTTTACACCTACCAAAATGTTGATAAAAAATCACTTTTGATTTACCTGTTTGGGGATCAAATTAATTCATTTAAAATTATTTTTTTGCAAGTATATAGTCCTTCTTATAAGCTTACCAAAAAGTATAATTTTAAATAAATTTAATTTGATTATTATATTTATTTTTTATTTCTCATGAATGTAGGTTTTTCACTGAAAATCAAGCTCTTTGTTCCGCACAAGTGGAAAAATAGAAAATTATTAAAAAATAAAAAAATAAAAATATTAGTGCACCAGATATTGAAGTCCTTTATCCAAAAAAGAAAAAAAAAATCAATTTTGATACATACAAAAAAAATTATGCGTTATACAGTCGTGCTATGTCTGAATTATAATTGGTTTGAATTCAAAACTTGATTAAAGAAAAAATATTCAATAAAAAACTATCTAACCAAGTGGAAGCACTAGATATCACAGTTGAAAATCTAAATTCAAAAGAATTAGAATTTTATCCTTCATGGAAAAAAAGTTATGCGTTATACGGTGAGCGTCACTTTTTTAAAATGTTGTTTTCTAAAAAAAACTAGTTTTCAAGGGAGATGAAAAAAGAAGTGCAATCTGATTCCAAAAATTTTGAAAAAAAAATATTTAGAATCTATATACAAAATGTCACGAAACTCTAGTTTGCGTCATTTTCAAATTCCTCATGGTTTAGCTGCTATAGGTGCCCGAAAGTGAAGATTTAGTTTAAAAAAATATTTCAGTGTCCAGTTTGGCCAAAAATTGTAAACCACTATTGTGGGATCACCCCAAATAATCAACACGACATCACCTCTCACCACTACAACAAACACCATTCTGAATCCACCACCAACCCCACCACCACCAACATCCACCACATCAAACCAATACAACGTGTCATTGCAAGCTACTTTTCAAAGGGGATTCCAACAAGTGTAGAAACAAAAAGTCGTACACCTAGCTGCTCAACAAGCTACTCAAGCTGCCCAAGCTACACAAGCCACATTACAAGTGCACCAAGCCGTGCAAGCCCAAGCTTTATTGCAACAACAACAACAACAAGTTGCACAAGAATTGCAAGCACAAAAGGCCACTCAAGCACAAGCCACACAAGCACAAGGTGAAGTGCAAGCTCAATATCAGACACAACAAGCCTAATATCAAGCAAAACTTCTTGCACAAAGACAAGTAGCACAATTGCAAGCATATCGGCAAGCAATAAAGCAATATCAAGAGCATCAAGAAGTAGCAGAATTGGCAGCCCAACAACAAGCATTGTTGGAACAACAACAAGCACAAAAACAAGCATTGTTGGAACAAAAACAAGCACAACAACAAGCAAAAATATTAGCGCAACAACAACAAGATCAACAATAGGCGTTCTTCATACAAAAGCAGGTGAAAGCCTACCTCGCTCTGAAAAACATCCAAATATCATCAAACAACACACCGACCAACCCACCCATCCAACCCACGATCAAAAAACCCCAAAACACTTTCATCCCACCCCCTGATCCGCAAAACGATGTAACAACACAAATCAAGTTGCTCTCGCAACAAGTGCTCCATTTTCAATTAGGGTGAACAAAGAAAACACCAAGCAACATGTGTCCCTATCCATTTGATAGGAGCCTAGTGATGAAACCATTCCCCCAGGGATTTGAAATCTCCAAATTTGACAAATATTGAGGGACTGGAAACCCTGAAGATCACATCAGGGAATTCCAGGTTCATTGCATGGAAGTCACATATGACGATACTTATCTGATGCGGCTATTCCCTAGGTGTTTGGTAGGCCACACTATGGAATGGTTCTCTCGCTTACCTTTAGGCATTAGAACATTTCAAGAAATTATAGACGCATTCATTAAGAACTACACATGTAACATTGCAATGGATGTTAGTCTAGAAGAACTCTCAACTCTGAAACAAGGAAAGGGTGAATCTTTCACTTCATTCCTACAATGATGGTGATCCAAGGCCAATTGGAGCAAGTGGAACATGCCAGAAGAACAAGTTTTCACCATCATAGCCAACCTTGAAGGCCACTTGGCATTTTATCTCAAGGTTCATGGCATCACCACATATGATCAATTGATCCCCAAGGCACTTAGCATCGAAAGATCCATTATGACTCAACCTGTGGAATCAACACCATACCCCGAACAACAAAACAACCACCCACCATCCAATTACAACAATACACCTCGCACATGGGAAAGAAACAAAAACATTACTAATGATGGTGTCGTCAATGGCAAGGTGGTCATTAGCACCCCTCACCAAAATACATCCGCACCGCAAATCCAAACACAACACCAAAACAATCATCACAAAACACACCAACCAAGCAACAATCCTACAATCAATAATCTCAATGAGCAAAGAGGACCACCGCAACGCAAGAGTTATCCCAAGTGAAAATACACCACTTTGGGGGAACCACTTGAGGACATAATGAATAAGTTAGATGAAAAACTCATCAAAGCTCTTACATTTGAGAATTACCAAGAACTGGATGTGAAACCTCCTTGGTCTAATGAGAATCAACTCTGCGAGTTCCATAAAATCAAAGGCCATACCACAAACAGTTGCATGAGATTGAAAAAAATCACCCAAGATCTAATTAATAAAGAATCATAAACATGGAACAACCTACAGAAAATCAGGATCTTAAGATATACACGAATTCGATGTCGAATCATGGCAACAAAGGGAATAAAAATGATAAAGGTGAAGGCACCCACTCAAACGTAAATCATGTCTATGAAACAGTCGTCACCTCCCTAGATGAAAATTTCATGGTCATCACCATCAAGGGCTCCTATGCCGAAGATTGTGGAGTCACCACAAGAGGCGGCAAAGTAACCATCGGAGGATCATCCCAGCCAAATAGAGTCCCTACATCTAGGTCCATTACAAATGGCTACAATGTCCTAGATAAACTCAAGAGAATGCCAGCACAAATCTCCATCATGGAGTTGCTAAAAATATCATCTTCCCATAGGAAAATCCTTGAAGAAGCGTTGGCCTCATCCACTATCCCCACAGACCTTGATCCAGAGCAATTCCAAGTTATGGTCAAAAATATCACTACGCCTAATCTTCTTACATTCTCTAACCAAGATTTCCCCGCCCAACCATCTCACAACCATGCACTTCACTTGCAAGCCATAGTACATAAAAGAAAAATCAAAAGGGTCTTGGTGGATGAAGGTGCGGGTTTGAACATTTGTTCTCTCATCCTCATCAAGCAATTGAAAATATTAGAGGATTCCATCGACAAAGGGAAGGGTATCACGATAAGAGCATATGATGATCAAGAAAGAGTGTCTCAGGGCATGATCAAACTCCCTATTCAATTAGGGCCAACTCTCATGGAAACCACTTGTCAGGTTTTGGACCTTGACTTGCCATATAACATCCTCTTAGGACGTCCATGGATTCATGCAATGAAAGCAGTAGCATCAAATTTCCACTAATGTGTGAAATTTACACATAACGGACAAGAAGTAACCATCCATGGAGATCCTGAACCTTTCTCATATTGCAAAAATCTTGAAGGAAAGTATTACAAAATCCTCCAAGTACCAAAAAATGATGAGGGCCCATCCACACAATACATTGATCCTGCTACCCTCACATCCACTTCTATGACAAAGACACCCACCACTCTCACCATTCCCACCATTTCTAACATTAAGCTCATCATCCTGGATGATGGTTGTGGAAGCTACAAGCTCCCTAACAATGCTTTTGTGGTAGGAGAGTTACCACAATCTCCTAGATCACAGGGTCATCTACAAGAAAATCAAGCTTCCACATCACAAATGTCTCCTGAATACTATCCTGAATTCACAATTTGGGGAGACCTTGGCTAGGAGGTTATTGCGGAAGATCCATCACATATACTATATCAAGATGAAATACCAGTATCAGAATTACCAATGGATAACGGAAGCAAGAGTCTACAAATGATGCTCGCAATGGGCTACGACAGAAATCAAAGACTGGGACAAAACGACAATGGGCTCATAATACCTATCATGCAAGAGACACGACTGATAACAGATCTTGGCCTTGGATGTACCCCTCTGAGTATAACCATACATGGCCGAAGTCCTCCGATTAGAGCAGTTAATAAACCTTGTCAGCCAACTACAACAAAACTACGATTACTAGTATCCACATATTGTGTTCTAGATAACTATACCTTTGATATAACCGATGTCTATAGTAGTAGTGATGATGAGGACCCCATATCCAATCTATCTAGGCTATTTGAAGATACCACTCTTTGCATGATTAGCACCCTATCTTTTGAATTAGATCACCAAGATCATGAAATCCGCTTAGTATACCCCCAACTGATCGACTATGACCAACGAGGACCACCGGTTCTTGATACATTTGAAAATGATGAGGCGCTCTCATAATTCATGGGATTGTGGGACAACATTCCAGATGGGGATCACAAAGCAGGGTTTACAATGGAGTTCGACACACATGCCTATTATGGGGAAATGATTGAATCCTTCAGTTGCAAAAGTGAGAAATTAAGAATAATATCCAAGTCCTTGAGTAAAAACCACACTGTGGCACTCTCTAACAAGAAAAGAGTAAAAATAAAGGACGCATCTAATGGTGAAAACCTCTTTGAGGCACCCAAGGATGAGGGATTTAATCTTCCTTTAATAGCTATTCATCAAGAAAAGTCAGCAATCTTGGCAGAAAAATGCAATCCTATCAACCTAGGAATAGAGGAGACCTCGCATATCACATTCTATGCAGAATCACTACTATCAGAAGAGCAAGAGCTCCTAGCAGCTTCTTAAGGGAAAGAAAGATAAACTTTGCATGGAGTTATGCTGACATGCCAGGACTTGATCCAAAAACCATGGTTCACCACTTAGTAGTGTATCCAGAAGCAAAGCCTGTCAAAAAAAAGTTTCAAAAAATGCACCCTCAGATCGCCTTATTGGTCAAAATGGAGCTAAAAAAGCTATTAGATGCAGGATTCATACGACCAATAGATTATCTGGAATGGGTATCAAACTTGGTACCTATTTCAAAGCCTGACGGAGCCATTAGAATCTACACAGACTTCAGAGATTTGAACAAAGCATGTCCAAAAGATGACTTCCCACTTCCCAACATCCACATGATAGTAGACATGATAGCAGGACATGAGATGTTATCACTAATGGATAGATTTTGAGGATATAATCAGATCATGATAGCTAAAGAGGACCAACATAAGACAACTTTCACTTGTCCATGGGGGACTTACTGCTAGAACATGATGCCATTTGGCCTAAAGAATGCAAGAGCAACATATCAATGGGCCATGACATTAATATTCCATGACATGATCCATAAAATAGTTGAAGACTATGTTGACGACATTCTAGCTAAGTCAAGAAAAAGAAAAAATCACATAGCAACCCTAGGTGCCATCTTTGATAGACTGGAGGAGTATAAGGTCAGACTAAACCCAAAGAAGTGCATATTCGGCGTACAATCGGGAAAGCTCCTAGGATATATAGTATCAATGAGGGGTATTGAGGTGGATCCAGTGAAGGTGAAAGCAATCCTCGAAATGGAACCACCAAAGACATTAAAACAATTGAGAGGCCTTCAGGGCAGACTTCAATCCATTCAAAGGTTCATAGCACAAATGGTAGACAAACAGAACCCATACTCTCACCTACTCCACAAGGGAGTAGTGTACAAATGGGATATCAAGTGTGAAGAGGCATTCAACAAAATCAAGGAATATCTATTGACACCACCAGTCTTAATGCCACCCATCCCAAGAAATCCATTGATTCTATACATGTCAGCAACAACAACAACCCTTGGAGCTCTCCTAGCTCAGCATGACGAAAATAGAACAGAGAGGGCTATTTATTACATCAGCAGGACAATGGTTGTTCATGAGCTAAACTATTCATTCATCAAGAAAGCATGCCTTGCAGTAGTGTTTGCATCACAAAAATTCAGACATTACATGTTGGCACACAAAATAGAGCTCATTGCAAAAATCGACCCACTCAAATACCTACTATCGAAGGTAATGCTCACAGGAAGAATGGAAAAATGGATGATGATACTATTAGAATAAGACATCAAATATGTGGAGAGGAAAGCAATCAAGGGACAAGTCATCGCAGACCAACTGGTAGAAGCACCTATCTATTCTGAGAATCCTCTTGTCTCTGAGTTTCCAAATGAGTCTATTTTCAACCTCAACGTAGCTAACCATTGGAAACTATACTTTGATGGCTCATACACACAACATGGATCAAGAGTTGGTGTTTTCTTTATCGCACCACAAGGAGATTGCATACCAAGGTCCTACAAACTGGCATTTCCTTGCACTAATAATATTGTGGAATATGAGGCTTTAACCATAGGTTTCAGAATAGCAGTGCAATGGAACATCGTAGCTCTCAAAGTATATGCAGACTCCCAATTGATCATAAATCAAGTGAACGATGAATACCAAACCAAGGACAACAAGCTCACTCCATCCAAGAAATTGGTGGAGACTCTCAAAGAATCCTTCATCGAAATTACATTTGAGCAGATACCTAGAGCCAACAATAGAGCAATAGACACCATGGCAACAATTGGGTCCCTATTGGACATCCCCAACAATGTTCCAAAATATGAATTCCTGATAGAGCAGCTTCTCATGCCCACATTTGAGGTACCATAATCAAAATTTGTGTGCCCAATCATTGGTCCCGGTGATCCTTGGTAACAGGACATTTACACATACCTTCATATAGAAGTCATACCCGTCGACCTACCTTCAAACCTAAAGTGAACCTTTGTTAAAAAGGCATCTAGATTTGTCATCCTAGGAGATACTCTATACCGTAGTAGCATAGAAGGAACCCTACTACACTGCTTAAATGTTGAGGATGCATTAATCGCTCTAACTAAAGTACATAATGGTATCTGTGGTTCACACTCAAGTGGAATGACCATAACTAGGAAATTGCTGAGGATGGGGTATTATTGGCCCACAATGGAAAGAAAAGCACATGATCATGCCAGAAAGTGTCTACAATGTCAGCAGCATGGGGACCTCATCCATGCTCCAGCTCAAGAGCTTCATCCTATCATCACACCGTGGCCCTTTTTGCAGTGGGGACTCGATCTCATTGGGAAAATCACACCCACCTCATCTAACGGCCACAAATTCATCATAACTGCAACATAGTACTTTACTAAGTGCATGGAAGCCATACCCATGATGTACATAACTAGGAAGCAGATTTCAAAGTTCATCCTAAACCATCTCATTTGTCGATATGGTGTTCCACAAGCCATTATCTCAGATAATGGGACACCATTCAAGAATCAGAATGTCCACAACTTGTGCGAGAAATTCAAAATCCAACATCGTTTCTCTACCCCATACTATCCCCAAGGCAATGGCCAAGCAGAAGCTACAAACAAAACCATTTTGAAAATCCTCAAGAAAATAGTCAATGACGTAGGTCGTGACTAGCGCCTACAGCGTAATCCCTCCCTTTGGGCCTATCGAACTAGCATCCACACACCCACCGACGCCAACCTCTTCTCCTTGGTCTACGAATCAGAAGTCATACTTCCCATTGAGATCAAGCTCCCATCCCTCAGGATATCATTCTAAAACCTCATCACAGATGAAGAGTACTAGGTATCAAGACTAAATGAGCTAGAGCTACTAGATGAGAGACGTATTGATGCTTTGAATCATTTGCAAGTCTATCATAATAGACTCAAAAGGAGCTACAATAAGAAAATCAGAAGTAGGATGTTCCAAGTCAGAGAACTAGTCTTAAAAGAAAATCAGAAGAATATCCCAAACCCAAGCAGTAAAGGAAAATTTGAACCTAATTGGTTGGGACCGTTCGTCATAACAACAAGTTACAAATCAGGGGCATATCAGTTATCAACATCCGAAGGGGAACCTCTGCAGGAGCCCATGAATAGCTCCTATCTCAAAAAGTTTTATGCCTAAATCTTTAAAGGTATAGAACAAAAAAAAATCCAAAAAAAAAAGAAAATGTCCTGAAAAAATGGTTACCTTGGCGAAAACCTGGCAAACAGGGGTCTTGGTGACAACAAAAAAATCAAAAAAGAAAAAAATCAAAAAAATCAAAAAATGGATCAAAAAAAAAATAGTAAAGAGAAAATCATCCTCTAGTGAAAACCACTTCGGTGGCACTTTGGGAAAATACCTTGGTGAAAACCTGGCAAACAGGCACCTTGCATAAATAAGCACTTCCCATCCACCGGGATCTTTATGGATTGTTCTGTATCATCCATCCATTTCACTCATCCACTCGCATCTGCACCATAGCTTGGTCCTGTGTTCGTATCATGGTCCCTCCTAGTACTACTCGGCCCATCCTCAAGGTCAGTTTGTCCTACCTTTATCGGAGTAGTCTATTGCATCACACTGGGGGAATTTTCTCATTGGATCGGATTCATGTATATCCTTAATGTCCTAAAAAATAAAAAAATCCAAAAACATAAGAAAATCAAAAAATCCAAAAACATAAAAAAAATCAAAAAATCCAAAAACATCAGAAAGTCAGAAAATTAAAAAAAAAGGTCAAAAAGTCAGTCAAAAAGTTGAAAATAGAGTCATCTTGTCAAACTACATCGTCTATGAGCTTGAACGTAGGCAAGGTTGATCTTTGATCATCCCCCGAGACACTTAGTTCAGTCCTTTGGGAGTCTGTCATAATAAACTGACATCTCATCGTGTATATTGTCATTTGTAAATCGGTCAAGTCGTCAGTCGAACTATGTGGTCTCTGCATGTATAACGTAGGAAGGGCTAATCTATTGATCAGCCCCCAAGGCCCTTAGGATAGGTCCTTAGGTTAGTCTCTTGGTCAAAATCTCAAAAACATTTGAAAAATCAAAAATCAAAACATTTGTAAAACCTCAAAAAATACCAAAAATAGCCTCAAAACATTGCAAAACATCAAAAACATCCAAATATTTGAAAAAATCCATCCATCTCATTTCGCTTGCACCTGCAATAAACACCATCCATAATAAACTAATCGTCACCCTCAACCTTTGGTGAAACAGTTAGAAACAAGTCTAGCAGGTTAAAAGTTAAACTCAAAAACGTTAAGTCTCAGGTCTAAGTCAGTATGTAAACAAGTTGGTCAATTCTTTGTGTCGATAGTCCATCATCCAATCAGTCCCATATCAATCATCTGATAACATCATGTCCTAGGATGAATCCTTCCTACAGGGGGCATTATTTATCAGAAAGAACACTTTGGATAAACGAAATGACGTGTCACCATCCACTAACATGTCCTAGGATGTATCCTTCCTACAATGGGCATTATCTTTTGGCAATAGTTTCAGTTCCTATCCTTGAAAACACATTCCCTTTTGGTTAGCGGTATTGAAGAACATCAACTTGTTTCTATGCTTTATCTTTGTCTTTTGACTTATCTTATTGTACTCATTCCAAGGACCTCTCAAGGATATCTGAACGAAGGATTTAGAGAGATAGGAATGGGGCAACGATCATTATTCTTTTGTCTGTTGTGCTTGTTGGACGTTCTTGTAAAATAACTTGGAAAATACTTTTTTTGTTAGATATGTATAGAGGATGTTTTGGACAACTTGTTGACTATTGCATTGATTGGTTATACCTTTCTATGTTTTGGTCTGAGATGTTTGAAACTTCTAAAGTGCCTCCTAGTAAGGTTTATGTATGTCAGGTGTGAACATGAATACTCCTATCTATTTGTCGAGTCAAATTCCATCACACTAAGTACAACGCCATCCTGGTCCTTTATACCTTGATGCATCGTACTTATGCATGTTATCAAACATAAGGTAAGTGACCCTTTTAAAATCCCAATCCTTGATAAGAAAATCATCCATCTATCATCATCATTTCATCATCATCATCTCTCATAAAGTTGGCTTGTTGGATTCTCTTGTCATCATCTAATGTCTTTTTTTCTACACTAACATCATAGCATGAATAGTTAATCATCATCACCAGTGCATTCATCTTGCATTCACAAACCATCAGCATTCTACATATTATCTCACATGCATAATCATCATCATCATATAGATCCGTTAGTCTAAGCATCTCAGAAGTAATCACATTTGCATTATCACAACATATCATCATCATAATATAGATCTGTTAGTCTAAGCATCTCATAAATCATCACATTTGCATATCATACATTTGTATAATCACAATATATCATCATCATAATATAGATTTGTTAGTCTAAGCATCTCATAAATCATCCATTGCATAATCATAGCATATCACATCATCCATTTCATCCATATCATACATCATATCATCATTTAAGTTGTTTAATATAATATAGATTTGTTATTCTAAGCATCTTAAAACCATCTCATTTGCATCATCATCCATTTTGAACATCTTTATCGCGATATCGACCCTCAAATGGAATCTTTTCACTCAATCTCTCGAGGGGGCAATGTACTAGTGTACTTCTTTCCGTTGGGGCATCTGAAAAGAAATAAAAAAAAAATTAAATTTTGATCGCAGCAAGTTTATTCTTTGAACCAACGCAACAAGTACATTGCTTCAAAGAGGGGGAAAATGTAGACACACAAAATATGCATACATGTCAATCCAATAGTTTAATCAAATAACCTTCATTTCATCCTTCAAATTAAATAAATCCACTTCATCATTACATCATTTAAATAAATCAATTAAATACTAACATTTCATTAACTAACCTTTATCTTGCATCATCCTTTAATTAAATAAACTAAACTTTATTTAATTAAAAGTCTAAAGTCATATTTCTCCCTCTTGATTTAAATAAATCAAATATTCAAGTCAAAAGGGTCAAACTCACCTAATCATCACTTAAGCTAATCTAATCCTAATTAACCTAACCTAACCACCCATCACATCCTCTAGCTTTTCCCACTTGCACAAATAAATCAATTTATTGATTTATTAAAATCCTTATTTTCTTTCAACTTGACTTAAAAAAATAGAATATTCCCTCAAGTTTGAAAATGAGGACAAGTTGACTTGTCCCTTCCAACATTGCATTAACTTCTCATTTTCATGTCCCCCTCTCAACTTTTATTTCACAAATTTGACTTTGAATCTCCCTGTCTTGGGCACATTGGCCAAAACTTGCACATCCCTCAACCTATGGCAAGTTGACAAGTGGCCTCTTTTCATTTTTTTGTCTTTAGTCCCACATTCATCCATTTGGCCATTCTCTCATCAAGATAAATCTATAAATAGAGGGCTTAATCTTCATCAACTCATCTAAATCTTCATGCAAAGTTATTCTCTTGATTTGAGAACTAATTTTGCTCGTCATCATAGTGCATTGCATCATTTCAGTTTTTAGCAAGGATTGGGAAAGGGTCATTAGCAAATTTGACACCAATCCACTATGGAATAGGTAGTTGTTATGCTTTCATAATTTTTTTAGATTTCTCTTGTTATTTTTTGCATTTTGAAGCATTCACATGTTATTTCATAGGAACATTTTGATGAATTTGTAGACCACTAACCCATGCTTGAAGTTTTAAGTGTTTGCAGATTTTAATAGGTGCTCACAGATACTAACATTGTTTGATAAAAAATGAAAAGTACATCTAACCATCTTATTCAATGCTTCAAGAATGTAAACAATGTATATTTAAAAATGAAAATTACTTTTATCCAATCTATGCAAAACTTCAAAAATGAAAAGCACTTTTATCAAACTTATGCAAACCTTGATGAATGTAAACATTGTGTATGGAAAAGTGAAAAGCACTTCTATCCATATTATGCAAAGTTTTAGAAATGTAAAAAAAATCATAATTGATGCTTTTTTCTACTGAAATGATTTTAGAATGATTAAAAAATGACCACTAAATTAAAGATTTTGACCTAGATGCATAAAATAGAAGTTTTTGAAACTTTCCAAACTGATACTATAGGTTACTAGCAAGCCTATGAAGTATAAATTACAAGAACTTAGCTCAGAAAAGTTGGCCTTTTGGGCCTTCAAGGACTCATTCGCCTATTGTCAAATGGGTCTTAGTATGATTTTTTTTTTAAACTATGAATCTAATATTGAAGCTTACTACAAAAACTTGTTGACTATGTAACCCTAATAGGGACACATTCACCCTATGGAAAATGGGTCCTAGTGCTGGATTTTTAAAAGTTGAAAATGTAATTTCAAAGTGATCACATGTGTTTTCTATTTTAGGTTTCAAACTGTAACTTTTGTCACAAAACATTTAAGAATTTAATGTTCAAATGCAAGTGCAATGAAGGACAAATGATAAGCTATATGACACTTTTTGAAACATAATTTTGAAGCAATTTTTGAATGTTAATGATGAAAAGTAGACTAATATGCAAACACTATGCAAAATTAGTCTAACATTATGCAATTTTTGTTGAATTTTCATATTTAAACAATGCAAAAATGCAATTTAAATCATATATACAATGAATTTTGACAACCCTAGATTAAATTAAATCTAATGCAAATCCTAGATCTAGGGTTTTAATGTACTCCAATTTTTGTAATTTTCATGTACAAAGTCAAGTTCACCAAAATGAAACAAAGAAAAAGAGGTTCACCCCCAAAATGGTGGTAAAAGGGGATGAATGGACCTATTTCTCCAATTTCATTCAAGAAAATGAGATCCACATCAAAAATTGACCAACAACCATTAGGAGAAATAAAAATTTCTATTAGTACTTTCTCATAAAGTTGCTTACATGAAACTAGGTGAAATAGCCTTATATCTATACTTATCTTAAGATTAAATCCTGAAATTCAAATAACACAAGCTAATGTCAGATCTAGGATTTGAAATCATGAAAATACCACCAAAAACATGTCCCAAGGGGTGTCCTAAGTTAAGTGAGGACCCATTTTCCATATGTTGAATGGGTCCTAACATACTTAACTAGGACACACTTTGAGAAATGTGAAATGTTTTAAGAAAGGGGGCCCTAGGACGTAGTGAGGACCCATTCACCAGGTGGTAAATGGGTCCTAGGTCTCTAACCTAGGACACATTCCTTGTAAAATAAAGTGTTGTGTAATATTATTTAAGAGTATCAGACTTTATCCCTCAAAATGTGTAATTAATTAGGCTTAGATTTGAATTAAAGGGACCAATTAACCTCAATTAACCTCAATTAATTAATAAAGCCCTAGATTAGTGTGAAAGTGTAAAGATACAATTTACAACACCCTAAATAAGGTAGAACTAAGTCCCTTTTATCTACAAGGGCCCTAAACTTAATGTGAATGTGTAAAACAAATAACAACACAGAATTAAAGAAACATTAAGCTTCATTTCAATGTTAATTATTCCCAAATTAAGTGTGAAAATGGGTTACTTTTTTCTACAATACAATTCTATTCTTTGTTGATGAGATAAATTTAAATAAAAATTATTAATTAATCATATGTGAGGATTTTCTTAGTCCTTAATTTTCTTGTAGATTTATTTGAGCATGATGCAATTGAAAATTGATTCTTAGGATAATATATATAGTCTTCATGCAAGAGAGGAATGTCATGCATCTAGAAAATTATGGAGGACCAAAAAGTGTAAAAAATCACTCTTTGGACGATTTTATGTATAATGTGAGCATATTTTAACATTATCATGTTACAACATGAGAACACTATAACATGCTCACAATATTAAAAAAGAAAAATATAATATTCTTTCATTATATCTTACCTTATAAACTATATACCATTAAGATTATCTTACTTATATGGACATCCAACCTAAAGGGTTAGATTTTAATATTAATTTTCAAAAACATTTTCTTTGCAAAATAAAGAAAAATAACTAAAATCTAAGAATTCTCTCTATCAATATCGCACACTTCTTTTATTGTTTATCTAAAAATATCCATAATAATATCAACATCTCTCTCACCTTTCTAATCATACATTTTTTTTTTGTAAATTTCAAATGTTTTATGTTTTTTATTTTCAATTTATTTTTCCAATATCATCTTATTTTGTTGAAACATTATGTATAATATTTTGGTGTTATTTTTGATGAATTCATCTAAATTTGAAATAAATTATATTTTTGCATTCTAAACTCTACTCTATACACCTTAAAAGTAAAATAAATTTTAATTAGGTTTCAAAATAAATAGGGATGAGCATACTCAAATTTTTACTTTTTATGATGTGCCAAATTTGAAAATTGATAACTCATATATTCATTAAAATAATTGATGTTAGCTAATTTATTACTGAAAAAAATTGTAAAATAATTAAAAAATCAACATTCAAATGGGAGCACATCAAGTACTATTTTTTTTTTGATAAAAATAGGCGAGCTTTGTATGATCTCCTTATTTGATCCAAAAACATCACCAAAATAATATGGGACATACTAGAAATATATAAAACTTTGTACTACTTATTTATTATTTTTAATTGATATATTTGGTAATAGTAGCTTCATAACCATAACTCCTAATTCCACCTCCTTCATGAATGCATAATAAAAATAAATCTATTTTTTTTACATAATATTGTAGTGTCATAAATTGTAACCCTAAAAAATTCACATTAGATTTAACTCCCCCTTATTTGCTCGGACCTAATTATGTATCTTATTATCTCTATTACAAATATGTTTGGAAAATAAAGTAATGGGAAACAAAAATAAGCATTCAATAATTTTTTCAACACTTTCATCCCCAAAAGGAATGGTTCTAATCTATAGCACACCATGTCATCGACCACCTATTTTTGGGTCCAATTTTAATATGTCGGTGACAATATTTTATTATTTGAATTTCCAATTTTGCTTGTTGGTTATTGGCATTTGATGTTTATAAAATTAGAAGAATTGCATATAAATACTATTGATTTTACCATTTCAAATCCTAGAGAAGAAGTTAGAAGCATAATTAAGAAATTTTGGAGAAGTAATTAATATCATTGAGCAATCAAGAGTAGTCAAGAGTAGAATTATCAAGATTATTGCATCATTTATTCATGTTAAGCATCAGTCATGTTATCATGTAAGTTTGATCATGTATTGTGATAATTTTTTTGTGAGCAATAATACTTGCAAGATTTAAATCAATATATCAAAATTTCCTTCAAGGTGATGAGTACATGGCTTCTATCCATCAAGGAATTTAGATCTAAGTCTTGACTTGCAACATTTTAACAACTGATTATAATTTTTATCATTTATCCTCTATATAAAAAAGGGTATTCTCTCTTTATACATCATCAAATTCATTGTAGATGTAGAAATACCAAAATAGGATTTAACTGAGGAAATCCCTTATATGCAACAACCCTTCCCCCTCTATCACATGTGTAGGTTTCTAGATCTCAAGATATTTCGAGGAAGATGAAGGACTAGTTGTTCATTCATGTATTCAATCCAACAAGTTGTCAAGACACAAAAATTATATTTTATCATCAACAAATGAAGTTCCAATAGTAACCAAAGAGGATAGAAGCTACATACTAGGGACCTCGGGCCTATATTTTTAGATCTCTTGGGTGATCCCACAATAGTGGTTTACACTTTTTGGTTTGATTTTTGCTAAGATCACATATTTTTAGAAAATATAATGATTTAAGCCTTGAAAGTTCCATTTAAAGGATTTTAATTGAAGAGGGTTTGATGAAACCACCTTATATTAAACCCCCTTGGATATAACCCTCTAGTTTTAAACCATACCTATAATGGAGTCTCCTTCACATGTATCAAAATGCTAATAAAAAACTAGTTTAGATATAAATTTTGGGGGATAAAATGAATTCATTTAAAATTTAACTTTTGTAAGTATATAGTTCTTTTTTATAAGATGCCCAAAAAATATAATTTTAAACATATTTAATTCAATTATTATATTTATTTTTTATTTCTTGTGAATGTAGTTTTTTCACCAAAAATCAAGCTCTCTATTTTGCACATTTGGAAAAATAGTAGATTATCAAAGAAAATTTTGAAAAATATCAATGCACTAGATATTGACATCCCCGATCCAAAAAAAATAAATCAATTTAATTTTGATACATACAAAAAAGTTATGTTTTAGAGAGTAAATCATGTCTAAATTGTACCTGGTTTGACTTTGAAACTTAATTAAGAAAAAATAATTCAATGAAATGTTATGAAACCAATTCCATGAACTATATATCATATTTATGAATCTAAATTTGAAAAAATTATATTTTTATCCATCATAGAAAAAAATTATGTTTTAGCTAGTAACGCCACTCTTTAAAATGGTGTTTACTGTTAAAAACTAGAAGGAGATGGAAAAATAAGTGAAATCTGATTCCAAATTTTTAAAAAAAAATTATTTAGATTGCACAAAAAAAAGTTCACAAATCACTATTTTCATCATCTTCAAATTCCTCACAATTTAGCCACTATAGGTGCCCGAAAGTGAAGATTTAGTTAAAAAAATTAGTTCAATGTCCAGTTTGGCCAGAAATTGTAAACCAGTATTGTGGGATCACCCTTCTAGAAAATGAGGGTAGCTTGGGGTGTACCATTCCCCATACTAGCTAAACCTCCAAAATATTTATACCCCAAGTTCCTATGTGTTTGCTTTCTATATTTTTAGAATTTTCTTCCATCTTGTTGCATTCAATTTCTAGGAAATCATAAAAGACTTGCATTGTCATTATTTACCTAGAAATGTTCATCATCACATCTTCAAATTTAGTCAATTTATCAATCATCTAATCAATCACCAAATCATCAAACAACAAAAAAGAACCTAAAAAGAAACAAGGATGAGAACCCTAATCCACCATTTTGACTCTGCCTACTAGGTCTTTAGTCAAGAAGATTTGAGATCATTTATAATCTTCAATTATGGATAAATGTGATTTAGGACTTAAATCCCTTTTCCCAATCAATAAATTTGGTGATTCTAGTTGGTTCAAACATTTTAAATCTTCTAAAATCTAAAACATATCATTTAGATATTAGGTTTTTTACATTCATCACTAGTGCATTCATAATTTTGTCATATAAGGCATTGAAAAAGTAAAAAATTGCATGGGATTTTACATCCAAAGACATCTATTAATTTTAGTCATTGCAAAGTAGACCCATTTTAGGCTTGCATTGATAAATTTGCATTCTAGGTCATGTAAAATTTAAAATTAAATCTAAAAGCATTCAAATGATTCATTTAGGCATTTGCATATAGCAAAAAAGAGGAAAACATTTGCAATGTTATTGTTATAAAAAAATAAAAAGATTTCAATTTTGAGATGTGTCAAGATAGGAATTTTTTGTACTTTATGTTGAGAATGTGTGTCTCGAACTCACTATTAAAACCTTAGCTTAGTTGCCATCAAAATTAGACTTCCCAAAGTTTTGCATTTGGTCTTTACCATGGTCCTGCAAGGTGCAACAAAGACGAGTGTAGGCTGGCGTTGTTATCCACCATCCCATGGTGGTCTTCATCAGCTTGTGTGGGTGTGTGGGGCCATACTACCATCCTGCAATGGTCCATGAAATGGCTAGCAGTAGAGAAAGGGTTATCCGTCCACCCCGCGACGGTGTAAGAGATAGCCTACAGTAGTGTGAGGAAATCTTAGTAACTCGTGATCCCTTGGTGACTTGTAATGTAACTTGTAGTAGAGAAATGAAATTACTATCCTACAAAGGTCCGTCTAAGTGGTTGAGATTTTTTATTGATTAGAAAAAAATATAGAAGCAAACTGCAATCCCAGAGCTAATCAACAAAGGTTTTGCAATATTGCGGTTAGGATTGGGAATGAAACGTAATGACGTGTGAACGGTCCTTTGACTATCTTGTGACCATTTCGGTTGTTGGAGCAATGGTAATGTCTAGGTATATTCTAGGAAGTTGAAGTATTTGATTCTTGCAACTCTTGGAAATTTTAGTACACTAAAAATGTGATTGCATAGTGTATTGTAAGGTGATGGTCAATTAAATAGCAACAATGTGCCACTAGTTTTGTAGCTTTAAAAACACTTGTGAGAGCATAACTCTATCACTTGTATGTATTTTATATTATACTATAGTACAAGTGATATTTTCTTTGGTGTGTCTATTTTTCTCCCGTAAGGGGTTTTTCACATAAAATCCAGTACTCATTCTTTATTTTCTATTATGTTATTCATGTATGTGCTTTTTTATGTTCTACAATTGTAAGTTTTGAAAGATTTTTTCTATCTCTCTCCTAAAGATTAGTATTTGGAAGGTGTTTCCACAAATTTCTTTCCTTTTAGTTGATATCAGAGCTTGGCCAACTTTTTTGTCCTTCTGTGTAAGACAAGTTTTTTGTGTTGATCTTGTTTAGTGGGAGTTTTGTAGAGAAATCTAGTTTATAACTTATTGCAAATTTAAGATAGTGAACACATTCAAAAGAATAGAGATTGAGTAGATCAATGGCAGAAATTTTGAGTTGTGCAAACTCAAAATGGAAAACTTGTTGGTAGACCGAGAGTTATGGGATGTAGTTTCCTCTAACAAACCATCAACAACCTCATAGAATGACTGGGATGCAATGGACTAGAAATCCAAGGGTCTGATCAAATAGTGCTTGGTCAATTTAGTTTTGTTGAATGTCCATGAAGAGAAGACAATGAAACATTTGTGGAAAAAGCTTGGTGATATTTATCAGGGGAAATTTCTAGTAAATAAGTTATTTTTGAGGAAGAAGTATTCTTTGAAGATGGAGGATGGAGCATCTGTTGTGGATCATTTGAATGCATTTAATATGATTGTTGCTCAATTGTTGTCTATGGGTGTGAAAATAGATGACGAGGATCATTGCATTCTCTTTTTCTTTTTTTTCCTCACATATGGGATCACCCGGTAATGGCTATTGGGAGTAAAACAACCACTTTCAAGATGCAAGATGTGGTTGCTTCACTACTACCAGAATAAATGCAAAAGAAATCTTCTATGATGGCCAAGGAAGCTCTTGGTATTTGAGGAAGATCAAAGGAGAAAGGAAAGAAGAAAGAAAAAAGCATAAATCCAAGTAAAAGGGTAGATAAAAATATCCTAGTAAAAATTCTAAGGTGAAATGCTCAAACTTTGGGTAGACTAGACATATCCAGAAAGATTGTAAAGAGGAGAAGAAGAAGAAAAAGAAAATAGTTCTTCTAAAATTGTCTCTTCTCGGAGTGATGCAAATGCCTTGATAACATCCTTGGTGATTCAAGCATCAAAAGATGTTAGGCTAATTGAATTAGGTGTGTCCTTTCACATGACCTCTCATAAAGGTTGGTTCTCAAAGTATGAAAAGTATGTTGGTGGAAGGCTGTATCTGGGTGATGACTTTGACATCAAGATTTTTTGTCATGGAAATGTCAAAATTGAATATCCTAATGGAAGAGTGAAGGGAATTTATGATGTGATCCATATACCAAGTCTAGCTCAAAATTTTCTTTCTATAAGTAAGCTTAATGATTTTGGTGTACAAGTCTCTTTATCAAATTGTTTTTGTAGAATGAATAGAGGCTCTCTGGTGCTAGCTAAGGTGCACAAATTGGCACTTTGTATAAGCTAGTTGCATGTGCAGTATGGTGTAATAATTTTTTTGCAAATTCAAGTAAATATGATCATGTTGAGAAAGGATGTGTTCTTCTTGTGGGCACAAACTCTTTGGAGATGATGCTATTGAAAAAGAAAACAATTTTGTGGCATTAGAGGCTCAACCACATTGGTGAAAATGGCTTAAAATTCTAGTTGAAGGGCTTGATAATTGTAATCTTGAGTTTGATTTTTGTGAATATTGCATATATGGAAAGCAACATTGTGTTTCATTTTATTCTACTTCTCATAAATCTTTTGGTATTCTGGATTATATTCATGTTGATTTGTTTGGTCTAGTTAATGTTCCTTCACTTTTGAAATCTATTTATTTTGTTTTTTTCATATATGATTTTTTGAGAAGGGCGTTTGTTTATTTTCTGAAAAGTAAAATTGAAGTTTTCAGTTGGTTTAAGAAATTAAAAACCTTGGTTGAAAATTAGACTAGTAGAAAGATTAAGTGTTTTAGGATGGATAATGGTGGTGAGATTTTATTAGAAAATTTTGATAAGTTTTGTAAGGACCATGAAATTAAAAGGCATAAAACAACTCCTTACACAACATAGCAAAATGTTGTTGCAAAAAGAATGAATAGAAAGGTAATGGAAAGGGTGAGAAGTATGCTGAGTAGTTTTGGTCTAGAGCAGAAGTTGTGGGCTAAGGCTATATCTACAACATGTTATTTTGATTAGAAAATATCCCACTTTAGCACTCATGGAAAAGACACCTATGGAAATGTGGCCTGGGAAGAATCTAGGTCATTGAGACACATTAGTGTCTTTGGCTGTGAGGTGTATGCATATGTTCCGAATGAAAAAATATCTAAACTAGGAAAAAATGTTGTAAAGTATATTTTCATGGCTTATGGAATTGTTGTGAAAGGTTACAAGCTTTGAAACCCAGTTATAGAGAAGCTGTTGTATAGAAGAAGTGTGATCTACAACCAAAGGTGAAAAAAGCATAAAAGAAAGAGGTAGCTAAAGTTCCTCTTACTCTAGATAAGGATTAATTACATACTCCTAGTGTACCTGTTAGTGAGTAGAGTTCACGAATGCCTTAAAATTCTCATCAATAAGAAGAACCTCAACCCTAGCTTCCAAGGAGTTCTACACATGTGAAGTGGCAACCTGAAAGGTTTGGTTATTCTATGTTCTATTCTAGTTGTGCCTATACTTTGATTGCTAACACTGATGAGCCTAGGACTATTAGAGAGGCTATGGGTATGTCTGATAGAGATTCTTGGTTGGAAGTTGTGAAGCATTTTTTTCCTTTGAACATTTTTGTTTTTAGCCCTTGTTTCCTTTATGCTTCAAGATGGATTTGTTCCTTAAGGATGAAGACTAATATCACATAAAGGTGTGCAATGCGCCACGTGGTGGTTGCATGGCTTTATATATATTGTTTTCCTTTCAGGGTTGAATTGGGACACGTGTCAGCTTAGCAAGTATTTTCTTCAAAACCATTCTCATGAAATCTGAAATTGCCTGCTCACTTGACACATCATCCATTTGGTCAAGTAGTTTGTATCTTCCATGGAAGGATATTTCTAGGAAATTTTCATTAAGGAGCATGGAAGATGTCTTACTTTCGAGGTGGATCCTTCGAGTCAGCATCATCAATCTTCATATTTGATTGATCGGATTTTACAAGGCTATGCTAAAATCTCATTATCTTCTGATAATATATCTTTGTAAAATATCTGAAACCATTAATGAAGTGGTTGATACTTTATGAGAGAAGATTTTGGTGATCTAATCAAGATCTAAGATCATATTGTAAGCTATCAGATTTAGGCACCTGGTACTTTCTTCTTTTGGCTATAAATAAGGGTTGGCAATACTAAAGAAAGAGTTTTGAAGTTTTAGGGAGTGATATTTTCTTAGAAATAGGAGGGTTTTATAGAATACTCTTTATTCTATTTGGCATGTTGTATTTGTTCATACTATCAATATATTGGCATCTAACCTCTATTTTTAGTTAAATATATCATAAGAATTTGATCTATTTGAGATAAATCTTTGGGATTATGCATTTCATGGCATTTTTCAGATTTCTTTTTCATAGTTTGATTATGTTGAGAACATTGTGTTAAAGCCTTACGTTGATATTCCAGATAATTATTTTACATGTTAAGCTTTTATGTTATTTTCTATCTTCTAGAAATTGGATCATGTCCATTTAACTCTTTCATTTTGTATAAAAGATATGTCATCTTGCATATTATATTGTAAAGGAGGAAGGATTCTATAAATATTTGAGTGTTCCTATTAATCTTTAGGGTTTCTTATTTTTGTTGGACCTTAGTGGATGCTTCCCATGGGGAGTTTTGAAAGACTGCATTGTGCTTTCTCTATCCTTTGCTACTCATTTTCTTCCCAACAATGAAGGGTCTATGGAATTATGTGTCCATATCCTTAGTTATAAGAAATAGTTAAATTTTGAAATTTTCTAAAAGCTTTGGTGCATCAGAATCTTTATGTTTTATTTACATTTCTCTCTACCCCCTTTCTCCAAACATAAAGAAGAGCTATCTTTCTTTAAATATCCCAGAGGTCATTCGGTTAGGCACAATTTGGTCCCCCAGTCACTGAATTTATCATAATGTTGTTCAAAGAGGTGTAATATTTTATGATCAATAGTTTTTTTTATGGCATGCCTAGTGGGACCTTATTTTTATGAATGCCTAATTAGAAGTTAGAAATACTTCTTAAATTAGTCCCTAAATAGAGGCTAGAAATCTCATGCTTAGTGTTCAATCAATAGCATATTCTAGAGGCCATTTCAAGTACTCCCTGTTACCTGCTTTAGCACCAAGGAGGAGAAGACTTATAGGTTACATATCACCTATAAGAAGCAACAGGGTAAGAAGTGTTAGCTCATAATCCAGAGCTTTAGACTCCACTAGGAGGTTGATTTTTCCAAATCAGAATACTTTTCTACCCTATCCATATGAATCTATTCACAATCATATAGATTCATATTGCTATCCAAATCAAAATACTTGTCTACACTATTGTCTACATACATCACAATATTTTATAACAAGCTTTTTTTGGAACCTTCTAGAAATAGGGTTTTATAGGGCCATTTTTCATTTGAGATGTTAACGAAAAAACCTTGACGTGTCAGCGAGAAAAAAACTTGAAGTGTCAACGAGGAAAAACCTTGACATGTCACTATGAGTGTATAGTATTTGTGTGATCAATCGCCACATACCAACATACATCCTATCAATAGTAAACTGTATATAATTGCAAATTTGAGAAATATGTTCCCAAAAATCAGTAACCAGTGCTGAAAAATTAGATAGCCCTAGTCACCACGACACTTAAAATTGTCAGGAATAGTTTGAGCAAGGATATTGACCCAAGACAGAAAAACTTTGTGGAAGATGATAACACATGGTTCTTCTCATGTAAGATAGCCATATGCCCTAAAATTTTCTGAGGGGAAATATTTAACAAAAGATAGTGGAACAAAGAGGCCAAGGCGTGAACCCATAAATAGAGGAATATTAATCTCCCAAAATGGAGAATTCCTACTTCAGAGCACAAACACAAGGGATGTCCTCTGAGAAAGAGCTAGATATTCCACCAGACCAAGAATTTTTTTCTTGGATGGAAGAAGAAGATGTAGTATTTGCAAATGATTTTTCAATGACTAGTGCCTCATAAGTACAGTCAGACTACAACACAAGGTCCAAAAGAAGGCTCACTAGAGAATACATCCAACAAGCTTTGTAATCACCAGAGCCACAACAACCATAGCCACAAGTGGAGTAGGATTCGTAGGTTCGACCCACTCAACAATCGTAGGCTCTACCATTGTGAGAAAAATAGGTGGACAAAGCATTGGGCCCATGCACATTGAATCAACCTCTATCAAAGACAAAAGAAATACCACCATTCAAACCTAAGGTCCTACTAGTTAGAATACTTAACATGGTAGAACAAATTAAGAAGGCACCCACCAATGTGTCTTTGTGAGAAGTTATATAAATCCAAAAATAGAAGTGATTGCTCGAGGAGGCATTGATGAAACAGTAACAAATGGCATGGATGGATACAATCCCACCACATAAACAAGATAAAGGAAAAGGGGCTACATCAGACCCCCAACCTTCAAGAGCCATGGCATACGTAAATATCGTAGAAAATGTAAAGATAAAAGAGGTAAGAAAACCAAATCCTACCCTTTTCTTTTTAACACTTATTGTGGGAGATAAGATTTTACACAATAACATGATCGATTTGTGATCTATTACCACGATCATTCCTAAGCAAGTGGAAAATTACTTGAAACTTGAATACAAGCCTTTAGAGAAAGGGATCATGCAATCAGATAGGAAGAAAGTCTTGATTGTTGGTCGTATGAAGGATCTATCTTTGACCCTCTTCTCATGTTCAATCCAAACTATCACATAAGAGGTGGTCGTGATAAACATCCCCACATTTTTTGGGATGTGTCTTTCAAGGGACTTCATAGAAAAGCTTGGAAGATACTTAGTGCTTGATAGGTATCATTCAATATTATAGACAAAGCATGGGGAAAAAATGAAGATTATGTTAGAAACTTTGCACTTAGAAAATATAGCAGATAATGTAGTCTTGTGCTTTGAAATAGTGCATACCTCCTCAGAAAGGGAGACATATTGCATAGAAATCTTGCAAGACAAAGATGATACAAGTGATTGGACCCTTGATTAAGAGTTCCTTCTCAATCAGTTTATCAATTTTAACCTATTCAAGAGCTTCCATGCTATTGGATTGGGCACTTATGTGATCTTAAAGAATGATCAAGTCTTCCCAAAATTTGTAAAGGAGAAGGAAGAACCCAACAAACTAAGTGAAAACAGTCTATAAAAATTATATTTTGATGCTGCCAAATGCAAGATCAGTTGCAGAGTAGGAATTTGACTTATATCTCTGACTGGATCAAAGAACCTCAAGGATTTCTACTTCTAGTTCACATGATTGAATAATAATGTAGAGTATGATTTTTTGGTCCATGATTTGATTCACATAGAATGAATGGGCGTGAAGAGAGTACAAGTGTTCAAAGATTTGGAGTTGGTTGCAAACCACATTCACAGACAGACAACCATGAAAAATGTAAGAATGAGATCTTGTAGACATAGAATATGGGATCTAATCAAGATCTTTGAATTTTTAAACATATAGGTTATCCCACAATCCTAGAATACCATCAAAGATTAGATGGCTCGATGTGCTCATAGTTTGACCCAACCACAAGAAAGAAAAAAATGGTTCATGTACCATCATCTGACCATAAATTCCTAAAAAATTATCAAAATTGGTAGGTTTTTGAGGATGACATCCAAATTGCTGCCTTTTTACAAAATTCAAGGAAATCCTTCGACCATACATAGTATGAATCTAGTAGAGCTATGGAAGGAAAAGTGATCCAATCAAAAAACAATAAGATCCTGTGAGGCTTGATTTCTGTCAAAAATATCTTTGACTGCACGAAGATGCAAGAAGTGGCAAAAAAATATTCACTACCAATGAAGGGGATTATGAAGATCTTGATGTCAAAAAAGGTAGAAAGCTAAAAATCAGAAGAGATGTCTAGGTATGTGCAGGATCATTATGGGCCAAAAAGTGGCGTATGATGGGTATGTGTAGGATATGTGGCTGACGACATTTTTTTTACCCAAAATTGATGAAACAAAAAGGTTTTTAAAGGAGATTCTCAAATTTCCACCAATATAAATTATGCTTTACTTTAAATTTAATAAATAATTATTATTCATTTTCTATTTGAATTACGACTAAAGTCTTGATTGATAGGTTGATTGAAAAACATCTATAGCTTTCAAACAGTATCACATTTTTTGAATCCAAAACATGTGTCACATTCTATGCTTCACATACTATAGGATTAAAAAAAAAATTGAATTGCATGAAGTTTTCACCAAGTTAAGGTGGTCAGACATACGAGTTTTTATAATTTTTTAAAAGTTGTAATAAAAAATTCATAATTAATTATTTACTTGGAAAAAAATTATAAAAAAATATGCATCACATCGAGACATGAGTCCTCTACTTATATCTAAAATCTTATAAAAACAATATTATCATTTTATTGTGGTTAGGGTGGTCAGGCATACACCTACTTCTTATTTTTCCCTGGAATTTAAGCACATCACATTGAAATTCCCCAAATTTTCACCAAATAGATTTTAAAAAAAAATAAACTCTTAGTAGTTTAGAAACTACATTCAATTTTCTATAGATTCTATTCTTACATATTTTTGAAATAATGTAGATAACTTATTCAAATTTTTACGTCAAGTTGCCTAACTTTGATTTTTTTGAATTTTTCACCACTTAAGCACCTGTTTTTTCCATGATGATCCTGCACATACCCATCCCAGAGAAGGAAAAGGAGAGATGGAAAGGACTATGTGCTAGATACAAAAGGGTTGTAACTTGGACTTACGAATATCTTAAAGAATGTGATCTAGGCATAATTCAACACACCATTTACTTGGCCGAAGGTTTGAAACCCAACCGATAGAAACAAAGGATGGTCAATCTGAAGGTTGAGGCACTAATGGCACAAGAGCTTACCAAATTAATCAAATCAAGAATCATATATCTGATCAAAACTTCCATGTGGGTATCCAACGTTGTACCAGTGTGGAAGAAGAATGGTGATATTTGTCTTTCCATGGATTTCAGGGATTTGAACAAGGAATCGTTAAGAGATCACTACCTTTTTTCCTCAATGGAGCAAATCCTATAGAGTATGGCTGGATTGGAGATGTTATCATTACTCAATTTTTTTTAGGTTATAACTAGGTCTATGTGAAGGAAAAAGACCAACACAAAACAATGTTCACCACCAAGTGAGGAACATTTGTATATGCAAAATTTCCATTCAAAATTTCCAATGCGGGTGTCATCTTTCAACGAGAAATTGATATCATCTTCAAGGGATTTATCAATCAAATCATCCTAATATACCTAGATGACCTGATTTTTTTTTTCAAAATCAAAGGATGATCATTTTGATCATTTAGAAAAGGTTTTCTAGAACTGTCAACAATTTGGGATTTCTTTAAATCCTAAGAAATATTTCTTCGAAGTATCGCAAAGCAATCTACTTGGTTTTGTCCTATCAAAAGAAGGAATAGCCATAGAACTTGAAAGGGTGAGGCTATAATAGAGCTACCATTACTAGTAAACTAGAAGGGGTTACAATCCTTTTTGGTAAAAAAATAAATTTAGTTGGTTCATTTTAGACTTCGTGGGCATCTTCGTGGGCATCACAAGACCTATAACAGTGATGTTAAAGAAAATGTAACTAGTGTTTAAGTGGACTCCTAAAGGAAAGCTTGCTTTCGATTAAATAAAGGTAGCCATGTTTGTAGCCTTAGTGTTAGCTAACCCAAACTTCTCCAAGGATTTCTTTCTCTACGTCTATAGCAGCCAACACAACATAGCTCTGATACTCACTCAAAAGGATGAAGAGGGAAGCGAAGAACATCCCATCACATTCCACTCTAGGACTCTCAAAGGATACAAAACTAGGTACAATTTTATTGAGAAATAAGCCTTTGCTATAGTTAAAAGCCTCAAGAAATTTTGACACCTGGTATTGGCCAACAAAATCACCATGCTCATTTCCCATCTTAGTGTTTGGGAATACATCATCAAAGGTGAGTTACCGAAAAAAGGGGCAACTAGATTAGCAAGATTCTAGAATATGATGCAGACATCTGAACAACCAAGTTTGTTTGGAGAAGAGGTCTTTGCAAATTTCTTGTATAGAAATTAAGCTCCTATAAAGAAGAAGAGACCACCTAGGTCTATACCAATCAGTTCGGGTTTGATGACTCATGGGTGGCAGATCGGATGCAATTTATGCAAAAAGGGTTAGTACATGATCAACATTCCACCTCATAAAAATGCTACTACCAACTACAAGGCACAAGTTATGTACAAATTGAGGGGATTTTAATCAAAATAAATTATGAAGATGTCCTTCTTTGTTGCTTGGATAAGCCACAAGGAGAAAGAGATTTAAATGAATTATGTATCAGTTCTAAGGGAAAACACTTCTCTGACAGGACCACTACTTTAAAGATAATGCAGGTAGGCTATTACTAGCCTTCCATGTTCTCCAAAGCCCATCACCTAGTGTGGAAGTGTACTCAGTGCCAATTTTTCATTGGCAAGTGGAAGAACTCTTCCATGCCACTCATCTTGATCATGACTAAGGAACCCTTTGCACAATGGGGTTTAGATTTTGTTGAGTGGATACTTAGGGGGATTGATTATTTCACAAGATGGATGAAGGCTATTTCTTTGAAGAATGCTATAGAAATAGAAATCATTATTTTTCTTGAGGAGCTATTGCAAGGT
>VDFB02075321.1:259743999-259783082 GCA_007258455.2 Sequoia sempervirens | reverse complement strand
ATATACTAATCTCATAAAAGCCTCACGAATCTATAAAATATTATAACACCTCTTGCAATAATTTTCACTTAAATAATTTCACTTCTCCATTTTTGGCGAGCTGCAACCTGGAAATAAGGTTTGCACTGATGGATTTAGAGTATGTTTATTAAAATGAGAATTATGGTCAAGATCAAAGTTGAGTACATTTAGTTTTTAAGTATATATCAGCATAACTAATATATAATGTATACATTTATGTTGTATAGCTAACAACATTCGAAGCTCCATTTTTGTATAGATTAAAAACTTTATGGAATTTTGGCATTGCCAGTTGCATTGCCACCACTTTGGTTCGAGGCATTCTGTCAGCTCACATGCCTTGTTTATAGTCCACGTTTTGCATGAGATAAAAAAATAATTCAAATGTCTCGTCTATACTCTTCAACCACAAACCTGTTATTGGTTTTTAGGAGAAAAAAAGAACATTATTCATCCATCTGGAGAATAAGAGTTGCAAGAGAGAGTCATTGAAGCTCATATTATTTAATGGGAGTTCAACACCGTGTCTGCTATGTCTAGTTCATATGTTTGATCATCGATTTTTAATGGTAAAAGTCAAATCTAGGAACATAAGATTGGAGCGTTTTAAACTTTTCTTCTTCTTTTACAGAAAAACTGGGAATCAATGTTAAATGCAAATATTCTTTATCTTCTTTGTAATATAGCCATGCCATAGAACATCTCCTTAATGAAAAGAAAGGCAGAAATTCTTAATTCTAAAGAGATAATGTTAAGAGCAAAGCCACAGTAATGCCACAAACTGTTATTATATATTGCATTGGTAAGCAAGTGTTACTAGCAGCGAAAGATAAGCTTACGTGGGGAGGGAGAAAGGCTATTCCTTAATTTTTTTGCTCTTTTAACATTTCCTATGTTAGTCAACATTTTTACCCTTTAAGCTTAAAAATTAAAAAGTGCGTTAGATTTCATAATAAAATAATGTAAAGAAAACCACCCACTTGCTATTGATTTTCTAGTAAAATATTAGTGTTTATTAATTATTGAATTTTATTATTCAAAATAATAAAATAGTAGAGTTTGGATCACATTAGTTTTTATTGATTTATTAATATTTCAGTAATAAAATAAAGTATTAGTGATTATTAATTTTATTAATGGTTCTTTTTAATAAAATTCATGAAATGATTTAATTTTAGAGAAAAATATTCTATAAAAATGGTGTCATTGAAGTTAAAGTAAAGGGTAAATTAAGATTAGAAATAACAAAGGGGATCATGTTATTTATTAAATGTTCTAGTAGCAGCTAATTTTAATTTTAATGTTAATGGTATAATACGATATTAATAGTAATAATATGAAGAATCATACTATTATAAAATAAAACAATGATAATAATAATGTCATTATCTAATCAAAGATATTAATATATATATATATATATATATATATATATATATATATATATATATATATATATATATATAATTTGAGAGGTGGATATTAAAATTTATGTCATTGCTAGTCAATCATAATGAGGTAGTAGAGACATTAGAAGTTAAGGGACAATGATGTTAAAATCAAACTCAATATGCCACCTTATATAATTGGTGTAGATTTAGTATTCTATAAAATGAATATTTAAATTTGATTAAAAAAATAATAAGAAAATAAATAATAATAATACAAATTACTAATGTGATGAAACCAATTTGTAGATCATCATCAATCTTTCTTTTTAATTCATGTTATGTTGATCAAACAACTATCAAATAGTCAAAAGGAGTTAAGATTGTAATTATAATTGTTTGAAAGTATTGAATGTTCTCTTATCTTAAGCCTCCCTTGAAAATTTAAGGCTTAAGGTGATATTGTGAGTCCTTATATATGATCTTGTGTTCACTTTTTATCAAATCTCTATCGTTCATATAAATGTTTCATATGTATGGTTTTTTTTGGCAAGTCATATCAAAGATTAAAAAAAGATGGAGATCTTAGTGGGAGACTAGGAAATAGAGTGTGGAATAATGGGTTTGATTATAATTAATTAAATTTATTTATTTATTTACTCTTATGAATTTTATGTGAGCAATTAAAAATTCATGAATCGAATTCATAATCTAAAAGAGGTTGAAACTTGAAAATTTATTTCCAAACTAGACTTAGGAAATTGGAGAATGAAGTGGAAAAACAATGTTTTGAAGTTCATTTTTTTTTCTTTTTTTTATGATTATTTATTATGGTATGTTGTGGTGTAATATATTTTAATCAATATATAAATTTCCCATTGGATTTGGGATTTGTTCATGTAATATAGAATGAATTGTTAGAACTAAAGTCCTAATTGGTCTATGTGGTCTTATGACATGGTTGGTGATTTTATACTTGTTAGTGGGAGTTATCTTTCCTATTATTGTGTGGTCTAACATTAGTCATTATGATTGAAGTTAGCATCAAGTCATCATTTTAACTTTGTGGGTTTACCCCATTTGTTGGTCATTCAATATGAGTATATTACTAGTAGTATACCTTACCCAAGTCTCTGGTTTCTGGCTTCACCTAAGTGGGTTGCAGTCGACTGTGAAACTGTCTAGGGTACCAGACCCTAGAAAGGGTTGCATACCCACTCTCCTATAGTATGTAATATTGTACGGGTCCTATAATCCTTGAGTAGAGGTTTGAGTTTAGTGTATATTGATGTTGTTGTGATTGAGGTAGAGCCCTCTTTTGGAAACCAATGGATATACCTTGTTTGGTTGAGTCAAATTAGTTGGAGAAACTCAAGTTGTCGAACTATGGCACCTCTGAGAAATATATGCGTAGGCAAGGCCATCAAATGATGAGTGCCTGAGCCATTAGGTTGAGCCCCTAGGACTGTTCTTCTAAGTCTTGTATGTGACTTGTCATTTTCTTTGATATTGTAATCTACCATTGTTATATATATATATATATATAGCTTGTCTTGGTAATCATGTGCTAACTACGTTTGATCTTATATGAATGCCAATTCATGTAGACCTCGTAGGTATAGATGTTGGGAGAAAGGTATTTTTGACACAATAAAATGTAGGAGGTACATTAAGATGACTCAAATTTAGTAGTCTCTATTACTAAAAATAGTAAATCATTTCTACATTTTCTAGTGTGATCATTGACTATAGCTGTAATTAGTGAATTATGTTATTGTCTTTTAAGTTAAAAAGTAAAATATTTACAAAATTAGCAAAGTTGTCGGTTTGTTATGTTGTTTTAGAATGTGCACATGAAAATATGGATGGGAATGTTTTGGATATACTAATAAATGGTATTCATCTAAAATTGTTCCATTAAATTACACAATTTCTTTTAAATTTTAAAGTTATGTACCATATGTATTTCTTTTGTAAAATACATTATTTTTGTGAATAAGCCACGAGTGTTGACACAGGAATAGAAAAAATATTATATTATTGTATTTAGTGAAAATATTTACAATATAATATGCCTACCAAGCCTAAGACTACAAGTGAAGTTTGAAGCCTTCCCATGTTACCTAAAAAGAGATACATTTAAAAAAGAAGAAAAGGGAGGGGACACAAAAATGGAAATGGAATTAAAGCCTCCATTAGTTGCAAGCATTCAAAAATGTTTCTTCTTTAATTTGTTCTTTCAAAAGGTAGCAAGGGGTTAGCAACACAACATATCACAACACACGTGGGCATGACACAACATGGAACTCAATCCTTGACACCACAACTATACAACAAGAACTCAAAATGATTCTTCTAGTCAAGCTTGGAAATGCGTTCCACCTTATACTCCCTCAGCAGGAAGGAGGCTGTAGGTTTAGACATTGCATGATGCCTCTCCAAGTCCATCATGTGGAAGTCAGTGAGGAAGGGAACCCAAGGCACTACCTCCCTAAAGTCGGCATGCATGTGGATGTTCATGGTAGAAAAAGTGCCAACGTGAGGGATAGCTACTTGCACAATCTCACCAAGCCCATCTTAGTATGGTAAATTGAACATAGAATGACATAGTTTGATTATCCAAGGCTTGGAGATATCTAAATCTAGCAGGGAAGCAATGGACTAGTAGATGACATTGGAGTTTCACCATAGCTGCTTTTTTCCTTACCATAATCTTTCCCAAGCACCCATTTGATTGCCATGATGATAAGATAGTCATTTTTCCTTACTAGGTGTTTAATTCTATCACTACTAACCTTGCTCACAAAATAATTTTGCAACTTTCAACTTAGGAGCTGAATTGGGGTACCTAGGCCAGACATGGTAGTAGTAGGAAAGCTAAAGCTAGCAGAATGGAAGAAGTAGTGGGAGAAGCTTACTAACTCAAAAGCTAATTTAGTGAGTTTTTTGCTAAGTTGGTATTACTATTTATAGAGAAATTGCATCAGTGAGCTCAATAAGCAGAAAATATATTTCTCGTTAGATGGTAATGGAAAAAATATCCAGGTCACAGGAGGTGAGAGATGAATCATACAAAAGATATAAAACAATCCTTGATAAATTAATCTGGGAGTTGCGATTAAATGTTCGATTGTACCAATTGCTACCATGTGTACATTGTCATCACCAATGCTAGCCTTCTTGCTCCTACTAAAATAAATGTCTTAAAGGGATAAAATCTAACATATTAAATGCAAATGTCTTTTTGAAGTACCTTTAAAATGCTCAAAACACACTTTCCATTACTCAAAGCACATTACCATCACATAAGGCCTATTTTTTAAAAGGGTGACCTCATGGCAGAATTAGCATTCATGAGGGATACAGATCCCACTCCACATGTATCATCACATTGTTTACACTTAGTGAGCTAGCAATAATGACAATTCCTTATTGCATGTATGTGCAAGATAATTAAATGCACCTAAATTATTATTTTTTCTAAGTATCAAAAATTGCAAGCAATTATTGCTCTAAAGAAGCTTTCTACAAATCCTTCAATGCAAAAATGATAGAGGTATCATCTTCTGGTCGATAGGTTGGAATCTCATCTGCCAAGCCAGGCTACACCAACATCTTTGGAAAGGATTTGTATGCTAATTCCTCAGCACCAAAAGAGGAGAGTTTTTCTCATACTAAAACCATACAAGAAGGCAACCCCATTAAGCAGGAAGTGGTGAATGCTTTTAGAGATAATAGTTTTGACCCAAACTTGCATGTAAACCCTAAAACCCTTAGGGACAAGGGTCAATGTAGAGAATCATCACCCATGCATCAACTGAGGGCTTTACAACATGACTCTAGTATTTTGGTTTTCCATAATTCATGTTGCTTGCCATCCACCCATTTCTAGAGCTGGTGGATGCATGCACAAAGAGGTTGGATAAAGAAATAGGGGTTAGTAGTGGCAATAGGTTGAGGGTTACAATCAGCATAGTGGCCATTTGGGATATGTTCTACATCCCCATAAACTAGGGTACAAAAATATTTGAACACAAGGAAATGGAAGATTTTTGGAGGACCAGAGGTAAACAATTAAAATTTAATATCGATTAAAAAAATGAGAAGTAAGATGACAATCAACCTATCTTCCCTCTAGCACATAGAAAATTAAAATCTAATGTACAAGCCATTTTCACAATGTTATCTTGTATTTATGGCTTTCAAGATGATGAAAAGGTTTGCGCATTCTAGGAAGGATTGACTTTCATGCTTAGGAAGGAGAAGAGGCATAAGTGTTTTGATTTTTCTGATGTACTAGCCAAAAAGATGTTGGATCAGTTAAGAAATTATGGCATTAATTTTCAATTCAGGTATTCTTCTTTTTTGGCACATCTAATTTTACACTAGAACCCTAAATTTTTTTAGAGGGTATCTTTTGCTCTTTAAGTTTGATGAAAAGAGGTTATATGAGCTAGTTTCGGTTTGAACCCATGTAATTTCTAAGACATGGGATTACCACTCATTTGTTAACTATTTCCTATAATGAGTACTCTTAGATTTTTCTTTGCGCCCTCTAAGCTGGTTTTCCCCTAAAGCCTTAGAATGGATGAAAATCCATCACCCCTCGGTGGATTATTTGCTTGGAGTAGATTTTTCCTTCATCAAATTTCATGGTTTTATTGAGAATCCTTTGAGGATCCCTAAATTTGTAATAGACAAGACCTTCACTTTGGAGCCATATCATCAAGAAACTATTTCTGACAAGGCCTATGGCAACGAAAGACACAAAAAGTAACTTTAACCAATCCCTTTACTACTTCTAATATCTAGGTAACATTTGTCAAAAGGGAGGAGAAAGATGTGCTAACTACCAAATTGGCTTGCCTAGGCCTGGTTCTTATTTACAACACATGGAGGTACAATCTGATAGGGAATCTCTTGATTGTAAAATACAAAAGGCAAGAGGAATTTGAGTCAATGATGAACCCAACCAAGGAAAAGACAATTTTTTATAGTGACCTAGCTTTTATACAATTTGACTGGCCCCTATATCTTGACTTCTATGTTTGGGTAGCGGAGTTCCAACAAAGTCTTCAAATGGTCCAATCTTTCGACACATAGTTAAAGAAGATAGGATGGATGGTCAGAAAGAAAGAAGGTGGATTTTTGGATATTCTAATAGGAAATCAAGAACCTCAGTGCCATGTATGTTGAGGATAAGTTGCATAATGAGAAATTTGATGAATTCTATGATGTTAAGGCTGAAATCGATGATAGTAATCTTGAATCTGATCAAGAAATTGGACCAGAGGAAGTACACCTCTATACGTCCCAATTGTAGGATCCCAATGTAAGAAAAGGAAAAGGAAAGGGGTAAAAGGAAAAGGGCTTATAGATCTCATCTTCCACAAGCAGCCTGCCAAAGCGAAAAAGAACCTAATGGAATCCAAAGAGATCTGCTAGAGCTATAATATCCCAAGCTTCAATGGGATTAGCACCAAGCAGTCTGAATCCACCATTTTGGCCACTACAAAGAAGATATGAGTCTAATTCTTAGGTAGACTAGGCATATGAAATAGAGGTGGAGTTTGCTCCACTAGGCTATTCATCTTTGATAGCCTAGGTAAGTCTTTCACCTACTCTTCTTTCTTTTTTTATGTCTATAGTTGTTCCTCCCCATTCATTTGTTGAAAATAATCCTCCATTTGTTGGTTCTAATGTCCTCATTTTGAACACACCCTCGACCATATTTGGCAATGAACCTTACAAATAAACCTCACATGCCAAATGAGCATCATACATGTCAGCCATGATTGACTCCTTAATCACCTTGTCAAGGGCACCCATTGAAAACACTGATGCATCCACAAGTTTCATCGTCCGCATCTAGATCTTGGAAAATGCCTCCTTTTCCACCCACTTCCCCTTTTACTCCAATGGGTTTCCCTCCTTAGTCAACACGTGGCATCCAACCTTTTTCCATAATAACACTTCCCTTCACCTCTCCACAACCTCAAATGGTTGAAGTCTCTCCTTTTGTCACCTATTTTACTCTCCCTCTAGGTGTTTTGCTTGTTACATAGAGTATTGACATTCCAAAAAGTCTTTGGATTCATATAGAAGTAACAAAGTAGGTCTAAAAATCAAGAAAACAAAAACTACAAGTAGAAGCTACAACAAAATGAGAAATTCATAAGATTGAAACCTATTTTTATGAAGAATGGAATGCTTTGTTGATCACTTCCACAAGGCTGCTGCCATCCAAGCTAGAGGGAGAAATGCAATTTGAGTATTATGACACCAAAATAGTAGGTATCAATTTGAATGAGACTCTCCCATGTGAAAAAGTGGTTCTCTCTAAAGCAACTTAGAAGGTGGTTTACACTGAATATGAAAAGTTGGACAAAAATTTGAAGAAATGTTAGAGTTTGCAAACATAAAAGCCACAATGGATAGGTTACAAATAGAAATAAAAGGTAAGGATTTGGAAATGGCATGCCTGAGGCAATTATTGGGTCAGAAGGGTGAAGTAACTAAGTTGCTTGAAGAGGCCTAGAGTGAGAAGGATCAACTTCATGCCAAGGTAGAGAAATTGAAATACGAGATCGTGATTGAGTGTGAGACCATTATAGTGTATTAACACAAGAAAAAAGAGCTAGAAGATGAAGTGTCCATAAAGAACATGTGTGATGGGTTACAAAGGGAGTTATAGGAGATGGATAAGCAAAAGAATAATATGCAGAAAGAATCAGATAGCATCTGATCTCAAGCCTTTGACAATCTTCAGAAGGCCCAAGAAGAGACAGAGAGGGTGAAACAAGAAAAGCAAGGTATTGAGTCTATTTTGTAGACTCATAATGAAGAGATTGGGAAGCTATGCTCTAAGCTTACAAATTCTCTCCAAGAGAAGAGTCAATTGGAGGAAAGAATGAGAGCAAGAGAGTCCCAATTGTAGCAAGAATTTCTTGTAACATAGCAATCCAGGATCCTCCTGATATTGAAAAAACAAATATCTACTCATTGGGAGAGAATCATAGTTGCAATTGCAGCCCTAAAACTAGTATTGTAGTTTCTAAAGGATGATTAATAATTAAGTGAGAAGGTTGGCCCAGTGGTTAATCAAATTCTCCACACATTCGCCCCCTAGGATGAAAAATTAGGGAGCTTGATCTCAAAATTATGTAAATTAGTTGAAGAAGCCTTAAGGGACACCAAAATTCCTAAACAAAGAGTAACTACAAGGAAAGAAAAAGAATTCATTTCCTACCATCAGGTTGTGTGAAAAAATAAATCTTTCCAAGCAGTGTTTAATAAGAAGGTTGGCAAGATCATCGAGGAGTTCAAAATTCTACTCCAATATAGTTTTCCTACCCTTTGCTCAATGGATGGAGTGTTAATAATCAAGCAAATCATGGTAGAAAGCAAGCTAAAAATATAGACTTATACAACACTCTAGGTAAAAATCCCATCACCCACTATTGAGGAGATCGAGAAGGAAATTCTTCCCCTTTCCTCATTGTACAACCACATCAAAGTTTTTTCATCAAGGTGGTGAGGGGTTTCTTTTAAAGAAGTTCTTGATCTAGATCAAGTACATGAGATTTTACACACCCTCATTTGGCCCACTAATGTAGATTGGGAGACCCAACACATTGCATTCCTCAAACTCCACCAATTAACTGACATCTAGGTACATCCCTCTACAAGTGAAGGCCCCCTATGAGTTACCAAAATTGTGAAACATTTTTGTTTCCAGCCCTTGTTTCCTTTCCACTTCAAGATGGATTCATACCCAAAGGATGAAGACTACTCTTGCATAATGGTGTGCAATGTGCCACATGGTGGCTACACAACTTTATATATATATATATATCATTTTCTTTCCGGGCTTGAATTGAAACACCTTTCAACTTGGTGGGGATTTTCTTCAAAACCATTCTCATGAAATCAAAAATCACCTACTTTCTTGACACATCATTCATTTCATGAAATAGTTTGTATCTTCCACATGAGGATTTTTCTAGCCAAAGTTCATCGGGGAGTGTGGTGGATGTCTTAATTTTGGGAGGAAACTTTGAGTTAGTGTCATCAATCTTCATAGCTAATCGATCAGATTTTGTAGGCTATGCTAAAATATAATTATCTTCTGATAGTATATCTTCACAAAATATCTGAAACCATTAGTGAAGCAGTTGGGACCTTATGGGTTGATATTGCTATGATCTAATCACGATCTAAGATTGAATTGTGAGCTATCAGATTCAGGCACTTGGTAGTTTCTCCTTCTTGATTGTTTGTGGTGGTGTCCTCTTCTTCAAGCTATAAATAATGGTTTCCAGTAGTGAAGAGTTCTAAATTTTCATTTGAAAATATTTCTAAAGAATATAGATAATATTTTAGGGGGTTATATTTTCTCTAAAATAGGAGGGTTTTACAGAATATTGTGTATTCTCTTTGGCATGTTGTATTTGTTTAGACTATCATCGGATTTGCATTTGACCTCTATTTTCAATTAAATATATGATAAGAATTTGACTAATTTGAGAGAAATCTATTGGATTGTGCATTTTCCTTTGTTAAATTTCTTTTTCATATTTCAATTATGTTGAGAACATTGTGTTACATCCTTACATTGGTATTCTGGATAATTATTTTACATGTTATTAAGCTTTTATGTTATATGCCATCTTCTAGAAATTGGACCATGTCTATTTTACTCTTTCATTTTATATAAAAGATATGCCATCTTGCATATTATGCTCTAAAGGGTGAAGGATTCCATAAATATCTGAGTGTTTATGTTAATCTTTAGGATTTCTTATTTTTGTTGGACCTTAGTGGATGCTCCCCATGGAGAGATTTGAAAGACTGTACTATACTACACTTTCTCTAGCCTTTTTTGCTTGTTCTCTTCCCAATAATGAAGGGATTGTCACATTCTGTGTCCATCTCATCAGTTATAAGAAATAGTTAAAGTTTGAAATATTGTAAAATCTTTGTCACATCACCATATTTATATTGTATTTGCGTTCCTCTCCACCCCTTTTCACAAAATGCTCACAAAGAAGAGTCGACCTTCTTTAAAAATCCTGGAGGTCATTTAGTGAGGCAGAATTTGGTCCTCCACTTGTTGAATTTCCTATAAGGTTGTTTGGAGAGGCACAAGCTTTTATGATCAACAAAAGCCATGAATGAGGAATGGTATCTTTGAATAAGAGGGTATGTGCAGGATCGTGATAGGCCAAAAAGTAGCAATATGATGGGTATGTGGCTGAAAACTATTTTTCTACCCAAAATTGATGAAATGAAAAGGGTTTTTAAAGGAGATTCGCATATTTTCACCAATATAAATTATGCTTTACTTTGAATTTAATAAGTAACTATTATTCATTTTCTATTCAAATTGCGACTAAAGTCCTGATTGATAGGCTGATTGAAAAACATTTATAGCTTTCAAACAATATCACATTTTTTGAATCCAAAACATGCATCAAATTCTATGCTTCACATAATATAGGATTAAAAAAGAAAAAATAAATTTCATGAAGTTTTGAGCAAGTTAAGGTGGTCAGACATATGATTTTTTATATTTTAATGTTGTAATAAAAAAATTCAATTAATTAAATTACAAAAAAATATGCATCACATCAGACATGAGTCCTCTACTTATATAAAAAATCTTATAAAAAAATATTATCATTTTATTGTGGTTAGGGTGGTCAGATAGACACCTATTTCATTTTTTCCCCGAATTTTAAATTTTCACCAAATAGATTTTTAAAAGAAAAAACAAACCTAGTAGTTTAGAAACTACATTCAATTTGCTACAGATTCTATTCTTACATTTTTTAAAAATAGTATACATAACTTATTCAAATTTTTACATTAAGTTGCCTAACTTTGATTTTTTTGAATTTTTTGCCACTTAAGGGCCTGTTTTTTCCATGATGATCTTGCACATAACCAAAAATGAAATGTGGGATCTGGTACTTTTCCCTAAAGGTTGAAAGCCTATTCAATGTAAATGGGTGTTTAAAAAGAAAGATTGGTCTAAATGGTAGTGTTAAGAAGCATAAAGAAATGTTGTTTGCAAAAGGATATTCCCTAGTGGAGGGGATTGATTATGGAGAAATATTTTCTCTTGTAACTAAGCTGACATCTATCAGATTTATATTGTCATTTGCAATTTCATATGAATTATAAATCGAGTAGATGGATGTGAAGACATCATTTCTTCATGGTGATTTAAAGGAATAGATTTGCATGTCCTAGCTAGAGCACTTCATTGAAAAAGGTAAGGAAAACTTGGTTTAAAAATTAAAGAAATCTATGAATTGTTTGAAGTAGTCTCCTAGGATGTGGTACCAGAATTTTGATACCTATGTGTCATTTTTGGGGTTTGTGAGATCAAATTTTGATCATTTTGTTTTCTTTAAATAAGAAAATGGTCATATTCTTATTATTGAGATGGAAGATCTAGGTTCAACTAGGTATATTTTGGGGATTGAAATAAAAAGGGATAGGGGAAGTAGAAAACTTTGGCTCAGCTAGAGAAAGTATATAAATTATGTTCTAGAGAGGTTTAATATGGTGGATTCCAAGTAGTTAGTTGTTCCAGTGTTGTAGCAAATGAAACTTTCAATTGAAGATTATCTAAAATCTCCTACTAAGATGGAAGACATGACTAGGGTGCCTTATGAAAGTGCATTTTTTATTTTAATGTATGCAATGTTCTATACTGGACTAGACATTTCCCAAGCAATGGGAGTGCTTAATCATTTTATGGATAATCCATGAAGGCCACATTGGGATGTTGTGAAGAGAGTTTTTAGGTATTTGAAGGGTACTTTTGAGTACGTATTATTTTATCATGGTTACTCTACTAGATCTCAAAGTTTAGTTAGCATTCATGGATATGTGGATTCTAATTGGGTAAGGGAAATTGACAGCAAAAGATCTACCAGTGGATATGTATCCACGTTGTTTGGTGGTGCAATCAACTACATAATAAAGTGATATCTTGTAGTCACTTTATCCACTACGGAGGGTAAGTATATGGTACCAGCTCATGCATACAAGGAAGCTATTTGGCTTAGAAGATTGTGTTCTGATATTGGTTCTGATACATGGCATATTGTTATTTGTTGTGATAGTTAGAGTGCCATTTTTTTGGAAAAAAAATCAACCTTCCATGCCAGAACAAAACATATTATTGTGCACTACCACTTTGTTTGTCATATAGTGAAGGATGGAAAGGTTAGTCTAGAAAAAAATGACACTCTTGCGAATGTCATTGATGCATTGATGAATCCTATGAGCACTAATAAGTTAAAATGGTGCACCAGTTTGATGGCCTTTGAGGCCTAGAATATTCAATGACTTCAAGCTTTGGAAGGGGTTTAGTGAGTTCTTCATCTAGTGGGAGAATGTTGACAATGTGTGTTGCAAAATCACTATTAAAACCCCTAGCTCAATTACCATCAAACTCAGAATTCCCAAAGTTTTGCATTCATTCTTTACTACAATAATGTAAGGTGTATCTAAGAGGGGTATGGGCTAGCGGTGTTATCCACCATTGTATAGTGGTTTCAATCAGCTTGTGTGGGTGTGTGAGGCCATACCACCAGCTCACAATGGTCCATGAAATGGATAGCAGTAGAGTGGGGGTTACCCCACCACTCTACGATGATCTAAGAGATAGCCTACAGTAGTATGGGGAAATGTTAGTAACACATGATCCCACAATGATTGGTAATGTATATTTTGTTATAGCGATGAACTCTTTATCCCACAAAGGTCAATCTAAGTGGTTGTGGTGGTGTAGTGGTTAGAAGAAATGGTAGAATCAAACTGTAGTCCAGTAGATAGTCAACAAAGGCTTTGTGGTATTTCGGTTAAGACTGGGAATGATGAGTAAAGACATGTGAATAGTCATCTGACTGTCTTGTTACCATTTTAGTTATTGAAGTTGCAATGTCTGGGCTTGTTCTAGGAATTTGAAGTGTTTGATCTTAAAACTCTTGGAAAGGCCAACATACTAAAAATGTAATTGCACAGTTTCTTGTAAGGTGATGGTCAATTAAACAATAATTTTTTGTTGCTAGTTTTATAATAGGAAAACACTTGTGAGAGCACAACTCTATGACTTGTATGTATTTTATATTATAATATAATACAAGTGATCTTTTCTTTGGTGTGTGGGTTTTTCTCCAATAAGGGTTTTCCCACGTAAAGTTTGGTATTAATTCTTTATTTTCTATTCTTTCATTCATGTATGTGCATCTTTATGCTCTCTATTTGAAAGTTTTGAAATATTTTTTGTATCTCTTTCTTAAAGATTAGTATTTGGAAGGAATTTCCAAAATTTTCTTTCCTTTCACTTTATAGTGCATGCTTGGTTATATTCATTGATTAATATTTTTAAAAAAGTGCTTGCATAAGTTGTCCTCCATAATTATGCTAATTTCTAGAAACTCATTTACCATCAAAACTAAACAGTCACAAAAAAGGATACTTGAACACTCTAGCAAAAACATAAATTTCAAAATGAACTCAATAAAAATACCTTTCTAGTCTATGGTGCATTATGCCCATGACCCAAAAAAAATCTCCTATTTTTGTGATAGTAGCCACTCAAGATCTTATGTCTAGATATACTTTCAATTTATATGTTTACTATAGTATAATAGTCGGTATCTTAGTGCATATATCTATTATGCATAAAATTATTATAATGTCTAAAATATTTGGTAAAATGTGGTCCTCTTTGAAATATTTTTTTGATGTTTCATGTTGTGTGTTTGGTAATGAATCTTCGTCACATGATGAGGCCCTTGTTCCTTCATCTCCTAATGCATATCTTCCTAATCATGATATCTTGAGGCAAGATCAAGAAATCATGAATGAATTATTAAAAACTAAAATACTTAACCTTGAATCCAACATTATCCTCTTTCCTTCACCTCTATGGACTACTCATCATTACCAACAATAAACAATACATATCATACCTCCACTTTACATATCTATATATTGACATAAAGAAAGTACTTTACAATTTATACTTAGACCATTACCCATTAATCCCTTACCAATGACAACCAAGATGAGCCTATTCCTATGCCCACAAATGATCCTTCATCCTATGAAAACATGTGATTGATACACCCATCAACTTAGAAAAGTGCTATAGGAAAGGATTTTAGATTCTTACAAAATGTGGCTATGACATAAAGAATGAACATGAAATTCACACTCTCTTGGAAGAAATAACATTTGAGCATACAAAAGGAATTGGACATCAAGGTCCTCCACCTTTATATAAAACATATATTTCATCCTCTAAACCACATAAAACTCATGGACCTAATATAATGGGTCTATTACCCACACCACATGCTCTGCTTGAGACCGAGTGCACCTTACAAACACTTTTACAATTATAATTCATTAAACCACCTTGTATGGAAGAAAAAAGAGATGCTAAGAACATGAATAAGATTCACATTTTTGTGCACATTATAGAATATTTGGTCACCCTATTGATGAATGGCATTCTTTAAATAAGATATTATATGGCATATATCCTTCCAAGGATGAATATGATAAGATATTAAATTAAGTATCTATGTCTTTGCTCCTTTCTATGTGGTAGTTGCAGTATTATATAATACCCATTACCATGCATGGGGCATAAATTATTTTGTGTGACCATATTTCATCAATAAAGACAAATGTAGTATTATTCATATAGGTTCATCTTGGACCTTACACTTAGGGGTGTGATTAAGTAGCCTCTTATAACATGTATTCCTTTAAATAGGTGATCCTTTATGTGTTTCATTATCTCCTTGAAATATTAGTGTAGCAAGTATGTACACTAAAATTTTATGGGGGGAATTTTACTTGACATATTACAATTATTGAATAAGAATGGCCCCTTTATATATCACATAAAGTTGAGGCCTTGTTTTCTCACATTATGTCATATTTAGTAGCAATATCACATGGATGCTTAGTAAAGTTTGGTCTCCTCAATCTATGTTAATGTCTCCTTTGTGATGGTATTAGGCTTGATACCTACTAATAGTGTGACTTTTCATGACATGTTATGTCCCTTTTGTGGAGGTAATATGCTTAGTACCCCCTATGGTGCAACCCTTCATTATATAAATTTTCCTCATTTACAAGTGGTGTCATGTGTGACACTCCCTAAGGTGTGACATCCCATGTATTAAGTAGTTCCTTTTGACATACAACCTTTTTGGTGGTGTTATTTATAATTCCCGCCAAGGTGTGTCCCTTTTGAATGTTCATCTCCTATGACATTAAAATTTATACACTACCTTAGGTGATGTTCATTCATTGTGACATTAAACTTTATGTACCCACTAAGGTGAATTTCATCCCCTTCAATATTCAATGATCCTTGTTGATGTTAAAAAATTTACACTCCTTGTAGATAATTTTATAAATATTCCATTGATTTGACATGATGTATCTTTATAATTCATGAGCTTAAACATCTTTTTAACATGGTTTCCTAGCATAACACAATTCACTTGCTAGTGGAGCCATGTGTTTTGTGAGTTACTTAGCATAAAGTAGTTTGTTAAGCTTGTGAAGCCTATCATATTGTATGGACGCTTTGCATAATTTAGATTGCTACCCAATGGATCTATGTAGCTCATGAGTGGCTTGGAATAACAAATCTTTCCAATCCTTATGAGAGCACTATCTTGCCTAACATCATATTTGATATATGGAATTTAATATTTGAGACAAATTTTAGAATCAGGTTTCCTTCCCTTATCAACTCAAATCCTTTTAGTACTAACCTTATATTTGTATTTTTTTGTTTATTTATTTTATGTGTCTTAATTATGTTTCCCTTTTTTTTTGTTTGCATTATGTTCCATTACATATATTTTTACCATATTGTATTGCATCTTAAATCTTTGTTCCTTTATCCTTGTGTTATTTTTCTATAAGTTATTGAATTTGGGGGCTAGTAAATCCCTACATAAAATTCCATCCTTTCTCTTAAATATTTGGATAATTGAACCCCTTGACCTATCTACACTTTAGTGTGAGTCTAAGTGTAAGTTCATAATCTCACTAAAATGGGCGATAAATGTAGCATCATAAATTTTCACCCTTGAAAAAAATCACATTATTTTTGGATCCTCTTTATGTGCTTTGACCTAATTGTGCATTTTATTACCCATTTTACAAACATCTTAAAAAAAAAATGGCAGTAAAATACAAGCATGTTCAATATTTCCCCTAACACTTTGGGCCTCAAAGAGATTGGTATGGTCTAGGTTTCAACACACCCTAGCCCACCTCTTTTTAGCACAAATTTTAATGTGTTGGTGTCGTATTTTATTATTTTAATTTCCAATTTCAATTGTTAGCTATCGACATTTGAATTTAAAAAACTAGTTAATTTATGATTTCAATTCTTAGAGAAGAAACTAGAAGCACAATTAAGTAATTTTGAAGAAGCAATTAATATTATTGAGCAATCAAGAGTAGTTAAGAGAAAAATTATCAGCATTATTACATAGCATTTATTCATGTCAAGCATCAATCACATTTTCATGTGTAGCATCACAAATTGTTGCCCTTAATTATTTCATGCTAAGTTTTTCTCCCCCTAAGTGATTGGACCTAATTATAGACCCAATTTCATAATTATGAATTCCATGGCCCATTTTAAATATTTATCATAAAGTAAAGTATGAAATATATCAAGGTATGAAATTAATATTTACCCCTGACACTTTGGATCTCATAAAAGGAGGGATCCTATCTAGGGTGCATTGTTCCCTAGACCTCTTAAGTTGGTTCCAAATTTAAATATTTCAATATTAATAATTGATTATTTAAAATTCATATTTTCATTATCAACTATCAAGATTTAGTTTTTAGTAAATTAGAATGATTGCATTTAAATGCATAGTAATTTTTGAATTTAAGGAAAAATGAAGTAGAAGAGAAATTTTGGAGAGAATTATAATTGAAAAAATGAAGCCTCTTAAAAGAGTTCAAGAGAAGAATTTTTAGAATTGTTGTAGCATTTCATCATTCAAGCAGCATATCATGTTTTATGTGAGTTTGTTCATTTCTTTTATAAATTTCATCTTTGAGCACTAACATTTGTAGGTTTTCAAATAAAAACAAATTACAATTTATCTTTGAAGATGATGAGATTAACTTCAATCCATTGAGGATATTAGATCTAAGTGGTGAGTTTCAATAAGTTTTCAATTCATAGCCTCTTCCCAACAAAGGGTAACCTCTCTTAATTCATCATAATAGTCATTATGGAGGTAAATATACCAATATTGGGTTTGAATGAGGAAAGCCTCTATATGAAACAACCCTTCCCCACCCTTCATGTGTGTAGGGTTAAAACCTAAACTTGAATTGGAGAGATATTTAAGATCATTTTTCTATCAACCCTATAGGCTGTCAAGTTATTGAGTCAACATTTTCTCAGTAATAGATGAAGATCTAACAAGAAATTTTTTTAGGCTATATAGTAGGCACTTCAAGACTATAAAAGTATTGTTTAGAACCAAGGTTCTATTCCTAGGTGTAGGGAATTCTAGACCAACAAGAATAAACTCAATTTCACAATATAATCACCTTTGTGTCTGCATTCCCTATTTTTGGAACTAATTTTATTTTTCTATGTATTTAGTTAGTAATAATTTGTAATAAAACACCACATTTTCATAGCTACATAATTACATCATTATGTCACACAAAAATTCAATTCAATTTCAACCCTCAATACAAGAATTCATATCCAAGGGTAGATTATCTCACCTTATAGGTTGATGATTAGACATTAAAAACCCTTGGGTGATATGAATTACTCAAATTTTATGCCCACCATGAATAAAAGGTGCTATTGATTTTGGTTATCAAGGCATTAGATCTTGGATTACCATTTTCAACATAACCTTTTTGGTGAACCTAACTTCTTTACATTATATATCTTCTTAAATTTGAAGCATATCATCTTAGATCTAAGGCAAAACTTATATTATATTGGATTCATCACTTAGGCATCCATCACTTCATTAAAAAGTATTATAAAATAAAAATTTGCATAGCATATTACATCCAATGTTCAAATAGGGTAAATGTCTATGATCATAAGTTATATTTACATCCTAATTGCATTTAAAAATGTTCATTAGGTTATACTAAATTTGAAAGGTTTTAAGGAATTTTTTTAGGCATTGCATAATAGTGAAAATATAAAAGGTACATTGTTTTGCTATGAAAAAACATCAATATTTTTATATTCTAAATTTTCAAATTTAGGATCAATAAATTATTGAACTTTGAATCATAAAATTGTATTTCGAATCTCATTTTGTTGCTTAAACATTTAATAAATTTCTTGCACAATTATATTTTGTATTGCATAATCACAAAATAATTAATTTTTGGAAATTTCTTCACTATTAGGCTTGCATTGTCATAGAACATAACATTTAAACATTAAAATTTTCAATTTAGAAAAAAAATCTATTCGAGGGTGTCCTTGCACTCTATACTAGCTAGATTTGGCTCAAAAATCTAATTGTACATGTATTTTTGTGTGTTTTGTGTGGTTTTTCTCTCTGATTTTGGATTCTATGTATTTTTTTGTGACTGTTTTGTATCTTATAATTCATAGTAGGAATACTCAATTGTTTTGAAGCTCATATGAGATTCACAACATAGTGTCTTATTTCTAATACCCCTATTAGATGAAGTTGTAGACTTATGGCATCTCACATTATAATTACATCTGTTGGGGAGCTTGATTCCTCCAATCATTTCACTGAAGGTATTGGCAATACTCAACCCATTTCTGAATCTATTCCTAATCTTAAAACAACTTTGGCTAATTAATCATCAAGAATTTATATGTACTTAGAGATATCTATATCCAATGATACTTATGATAAGTTAAAACAATTGGATGAATATTTAGAGGGTTTTCAAGACTACTTGAGCATTAAATATTTAGTAGCAAAGATGGTGACTATTGTCAATAACCTTAGGAATTTAATCAATGATTCTGAAGGAATAAAATTATTTTGTTGTCTAGCTCATATAGTAGATGCTAACATCCCTATGATAGCTAGTTGCACTCAAGCATTCATAAATGCTCAAGAAAAAGGAGTAAAATGTAATTTTCCTTTCTCAATACCATACCTTCTATTCCCATATTTCCACCACAACTATAGCTTCAATGATGCAATAGAGTAATGGTCTACCTCCAAGCTTAGGGATTCCTAATGGGAATCCAAGTATTATTTTGTGACATCACCTATAACACCTCAATTTTTGTCACCTCTCATAAACATGTAACATATTAGTCCACCAACCATATGAACAACTTCACCATATTCATGAAATACTCAAAACATTTCAAATAGTGATCCAATCATAAATCAAATTTTGCAAAATACGGCATCACTTCAACAAGAAATTTCAATATTTAATAAAATTTAAAATGGTAAACCTCACACAAAACCCATTTCCAATTTTTATCCTAAAAATACCTATACTCTAGAACATGGAAATACCATATTTTCAAAAGTACAATGGTAAGGAAGATCCTAACTTCAATGCATCAGTTTTTACATGGTACAACTTCATATATTAAGATAAGCTCCTAGCTAAAAAATTTCCTAGATGATTAAAACAAATGGCACAGGGAATTATTTTTTTCATTGCCCCATAACTTGTTAAATTCATTCACTAAACTTGTTAGCACATTTCTCTAATATTTTCAAGAAGAAATTAGAACTCAAGTAATAATGATTGACTTAGTACATTGCAAAGAAGGACCTAAGGAAAAGATAATAGGCTTTATAGGATGATACCAACTACTTTACTCAAAAATATCATATAGTATTTCTTATGTCATATTCAAAGGGTGTTTATAGGAAATTTGTAACCTTATATTTTAAGAAAAGATATTGTTAATGAAATACCCATCATTTACACAATTTTTTATGACCCTTTGTGATTATCATATATCAATTAGTCAATATGAGGGTACATCTTCATTGACTCCTACTGATCAATCCAAATCCATACCTAAAATCAATTACTAACCATTCAAGAAGAAAAATAAAAAAAATATTAAGATAAACACACCTCAAATGGACAAAGGACATATCACTACCACAAGTTCAACTCCTTATCAATTTGGGTCAAGAGATAGACAATTCACCTAATTTATTGACCCTCCTCATGTGTTAATGTTACAATTGCTAAGTAATAACTTCATCCAACTACTTTTGATTAGGCTCATGGTTACAAATAATCCTTTACCTCCAAACATTAACCCAAAAGAATTGTGTCAACACCATCATACACTTGGAAATGATACATAGAATGATGTGTGTGTCTTAAACATCAAGTGCAAGAGCTCATTGATTCTAATCAAATCTAGTTTGATGATGGAAATGGTAAAGGGATTTTTTTTGTAGCTCCACCTAATTAAAACGTGTAAATTTTCACAAATCCAATACCACATCATACATCCAACGTTATGTAGGCTTGTGATGATACACATGATGATGATGATCTTGCTATTATTTTTAATAAAATAGATGTTCAACCTTAGAAGGGTCAAACCACTTTGTTACCTAACATTTCTTTTAAACATATTAACTCATCCATACATGCACCTGATGGTCTTCTCTATATCATCCATTGTATTAATGATAAACCTACAACATGGATACTCATCAATCCCATATGTCTAGAGAATATGATCACTAAATAGTTCTTATTTATGAATGAAATCTATTAAAAATCTTATGAATGATCAAAATTATGGTTAAAATCTCATGATGGTTTTTCTCGCCCTATGATAGGTATGATAACTCTTCTTCTCAAATTTGAACCAAAACAACTAGATGTTTCTTTCACTATCATCACAATGTTGCACCAATTTTATGTGAAGATATGATATCTTTGGCTATGCTCCATGAATGTAGTCCTATCAGTAATTCAAAAATGTATAAAGTTCCCATTTGAAAATAAATTATATGCGGTTGATCATAGTGGGTTCAAAACTTTGGCTTCTTGTAGAAAATTTTCACTGTGTTATTTTTGGCCTCAACCTATGGAAAATGTTAAGCCATGTGAGGATTTATTTTTTGGGGTTATCTCAATAGTTCAAAGCCAATTGTATAGCATAGTTATCCCTTACTAATATCCCACCCAAGGATGATCAATCTATTGTGACTTCTATGGTCGTTCCTCCCACCCCACAGGTTGTGGATAAACCCATGTCCAAGCCAAATATACTCCCTAGTAAATTAGACATTCATGTTATGGTTCCACCCCACTATCACATAAAATACCAAGAGATGACCATATAATTATCTTTGTTCCTCAAAAAAAAGAAATTTATAAACCTTAAAATATAGTTATTTCCCAACCCCCAATAGTCCCTTTAGTTCCTCCTCCAAATAATGAAAAAGAGACTGATGGTAGAGAAACCATATCTTACCCCTTTAAAATTTGATAATTGTGCAAGATGAAATAGAAATTCTAAGGAACATAAGTGTAGATTTCATTCCATTACCTACCAATTGGATAAAAAGAATAAGAAATTACCTAATTACCAAATGCCTATCTAAATAAAGCATGATAAATCACAACCTTCACCAAACCTTGTGCCATTGAACCTTACATGTCTTAATCTAAAAAATGAATTAAAAAGAAAATGTGACTGATATTTTCAAGGTTAAGCTACCTATAATGATAAATTTGGATAATGAAGATGAAGATTCTAATATTGATGAATAAGTGCATAATGAACTATCTAAATACTGATCTCAAATTTTATGGATCTATATAGGGGTAAGTAGTATAATCCTCCTAATTAGAGTAACTCAACACATGTTTAACCTAGTGATACTCCTTGTATGACACTTATTGTAGTTTCTTTGGTTAATTCCATGCCTTCCATATATGATGAGAAATATTGGGATACAAATGATTTGTTTTAGATCATCTCACATGTGTGGTAACCTTTGTGTATGTTTTATGTGTTATTTATTCCTTCCTATATGTGATGTGTGTTGAATATCAATGATACTAAGATAGGGGTGAATTAATATCTTCTAAAAATTATTGGAGAAACACCATCCAATTACTCCCAAGCATATAACAGTAAATATAAGCAAGAGCATTAACAGAACATGAAATCACACAACACATGAACACCAAGATTTTTACGTAGAAAACTAAAAATGGAAAAAACCATGGTGAGGGTTAGCTAACAATATAGTATAACTAGTTATAAACTATTTAAAAAGAGTGGCTCACTTCTAGGACTCGCTGCCCAGAATGAGAGGCTCACTGCCTACAGAATTATAATGACAAAATGGCTTAAAACCAATAAATGAATTGATAAAATACACCTAACAAGTGTTGATTTAGTTCATTTGATGCTCAATAAACTTACTCAACACACTTCATCATCTTCACACTTTTTCACATTCACATCATCAACTACTAAAACAATATCAAAACTATCCAATATATATAGTTGATGCATTTGCAAGCATGAATCAGGTTAGCCTAATTGGATGCAAGTCTTGTTCACCAAAAATCATCTGTCGACTTCAAGTATTTAAAAGAAAAATCAAAATAGTTCAAACATGTATCACGCTACAACATGTTGGCATGGACCTAAGATAGGTCACACATACATGTACAACACAAAATTAATTCACCATAACACCAACTATCCATCAAGTCGGCCAAAGATAAACCTAATACCAAAATGTAGCAACAGAATGATGCCAACTCATCGTACGAGCACTTGATCATGTGAAATTATAAACATACATTCTTGCAACATCCATAAATCAATTGACAAAACCACAAGCAACAATAATCAATAGTGGAGGATTATAGACCAAAATACTAGAGGATGACAATTGCATACTGATTCAAATACTGGTCCAGAATACCAAATCAAACTAAGACTTAACCTTGCAGTTGCAACTCATATAACATGGTGACATCAATTAAAACACAAAAACTATATAACAAGATGATATTCTTCATTCTTCCAACAGTCTTTGCCTTTGTCATTGATGGCAACATGTACCAAAATTTACAAGACATCCTATGTACAACACTTATCCCCCTATCTTTTTTCTCTCCCCCTTTGATATCAAGGACAAAGAGAGGAAAAAAAAGAAATATGAAAACTAAAAAACAAACATTAACCTAAGGATGGTGAGCCTTGAGTCTCTTTAAGAATACTTTGTCACACTAATTTACCATTCTCCCAACTCTTCTTTGTAGCAATCAACATCCTGTTCAAGGATTTCAAATCGACCAGACTTTCCTCTACATCATCTGGAGTTCAATGAGCCAGATTTATCTTCTCTAATTTCTCTTCACTTTCCAAAGCATTGACAACCAGGGTGTACTCCATTCTCACAAGGTCACCTAACTGACCAAATTTTATACCAATTGTTGTTCATATCCAAGATACTAAGAGGGGGTGAATCAATATATTCTTAAACATATTGAACAAACACCTTCCAATTAATCTAATGCATATAATATTAAAGATAAGCAAGAGCATTAACAAAACATGAAATCACACAACACATGAAACTAGGATTTTTATGTGGAAAACCCAAAATGGGAAAAAATACGGTAAGGGTTAGCTGAAAAATATAATATAACCCATTATAAAATATTACAAAAGAGTGGCTTGCTACTATGATTCACTATCCAAAATGAGAGGCTCACTGCCTAAAAAAATGCAATAACAAAATGGCTTACAACCAAAAAATGAACTGATAAAATACACCTAACAAGAGTTGATTCAGTTCCTTTGATGCTCAATAAACTGACTTAATGCACTTCATCATCTTCACACTTCTTCACATTCACATCATCAACTACTACAACAATCTCAAAAATATCCAATATATATAGTTGATACATTTGCAAGCATCAATTAGGCCAGCCTAATTGGATGTAACTCTTGTTCACCAAAAACCAATTGTCAACTTCAAGCATTTACAAAAAAATTCAAAATAGTTCAAATTTTCAACACGCTACAACATGTCGGTATAGACCTAAGATAGGTCACACATACATGTGTAACATAAATTTAATTCACCATAACACCAACTATCTATTAGGTCAGCCAGAGATAAACCTAATAGCAAAATGCAGCAACAAAATAATGCCAACTCACCATATGAGCACCTAATCATGTGAGATTCTAAACATAATCACTTCTAGCATCCATAAATCAATTCCCAAAATTACAAGAAAAAATAATCAATACCGAAGGAGTGCAGACCAAAATGCCAGCAGATGGTGACTGCATACCAATTTAGATACCGGTCCAGAATACCCAATCAAACTAATACTTAACCTTCTAGTTGCAGCTCATATAACATGGTGACATCAATGACAACACAAAACTATATAACAAGATGATCTTATTCATTCTTCCAACAATGTGATCTCTCGTGTTGTTATTCTTGATTTATTTTTATTGTTTTTATATTTCATGTTATTGCAAAGATGATTGTATTGCACCAAAAGATTGACATGTTAATTCCTATTACAACCATCAAAGTTAATGAATCTATGGGAGGAAGTTAATCCATGTCAAGAACCTGAGCGATGTGTTGTACAACAGAAGGAGACCAAGGGTGTAGACCTTGCAAAAATCCCCCCAATTCAACCGAGGCATTTGCGCTTGTGACCCAAGCTCTGATACCAATTTTTGCACAGTCTTTATTGCACCAAAATATTGACCTATTAATTCCCAATAAAACCACCAAATTTAATGAATCCATGGGAGTTTATTAAGCCATGTCACAAACCCAAGAGATGCGCTACATAGCACAAGGAGACCAAGGGCGCACACCTTGCAACATGGATAACCCTTGTTGCTTTGTAGGCACACAAATACAAAGGAAACACATTTGTTGTGACATTTCTCTATTTGTATCTTTATTCTTCTTTAAGTTGTAATTTTTTTGTTATCTTGGGTTTTCCTTTTGGGGATGATGCAAGGAATTGAGACATTCAGGTCTCATCCTTGTTGACCAAAAAGACTATTTGTTATCTTAATGTTGCATTCTTTCATTGTGTTTATAGTTCCATAAGTATTTTGGGAATGGTGTCAATTCTGAGCATAATCATATAACATATTATCAAATTTATATATCGACCCTAGATCCATGGATCCCTCATGTGACATTTTTATCTTATTTTTGGGTTTTCATTAGGAGAAACCCCTTGTTGTGAGTAAAATTTATTTGGAAACATATTATTGGCATAGGGATTTTCAAATAATCTCTCATCACCTCATCATATTGTATTTATCATTTTACTCTACCTTAAAATAATTTCTCATAGACTGGGGTTTAGAAATTACTTTTAAGGTGGGGACATACATTCTATTATGTGCTTCACTTTTTTCACACATGATGGACTTAGTGATGAATTTTCTTGACATTTTGATCATTTATCTAACACCTTATCAAAATTATTTAACTATAACTCTTAGTATGGTTTACATGATTACACACATAATGAAAAATAGTCCTCATTGTCCCTTATTTGTTTCTCATTTGATACCCTTCTAGAAGACTCACCTGGTGAATATTGGAATTCACTAGCCTATGATTTCTTTGATTCATGATTCACCTATAAAATATTATAACTTTTAGTTAGTGAGTCATGAATTCCTTAGGTTTTTATTTTGTTTGTAGTTTTTGCATTGTTTCTTCTATGTGTTGTGCTTTTCACATGCATCCTTTGTGTTGTCATGTTGCATTGCATTTCATACATGTTTTTTCTTTTGTCCTTATATTGTCTTTTCATAGGATCTTGAACCTTGGGGGATGGTATGCTTCCCCTAGATTCACTTCCATCATATTTCTTCAATATTTGTGTAATTTAACCCCTCTTGGAATATTATTGCATTAGTGTGAGTCTGAGTGTGTTTTCACACTCTCACTAAAGTGGGGACTAAATTTAGCATCATAAATTGTTACCCTTGAAACTTTAACACTATTTTTTTCTCCAAATTAAGTTCTTAGACCTAATTATGCACCTAATTTTATCATTATGCATTGAATATCCCTTTTTAAACACTTAATAGAAATGAAGTATGAAATATCAAAGTATGTATTTAATATTTGCCCCAAAAAAATTGGATCCTGTGAAAGGAGATATTTGGTCTATGATTCCCTATGTCCTAGACCTCATAAGTTCTCCACAAGTTTAAATATGTTAGAATTGATAAATTATTATTGAAAATTCAAATTTTAATTGTTGGCAATCATGATTTAATTTTTAGGAAATTAGAATGATTGCATATAAATACATAATATTTTCACAATTTTGTGAAAAAATGAGAAGAAAAATTTCTGAGAGAAGAATAATTGAAAAAATCAAATTTCCTAAAAGCAATCAAGAGAAGAATTTTTAGAATTATTGTAGTATTTCATCATTGAAGAATCATGCCAAGTTCTAAGTGAGTTTTTTTATTTTTTTGCATGCATTTAATTTTTAAGCACTAAGACTTGTAGTTTTACAAATCAAATCAAGTTGGAATTAATCCTTAAAGGTGATGATCATGAATTCAGTCCATAAAGGAGATTAGATATGAGTGGTGAGTTGTAGCAAGTTTTTATTTCATTACTTGTTATCATTTAGTCTCTATCACTTGAAAGAATATGCTAATTTCTATCATCAACTTTGAAATTGTGCTGATGGAAATACTAACATGGTGTTTGAAAAAGGAAAGACCCTATATGGCACATCCTTCCCCCCTATTTCATGTGTGTACATTGTAGATATAAAGCTGAATTGTAGTGAGATTGAGTATCATTCTTTTATCAACACTACAAGTTGTCAAGCCATATAATCTACATTTTTTTAGTAATAAAAAATGATACAACAACTAAATCTAAAATACATGAGCTACATACTAAGCGCTTTAGGACCAAAAAATTATTTTTTAGAACTATGAATTTATTCTTGGTCATAGGGAACCCTAGACTACCAACAATCATCTCAAATTCACAAGATGATTACCTCTATGATTGCACTACCCATTTCTAGAACTTAAATTTCTCTCTGCATTTAGTTAGTCATAATTCATAACAAAACATTATATTTTCAAAACTACATAATTACATCATTGTATCACACCAAAATTCAAGTTAATTCCAACCCCTAATCAAAGAATTTAGATTGAAGGGTAGATTGGCTCATCTTCTAGGTTGATATTTAGTCATTCAAAACCCTTGGGAGATTTGAATTCTTAAAATGTTATGCCCACCTTGAAAAAATGTACAATTGATTTTGGTAATCTAAGCATTAGATCTTTGATCACCATTTTAAACATAGCACCATGTAATTTTGTTCATGTTTTTTTGTAGTGTAGAAAAAAATATCCTTTTCCCTTACTTGGTTTGGAATAACTAACACTAAAATTAAACTAATGATGTCTTGCAGTGGTGTTCTAATGTGTTTTACACATTTACACTATTCTAGGACCTTTGTTTGATTAAAGCATGCCTTAATTGATCCTTTGCAAAGGTTTTGTAAAGTGTTGTAACACACTTTCACATTTATCTAGGGTCCCCTTAATTAATGATGGTTAATTGAGTTTAAGTGACTCTTTTAATTCAAATTCAAGCCTCATTTTCAAGGATCTATCTCAACACCTAATAATGATATTGTATAACATTTAATTTAGAAAATCTGATGTCCTAAAAAATGTTGCTAAGACCTACTCAACTTTAATGGAAAATGAGTCCTCTCCACATAGGACACCCCTTTCTATGCATTTTTGAGGTGGGTTTTTTATGTAATTTCACCTCCCTGAAGCATGGTCCTAGAAATTGTGCCAAAACCCATTCACCTTTTTGGGACAACCCCTTTCTATGCATTTTTTAACAGGGCTTTTGATATTATTTCATCCCCCCAAAGCACAATTTTAAATAGTTGTGCTAGGACCCATTCACTTTTATGGATGAATGGGTCCTTCCTTAATAGGACCCCTCTTTTTGAATTTAATTATGGAAAGATCCTTATAATTTTAATAACTAGATCTAAGGTCAGCTTGAATTCATTGAATTTTAGGGTTAATCTCTCAATTTAGTATAAATAATGGGATAATTCACATTTTTTCACCTAGAAAATATGAGAGAGCATTCTTATAGAAAATTGGAGTTCACAAGAGCATTCACAAGGAATTACAAGGCACATTTAGTAATTTCATTGCAGCAATTCAAGGTCAATTCATCATGTCAAGGGTTTAATCCATTCAAGCATGTGGTTGAACTAAGATAGTTAATGTTCTATTGAGGATCCACTTACAAGCATTGTTGCACATCCAAGATCTACATTTTTCATGGCCACTACATGTTATATTGCATATTTACATTACAAGACATCTTTCAATGTATCAATATTTCATTACTTCACGTTTGATGCTTCAATTTCCTTATTTCATCATTTGGTTTAATTACCTACAAGGGGTTTGACCAAGGAAAACCCTTATTCACTAAAAAAAAACAAGTTTTTCTTCTTCTTGAGTGTTTGTTTGTAGATTTACAAGTTGAAGATCAAGTGGAACAAATTGGAATCAAAATTGTAAAAGTTGTCAAGTTGTAAAAGTTGTCATCTACATTGCAAGATCACAGAACGAGCTATAAAGAATTAAGTTATGAATTTCAAGAGATGGAAGCCTAGGAATTGAGAGTGTATAAATTGAAGTACAAGATAGGTAGAAATCAATTTTTTCAAACCCTAAAGGACCCATTTTCCTCTAAAGGTGAATGAGTCCTCTGTGGCTTAAAAACAACATTTGGCCAGTTACACAACTTTTTATGCTCTAAAAAATTCCCTCATAGTTTCTATAATAGTTAGGTGTCATTTATGATAGTTATTTAAATCTTTTAGCCCTCATAATTGAGTGTTATAATAAGAAAAATATCTAGTGCTTTATCACCTTGTTCATTCATGGTGGTAAACCCTACTTTTTTCTTTTAAATATTTTGGTGAACCTGACTCATTGAACATTGAAATTTTTTGATTTGGAAGTCTTTCATTGCATGCTAGGTTAGATCTTCCATTCATTTTGTATTTAATTTGATATTATTTAGGGTTTCTTGCATTGCATTCAAAATTGCATCTAATCTAGGATTTAGATTTGTATTTTTTTGTATCACTCTAAATCCAAAAAAATACAAAAACTAATCAGTCATTTTGCATATCATTTAGATCACATACATTTACATTTGAAAATTTAAAAAAAAAAAATTCAAAAGGTGTTATATAGTTCATCATTTACCCTTCATTTTTCTTGCATTAGGTCATCAAATTATAGAAATTTTTGTCATAAAAGTTATAGTTTGAAACTAGGCATGAAAGACACAAAAAAATACTCAAAATTTGTAATTTTCACCTTTTAAAAACCCTAATTTGGGACCCATTCACCCTTACTGGTGAATGAGTCCATGTTCAGACCTAGAATGCATCTTATGGAATCTAAAAAGATAATAAAAATAACTTAGAAATCAGCAAAAATATTTCAAATATCCTTATCCAAGACCCATTCTCCAATAAAGGAAAATGAGTCCATGATCAGGCTTGAAACGTCCTTTTACAACATTAAAAACCTTGATTTTGTACTTCCTAAGCTTGCTGGTAACCTATAGTATTGGTCTAGAAAGATTCAATAACTTTTTTTTTATGCATCTAGGTCAGAAACATCAATTTAGGGTAGTCATTTTTTTCAATAGCTAAAATCATCAGATCTGAAATTTTTTGCATTTCTAAAAGTTTACATTTTTTCATACACAATGTTTATATTCATGAAACTTTACATCAATTGGATAAAATTAATTTTCACTTTTAGATACAAAATGTTTACATTCATAAATATTTGAATAGGTTTGATAAAGGTGCTTTTCAGTTTTTGCTAAACCTTGTTTGCATTTTTCAAGTCTTGCATACATTGGATAAAATTACTTTTCATCTTCGGATATACATTGTTTATATTTTTTAGGCATTGCATAAGATGGCTACAAGTACTTTTCATTTTTGGTCAAACAATGTTAGTACCCTACCTTTCTAAACATGCTAAGAACAATTCCACCCTTCACACTCATAAGAATGCTTTAGGGAAAGAGAATACAATGGTGGGTAATTATGACAATCACATTTGGTCTTCCCATAATGTCTCTCCTATTTATGATGAATATAGTTTGGTGATGGAAGATCAAACCAATGAGAGTTATGAGAGTCCTATTTGCCTCTATTTCCCTACCTCTCATGCTAGAGAAAACATGATTTAAAAAGAAAATGCTACCATTTATGAGTCCCCTACCTGTGATGAAGTTACTCTAGAAGAAACAAAAATTAAATGTCATGAACATCTAGTTTTCAGCTCTCCTAAAGACTCTCCTACTAGGGAATATATCATGGTGGAAGAAAATGAGAACATTGATATATGTCTTGCAAATGATAATGATGAGGTTTCCATAGATGATGATGATGATGATGTGACATTAAACTCCCCTTCACTAAGATAACATGAGAAAAATGACAAGTATTCTAAGGTTATGCACATTAGATATCCCTTGAAGTACTCTCTTGAGCCTAAACTTATCATTTATCTACCCTCACAAAAACCACAAGTTCAAAATAAACCCATGCTTCTCTTGCAACCACCTAAAAGAAACTTGATAATGATAATGTTTCATAGCAGTCAAGTAATAATACCATTGCTCATACATATAACACTAGGAACAATCTACAACCAAGACAAACAACTCAAACATCCCTCTTGTTTCCTAACCCTATCTTACCTAGCCCTCCTTGTTTTCTTTAAAAATCAGAAAGGAGTATGATCTTGTTGAACAACTAAAGAATAATCTTACTAAGATATCCTTATGGGATCTTATTCAAGCTTCCCCTCATTATCATAACATGCTTTAAAGTTCTTTACAACAAGTCCCTATCGCTTGTAATGTGTAATCAAATGATTTGACAACCCAAATTCAAGCTATGAATCTAGCTAGCTTGGGCAGTACTTTCCATCAAGATGAGTGACCTCCCTTGGAAATTTAGAAGAAGTATGAAGCTTTCAACATCATAGTCCACATTGGTCTAATTGCAATAAAATTATCTCTTGTTGACAATGGTTCAACCTTTAATGTGTCTAGTATGAGCCTTGTGAAAAGACTTAGGATGAGTGAAAGTGATATTAAACCTAATTCTTTATCTATTCGAGGATTTGACAACATAGGAAAACAATCGCTTGGATTCATCACATTAACTATTAGAGTTGGGGAAGTAACATAACAAACTTTGGTCCATGTTATGCCTAATGATATTTCTTACAACCTCCTTTTAGTGAGACCATGGATTCATGAAATGAATCATTTTCCTTCTACTTTGCATCATGTCATGAATTATGTCTATAAAAAACAAATTTTACACTCTAAAAGTTGATCTTGAACACAAAAGCTACTTGATGGCCAACAGAGAAGGATGAGATCCTTTGGAAGCATTGTATACAACTAAAAAAGTGAAAATTACAAAGGAAGAAGAATACAAGAAGAAAATTGAGGAAGTCACTATGCTATTGGAAGATGATTGGGGCTCCTTAGATTTCACACCATCATTCATGGGAGAATACAAGATCATAAACAAAGATTATGGAAAGGGAAAATAAAAAGTCGTAATGTCAATACAAGATTCAACACAACATTCAAATGCATCCACCTCAAATACTTTAGAAGATTAAACAAATTACACAACAAAATTTGATGAAGTTGACAATCAACAACCTCTAAATCCTAAAGAAATGCAAAAGCTTTATCGAAGAGGTTATGAGTTGATGAAACAACTTGGGTATAGTGGAAAATGATGTGGTAATAGAGAAAAAGCTATATGCATCCCTATAGAGCCTAACACACAAGAAACAACTTGTGGCCTTTGCTTTTGTCCTTTGATAGAAATAAACGCATCAAAAAATCCTTCACTCAATACCAACACTCTAACAAAAGAATCTTCTAAGAAAACTTTAACATTAGTGCATCCTAAACTGACATACATTAATGCTCCTAATTATTATCCTTTGAAAGACTCGCTTAACATTAATTTCATCATGCACAACACTAATGATTGGAGTTCATTAGACTTTACTCCCTCTTTCTAGCGAGAGTACAAAATCTCAAGTCTAAAGAGTTTTGTGTAAGTATGATATATGATATATGATACTAAGCAAGAGATGTCTTTGTCACAAAATAACAAAACATCCTCTACTATTGATCAAGAGAGTATCTTGTTGAGACTCCTCCAAAGTTTGTTTGATATATCTTTCTACAAGAACGTGAAAGAAATTCCCTGACAATAGTTCATTTTGTGCATATCATAGATTTCATGGTCATTCTACTAATGAACATAAGACTTTGACTAATAAAATCCAACATCTTAAGTATTTTGGTTTTGTTCCCTACATGGGGGCACCTAATTCCTCTAATTGATATTTATTTTCACTCTAGCATGTCTCTCATCAATCATCCATTCTTGGCTCACCCTTTTTCTACACTTAGTGGGGACAAGGGGTTAGGTAGCCTTATCCTTGTATGCAAATTTTTGTCTCTTTTGGCTTGTTTACCACCTTTCGTGAATATATAAGACCAATCATAGGATGTGACTGACATGCCTTAAGTTGGCTTGCATGTGATGTACAAATTTTTGAGGGAAACCCCTTCCCCCTTTCATGACATAGCTTATTGGAAACATATGACTTGGCATTGGGCTTCCCAAATAAGCTCTCATGTCTTTATCTACTTTAAAGAAATTTCTCATAGCAATGGTGTTAGCAACTACTTTAAAGTGGGGGCATACATAGACACTCATATTTCACTGTGTTATTTTATTTATTCTTGTGATGCATCCTTTTATTGGTGGTGTCATTGGGCTTGATTTCCTCCAAGAGTGTGATATTTCTTTGAATTGTCCTCTCTTGGAAACATTAGGCACGATGTTACCCTAAGATGAGACCTTTACACAAACAAAGAAAAATCCCCTCTAAGGGTATGTGCAAGATCATGATGGGCCAAAAAGTGGCAATATGATGGGTATGTGTAGGGTATGTGGCTGCAACTTTTTTTTTACTCAAAATTGTTGAAACGAAAAGGATTTTTAAAGGAGATTCTCAGCTTTCCACCAATATAAATTATGCTTTACTTTGAATTTAATAAATAATTATTATTCATTTTCTATTTGAATTATGCCTAAAGTCCTAATTGATAGGCTGACTGAAAAACATCTATAACTTTCAAATGGTATCACATTTTTTTAATATGAAACATGTGTCACATTCTATGCTTCGCATACTATAGCATTAAAAAAGATTGAATTTAATTAAGTTTCAACCAAGTTAAGGTGATCAGACATACGAATTTTTATATTTTTTAAAAGTTGTAATAAAAATTTCATAATTAATTACTTAGTTGGAAAAAAATTACAAAAATATATGCATCACATTGGGACATGAGTACTCTACTTATATCTAAAATCTCATAATTTTTTTATCATTTCATTGTGGTTAGGGTGGTTAGACAGATATCTACTTCTTATATTTTCCCTAAAATTTAAGTACTACTACATTGAAATTTCAAATTTTCACCAAATAGATTTTAAGAAAAAAAAACAACCTAGTAGTTTAGAAACTAAATTCAATTTGTTACATATTCTATTCTTACATATTTTTGAAATAATATAGATAAATTATTCAAATTTTTACATCAATTTGTCTAGCTCTGATTTTTCTGAATTTTTCGCCACTTAAGGGCCTATTTTTTCTATGATGATCCATCACATACTTTTTACAAAAAAATTACATTGCAAAAGAATTACATTGTGGTACCTTATTAAAGTTATCTGGAGGATAACTTTGGTATGGTTAGTATGATGAGAGGCTGACACACTGGCAGGAATTTCTCATTATACAGTGAGAAGCTAACACACTGGCATGACTTTCTAACTAAACCACTTCTTTTGGGACAACTCATTTAGTGGACAGACTAAGGTTCCACTACCCCAGAGTGAGTAGTATATGTTATGGACAAACAACCCAGTTTCACATTATGTTGAAATGGTTGTGCTTGATCCTTTGTTTTTGTTTATTTTTATTCGCCTTTGATATAGTATGATTATTTATTTTTCAATGATGAATACTTAAGTGTCTTGGATGTCTACTTTAGTGTGATTTTGACATGGGGTCATCCTCTCACTAAAGTGGGAAAAAAAATTAGTAATAGAAAAAATTAGCATTTTCCCTTACTTTGTTTGGGATAACTAACATTAAAATTGAACTAATGATGACTTGGAGTGGTGTTGTAATGTGGTGTACACATTCACACTATTCTAGGACCTTTATTAGATTAAAACATGCCTTAATTTATCATTTTCAAAGGTGTTGTAAAGTGTTGTAACACACTTTCACACTTTTTTATGATGTATTTTCTTAATTAAGCCTAATGGGCCCTTTTTCAAATAAAATATATTTAACTTGTACCTTATTTAGGTGTTGTAAAGTGTTGTAACACACTTTCACATTTATCTACTTTCCCCTTAATTAATGGTTGTTAATTGAGTTTAACTAACCCTTTTAATTCAAATTCAAGCGCCCTTTGCAAGGATCTATCCTGACACCCAATAATGATATTGTATGCCATTTAATTTGGCAAATCTAATGTCCTAAAAAAATTTGCTAGGACCTATTTTCCTTTAATGGAAAATGAGTCCTCTCCACATAGGACACCCCTTTCTATTCATTTTTTAGGTGGGTTTTTTATGTACTTTCACTTCCTTGGAGTGTGGTCCTAGAAATTGTGCTATGACCCATTTTTCCTTTTTGGGAAAACCCTTTTCTATGCATTTTTTAGGAGGATTTTTTTATTTTATTTCATCCCCCCAAAGCATGTCCCTAGAAAGTTGTTCTAGGACACATTTTGCTTTAGCAGAAAATGGGTCCTCCTGTAATAGGACCCCTCCTTTTGAATCTAATTTTTGTAGGATCCTTATAATTTTAATACCCAAATATGAGGTTAGCTTGAATTCTTTGGATTTTAGGGTTAGTCTCTCAATTTAGTATAATAAGGTGTTAATTCAAATTGTTTCACCTAGAAACATTAAGAGAGCATCCTTATATCAAATGGAGTTCACAAGATCATTACAAGACCATTCACAAGGCATTACAAGGTAGATTTTTAGAGTTTATTGCAACAATTCAAGGTCCATTCATCATTCCAAGGGTTTAATGCATTCATACATGTGGTTGAACTAAGATAGTTAATGTTGCATTGAGGATCCATTTACAAGCATCATTTCACATCCAGGATCTACATTCTTCATGACCACCATATGTTAGATTGCATATTTTCATTACAAGACATCTTTTAATGTATCAACACTTCATTATTTCATGTTTCATACTTTAATTTCCTTATTTTATCATTTGGTTTAATCACCTACAACGGGGTTGACTAAGGGAAACCCCTATTCACTATTAGACAAAAGAAATTCTTCCTCTTGAGTGTGTGTTTGTAGATTTATAGGTTAAAGATCAAGTGGAACAAATTGGAATCAGAATTGTCAAAGTTGTCATATACATTGGAAGATCACAAAAAGAGATCTACAAAATTAATTTCCAAATTTCAAGAGATGGAAATTTGGGAATTGAGAGTGCAAAGATTGAAGTACATGACCTAGAAATCAGTTTTTTGAAACCTTAAGAGGACTCATTTGTCACTAAAGGAAAATGAGTCCTCTGTGGCTTAAAAACAACAAATTTTTGACCAAGTACACAGATTTTTAAGCTCTAAAAACTTCCCTCATAGTTTTTGTTGTTGAATAGGAAAACTAAGAGGGGGGTGAATCAGTTGTCACAAATTTTAACTTTTAATTCAACCATCAAAACTAATACTTAAAATCACTTAAATGATTAATCATCAAATCCCAATGTAGAAACTCAAATCTAACACATAAACACATAAAACTAGATTTACATGGAAAATATAATGAGGGAAAAACCACGGTGAGGATTAACTCACACTATAGAGTATATCAAAATCAATTAGAAAAAGTCTCACTGCCTAAAGCAAGGCTCACTGCCTAAAATAAGGACTCACTTTCCAAAACAAGGACTCGCTATCCAACAAGGCTACAACCTGAAGGGTATACAACCACAAAGATACAAAGAAATGGCTTACAACCAAAATATAAAAGGGTGATCCCACAATATTTGTTTACAATTTTGGCCAAACTAGACACTGAACTAATTTTTTCTAACTAAATCTTCACTTTTGGACACCTATAGCAGCTAAACCATGAGGAATTTGTAGATGATGCAAACTAGTGATTTGTGACATTTTTTCTATAGATTCTAAATATATTTTTTTCAAAAATTTTGAAACTATATTTCACTTCATTTTCCATCTCCTTCGAAAACTAGTTTTATTCAATAAACACCATTTTTAAGGAGTGATGCTCACCGTATAACACATAATTTTTTTTCCATGAAGGATAATTTTTTTTTTTTCTAATTTAGATTTGTAACTAAAATATCTAGTGCTTACAATTGGTTTTACAGTGTTTTATTGAATATTTTTTTCCTTTTAATCAAGTTTCAAAGTTAAACTAATTATAATTCAGACATAGGCAGACCATATAACACATAACTTTCTTTGTATGTATCAAAATTCATTTTTTTTTTCTATTGGATCAAGGAATTTAATATCAAGTGCACACATTTATTTTTTAATTTTTTTATAATCTTCTATTTTTCCACATATGCAGAACATAGAGCTTGATTTTTGGTGAAAAACCTACATTCACAAGAAATAAAAAATAAATTTAATAATCAAATTTAATTTAATTAAAATTATACTTTTTTGGAATCTTATAATAAGGACTACATACAAAAAATAAATTTTAATTGAATTCATTTGATCCCCCAAAAATTAAATCAAAAGTGGTTTCTTATCAGCATTTTGATAGGTGTAAAGGAGACTCTATTATAGGTATGGTTTAAAACTAGAAAAGTTCTATCCAAGAAGGCTTGGTCTAAGGTGCTTTGATCAAACACTCTTCAAGTGGAATCCTTTAAATGTAACTTTTGAAGACTTAAATCATTATATTTTCTAAAAATATGTGATTTCAACAAAAATCAAGATCTCCCAGAAAGTGTAAACCACTATTGTGGCAGCACCCAAAAGTTATGGCTTACTCCCAAAAATTTGAATTGATGGAATACACCTTGTGCAAAATATAATTCCAAATGAGGCTCAGTACATGAAGTACTACCTCACTCAATAGTCGCACAACTAATCCATAACTGATAAAGCATACCACTTAATCCTTTTCACATCCACACTTCACACACCACACTTTTCATTCACATTCTATTTCTACCTCTCTCTATTTTTCTTATTCTTCAAAACATATTATATCTAAACAAGTATATCTTTATTCATCAATTAGGTTGACCTAATTAGATGAAAATAAAAAAATATCTTTGTTAGAACCATATATGGTTTGTATATTTGTACATTATACCAAGTCAACTAATATCTATACAAAACATCCCCACAATATGTGTTAGCTTAGCCAAAACCGAGACCCAAATATAAGAGCTTCAAATAGTCAAACAACTTTTGGAGATGATGTAACATTAGATTCTCATATGTCATTGATAACTTGCTTCTCCAAACACAAAGTTTCTCAAGATCTTGAGTATAGATATCTGAGTGAATCATAATGACATAGTTAAGATATCAAAGTCATAGCTCGTCTTGTGGTAGAATCCAGACCCAAAAGTCAATACACTAGATCATAGATAAAGAACATCTTTGATAGGGAATAACTTATGATCAACATCTCATACATATGTTATTGTTTTGACATCAATTGAAACCATTTGATGCAACCCTATTTTCAACAATCTCCCCCTTTATCATTGATGGCAACACAAGATTTGAAAAGCTAACAACAACAACATACTAGCTCTAAATACATTTTTCTATTTTATCCCCCTTAGAAGATGATCTCTTATATGCTTCTTCCCATTCTCTTTTCACGTGTTCTCTCTCCCCCTTTAACATCAATGGAAAAGAAAGAACCTTAGTCTAAAGTTTTCTACACAAAAAAATTCATAAAAGAATGATATAAAAAATGATTCTTTACCTCGATATTTCTTCTCCTAAAATATCTCCTTGTACTTTTCTTTTAATTTCAGAAGAAATGTCTTCAAGGAATCTACTACCAACCTGATGTTTACACAAATACTATTGTTCATCACTATTAAATCATTTGTTTCTAGAAGAGTATTTGGGATAGTGGTATTTTGTTCATTTTTCTTAGGTTCCACTAGAAGATCGGAAAGTTGTTCCAATTTTAATTCAATTATTTCTTTGACTTTCCAGAATGCCTTCTCTACACTATCTCTCTATACCAAAATGTTGGCATGTTTAGATTGTAAGGAATTGATCCTTTTCTTCTGTGCTCCATCCCTATCATTAAGAGTATTATATGTTTTTCCAATAGAATCTAGCTCAAGATCAATAGCATCAATTT
>VDFB02075321.1:259703123-259743899 GCA_007258455.2 Sequoia sempervirens | reverse complement strand
ATACTAAGCACTTTAGGACCAAAAAAATATTTTTCAGAACTATTACTTCATTCTTGGTCATAGGGAACCCTAGACTACCAACAATCATCTCAAATTAACAAGATGATTACCTCTATGATTGCACTACCCATTTCTAGAACTTAAATTTCTCTCTGCATTTAGTTAGTCATAATTCATAACAAAACATTATATTTTCAAAACTACATAATTACATCATTGTATCACACCAAAATTCAAGTTAATTCCAACCCCTAATCAAAGAATTTAGATTGAAGGGTAGATTGGCTCACCTTCTAGGTTGATATTCAGTCATTCAAAACCCTTGGGAGATTTGAATTCTTAAAATGTTATGCCCACCTTGAAAAAATGTACAATTGATTTTGGTGATCTAAGCATTAGATCTTTGATCACCATTTTAAACATAGCACCATGTAATTTTGTTCATTTTTTTTGTAGTGTAGAAAAGAATATCCTTTTCCCTTACTTGGTTTGGAATAACTAACATTAAAATTAAACTAATGATGTCTTGCAGTGGTGTTCTAATGTGTTTTACACATTTACACTATTCTAGGACCTTTATTTGATTAAAGCATGCCTTAATTGATCCTTTGCAAAAGTTTTGTAAATTGTTGTAACACAAATTCACATTTATCTAGGGTCCCCTTAATTAATGATGGTTAATTGAGTTTAAATGACTCTTTTAATTCAAATTCAAGCCTCATTTTCAAGGATCTATCTCGACACCTAATAATGATATTGTATAACATTTAATTTGGAAAGTCTATTTTCCTAAAAAATGTTGCTAGGACCCACTCAACTTTAATGGAAAATGAGTCCTCTCCACATAGGACACCCCTTTCTATGCATTTTTGAGGTGAGTTTTTGATGTAATTTCACCTCCCTGAAGCGTGGTCCTAGAAATTGTGCCAAGACCCATTCACCTTTTTGGGACAACCCCTTTTCTATGCATTTTTTAACAAGGCTTTTAATATTATTTCATCCCCCCAAAGCACAATTTTAAACAGTTGTGCTAGGACCCATTCACTTTTAGGGATGAATGGGTCCTTCCTTAATAGGACCCCTCTTTTTGAATTTAATTACGATGAGATCCTTATAATTTTAATAACCAGATCTGAGGTCAGCTCGAATTCATTGAATTTTTGGGTTAATCTCTCAATTTAGTATAAATAATGGGATAATTCACATTTTTTCACCTAGAAAATATGAGAGAGCATTCTTATAGAAAATTGGAGTTCAAAAGAGCATTCACAAGGAATTACAAGGTACATTTTGAAAGTTTATTGCAGCAATTCAAGGTCAATTCATCATGTCAAGGGTTTAATCCATTCAAGCATGTGGTTGAACTAAGATACTTGATGTTCTATTGAGGATCCACTTACAAGCATTGTTGCACATACAAGATCTACATTTTTCATGGCCACTACAAGTTATATTGCATATTTACATTACAAGACATCTTTCAATGTATCAACAATTCATTACTTCACGTTTCATGCTTCAATTTCCTTATTTCATCATTTGGTTTAATTACCTACAAGGGGTTTGACCAAGGAAAACCCTTATTCACTAACAAACAACAAGTTTTTCTTCCTCTTGAGTGTGTGCTTGTATATTTACAAGTTGAAGATCAAGTGGAACAAATTGGAATCAAATTTGTAAAATTTGTCAAGTTGTAAAAGTTGTCATCTACATTGCAAGATCACAGAAAGAGCTATAAAGAATTAAGTTATGAATTTCAAGAGATGGAAGCCTAGGAATTGAGAGTGTATAAATTGAAGTACAAGACCTAGAAATCAATTTTTTGAAACCTTAAAGGACCCATTTTCCTCTAAAGGTGAATGAGTCCTCTGTGGCTTAAATACAACATTTGGCCAAGTACACAACTTTTTATGCTCTAAAAAATTCCCTCATAGTTTCTATAATAGTTAGGTATCATTTATGATAGTTATTTAAATCTTTTAGCCCTCATAATTGAGTGTTATAATAAGAAAAATATCTAGTGCTTTATCATCTTGTTCATTCATGGTGGTAAACCCTACTTTTTTCTTTTAAATATTTTGGTGAACCTGACTCATTGAACATTGTAATTTTTTGATTTGGAAGTCTTTCATTGCATGCTAGGTTAGATCTTCCATTCATTTTTTATTTAATTTGATCTTATTTAGGGTTTCTTGCATTGCATTCAAAATTGCATCTCATCTAGGATTTAGATTTGTATTTTTTTGTATCACTCTAAATAAAAAAAAATACAAAAACTAATCAGTCATTTTGCATATCATTTAGATCACATACATTTACATTCGAAAATAAAAATAAATAATAATTTCAAAAGGTGTTATATAGTTCATCATTTACCCTTCATTTTTCTTGCATTAGGTCATCAAATTATAGAAATTTTTGTCATAAAAGTTATAGTTTGAAACTAGGCATGAAAGACACATAAAAATACTCAAAATTTGCAATTTTCACCTTTTAAAAACCCTAATTTGGGACCCATTCACCCTTACTGGTGAATGAGTCCATGTTCAGACCTAGAATGCATCTTATGGAATCTAAAAAGATAATAAAAATAACTTAGAAATCAGCAAAAATATTTCAAATATCCTTATCCAAGACCCATTCTCCAATAAAGGAAAATGAGTCCATGATCAGGCTTGAAACGTCCTTTTACAACATTAAAAACCTTGATTTTGTACTTCCTAAGCTTGCTGGTAACCTATAGTATTGGTCTAGAAAGATTCAATAACTTTTTTTTTATGCATCTAGGTCAGAAACATCAATTTAGGGTAGTCATTTTTTTCAATAGCTAAAATCATCAGATCTGAAATTTTTTGCATTTCTAAAAGTTTACATTTTTTCATACACAATGTTTATATTCATGAAACTTTACATCAATTGGATAAAATTAATTTTCACTTTTAGATACAAAATGTTTACATTCATAAATATTTGAATAGGTTTGATAAAGGTGCTTTTCAGTTTTTGCTAAACCTTGTTTGCATTTTTCAAGTCTTGCATACATTGGATAAAATTACTTTTCATCTTTGGATATACATTGTTTATATTTTTTAAGCATTGCATAAGATGGCTACAAGTACTTTTCATTTTTGGTCAAACAATGTTAGTACCCTACCTTTCTAAACATGCTAAGAACAAGTCCACCCTTCACACTCATAAGAATGCTTTAGGGAAAGAGAATACAATGGTGGGTAAATATGACAATCACATTTGGTCTTCCCATAATGTCTCTCCTATTTATGATGAATATAGTTTGGTGATGGAAGATCAAACCAATGAGAGTTATGAGAGTCCTATTTGTCTTTGTTTCCCTACCTCTCCTACTAGAGAAAACATCATTTAAAAAGAAAATGCTACCATTTATGAGTCCCCTACCTGTGATGAAGTTACTCTAGAAGAAACAAAAATTAAATGTCATGAACATCTAGTTTTCAGCTCTCCTAAAGACTCTCCTACTAGGGAATATAGCATGGTGGAAGAAAATGAGAACATTGATACATGTCTTGCAAATGATAATGATGAGGTTTCTGTAGATGATGATGATGATGATGTGACATTAAACTCCCCTTCACTAAGATAACATGAGAAAAATGACAAGTATTCTAAGGTTATGCACATTAGATATCCCTTGAAGTACTCTCTTGAGCCTAAACTTATCATTTATCTACCCTCACAAAAACCACAAGTTCAAAATAAACCCATGCTTCTCTTGCAACCACCTAAGAGAAACTTGATAATGATAATGTTTCATAGCAGTCAAGTAACAATACCATTGCTCATACATATAACACTAGGAACAATCTACAACCAAGACAAACAACTCAAACATCCCTCTTGTTTCCTAACCCTATCTTACCTAGCCCTCCTTGTTTTCTTTAAAAATCAGAAAGGAGTATGATCTTGTTGAACAACTAAAGAATAATCTTACTAAGATATCCTTATGGGATCTTATTCAAGCTTCCCCTCATTATCATAACATGCTTTAAAGTTCTTTACAACAAGTCCCTATCGCTTGTAATGTGTAATCAAATGATTTGACAACCCAAATTCAAGCTATGAATCTAGCTAGCTTGGGCAGTACTTTCCATCAAGATGAGTGACCTCCCTTGGAAATTTAGAAGAAGTATGAAGCTTTCAACATCATAGTCCACATTGGTCTAATTGCAATAAAATTATCTCTTGTTGACAATGGTTCAACCTTTAATGTGTCTAGTATGAGCCTTGTGAAAAGACTTAGGATGAGTGAAAGTGATATTAAACCTAATTCTTTATCTATTCGAGGATTTGACAACATAGGAAAACAATCGCTTGGATTCATCACATTAACTATTAGAGTTGGGGAAGTAACATAACAAACTTTGGTCCATGTTATGCCTAATGATATTTCTTACAACCTCCTTTTAGTGAGACCATGGATTCATGAAATGAATCATTTTCCTTCTACTTTGCATCATGTCATGAATTATGTCTATAAAAAACAAATTTTACACTCTAAAAGTTGATCTTGAACACAAAAGCTACTTGATGGCCAACAGAGAAGGATGAGATCCTTTGGAAGCATTGTATACAACTAAAAAAGTGAAAATTACAAAGGAAGAAGAATACAAGAAGAAAATTGAGGAAGTCACTATGCTATTGGAAGATGATTGGGGCTCCTTAGATTTCACACCATCATTCATGGGAGAATACAAGATCATAAACAAAGATTATGGAAAGGGAAAATAAAAAGTCGTAATGTCAATACAAGATTCAACACAACATTCAAATGCATCCACCTCAAATACTTTAGAAGATTAAACAAATTACACAACAAAATTTGATGAAGTTGACAATCAACAACCTCTAAATCCTAAAGAAATGCAAAAGCTTTATCGAAGAGGTTATGAGTTGATGAAACAACTTGGGTATAGTGGAAAATGATGTGGTAATAGAGAAAAAGCTATATGCATCCCTATAGAGCCTAACACACAAGAAACAACTTGTGGCCTTTGCTTTTGTCCTTTGATAGAAATAAACGCATCAAAAAATCCTTCACTCAATACCAACACTCTAACAAAAGAATCTTCTAAGAAAACTTTAACATTAGTGCATCCTAAACTGACATACATTAATGCTCCTAATTATTATCCTTTGAAAGACTCGCTTAACATTAATTTCATCATGCACAACACTAATGATTGGAGTTCATTAGACTTTACTCCCTCTTTCTAGCGAGAGTACAAAATCTCAAGTCTAAAGAGTTTTGTGTAAGTATGATATATGATATATGATACTAAGCAAGAGATGTCTTTGTCACAAAATAACAAAACATCCTCTACTATTGATCAAGAGAGTATCTTGTTGAGACTCCTCCAAAGTTTGTTTGATATATCTTTCTACAAGAACGTGAAAGAAATTCCCTGACAATAGTTCATTTTGTGCATATCATAGATTTCATGGTCATTCTACTAATGAACATAAGACTTTGACTAATAAAATCCAACATCTTAAGTATTTTGGTTTTGTTCCCTACATGGGGGCACCTAATTCCTCTAATTGATATTTATTTTCACTCTAGCATGTCTCTCATCAATCATCCATTCTTGGCTCACCCTTTTTCTACACTTAGTGGGGACAAGGGGTTAGGTAGCCTTATCCTTGTATGCAAATTTTTGTCTCTTTTGGCTTGTTTACCACCTTTCGTGAATATATAAGACCAATCATAGGATGTGACTGACATGCCTTAAGTTGGCTTGCATGTGATGTACAAATTTTTGAGGGAAACCCCTTCCCCCTTTCATGACATAGCTTATTGGAAACATATGACTTGGCATTGGGCTTCCCAAATAAGCTCTCATGTCTTTATCTACTTTAAAGAAATTTCTCATAGCAATGGTGTTAGCAACTACTTTAAAGTGGGGGCATACATAGACACTCATATTTCACTGTGTTATTTTATTTATTCTTGTGATGCATCCTTTTATTGGTGGTGTCATTGGGCTTGATTTCCTCCAAGAGTGTGATATTTCTTTGAATTGTCCTCTCTTGGAAACATTAGGCACGATGTTACCCTAAGATGAGACCTTTACACAAACAAAGAAAAATCCCCTCTAAGGGTATGTGCAAGATCATGATGGGCCAAAAAGTGGCAATATGATGGGTATGTGTAGGGTATGTGGCTGCAACTTTTTTTTTACTCAAAATTGTTGAAACGAAAAGGATTTTTAAAGGAGATTCTCAGCTTTCCACCAATATAAATTATGCTTTACTTTGAATTTAATAAATAATTATTATTCATTTTCTATTTGAATTATGCCTAAAGTCCTAATTGATAGGCTGACTGAAAAACATCTATAACTTTCAAATGGTATCACATTTTTTTAATATGAAACATGTGTCACATTCTATGCTTCGCATACTATAGCATTAAAAAAGATTGAATTTAATTAAGTTTCAACCAAGTTAAGGTGATCAGACATACGAATTTTTATATTTTTTAAAAGTTGTAATAAAAATTTCATAATTAATTACTTAGTTGGAAAAAAATTACAAAAATATATGCATCACATTGGGACATGAGTACTCTACTTATATCTAAAATCTCATAATTTTTTTATCATTTCATTGTGGTTAGGGTGGTTAGACAGATATCTACTTCTTATATTTTCCCTAAAATTTAAGTACTACTACATTGAAATTTCAAATTTTCACCAAATAGATTTTAAGAAAAAAAAACAACCTAGTAGTTTAGAAACTAAATTCAATTTGTTACATATTCTATTCTTACATATTTTTGAAATAATATAGATAAATTATTCAAATTTTTACATCAATTTGTCTAGCTCTGATTTTTCTGAATTTTTCGCCACTTAAGGGCCTATTTTTTCTATGATGATCCATCACATACTTTTTACAAAAAAATTACATTGCAAAAGAATTACATTGTGGTACCTTATTAAAGTTATCTGGAGGATAACTTTGGTATGGTTAGTATGATGAGAGGCTGACACACTGGCAGGAATTTCTCATTATACAGTGAGAAGCTAACACACTGGCATGACTTTCTAACTAAACCACTTCTTTTGGGACAACTCATTTAGTGGACAGACTAAGGTTCCACTACCCCAGAGTGAGTAGTATATGTTATGGACAAACAACCCGGTTTCACATTATGTTGAAATGGTTGTGCTTGATCCTTTGTTTTTGTTTATTTTTATTCGCCTTTGATATAGTATGATTATTTATTTTTCAATGATGAATACTTAAGTGTCTTGGATGTCTACTTTAGTGTGATTTTGACATGGGGTCATCCTCTCACTAAAGTGGGAAAAAAAATTAGTAATAGAAAAAATTAGCATTTTCCCTTACTTTCTTTGCGATAACTAACATTAAAATTGAACTAATGATGACTTGGAGTGGTGTTGTAATGTGTTGTACACATTCACACTATTCTAGGACCTTTATTAGATTAAAACATGCCTTAATTTATCATTTTCAAAGGTGTTGTAAAGTGTTGTAACACACTTTCACACTTTTTTATGATGTATTTTCTTAATTAAGCCTAATGGGCCCTTTTTCAAATAAAATATATTTAACTTGTACCTTATTTAGGTGTTGTAAAGTGTTGTAACACACTTTCACATTTATCTACTTTCCCCTTAATTAATGGTTGTTAATTGAGTTTAACTAACCCTTTTAATTCAAATTCAAGCGCCCTTTGTAAGGATCTATCCTGACACCCAATAATGATATTGTATGCCATTTAATTTGGCAAATCTAATGTCCTAAATAATTTTGCTAGGACCCATTTTCCTTTAATGGAAAATGAGTCCTCTCCACATAGGACACCCCTTTCTATTCATTTTTTAGGTGGGTTTTTTATGTACTTTCACTTCCTTGGAGTGTGGTCCTAGAAATTGTGCTACGACCTATTTTTCCTTTTTGGGAAAACCCTTTTCTATGCATTTTTTAGGAGGATTTTTTTATTTTATTTCATCCCCCCAAAGCATGTCCCTAGAAAGTTGTTCTAGGACGCATTTTCCTTTAGCAAAAAATGGGTCCTCCTATAATAGGACCCCTCTTTTTTAATCTAATTTTTGTAGGATCCTTATAATTTTAATACCCAAATCTAAGGTTAGCTTGAATTCTTTGGATTTTAGGGTTAGTCTCTCAATTTAGTATAATAAGGTGTTAATTCAAATTGTTTCACCTAGAAACATTAAGAGAGCATCCTTATATCAAATGGAGTTCACAAGATCATTACAAGACCATTCACAAGGCATTACAAGGTAGATTTCTAGAGTTTATTGCAACAATTCAAGGTCCATTCATCATGTCAAGGGTTTAATGCATTCATACATGTGGATGAACTAAGATAGTAAATGTTGCATTGAGGATCCATTTACAAGCATCATTTCACATCCAGGATCTACATTCTTCATGACCGCCATATGTTAGATTGCATATTTGCATTACAAGACATATTTTAATGTATCAACACTTCATTATTTCATGTTTCATACTTTAATTTCCTTATTTTATCATTTGGTTTAATCACCTACAACGGGGTTGACTAAGGGAAACCCCTATTCACTATCAGACAATAATTTTTTCTTCCTCTTGAGTGTGTGTTTGCAGATTTACAGGTTAAAGATCAAGTGGAACAAATTGGAATCAAAATTGTCAAAGTTGTCATATACATTGGAAGATCACAAAAAGAGATCTACAAAATTAATTTCCAAATTTCAAGAGATGGAAACTTGGGAATTGAGAGTGCAAAGATTGAAGTACATGACCTAGAAATCAGTTTTTTGAAACCTTAAGAGGACTCATTTGTCACTAAAGGAAAATGAGTCCTTTGTGGCTTAAAAACAACAAATTTTTAACCAAGTACACATATTTTTAAGCTCTAAAAACTTCCCTCATAGTTTTTGTTGTTGAATAGGAAAACTAAGAGGGGGGTGAATCAGTTGTCACAAATTTTAACTTTGAGTTCAACCATCAGAACTAATACTTAAAACTGCTTAAATGATTAATCATCAAATCCCAATGTAGAAACTCAAATATAACACATAAACACAATGAAACTAGATTTACATGGAAAATATAATGAGGGAAAAACCACGGTGAGGATTAACTCACACTATAGAGTATATCAAAATCAATTAGAAAAAGACTCACTGCCTAAAGCAAGGCTCACTGCCTAAAATAAGGACTCACTTTCCAAAACAAGGACTCGCTATCCAACAATTCTACAACCTGAAGGGTATACAACCACAAAGATACAAAGAAATCGCTTACAACCAAAATATAAAAGGGTGATCCCACAATACTTGTTTACAATTTTGGCCAAACTAGACACTGAACTAATTTTTTCTAACTAAATCTTCACTTTTGGACACCTATAGCAGCTAAACCATGAGGAATTTGTAGATGATGCAAACTAGTGATTTGTGACATTTTTTCTATAGATTCTAAATATGTTTTTTTCAAAAAATTTGAAACTATATTTCACTTTATTTTCCATCTCCTTCGAAAACTAGTTTTTTTCAATAAACACCATTTTTAAGGAGTGATGCTCACCGTATAACACATAAATTTTTTTCCATGAAGGATAAAATTATAATTTTTTCTAATTTAGATTTGTAACTAAAATATCTAGTGCTTACAATTGGTTTTATAGTGTTTTATTGAATATTTTTTCCTTTTAATCAAGTTTCAAAGTTAAACTAATTATAATTCAGACATAGGCAGACCGCATAACACATAACTTTCTTTTTATGTATCAAAATTCAATTTTATTTTTTATATTGGATCAAGGAATTCAATATCAAGTGCACACATTTATTTTTTAAATTTTTTATAATCTTCTATTTTTCCACATATGGAGAACATAGAGCTTGATTTTTGGTGAAAAACCTACATTCACAAGAAATAAAAAATAAATTTAATAATCAAATTTAATTTAATTAAAATTATACTTTTTTGGAATCTTATAATAAGGACTACATACAAAAAATAAATTTTAATTGAATTCATTTGATCCCCCAAAAGTTATATCAAAAGTGGTTTCTTATCAGCATTTTGATAGGTGTAAAGGAGACTATGTTATAGGTATGGTTTAAAACTAGCAAAGTTCTATCCAAGAAGGCTTGGTCTAAGGTGCTTTGATCAAACACTCTTCAAGTGGAATCCTTTAAATGTAACTTTTGAAGACTTAAATCATTATATTTTCTAAAAATATGTGATTTCAACAAAAATCAAGATCTCCCAGAAAGTGTAAACCACTATTGTGGCAGCACCCAAAAGTTATGGCTTACTCCCAAAAATTTGAACTGATGGAATACACTTTGTGAAAAATATAATTAAAAATGAGGCTCAGTACATGAAGTACTACCTCACTCAATAGTCACACAACTAATCCATAACTGATAAAGCATACCACTTAATCCTTTTCACATCCACACTTCACACACCACACTTTTCATTCACATTCTATTTCTACCTCTCTCTATTTTTCTTATTCTTCAAAACATCTTATATCTAAACAAGTATATCTTTATTCATCAATTAGGTCGACCTAATTAGATGAAAATAAAAAAATATCTTTGTTAGAACCATATATGGTTTGTATATTTGTGCATTATACCAAGTCAACTAATATCTATACAAAACATCCCCACAATATGTGTTAGCTTAGCCAAGACTGGGACCCAAACATAAGAGCTTGAAATAGTCAAACAACTTTTGGAGATGATGTAACATTAGATTCTCATATGTCATTGATAACTTGCTTCTCCAAACACAAAGCTTCTCAAGATCTTGAGTATAGATATCTGCATGAATCATAATGACATAGTTAAGATATCAAAGTCATAGCTTGTCTTGTGGTAGAATCCAGACCCAAAAACCAATACACTAGATCATAGATAAATAACATCTTCGATAGGGAATAACTTAAGATCAACATCTCATACATATGTTATTATTTTGACGTCAATTGAAAGCATTTGATGCAACCCTATTTTCAACAATCTCCCCCTTTATCATTGATGGCAACACAAGATTTGAAAAGCTAACAACAACAACATACTAGCTCTAAATACATTTTTCTATTTTATCCCCCTTAGAAGATGATCTCTTATATGCTTCTTCCCATTCTCTTTTCACATGTTCTCTCTCCCCCTTTAACATCAATGGAAAAGAAAGAACCTTAGTCTAAAATTTTCTAAACAAAAAAATTCATAAAAGAATGATATAAAAAATGGTTCTTTACCTTGATCTTTCTTCTCCTAAAATATCTCCTTGTACTTTTATTTTAATTTCAGAAGAAATGTCTTCAAGGAATCTACTACCAACCTGATGTTTACACAAATACAGTTGTTCATCACTATTAAATCATTTGTTTCTAGAAGAGTATTTGGGATAGTGGTATTTTGTTTATTTTTCTTAGGTTCCACTAGAAGATTGGAAAGTTGTTCCAATTTTAATTCAATTATTTGTTTGACTTTCCAAAATGCCTTCTCTACACTATCTCTCTATACCAAAATGTTGGCATGTTTAGATTGTAAGGAATTGATCCTTTTCTTCTGTGCTCCATCCCTATCATTAAGAGTATTATATGTTTTTCCAATAAAATCTAGCTCAAGATCAATAGCATCAATTTTTTCTCTGTACTTTCCAATAGCAATAGGCCAATGGAGAAAATACCTATACACATTGCTCACACTTTTGATCCATGTCTTCAATTCATTTATGCTCATATTCAATCTCTTTTATGAATTTTTTGCATCTTTCTTCCATAGGCAATTGAATCTCATATTTTTCTTTTATTTCCGCAGGTGATAGTACTTTTAGTTTGTCTCCAATCTACTCAATCAATACTTGGATGGTAAAACACCTGTCAACTCACTCAAATCAATATCATTATGAATTATATAAATAGCCAAGGTGTATGTGATCTCATCTTTTTCATATGTTGGTTGTTTCGACCATGCATCTCCAATCTTCTTCAGCCCATCAAATTGCTCAAGAATCTTCAACACCTTCTCTTTAGTAAAATGTTCATCATCATCATCCATTGATGCCAAATCAAATGCCTAGATACAATGATTTCTTCCTTTTCTTCTTTCTTCCTTCTACCTTCAGCTTCTTTATTTTCATAGGAGACTTCTTTATTTTTAGAGGAGAAGTTGAAATGAATCTTCTTTCTTTCCTCTTTCTGGAGGATGATCTTGCCTCAAACATCCCAAATGGATTGGAAACCATACTAGAATTCTATGTATATATTTTTTTTGCAAAGTATTATTTACAAATCTTTTCCTTCTCTGCTAAACATTTGAGGTATCAGTAAACTTATTTCCCAACAAGTACACCTAACTTCCACACAACATTTTCTTTCAATGGTAATGACTTCAAAAAATACATCATTAGACATATAACTAAAGATCCAAAATGAAAAGGGTAACTCTCATTCTTTGTCATAGTAATGTTCCGCAATAACTCACACAAATCAAAATCCTCATTCTTTTCAACCATTTGATGCACAACATAAACAAGAATTTCCAAAGTAGAGTCTTCCCTATTTCTGAAATAAATCTTATATGAAATACCATATGTCACATACCTTATCATAGAGTTGATTATAGTATGAATTGGAAGTTTCCTTTGATCTCCTGTCACTCTAGTTAGGACTTCGACCTCTTTGTTCTTCACTGACTTCTTTACATGAATGGGTTTATTATTACATAACCCTGTAATTGTTGCAATTGCTTCCTTTGTAATCCCATAGGATTTTTTGAAGATCATCTGATCACCTTGAATTCTTATTAGGAAAAATTGAACATTTGTATCCAAACAGTATGGAAATTCTCTCCAAATGTCTAAACCCTTGTGCCCTAGACTCTTAACCTTTTGTATTTGCTCAACTAAAAGTGAACCTTTAAAATTTTGAATCTTTTCATGGTTAAATTCATCGATCTACAACTTACTCAACTTCTGCAATTCATTGTTGCATGGATCAAATAACACCATTGCCTTCGAATTCATAGTTTCAACTTCGTATATTTTCTTTCCAACCACCCTAACTTCTTACCTCTTGGACACACTTTATGTCTTAGCTCATTCAATTCACAATGTGAAGGAGAATAGCCACTCAACTTCCTTATTTAACTTATCACTTTTAGGTTTTCATCGCAAAAGGTAATTTATTGCTTATGACATCATCATCAATACTTTAGTTTGTCAGTTCCTTCCCCTCAACTAAAGCTATTTGATCAATTTTTGGATGATGAATCCTCAGATACAACAAACTGATTTCCACAATCTTCCTTTTCCTCCAAGTTATGGTGCTTTGATTGGATTCACTTGATTTTCCCTAATTTTACATTTATTGCCTTTAAGTTGCCAACTATTTTATGAGAAACATTGTAAACCAAGAAGTTCTCCACAATTTTCCCAATTTCCATTTGTTTTGCTAGAATTTTTTCAATATCTTCAAAATATAGATTCACATCACATATCCACGTGTCATCACATACACCTCATATATTAGGGGTTTGTTAGATATTTTTGTGATTGCTCCTTCTAAAACTATTACTCGGTTCAGTTCTTAGGAGAGGTATCTACACCAGATGTAGATATAGAGTTATTTAATTCATTATAATACTCAGTTTCTTCCTTCTTCCAAAATTTTGACATCTATCTCCTTCTAGATCTACCTTGTTTACTAGCTTGTTCTTTCTTTCTATATTAGGTTTCCTCCCAAATTTTCTCCTACATAATTTTGAGATATGTCTTGGTTTTTTGCAATTGTAGCACATAACATATCCTTGATCAAAAAATTTATCCATTATCCTTGACTTGCACTGATTAGCCTTGTGTCCAAATATAATGCATGTATAACAATAACCTTGAAAAGATTGAATCCTTCTATTGGTATTAAACATTTTCATCATTGAATTTGGCTCCTACAATCGGTAGCTCTATGTCCAAACTTGTTGCAAACATAGAATTATCTAGAAAAGAATCCAACATTCTAACTCATTCTATTCTAGTTCATCCTACTTTTACATTTTATTGTTCTATGTCCAAATTTACTACATGAGAAATAAAAAACATTAAAATATGGGTACCTTTGAGCATTAGGTTGTCGAATTGGAATCCTTCTGCTATTGTTCCTTCAGTTGTTGTTTTAATAAATATCCTTTGATTGTGCACTTTGTTGAGAACTGGTTTAGTTTTTGAGCTTTGTCCTTCTTCAAGTCCTAGACTACTTTTATCCTTTGCATGTTTCTGAGATGAATTCAACTCATCAATCATTGTAGAACTTGTCTTGAACCTTTCTTCGTGAGCTTTCACTTTTTCCAGATCAACTCTTAGTACTACTACTTCTTGTTCAAGCTTATCACATTTTTATGTCTTCTGATTGATAATATCTTTCAAGCCTCCTTCCTCTACTTGCTTTGTTCAATTTCCAATTTCAAATTCTCTTCCACCTTTTTTCTTTCTTCAAGTTCCATTCTTAGATTCTAAATAGTCTCCTCTGCTTCCTTTAGTTCTTGGTTAACTTCTTTATGTTTCAATTTGAACATTCAGATGTGTTTCTTTATTTTCTAAATGCATTCATCTACTTGCTTGAAATTTTATTTCAAAATATTCACTTTCAAACTTTGTAGTCTATGTTCCTAATTCTTCATCTAGGTCAGATCCATTCACCATTTTTTTCAACCTACCAAGATCTCCTTCGAGCTATTAAACTCATTCTAGAGCACCAAGCTCTGATACCAATTGTTGAATAGGATAACTAAGAGGGTGGGTGGGGTGAATCAATCGTAAAAAAAATTAACCTTTAATTCAATCACCAGAACTAATACTTAAAACTACTTAAATGATTAATTATCAAATATGAATGCAAAAAATCAAATCCAACACATAAACACAATAACACAAGATTTATGTGGAAAGCCCAATGAGGAAAAAACTATGGTGAGGATTAACTCACAATATAGAGAATATCAAAAGAAATTACAAAAAGGCTCACTGCCTGAAACAAGGCACACTGCTTGAAATAAGGACTCACTGTCTGAAACAAGGACTCTCTATCCAACAAGACTACAACTCGAAGGGCTTACTACCATAGAGATACAAAGAAATGGCTTACTACCAAAATATAAAATTTATGTCTTATTGCCAAAAATGTGAACTGATGGAACACACCCTTCTTTTGTAGAATATAGTTCAAAACGAAGTGCAGTATATGAAGTACTTACTCACTCAACAGTCGTACAACTAATCCATAACTGATAAACCATACCACTTAATCCTTTTCTCATCCACACTTCACATAGCATGCTTTTCATTTGCATTCTATTTCTACCTATCTTTATCTATCTTATTCTTCAAAACATCTTATATATATACATGTATATCTTTATTCATCAATTAGGTTAACCTAATTAGATGAAAACAAAAAACTCTCTTTGTCAGCACCATATATGGTTTAAACATTAGTGCATTATACCTAGTTGGCTAAGATCTATACAAAATATACCCATAATATATGTTAGGTCAACCAAGACTGTGACCCAAACATAAGAGCTTCAAATGGTCAAAGAATTTCTAGAGATGATGGGTATGTGTAGGATCATCATGGAAAAAATAGGCCCTTAAGTGGCAAAAAATTCAGAAAAATCAGAGTTAGGAAACTTGATGTAAAAATTTGAATAAGTTATCTATAATATTTCAAAATTATGGAAGAATAGAATCTGTAGCAAATTGAATGTAGTTTCTAAACTACTTGGTTTTTTTTAAATCTATTTGGTGAAAATTTGAAATTTCAATGCAAAGTACTTAAATTTCAAGGAAAAATAAGTAGGTGTATGTCTAACCACCCTAACCACAATAAAATGATAATATTTTTTTATAAGATTTTAGACATAAGTAGAGGACTCATGTCTAGCTGTGATGCCTATTTTTTTGTAATTTTTTTCCAAGTAAATAATTAATTATGATTTTTTTATTATAACTTTTAAAAAATATAAAAAAATCGTGTGTCTGACCACCTTAACTTGCTCAAAACTTCATTAAATTCAATTTTTATTTTTTTGATCCTATATTATGTGAAGCATAGAATGTGATCCATGTTTTGGATTCCAAAAATGTGATATTGTTTGAAAGCTATAGAAGTTTTTCAATCAGCCTATCAATCAACACTTTAGTCATAATTCAAATATAAAATGAATAATAATTATTTATTAAATTCAAACTAAAGCATAATTTATATTAGTGTAAAGTTGAGAATCTCCTTTAAAAACCCTTTTCATTTCATCAATTTTGGGTAAAAAAAAGTCGACAGCCACATACCTTACAAATACCCATCATATTGCCACTTTTTTTCCCATCATGATCCTGCACATACCCTGATGTAACATTAGATTCTCATCTATCATTGATAACTTGCTACTCCCAACACAAAGCTTCTCAAGATCCCAAGTATAGCTATCTAAGTAAATCATAATGACATAGTTAAGATATCAGAGTCATGGCTTGTCTTGTGGTAGAATCTAAACCCAGAAACTAACACATCGGATCATAGATGAAGAACATCTTCGATAGGGAATAGCTTCCAATAAACATCTCATACATATGGTACTATTTTGACATCAATGAAAATCATTTGATGCAACCCTGTTTTGAATAGTTATAATAGTTAGGTATCATTTTTTATTATTATTTGCATCTTTTAGCCCTCATAATTGAGTGTTTTAATAAGAAAAAAATCTAGTTGTTTATCATCTTGTGCATTCATGGTGGTAAACCATATTTTTTCTATTAAACATTTGTAATACCATTTTTATGAGCACTAAAACTTGCAAGACTTCAATCAAGATATCAAATTCTACTTGAAGGTGATGAGTACATGACTTTAGTCCATCAACAAATGTAGATTTGAGTGGTGAGTTACAACTTTACTTGTTATCATTTAGCTTTTCCTAATTGAGGGTAATATTTTTGTATACATCATCATAGCTATTGTGGATGTATAAATACCAAAACAACATTTCACTTAGGAAAGCCCCCTCTATCATGTGTGTAAGTTTTTATATTTTAAGATATTTGGAGAAAGATGAAGGACTAATTTCCCATTTATATGTTCCATCCTACAAGTTGGAAAGATACAAAAATTGGATTTTCTCATCAACAAGCAAATTTATTACAAGAACCTCAAGAGGATATGATAAAAAAACTAGGGACTTCAAGCCCATGTTTACAAATCTTACAAAAAAAGAGTGTAGTCTAAGACACACCACACCCTAGATTAGCTAAATCTATGCAAAATCTATATCCTAGTTTTCTTTATTTCTATCTTGCCTATTTCTAGTTTTTTTTTGTCTTATTTCTTTCAATTTCTCATAAATAAAAAGAAAATATTGCAATTTTAAAGTTTACCATAAAAAAAATTATTGCATCTTAAATTTATTGAAATTATCAATCATCAAATCATTCACTACAACATCAAACAACAAAACATGACCAAAAATAATAATAATTAGAATCCAAATCCACCATTTTGACTCCTCTTATAAGGTTTTTAGTCAAATAAATTTTAGAAAATTTATAATGCTCAAGAAATGGGATAAGTGTTATATAGAGCTAGATCCCTTTTCCAAATCAAACAAATATTAATTAAAATATATTTTTTAATTACACCCTATGTAACCAAGGACACTTTCTAATATTATTAGAGATACATGAAATGTACATAAGATTACATGTTAAATGGAAATTTAATGTTATAGTTTTCCAACTTGAAATTTTATATCAAAAATGCATCTATATGAATAAAAATATAATTATGTACAACAATCAAGGACCATGGTCTTCTTGCACAAAAGGATCTTAATAATTTAGAACATCATCTCAATTATTCATGTTCTCTAACAAGACCTTGGACTTATTACCATTTAATTCATAAAATTATAGTAAAGAATGACATAATTAGTATAAATATGATACACGTGATTCCTAGTTGTTTAAATAATTCATTGACTATTGTATCATGTTCTAACAATCCTACAACCAAAACCAAATCATGTATAATGTCTTTATAGCAAAAAAAAACTCCATTGAGGCATGTGTAGTGGTCATATATTATATTTAAATTTAAAGGAAACAATGTTCTACCTTTTACTCATTAAATTTACTAAACTTTTAAACAAAGAAATTCACATAAGTGATAGTGAACCTTAAACTATCCATTTCACCTAGACAATCTTTATGAATTTTTTTATGTATAATGATATGTCCATGTAGTGTAGAAAAATGTACTCCTTTACATTTTCACACTTTGTTTAGGTCCCCTCAATTAAATTGGACTTAATTATGCCTTAAATAGCCCTATTTAACATCTACAACCCTAATAACTTACATTTTCCAAAGGGGGAACCCTACAATAATTAATATCCACACATAATAAATTACCTTGAGAAATGTGTGTTCCAAGAATAGGGACTTAGAACCCATTTTCCCATGCTCAAATGAGTCCTCCCTAGGCCTTTGAACCTAAATTTAAAATATGTTTTCTCAAGAATTTTAATATTCCTGAATTCAAATTTTAGTGTTGGTTTGTAATATTTATTTTTTAGGAAAGCAAGGATACATACCTATAAATACAAGGTTATTTTATGAAATGAATCCTAGAACTTTCAAGAAGCAATCAAGTGAGAAAAAATAGAGCAAGGGTTATGATCAAAGCCTTTCTAGAGAAGATTTATTGGTGATTTACTGCAGCAATCATGATTTCAAGCATTAGTTCAAATCCTTTTGCAATCATCCATGTTTTTGGAGCTAACATTGTGATGTAGGTTTCAAAGATTCAAGTCAAGCATTCAAATCAAGATTCAAGTATCAGGATCCACATCCATTGACGTCATTTCATGCAAGATCAAGATCAATATTTCAGTCTCTCAAAGGTTTATTCAAGGGTTTGGTGAGTTACAACATAGCATTATTCATTCATCATTCCTTTCATATTTCATTATTTCAATCCAAGGTTTAATTACCAAAATGGAGTTTGACCAAGGTAAATCCCCATTCACCAAAAAAAAAGCAATTTTTTCCCTCTTGTGTTTATGTTGAAAATCTTAAATTGAAGAAGGATTAAAGATCTCTTGAAGAGAAAAATTTGAGAATTTGTCATAGTTGGAAAAAGTTTTCAAAGTTGTCATCAATCCATGAAAACTCACCTATGGAATTTGTTTCCAACATTCTGGTCAACACTGAAACCCAGATCAAACAAAATATATAGACTAACATCAAAATCTCTTGAAATATGGTTGAAACCTCTACACAAACACCCATTTTCCTATGGGTGAATGAGTCCCAATTAGCTTCCTAAATCTGCATCTTGGTGATAGGTACACATCACTCTTCCATATCCAAATCTATCATAACTTTTGTGTTTCTATTTGTATTATGATTTAAATTGATGTTTCAAGTATGAATTGGCATGATTGACTTTATTTACTATTTTTAATTTGTCTCCCAAAAGTGTTGTTCAAGTTGGTATCCCCATCCTCAATCATAGGGGAATCAATAGATTCCTTCATTGAGTTGAGTCACCTAAGGGTTGTAATTCAATTATTTTTTTGGATATTATTTCCTAATGAAATATAGGAAAATAGGTCTATCACACACCTCACACATCATTTTAATCGCACATATATTTTTCTTTGTTTCGTTGTTGTGAACCTGACATTCTTGCACTATAAAAATTCTAAATTTGGAGTCCATTCAAACCCTATATCTAGGATTGGCATTACTTTGTATAGCATTGTATTGATTTCCATTTAATTTAGGATTTTTTACATCCATTAGTTTGCATCTCATTTATGGTTTTAGGTTTACATTTTTCATTCCTTGAAATATAAGGAAATTCAAAATTTGAATTAAATTTACATAATGCTTATATAAAATTACATTATTAGTCACTTAAATAAAAAAATTGAATCAAATTTTCATCTCAAATTAGGTCTTTATGCTTGTCATTTAGTACCATTTTACACTTGCATTTAGATCTAGTTTGCTAGAAATCTAAAACTCTAAGTACCTATTTGCAACAAGAATCTAGAAAATTAAACATTAACTTAGAAATTTATAATTTAATGTTCCAAAACCTTGATAGAAGACCCATTTTCCTATGTGTGAATAAGTCCCTAATCAAACCTAGTACTGATTTTTTGGGCACTAAAAACTCTTTGTCTGCATTATGTGTTTTTGTATTCAACTTTCTGTTTCAGTTTCCAAAAAAAATATTTTTCATAATCATCTTTTCTATTAAGTTTAATTGCTCAAATTAAGTGGATTGTTTCAAAATAAAAATTGGAATTGCAAGAAATAATTTTCAGCTTTCTTCATGGTATAATCAGAAAATTATCTTGTTTAAAATCTTGAAATCAATTTCTTTTTACATATTTGCATTAAACTTCCTATTGTTGATTGTTCATTTCCTATTATCCATTTTGGGTGCACCTTAGGTTTGGTGAAACTTGTATGAGATTCACAATCTAGTGTCCTATTTCCAAAACTATAGTGAGACATAGCTCTAGACTCATGACATCCCACACTACTACATCCACCGTGGATCTTGGGTTCTCTAGCTCTTTCACTCATTGTGTTAACACTATTCAACCCATCATGGATCATACCCTTGAAACCTTATTTCCTATGACCTCCTTACCTAAAAAAAATGTTACTAATGTTGAATCAATAGTTTTGATGTTCCTCAAGGAGAACTAAGAAAAATGGAGAAAGAATTAGAGAAATTGCAAAACTTTTTTGAGTTCTAAATACATTACTAGTACTATGATTCTTGTCATAGATAACATGAGGATAATGATTGATAATGAAATAGGAATAGAAGTTGTGTTTATAACAGCTCATATCATTAATAAACATGTCCCTACAATGAGTAATTGTACTCAAACTTTGGGATATACTGAAAGTGAAGGCAGAAAACTCAATTCCCCCTTCGACAACTATGACCTAGCTATTCCAACATACACTAATCCAAATATTACTACAACCATATAACCTAACACAAATTTCAATAGTACCTTATGTGTTTCCACTAGGAATCCCTTTAGCTTTGTGCATTCAAATATCATATCTCCTAACCCATCTCCCCTAAAAAACTTACAATTTGCATGTCCTCCAAACAATAATCCCATCCTTAACCAACTCTTGCAAAGTGTTTCATCCCTCCAACAACAAATTGCTACATTGAATAAAAATCAAAACGGCCAACCTTTACAATATGTCAAAAGAAACCCATTATCCTTGGAGATATTGAGAACACAAATGCCACATGGCATAGAGATTCCTATATTTGAGAAATATGGTGGGAAAGGAGATCCTCTTAGCCATGTTTCCACATACATAGCCTTATGTAGTGACTTCATTTTTGAAGATAAACTCTTCCTTAGATCCTTGAAAGACACTATCTTGGAATGGTTTTTTTCCCTACCAAATAACTCAATATGTTCATTTAATCAAATTTTTGATGCCTTTATTAATCATTTCCAAGTGCACATGGGTCCTAAGATGACCTTAGTATATTTAATGAAATGTAAAGGATGATGAAAGGTCACTAACTTTATCACTTGTTATCAATTTTTTTACTCACAAATCAACATTAGGATTCTCGATCCTGATCTCCAACAAATGTTCATTGAAAATTTTCAACATATGCTACAAGATAATATTGGGATAATAAAATTTACCGCATTCACACACTTGTGTACATCCCTTCGTGATTACCAAAATTAAGTTAGTAGTTGTGAAGTGAAAAATCCCTATAATTGTCCTAAAAAATCTAAATCCATAGCTCAAACTAACTTCCAATCATTCAAGAAACCAAATAAGGGATTTATACAAATCAATGCTCCTCAACCAACTCAAAATTTTGACTCTTAAGTGGCTACTATAAAGATAAAAAAATCATATATATTTGGGGAGAGGAGTAGACAATTTACCTGTCTACTTGATACCCTTCATTCCATCATGTTGCAGGTCTTAAATAAGAACTTAATTTCCTTACCACCTATTAGAGCTTCTGATCCTACTAAACCTTTACCTCAAAAATATAAACAAAATTCATTTTTCCATTATCACTAACAAAATGGACATGATATGGAACATTGTAAGTGTCTTAAAAATATTATGCAAGACCTCATTGATTCTAATCACATCTAGATTGGTGGTGTTGATGATCAAGGAAATAAGCCTCTATCCCCTAAAAAAAAATGAAAACATTTACCAATCTTATACAAAATCATAACATCTCCTTTGTCAAAACTAGTGAAACCAAGAATGATGTGATGATTTTTGACATGAATAATAATAACTTCAATGATATTGAGAAAAATCCTATGGATAGTATAATTGGAATCATTGAAATTCAACCTTGTAAGGGCCAAACTAATATGTCCCTTGATATTTCTTTCTCACAAAATGATGTAATAAACATGCACCCAATGGTCCTCTTTACATTGGCAAAAGAATCAATGACAAGCCTACTAATGGGATACTAATTGATCCCATTTGTGTAGAGAATGTGATCACTAAAGAGTTATTCTTTGTACATGAAATTTATCAAGATACTTATGAACAAATGAAATCATGGATCAAAACACATAATGCTTATTCTTTCCCTATGATAGGTTTGATAACTCTTCCTCTAAAAGTTGGACCGTAACAATTGAATGTCTCATTCTCGATCATCCCAACATTGATTCAATTTCATGTGAAGCTAGCCTACCAATGGCTTCACTCCATGAAATTTGTCTCATTGGTCATTCAAAAATGATTGAAATTTCCCTTTAATAATCAAATATTTACTATGCATCATAGTGGCTTTAATCTTGTGTCTTCCCATGAGAATTTCTCATTGGATTTCTTTTCGCTTGAACCTATGTAACCTACTAGACCCTATAAAGTCTTGTTTCATAAATCAAGTGTCAAAATTTTAAGTCAAAGTTCATATTAGAGTTATCCCTTAGTAATATGCCTCAACCCATGATTGAGCCTCTCATCATTGATGAAGCCATGGTTGAATGAAAAGCTCTTCCAAGTAACTAAGACCAACCCATGGAAAATCCTGCACCTATTTCCAATAAGAGACAAAGAGATAACCAAATAAGTTGCATTGTACCTCCCAAGATCAAACAAGTTTATAAAGTTAAAGAGAAAGTGGTTGAACAACCTCCCATGGTTCCTTTTGTTCCTCCCTTTTGAGAGGAAAATAAATCTATGGTTGATAAATTCTCTCCTACACAATCACAACTTGAAAACCATACAAAAACGAACTTAAATTCTAGAGAGCATATGTATAGATGGCATGTTATTGATCATCAGTTATAAGAAAAAGATGAATCAAAACCTCAATATCAAACAATAACTCAAGCAATGCATGATGATTCTCCACCTCTGTCACAACAAGAAAATCCTAAATCTCGACCACAACAAGAACAATAACCTTCAATGGATATTATCATTGGACCTTTTGTTGCAATTAACTTGGATGATGATGATGGTACTGCTAAGATTGATGAATATGTGTGTAATGAGATGAAATTCTTGTTTTCCCTTCCATGAGCTTAAATGATAACAATTGTTATGATCCTCATAGAAAGAGTAACTAACCATGTGTTGAACCTAGCGATGTTCCTATTACAACACAAGTCATTGTCCCTTTGGCTAGTTACCTAGCTTTTGCATATGATGAACAAGATTGGGATACATACAACTTGCTATAGGTTGACTTGCATGTGCTTTACTAGTTTTTTATTTGTCTTATTTTTGTGTTCTTTATGTATAACTGCATGTTGAAATGAAGGAAAATATGTTTGGGTTTACCAAAATAGGATTGATGAACCACAAACGACCTATTTTCCTAATTTCAATAAAAATGTATGCTATAAAATGCAAATGAAGAATAGTAATCAAATCTTACAAAAACAATAATCAAAAGGAATATCTAGAAAGGAGAAAAAGGATGTGTAACTTTCACCAAATTTCACCTTTTGAAGCTAACTAATGAGCTATTTTCCCTATGGTGAATGGGTCCTTGCTAGTGTTTTTGAAAAAATCCTTTCTTCACAATAGTGGTTTATAATTCCTGAGAGGAACTGATTTTAGCTGAAATCACATATTTTTAGAAAATATAATGATTTAATGCTTAAAAAGTTCCATTGTAAGGATTCCAATTGAAGAGGGTTTGATCAAATCACCTTAGATCAAACCCCCTTGGATAGAATCTCGCTAGTTTTAAACCATACCTATAAATGCGTCTCCTTTACACCTATCAAAATGCTGATAAAAAATCACTTTTGATTTAGCTTTTGGGGGATCAAATGAATTCATTTAAAATTTATTTCAAATTATTATGGTATTCCTCAGACAAGCTATCCAATGAATATAATTTTAATATGTTTTGGTTTTGTTATGTATTTATTTTTTAAGTTTTATTAAACATAGGTTTTTCATCGAAAATGAATTTCTTTGTTCTTCACATGTGGAAAAATAGAAGATTATCAAAAAAAAAAAATTAAAATATGAGTGCACTAGATATTGAAGTCCTTGATCCAACAAAAATAAAAAATAAAATTTTGACATATACAAAAAGTTACACGTTATAATGGTCGTGATGTGTCCTGAATTGTAATTAGTTTGACTTTGAAACTTGATTAAGGAAAAATATTCAATTAAAAACTATCTAACCAAGTGGAAGCACTAGATATCAGAGTTACAAATCTAAATTTGAAAGACTTAGAATTGTATCCTTCATGGAAAAAAAGTTATGCGTTATACGGTGTGTGTCACTTTTTAAAAATGTTGTTTTCTGAAAAAAAACAATTTTTGTGGGAGATTGAAAAAGAAGTGCAATTTGATTCCAAAAATTTTGAAAAAAAATATTTTTAGAATCTACAGACAAAATTTGATGGGACTCTAGTTTGCACCATCTTCAAATTCCTCACGATTTAGCCGCTATAGGTGCCCGAATGTGAAGCTTTAGTTAAAAATAATAATTTCAGTGTCTGGTTTGGCCAAAAATTGTAAACCACTATTATGGGATCACTAGGTTCTTTTTTGCTCGGTCCACACTCTTAGATTCCAGGTGTTCACTGTTAGACAACTAAAAATAAATTTTGTAGAGGAGTTTCTATGATTTGACGACTTTTCTTGCAACTTTGAAAACTTTTCAACTTTCTTCATTTTTTCTCTTCAAATGATCTTCAACCTAAAATCTACAATCACACATCAAAGAGAGAAAAAAATGTTTTGTTATGGAATGGGGGTTTTCCTTGGTGTAAACCTATTTTGGTAATTAAAGTTTGAAATGAAATGAAACATGAAAGAAGGAATGATGAATGAACAACAATATGTAACCACTCACCAAACCTTATTTGAATTCTTGGATAAAAAATCTGCAAAATTTCATGAAGTAGATTTGATGGATGAGGATCTTGATCATGAAACTTGATGTGAAATAATTCCTTTGAATAATTGCATAGATCTTGAAGACTACATCACCATATTAGCTCAAAAAACATGAATGATGCAATAAATTTTTGACATGATGAAAGGAATTTTGATTGCTATAATAATCTTCTAAAAATATTCCCTTGAATGCCTAGAAAATTCTCATGAATTCTTTCAATAATGCTCTTGTGAAAATTTATTGATTTCTTGAAAGTATTAGGATGAAACATAGTGAACTAAACTTGTATTTATACATATCTTAACATTAATTCCTAAAATTCAAATATCAAAAGCCAACATTGAATTATGGATTTGAAATCATTAAAATACCTCTAAAAAAATATTTTAAAAGGGGGTCCTAGGTATAAGTAAGGACCCATTCACCATAGGGTGAATGGGTCCTAGGTAACTTACCTAGGACACACATTTCTCAGTGTTAAAAATTATATTAAATTATGGTCATAGGTCTAGGTGAGGACCCATTTTCCCTATGGCTAATGGGCCCTAGGTCACTTACCTTGGACACACATCTTCTAAAGTTAAGTGTTGTGTAATGAAATTTATGAATGTTTGGTTTTATCCCTCCAAAATCGTACTTAATTAGGCCTGAATTTGAATTAAAGGGGCCAATTAAGGAAAATTAACCTCAATCAATTAATAAAACCCTAGATTAGTGTGAAAGCGTAAAGGTACACTTTACAACAACAACAAGGCACAATTAAGTCCATTTAATTTAAAAGGGACCTAAACTTAATGCCAATATGAAAAACATATTACAACACTAAATCAAGGAATAATTAAGCTTATTTATTTATTAATTATTTCCGAATTAAGTGTTAAAAATGGATACTTTTTCCTACACTACACATGTGCGTAATTTGATCCCCCATATTTTTTTGTTTGACATGTCTTTATCTTTTCTTTGTTATTGTGTTTTCCTTTTGGGGATGACACAAGGTATCGAAACATTTACGTCTCTTCCATGTTTACCCAAAATATTCTTCTTTTTTTTCACTCTCTATGTGTCATTCTTCTAGTTATACAAGTATTTGGGGAATGATGAAATTTATGAGCTCTATAATAAAATTGTACCAAAGACATATGCGTTGACCCTAAATCCAAGTGTGTATTATTTTGGGATTTCATTTGGGGGAAACCCCTTTTCATGATGCATCTTCATTTGGAAATATATTCTTGACATAGGGCATTCCAAATAAGCTTTCATGTCTTATTTATTGTTTGGCATTTATCATTTTTTTTATACTTTAAAGTAATTGCTCACAATATGGTGTTTAGTAATTTCCTGAAAGTGGGGGCATACATTAGCATTATCATTTTTACTATAGTTCATGTTTATTAGTGGGGTATTCTTAATTCTTGTGACATGTCTTTTTTCTTGATGACATTAGGATTGATTTCCTTCAAGAGGGAAACATTTCTTAGCATATGGCATTTCTCTTAGTGATGATGCTATAGATTGCATTTCCTAAGTTGTGAATCTTTTATCTTCGACTTGTCCTCTCTTGGAGACATTAAGCTCAATGTTCCCTAAGGATAGTCCTTACATGAAAAAAGAGAAAACCCTTTGAATATCTTATTGTATGTACGAAGAACACCAAGCATAACAGAACTTGATTTCTAGTGGAGCCTTTTCATGAGTTCCTATCATAACATAGCTTGCTAGCCTTGTGAAAATCTATGTGGTGCCTTATAAAAGTTATCAAGAGGTATAAATTTTGTATGGTTAGCCTGCAACTTCTTGGGGCTTACCTAGTCTGCAATGGATTTCACTAGCCCACATTAGTGCATGTTGTATCCATAGTGGATAGTAGGTTTCACTTGTAAACATTTTTAGACAAATAGCTAAGGCTTAATCCAGATCAAGTTAGACAAATAGTCGAATCTTGATCCACCCCTTTTAATTTTTTTGTTCTTTAAGTATTTGACATTGTATGATTGATTATCTTGTCATTGTTCCTACCTATGTAACAAAGGTATGTGTATCCTTATGTATTTGTTGGTTTTCCATGAGATCTTAGATACTGGGGGCTTGATCATCCTTGACCCTTTTCACCTTATCTTTCCAACAATTGTACAATTAGACCTCACTTGATTGTCTACATTAGTGTGAGTTTTATGCAAGGTCATCTTCACACTAAATTGGGGGATAAATGTAGTGTAGAAAAATGTACTCATTTACATTTTTACGCTTTTTTAGGTCCCATCACTTAAATTTGAATTAATTATTCATTAATAAGACCCATTTTACATCTACAAGCATAATCAATCGATTAATAGGGAAATGGGGTTTGCATCAAAGTGAATGATGAACCACTAATCTTCCACCATTAAACATGTGATTTATGTGTATGATATGATGCCAATAAAAATCAGAAACTAACCCTATCTATTATAGAAACTATGAGGGGATTTTTTAGAGCTCAAAGTGATGTGTACCTTGTTGCAAGAAGCTTGTTTTTAGGGAACAACGGACTCTTTCACCTTTAGTGGAAAATGGGCCCTTGTTAGGGTTTTTGAAACTAGGATCTTGGTTATTTTCCTTTATTCCAACACTCTCAAATCCTTAGTTTTCAACTCCCAAAAACATGTAACAAATTTGGTAGCTTTTATTTTGTGTTCTTGTGCTATGAATGACAAATTCACAATATGAAAACTTTGACAATTTTACTTGAAATTTTCTCTCCACTTGATCTTCAACCTGTAAACCTACAAACACATATTCAAGGGGAGAAAAATTTATTGATTATTAGTGAATAGGTGTTGGTCTAAGTCAAACCCCTTGTAGGTCATTAAACCAAATGATGAAATGATGTAATGTTGATACCTTGGAAGTTTCCTTGGAGTATAAATCTACAAACTAACACATGGTGGCCATGACGAATGTAGATCTTGATCTCAAATAATATGTGTAACAATGCTTGCAAGTGGATCTTCAATGCTACATCAAAAATCTTACATTAACAACATGCTTGAATGCAGTATGTCTTTGTCATATGATGAAATCATCTTGAATTGATGCAATAAACTCTTGAAAATCTGCCTTAGAATGCCTTTGAAATGCTCTTGTAGACTCTTTTGAACTCCAAATTTTATATATTGCATGAATACTAAAAGTTTATAGGAGAAAAAATGTGAATTAACCCCATATTTATACTAAATCTAGAGATTAACCTTGAAATTCAAACAATTCAAGTCGACACCAGATCTTGAAATTAAAATTATAAAGATCAAACAAAAATTAAATTCAAGAATGGGGGTCCTACTTAAAGAGGACCCATTCACCACCTAGGGTAAATGGGTCCTAGCTCAAGTTTCTAGGACCTTACTTTGGAAGGGTGAAAGAACATCAAAAACCCATGTCAAATATGCAAAGAAAAAAGGGGTCCTATGTGGAGAGGACCCATTCACCACTAAAGGCGAATGGGTCCCATCACCATTTTCTAGGACCTTAATTTTTCCAAATTTATTGTTATGTAATTTGAATACTTGATGCTGGGATGGATCCTCAAAAGGTGTCAAAAATAAGGCTTAATTTGAATTAAAGGGGCTAATTAACTCTAATTAACCACAAATAATTAATGAGACCCTAGATAAGTGTGAAAGTATGTTAGAACACTTTACAACACCTTAAATAAGGTATAAATTAGGTATATTTTATTAAAAAGGGACCTAGATTAATATGAATGTGTACAACACATTACAACATTAAACCTAAGAATTATTAGGGTAATTCAATGTCAATTATTTCCAACTCAAGTAAGGAAAAGGAATACTTTTTTTGTGACTACATTTTTCCCCCACTTTAGTTTGAGGATGACCCCATGTCAAACTCGCACTAAAGTAGACATTCAAGGAACTTAAGTATGTAGAAATAACAAGGATACATAACCATTCCATGTCAAAGGCCAAGAAAAATAAAGGAAAACAAATGATTAAGCACAACCATTTCAACACGATCTAAAATGGGGTTGTTTGTCTATAACATGCATTGCTCACTCTAGGGTAGTGGAACCTTAGTTTGTCCACTAGGTGAGTTATCCCAATGAGGTGGTTTAGTGACAAAGGCATGCCAGTGTGTCGACTTCTCACCATACAATGAGAAAGTCATGCTAGTGTGTTAAATTCTCATCATACTAACCATACCAAAGCTATCCTCTTGATAGCTTTAATAGGGCACCACAATGTAATTCTTTTGAATGTCATGTCTGTAAATTTTTTTGTTAAAGGGGATTATTCTTTTTTCTTGTAAATTCTTCTTCTTAAGGAACATTGTGCCTAATGTCTCCAAGAGTGGACATGTCAAGGATATATGATCACCACTTATGGGATGTGTCGTTCACATCATGCCACAAAGGGAGATTGTATGATTAGAAATATCACACTCTCGGAGGACATCAAACCAAATGACACAACAAAGAAAAATGAAATTTCATAAGAAAAATGAAAATCATGCCATGAAATTTTTTGAAAGATGTCATCAATGTATGCCCCCACATTAAAATGGTTTCTAACACCATTGTTGTGAAAAACTACTTCAATGTAGCCAATGCCTTGTCCTAAGAAATGAGATCTTTCCTTGGAAAACCCTATGCCGAGTCATTTATTTTTGAAATAAAGTTGCACCATGAAATAGGAAAGGAGTTTCCCCCAAAAATACATAACGGATCTATGGATTCAAGGTCAATATACCTTTGCTACAATGTTTTTTAGAGCATGGAACTATCATCATTCCCCAAATACTCATAGGACTGTTAGAATGATACAAAGAGAATGAAAATAAAGGAAAATCCTTTTATGTCAACATGGAAGAGACCTAAATGTCTTGATGCCTTGTGTCATCCCCAAAAGGAAAACACAAGACAAAGAAAATATAAAGAATTTTTTTTTGTGTCAACATGGAAGAGACCTAAATGTCTCAACGCCTTGCATCATCCCCAAAAGGAAAACAAAAGATAAAGAAAAGATAAGGAAAATCCTTTTGGATCAACATGGAAGAGGCCTAAATGTCTCAACACCTTGTCTCAACCCCAAAAGGAAAACACAAGAAAAATGGAAAAATACTTAAGAAATAAAGAAGAATGAAGGTACATATAGAGGAATGCACAAAAAGAGAGAGATATACCAAATGAAACATCACAAGGGATCACATTATGCACATCCAATTACATAAAGAACAAGAAAAAAGACTAGTAAGGCACATGTGATTCAACCTAATGTAGGTCATTTGCATCCAAATCTCGGTCCATATAAATAGAAGGTGAAAAACTATCCAAAGGGACACAAGCAAGTATCGAACTAGGGGAAGCACCATGTTCAACACTCTTTTTAGGAGATTTATCATTTAAGCTCATAGAAGAAGAAATCAATGTATTCAACTCATTCATGCACTTGTTCATCAATCTTTTCAATGTCAATGTCATCATCTAGATTTATGACAATGGGAGGTCGAATGAAAATTTCCATGGAAGGTTCTTGTTTATGTTGTGATTAAGGTATGGAGTGATTATGTATTGGTTTAGGTAAGTTCAGATTCTGATTTTCTATGTTGTTCTTGTTTCCTTGAGTTTGTAACTTATGAGAAATAGCATGGTGTCTACACCTATGCTCTCTAGCACTTTGATTTCATTTCAATCTATTGTTAATTTTTGTTTGTGTAAGAGTGGGTTTTTCAATCATAGGTTCCTTCTCTTCCTTAGTAGGAATAGAAGAAACAAAAGGAGATTTTTCAACCTCTTTCTCTTTAAATTTATAAGTTTTTTGACTCTAGGAGGGACAACAATATTTTTTTGATTATCTCGTGGTCTCTTGTAAGAAATTGTACAAGGATTTCCTATAGGTCGTTCTTGAATGTGGGTATGTCCAGGATCATGATTGGCAAAAAAGTGGCAATATGATGGGTATGTGTAGGGTATGAGGTTGATGACTTTTTTTTTACCCAAAATTGATGAAACAAAAAGGTTTTTTAAAGGAGATTCTCAGCTTTCCACCAATATAAATTATGCTTTACTTTGAATTTATTAAATAATTATTATTCATTTTCTATTTGAATTAGAACTAAAGTCTTGATTAATAGGTTGATTGAAAAAAATCTATAGTTTTCAAATGGTATCACATTTTTTGAATTTGAAACATGCGTTACATTCTATGCTTTGCATAATATAGGATTAAAAAAAATAAGATTGAATTTCATGAAGTTTTGACCAAGTTAAGGTGTTCAGACATATGAGTTTTTATATTTTTTAAAAGTTGTAATAAAAAAATCATAATTAATTATTTACTTGGAAGAAAATTACAAAAAAATATGCATCACATCTCGACATGAGTCCTCTACTTATATCTAAAATATTATAAAAAATTATTATCATTTTATTGTGGTTAGAGTGGTCAGACAGGCACCTACTTCTTATGTTTTCCCTAAAATTTAAGTACTACTACATTGAAATTTCAAATTTTCACCAAATAGGTTTTCTTTTTCTTAAATAAGGCTAGTAGTTTAGAAACTACATTCAATTTTATACAGATTATATTCTTACATATTTTTGAAATAATATAGATAACTTATTCAAAATTTTACGTCAAGTTGCCTAACTCTGATTTTTCTGAATTTTTTGCCACTTAAGGGCCTATTTTTTCCATGATGATCCTGCACATACCCATGTTTGGAATGGATTTCAGTTCAATCATTGTTTAATCAAAGATAGGTGTTTTAGTTATAGCTTTGAGGCATGTTTTGAAGGGATAACTCTGCTATTTTCATTGCTTTGAACTTTTGATATGATTTGAAAAAGAAGTCCTCACGAAGGTGGATAGGCTCCATAGGTTTGGGCCAAAAGAAATCTAATGAAATGTTCACTCGGGTTGAGGAAGGATTAAATCTACTATGATGCACAGTAAAGATATTATTTCCAAATGGAAACTTTAGAAATTTATGCAAAACTAAAGGGAAAAAATTCATGGAGCGAAGCCATGGATAGCCTAGTTTCACATTAAATTGGTGTACTTATGGGATGATTGTAAATGAGATAGTTAAAGCTTTTGGTCCTTCTTTTAAAGGGAGATCTATCAAGCCCATTGTAGGACAAGAAAAACCATTATGAGTTTTGATCCATTCTTTTGATTTGTCATATTTATCTTGATATAGTTCATGCACATATAATAATTCTTCAGTGGTCATATTTTCTCCATAGACATGATCAATCAATATCCCATCAGTAGGCTTATTGTTGATTCAACCAGCTATGTAAAGAGGACCATTAGGTGCATGTTTAAGTATGTCATTCTATGAGAAAGCAATATCAAGAGCCTTTTTAGTCAATCCCTTATGAGTTCTAGTTTTGATAAATACTACCATAGTATTCATGGGATATTGTTCATTAGCATCCATATTGTCATCATCCATGTCAACATTCATCACATCATTCTTAGTTTAATTAGCTTCAATAAGGTTAAACATGACATGTATATTATTACTTTTGTGTTTGTTCAAATATTCATGACAGAATTAACTAAGGCTATAGACAACTTGTGTTTCATTTCAATTTTTAAGCACATTCTTTAGATTTTGTATAATTGCAACCATGCTAATATCTATGCTTTCACAAAGTATATTATCTTGGAATTTTTCTAGTTGTTCATCTAGTTTGTCTATAACATCATGCACGTTGATTGAAGGAGATGAAGCCATGGGAAATGAGGCATGAAAACTATGAGCCATGGAGGGTTCATTATCAAAACTATCACAAAGAGAGATAGAAAACCCAAGATCCATGGTAAGTGAGATATCGCAAGATGACATGAGCCTTGAAAAATGCATTACAATAGTATTGCTAATAGGACACCATGTTGTCAAGCTCATGCAAGTTTTACAACCCTAGTGTGACAACCCTAAAACGAAGGAGCAATGCAATGTCCTAGAATGAAATGCAATTTTCAGATTCTACACAATGTAATAAACTAAAAAATGAAATATTGTAAGTGCAAATTTTGAATTTTGGTATTGCACTAAATGAAGCAATTTAAGCTAGATGCAATGAATATGATGAAACAACAAATAAAAAAAATGAAATAGGAAAGTAACAACAAAAAATAGAAGCCTAAAACTAAGATTTTAATTTCTAAAAAATGCAGATCATGATCTAATAGAGACTCATTCGCTAGTAAGGGTGAATGGGTGCTAGTTAGGGTTTTTTTAGATTTTTCGACTGATTTCAGCATGATTTTTACTACTTTTACAAATGATAGAAGGTTTAGGTTTGACCCGATCAGGGAATCATTCACTTGAAAAGGTGAATGGGTCTTGGTTGGGTATTTTTAAACTATTTTTGAATGATTTTAAAGCTTTTAGTAATGTCTTTCAACTCTAGGTTTGAGACAGTAAGTTTTAGTTTTAGATTTTTGAGAAATTCAATCTGAAAAATGCAATGAAATAATGTATGGAAAAACCTAATTTGAAATGTAATGTTATTTTGATCTTCAAATGCAAATTTTATGAGATCTAAATGATATGCTAAATGATTTATTTTTTTGAATTTTTCAAATTTAGAGTATGCAAAACCAATACAACTCTAAATCCTAAATGGGATACAATTTTGAATGGAAAGCAAGAAACCCTAAATGAGATTTAATTAAATGTAAATGAAATGTAAGTGAATGCAAGATCTAACCTTGGATGCAAGAAAATATTTCCAAAATTAGAAAATTACAATATTCAATATGTTAGGTTCACCAAAATGATTAATGGGGAAAATGGGGTTTACATCAAAGTAAATGTTGAACTAGTAATCTTCCACCATTAAACATGTGATTTATGTGTATGATATGATTCCAATAACAATTAGAAACTAACCCTAACTATTATAGCAACTATGAGGGGAGTTTTTAGAACTCAAAGTGATGTTTACCTTGTTGTAAGAAGCTTATTTTTAGGGCACAAAGGACTCATTCTCCTTTAGTGGTGAATGGGTCCCTACTATGGTTTCTAAAATTGAGATAAGGGTTATTTCCCTTGATTTTTAGCTCCCCAAAACCTATTAAAAATTCTATAACATCCATTTGATGTTCTTGCACACTATGAATGAGAACTTTGCAATATGACAACTTTGACAATTTTGCTTCAAATTTGCTCTCCACTTGACCTTCCACCTATGAACTTGTAGACACACATGCAAGGGAAGAAAAAAATGTTGATTGTTAGAGAATAGGGGTTTTCCTAAGTCAAACCCCTTGTAGGTAACTAAACCAAATGATGAAATAATGAAATTGAAGCATGAACATGAAATGATCTAATGTTGATACCTTGGAAGTTGTCTTGGAGTATAAATATGTAAACTAACATGTGGTGGTCATGAAGAATCTAGATATTGATCTTAGATAAGATGTGTAACAATGCTTGCAAGTGGATCTTCATTTCTACATCAACTATCTTAGCTGAACAACATGCTTGAATGCACTATGCCTTTGTCATGATGAAATGATCTTGAATTGTTGCAATAATCTCTTGAAAATATTTCTTAGAATACATTTTAAATGATATAGTATACTCTTTTGAACTCCATATTTTCTATATTGCATGAATACTCAAAGTTGCTAGGAGAAACAATGTGTTCAAATTAACCCCATATTTATACTAAATTTAGAGATTAACCCTGAAATTAAAACAATTAAAGATGACATCAAATTTGGAAATAAAAATCATAAATATCCCACCAAAATTAAATTCAAAAAGAGGGGTCCTACTTGACGAGGGCCATGCACCACTTAGGGAGAATGGTTCCTAGCTCAGTTTTCTCAGACCTTGCTCTAGGAGGGTGAAAGAACATAAAAAACCCATGTCAAATATGCAAAGAAAGGGGGGATCCTATGTGGAGAGGAACCATTTGCAACTAAAGGTGAATGGGTCCTAGTACCATTTTCTAGGACCTTAATTTCTCCAAATTTAATGTTTTCTACAATTTGAATATTGGGTGTCAGGATGGATCCTCAGAAGGTGTCAAAAATAAGGCTTAAATTTACATTAAAGTGGATATTTAACTCTAATTAACCAAAATTGATTAATGAGACCCTAGATAAGTGTGCAAGTGTGTTACAACACTTTACAACACCTTAAATAAGGTAAAAATTAGGTATATTTTATTAAAAAGGGATTGAGATTAATGTGAATGTGTAGAACACATTACAACATTAAACCTAGGCATTATTAGATTAATTCAATGTCAATTATTCCCAAATCAAGTAAGAAAAGGGGATCTTTTTCCCTTACTACATAAATTACATTTTTTCGAAGGGTAAACCTAACAATAATTAATACCAAAGCATAATAAATTACCTTGAGCAATGTTTGTTCTATGAATAGGGACCTAGAACCCATTCACCCATAGGGGAATGGGTCCTCCTAGACCTTTGAATCTAAATTTAAAATATGTTTTTGCTGGCATGTTATTGTCCCTAAATTCAAATTTGAATGTTAGCTTGTAATGTTTATTTTTGAGAATTTAATGATACATGCCTATAAATAAAAAGTTATTTTGTCAAATGAAGCAGAGAATTTTCAAGAAGAAATCAAATGAGAAAAAATAGAACAAAGATTATGATCAAAGGCCTTCAAGAGTAGATGTATCAGTGATTTATTGAAGAAATCAAGATTGAAAGCATTATGTCAAATCCTTTTACAATAATGCATGTTTTTGAGCTAATATTATGATGTAGGTTTCAAAGATTCATGTCAAGCATTAAAATTAGGGTTCAAGTATTAAGATCAAGATCAAGATTTCATTCTTCCAAAGGTTTATTCAATGGTTTAGTGAGTTGCAACATAGAATTGTTCATTCATCATTCCTTTCATATTTCATTATCTAAATTCAAGGTCTAATTACCAAAATAGGGTTTGACCAAGGTAAACCCTCATTCACCAAAAACAAAAAAAAAAATCCTCTTTTTTTGTGTTGCAAATCTTTGGCAAAAGAAGGATTGGAGATCTCTTGAAGAGAAAAATTGGAAAAGTTGTCAAAGTTACAAAAAGTTATCAAAGATGCCATCAATCCTTGGAGACTCACCTACAGGATTTATTTATAACTTTTGAACACCAAAATGCAAATCAAATAGCAGCTACAAAATAATATCAAAGTCTCCCAAAATCTAGTTGAAACCTTTGTACAAAGACCCATTTTCCTATGGGTGAATAAGTCCCAATTAGTCTCTCGAATCTACATTTTGGTGATAGATACACATCTACTAAAAATTTGTTGTTTTGATTAGGGGTAAAAAATGAGTTTTGAAGGGGCCTAGAACCCTTGACAAAAGAAGACAACTAAAACTTAGGATAACAACAGTAAGCATAAATCAACCCAACAACAAGCTGCAATAAAGATAACTCACAACAACAACCACCAAAAAATAATCAACAAATCGCAGGCTACAAAAGACACATAAGCATGGGCCTGAAGCCCAAATACAACTTGGTTTTATTCGGGACCAGAAACCCCACCCAAGTTTTGACTATAATAAAAACCACATGAAACAATCAGGCAACATACCAACACATCAATAGCCAACCATCTGCTCAGAAATAGCAGACCAAAACCCAACAAAAGAAAATTTAATGGTAAATACCACCATTAAACCCATCCTCCTAATCAAAAACACCAGTACATAAGAGGATAGACACCCCTTGAAGCTCTGAAACATGCCATAGACCAACTCCAAATCCACCTCAAGAGGAAAAAGCTCCCCTCTATAGGAGAGGATACTATGAAAACCTAAAAAACCAAGAGCATACTTCTTCAACAACCTTAGCCTCCACCTCGATAGGAGAAACATCCACCTCAATAGGAGCGCCACTAGAGGAAACCAAAGAAGAGGACAATCATCCACCACCAACACACCCACCTCCAAATCAATAGGAAATGACTCTTGAACATCAAGATTTGTCTTTCCTCAACATAAGACATAGTGCATAGGGAATGGAAGAGAGTTAGAGCTTCAGAAGAATGGGGAGCCACACCATCCTTTGGTTGAGCATATAGCAGCTCCAAGAGAAAGATCACACCCAAACCAGTAGAAAACTCCAAGGGAGCAAGAGGGAAAGGCATTCCACTCCACCAACAAAAAGTATTGCCCAACATCCAAGTTAGACCCATAAATAGAGAACTCCTCGAAGAGACAACCTGGAACCAAAAGTAAAAGAAAACCCCCTTCGAGAAAGATATCCAAGACGCCCACAAAGGGTACCTAAAGGCTTTAATATAGAGCCCAATAACACAAGAATCCAATGCAACCCACCTCCTAGTAGGCACCACCAAAACTCTGTCACTAGAAACCATTTCCTCAGCAAAGAGAACCCACAATGGGTACCCAAAAGCTCTAAAAGAGATCCCAAGAAACAAAAATAGACTCCAAGAGCCCGACAACACAAGGAAGTGCCACACCTCAATCAACAAAGGCATAACCCAAACCTCCAGCGAAGCCAAGCAGATCCTACACTTTGCAGGAGAAAGAAAGGGCTTCTCCAAGCCAAGAGAAAATCCACCCCTTCCCAAATCAACTCCAAATGCCCTAAGAGGAGAAGAGCCTCCTCCCAACACACCAAGAGAAACATCAACCACTCCCAACCAAACAAAGGGAAGAGGCATAGAAATAAAAACATGGCATCCAACACTCGCACCAATAGCCACAGCTAGGGACGTCCCAAAGCTTCTCCCACCCATTCTCACCATAACATCACCAAAAGACACATGGGATCCCTCAGAAGCAAGGAAAACAACACTCCATATAGGAGTAACTAGAACCTAATGAAAGCCAGATATCATCCAAGGAAGGACAAGCTACAACCCACATGCAGCAAAGGGAAAGTCCCCTCTAGAGAAGCTGACACCAACAACCTCTGCCATAGCAACCACATGATCCATGCATACCCGCAATGCGACCCAGACACTAGTATCAACCCCTGGATCTCCATCGTCCTTTGTAGATTCCTCCTCACCCTCAGAGGATTTGAAATCTCCTCCTCTGCATGCTCTCCCATTCACTCTCCCACTCTCCATCGATGTATATATTGAAACTATGCTTTTGAAAGAGGAAAAAATGGGTTTTACAGGGACCCAAAACAACAGAGTTTACAAATTAAAGAAAGATTCATTAAAGACACCAAAGTAAGGCTATAAAAACAACAACAGAAAGACCATAGCCACCAAAAAGGCTAGCAAAGGCCACAGAACCAAAAAACCAGACAAAAAGCCAGCAACAGCTAAATTTGTCTCTTTAATAAATATGTAGTCTCAGCTTCCAGCTCGTTCATATCCTGAACCCCCCTCTTTAAGATCTACACCATCTGGTTTGTGGGAGGCGCTTTCCTTTTGAGATTGGCATGGGTCCTTTTCAAAATACCTTGGTCCTCGTTCAATTGATGTTTCAAGTATATACTAAAACTTTGTTGTTTATGTTTGTATTATGCTTTAAATTGATGTTTCAAGTTTCAATTGGCATGATTGAGTAGATTTACTATTTTCATCTTTTCTCCTAAAAGTGTTGATCATGTTGACACCCTTGTCCTCGATCATAAGGAAATTAGTAGATTCCTTCACTAAGTTGACTCACCTAAGGGTTGTAAGTTAATTATTTGCATGGATATCATTTCCTAATGAAATAAAAGAAAATAGGTCTATCACACACCTCAAACATCATGTTATTCTAACACATATTTTTCTTTGTTTCAATCCACATCATCAAGACCATAAAAATATAAATAATAATAAAAGAAATTAAAAATATATATATATAAATACCCTCATCATGAAAATCCAATGCTCTCTATACCTAGTTAGATATAAATTTTCCTAAAATTCCTATTAACTATATAATATCTAGTCTCATAAAAACTATTTTTTTCATTTAGCTACTAATAGAACCAACATAAGGAAAATTAGATATCCAATAAAAATAACCATCCTATACAAGAAAAATGTCTTAATTAATCCTAGTAACAATAGAAAATGAAATAGTTATTATTTTATAGTCATTCATACTAAACAATCATAAAATAGTATCGGCATATCTTAAAAGAACAAATATTCTATAATTTTACTAGCCTATAGGCCCACCTTCTCCATCATCCATTTTTATTAATTCCTTAATTTTTTTAATAACATCATTTTAAAAACTTATTAAAAAAATGAATGCTTTTAAAATATTTTCTTCCATGGCCCCACATTGCAACATCATTTTAACTATAACCAATGACACTTTTAAATCAAAGGTAATTCTAGCATGTTTTTGAAATATAGGAAAATAGGTTGGAATGATTTGAAATGGGGAAAATGGGGGTATGATGGACCTATCTTCCCATTTTCATTAGGAAATGAGATCTACACAAAGAATTGACTTACAACCCTTCAGTGAATCAACTCAATGAGGGAATCTACTAATATCCTTATGATTGAAGATGGTGGTATTAGCCTAAGCAACACTTTTGGGAGAAAAAATAAAAAATAGAAAATCTACTCAATTATGCTTAGTCAAACTTGAAATAGAAATTTAAAGCTCAATACTAACAAAAACATAAACTTTTTGCAAGTCTAAGAAGAGTTAAACACTATGTACCAGTCACCAAAAGCTAGCTTCAAGGGGTAAATTGGGACTCATTTTCCCATGGTTGAATGGGTCCTTGTGTAGGGTTTTCAAACAGCTTTTGGGAGCCTCTGATGTTAATCTATAGCTTTTGTTTGATCTGGGTTGCAGTGTCAAAAAGTTAGCAATTAGATCTATACGTGAGTTTCCTTGATTTGACAACAACTTTGTCAACTTTTGCAACTTTGACAACTTAACCAATCTGCTTTTCAAAAGATCTTCAATCTTTCTTCAGCCTAAGATCTACAACACAAATAAAAGAGGGATTTTTTTATTTTTTTTCCGTGAATGAGGGTTTACCTTGGTCAAACCCAATTTGGGTAATTAAACATTTAATTGAAATAATGAAATGTAAAAGGAATGATGAATGAACAATTCTATGAACTACAACTCACCAAACCCTTGAATTAACCTTTAGAAATCTGAAATGTTGATCATAATCTTGCATGAAATGGCTTCAATGGATGGGGATCTTGATGCTTGAAATATGACTTGAATCTTTGAGACCTACATCACAATATTAGCTCCAAAAAAATGCATGATTGCAAAAGAAATTGACATGATGCTTGAGATCCTAAT
>VDFB02075321.1:259555655-259703023 GCA_007258455.2 Sequoia sempervirens | reverse complement strand
CGAATATTAAAATAACTATTTTAGAGTCAACCATTCTTGTAGTAAACTAAATTGTTCAAACTTAGACATTTAAGTCGTTGGAAGGAATTTGATTTTTACCCTCCAAGAAACTCGTCTATAAGGAGTCACCCAACATGAACCCATCGCTAATTAAACCTTTAGTTGTACCTCATTCAAATGTATTATTATCAATATAGTGATAGGCTTAGGAGTTGTGTTGTATAATGGTGGCCCGTTGCGTAAGTGTTAGGTTGCTAATGTGTGTTGTAAAAAAAAAAAAAATTGTCAGGTTTGTAAATGAATAGTTCTAGAGTAAAACAATGGTCCCCTAAATCATGCAGCTAGGAATAAGTTAATAAGCTAAATGGGAGTTTGGGATTGATAGCCAATTCCAAACTGCGTTTATTATAAATATCAATTAAGAGGACTTCTTTGTTGATTGATAGGTTCCAACTAAAAATCTCTCAAAAAACATTCAAATAACCTAAAACTGCCAACCTTATTTTTATTTAGATAGAAGTAATTTTAGTAAGGTAAATTGACATTAAACTCAGGTTAAACATTATCATAAGTATAAGCTTAATGATTGAGTTATAATGTTTAGATGAGATAATTAATAATATTACCAGTGATTAAATTGGCTATTCTAAAGAGTATATGGTGGCCATTTTCAAAGAGTTATATGTTGGGATAATATTATTTATGTTTAGATTGCGGTAAATAAAAAAATACTATTAATGTACAGTGGAATTGTGAATACTCAAGGGGTTTTACCCCATGTATAAAAATAAAATAAAATAAAATGTGAAATTTTGGTATTAAGGAATATTTGACTTTTGAGTAAAATATTCGTATTATCGTAGAAAGAATTAATAATAATTATAGTGGTAAAATTTGTAAATTCTACAAACAAAAAAAGGGTAGTATAGTAATGGGATACAATTAATGGTACACATTATATTTAGTAATATTATTTCATAAATAAAAACGTTGTTGTTAATTGGTGTTATACTAATAAAATTACTATCAATAAATATTGTTATTGTTAATTGGTGGAATAACAATACAATTACTATTATAATTCCCAAATAACATTATTCTTAATTCTTATAATTAACGTTATTGTTAATTCCAAATACTTCATCCACTATATATTGTCATTTGGATTTTCCCAACTAAAAGTGAATTGGGAAAAAGGGTCTATAGAGACATATAGCCAACACATCTTTCCAGATTTCCATTTTATTCACAAATTACTATTTATTTAATATAGTGTATATATATTAATGCTTAATAGGCATACATCTTGAAATATGCACATAATAATCTCTATGCACCTTTACGTATTTGAAATTTAAAATTTGGATCGCATTTTACACATTATATGACCTGTATTATAAAAAAATCATTATATACTTATCGGACTGTTTTTATACACATCATTATATCCTTTATATTTTCAAATTAATTTTGAAAGGTAACTCTCCTTCTGAAAATACTCATGGTATAAATACATTTACTCGTTACAAATTTGAAAAAATAAAAGCAACTATTCCAAATAAGTATAAATATATTTGCTCATTGTAGCTTTGCAAAAAATAAGACCAACTCTTTCAAATATACAATTTCATCCAACAAATATGGTTTTATTAAAAACACAGATATTTTCTTAGCAACTACATTAGAAATGACATCTTTTGGGACTATGTTGAGATTCTTCATGAAAGTTCCTTAAATTTAAAGTCTTGAAGGTGCTATGTTTCAATATAGAAATGCCTTGTTAACATAAGGTCATCTAATCATTTAGGTGTATACTCAAATACAAAAAAATAAAGTACATTGTAAGATGGCTTAAATTCTTTTCCACCTCTTTTAGAACCATCAGCCATGTAAGATCATTTAAATCATTTTTGCATCACTTTTCCCATATTAGTGCATTTCTTAGTTTTATGGTTATAATTTGATGGCTTGAGGTAAATAGTATTATGGGAAATAGTGTAGTTGTTTATAAACATTTGTTTGATGGTCACTTGGTAGGTGCCTTACAAATTTTAAGCAAAGGGGCCTCCTTTAATCTTCTCTATTGTCAAGATTGAATTCCTTGCCCTGGGTAGAGTACTTTCCCTTATTGTTGTTTCCCCAATGAAGTACCTTCATAGGAGTACTTGTCGTATATCAAGAGGTTGCTTCATGTTTTTTTGTCAAATGTTTATTTGATGGATTACTATATTCCTAAGTAGTATAGTGTGATTCATGGTGTTTAGGTATGTGTGGAAAAATTAGGTAACTGAATGATGTTTATAAACTTTTCACATGTTCAATTATTGGGTAGACAATTCTTCTCCCATTAATTACATCGCTTTATATCCTCTAGGTTTTTTTAAAAATAATAGTGTGTGTGATTTCATAATAGTTATATATATGGATTTTGAATTAAATTTTAATCTATGTCTATATTTGTTGAACTTGATTATGCATATAAGGGAATTTGTATGTCTCTTTATTGTTGTATGCTATGTTTAAAAAAATGTAGTTTAACTTTAAATCCATTCCTTAGATAGAATATTTTTTTTCCTTTTTTTAAAAAAGCTAATTTTTATTTGTTGATCTAACTAAAAATATATGACTAATTGAACTAATACAATGACTCCCTTCATCAATTCCAAGCATGCTCATAAAGAGCATCATTATTTCATTTTCTAAGCATTTCTTGATGAAGATCTTGTTTCTATTATGGTTGTCATGTTCGCACCCCATTTCCAAATGTCCTTTTACAAATCACACACATGCAACTTTTATTGTTATCAAATACTAAAAGATGTTCCTCTTACGAAACTCCCCAGGTGATGGCAAACTAAAATAAAAGTACATTGTAAGATGGTTTAACTTCTTTTCCACCTCTTTTAGAACCATCAAACATGTAAGATCATTTTAATCATTTTTGCATCACTTTTTCCCATATTAGTGCATTGCTTAGTTTAATGGTTATAATTTGATGGCTTTAGGTAAATAGTATTATGGGAAATAGTGTAGTTGGTTATAAATATTTGTTTGATGGTCACTTGGTTGGTGCCTTACAAATTTTAAGCAAAGGGGCCTCCTTTAATCTTCTCTATTGTGAAGATTGAATTCCTTGCCCTGGGTAGAGTACTTTCCCTTATTGTTTTTTCCCCAACGAAGTACCTTCATAGGAGTACTTGTCGTATATCAAGAGGTTGGTTCATGGTTTTTTGTCAAATGTTTACTTGATGGATTACTAAATTCCTAAGTAGTATAGTGTGATTCATGGTGTTTAGATATGTGTGGAAAAATTAGGTAAATGAATGATGTTGATAAACTTTTCACATGTTCAATTATTGGGTAGCCAATTCTTCTCCCATTAATTACATCACTTTATATCCTCTAGGTTTTAACAAAAAAAAATTAGTGTGTATGATTTTATAATAGTTATATATATGGATTTTGAATTTAATTTTAATCTATATTTATATTTGTTGAACTTGATTATGCATATAAGGGAATTTGTATGTTTCTATATTGCTGTATGCTATTTTTTAAAAAAATGTAGTTTAACTTTAAATCTATTCCTTAGATAGAATAATTTTATTTTTATTTAAAAATGCTAATTCTTATTTGTTGATCTAATTACAAATATATGACTAATTGAACTAATAAAATATCTCCCTTCATTGATTCCAAGCATGCTCATAAAGAGAATCATTATTTCATTTTCAAAGCATTTCTCGATGAAGATTTTGTTTCTACTATGGTTGTCATGTTCCCACCCCATTTCCAAATGTCCTTTTACAAATCACACACATGCAACTTTTATTGTTATCAAATACTTAAAGATGTTCCTCTTACAAAACTCCCTAGGTGATGGCAAACTTTCACCCACCAACAGACATTATCACGATATCTAGCAGCTCATCTGAGGGAGACATTATAGGATCAAAAGCTAATGCTGGTCCTCCCTCACCTTCAGACTCTTCTTCTGTTATTTGGCCTGGCGTGTACCAAAGCAACGTTGCAGTCCTCACAGAGAACATTGTGAGAGGTTGTGAAGACACTATTGAAGATGCTAAGAAGACATGCGAAGAACCCTTCCAAGTGGAAAACCATGACATCGAGATGGTGCAACAGGCAGTCCAAAAATTCCATACAACTTATTTTGTTCTTGATGCGTACTGCGACTTCCTTCGAGCAATGAAATATGATGCATTGTATGGAATGGGAAATGGTACTAGGATTAAGGAAGACTTTCTAAAACTCCTAGCAGACATAAAGTAGATTGTAAATAGCTTGCTTAAGATAGCTACTTGTTTTTTTTGTGGTGTTGGGGATAATGGTTTTGCTTTTGACACAACACGACAACATCGACTTAAGATTTTTTGTAAAGATGGGCAGCATGGCTTTCCTCTTGATATATAATGTATACAACGGCTGCTAATCATCTGACCCCTTCTTTTTTCCTAGCACAACAAGTAGTTAAACCTTATATCTGGTGTTGGAAAATCTACTATGCAGTGGAAAGAATGTACAACTCCTTCCCCCCCCACTCTACTACTTTTTCCTTTGGTCCTTTCCATTGTACATATGCATCTACCAATATGGCAATTGACTCGATGTTTCTACGCGTTACTTTTTTGTCTTCTTGACTTCATGTATCTTGAATCTATTCTAATTGAACTATACAGATGTATCTTTGAGCTATTGCAATCAAAACTATACATATTCCATGTATGCAACTGACTAAAAATTAGTATAGCTGATGGTAAATTGCATAGAGAGTGTCTATTTTTCCTTTCCTTGCTCCACATAATGAGGTAGATGTTTATAAAAAAAATGTGAATAACTGATTTTCCCCTAGCTGTGTTGCTACTTGCACCCGTTTCAATTTAGTTGCTTGAATCTTTTTTGGACTGCTCGACTTTATCTACCAATAAGTTGTTGTAGTTTGCTAGAAGGGTTGTTCTACTGACTTCTTCACACAATTGCCTTACATCTAATACATTTCTGTAGGATTCTCTCCTTGCCTTGCACCATGGCAAGCTTATTGACTCCAGATGCAATTAGATTGATGCATGGAGGAAATGTCGCTTTGGAACCTCATGTCCAAGTCATAGCTATCTCAAGTTTTGGCTTCGAATATACACACATCAATCGATATAGGTTGGAAATCTCTGATGGTGTGCACAAGCACAAAGCATCATTACCAACTAAGTACAACTCCTTCATAGAATCCAATGTGCTTGCACCTAGCTCCATCGTGCAATTGAAAAGATACAGTTGTCCTCAAACAGGTAGCACACGGTATGTTTATGAACTAATTTCTATACCGCACAAGAATACGTGAGACCTACTCTCCTCTTAGATTTTGTTACTTATACTTTGTCTTGCTTTAAATATTAAGGTGGATTGTTATTGTCGACCTTGAAATTGTGCACACAACACATGCTATTGTTGGGGAGCCAGTTTTCCTATGCACAGAAGACCTTCAACAACTTGGGCGCTCAACAGGAGAATCCTCTGGCTTGGCCACATCTTCAAAAAACCCTTGCCTTCCTGAAAGACTACCTCCTCGACGTCTCCTATTTGGTGTCAACCCGATCCTGCCGAAGGAGGCACCATTGACAATAACGCCTATCAAAAACTTGAATCCATTTCAGCCAAGGTGGACTGTTAAAGGTCGTGTAACTGTGAAATCTGAAATACGTAGCTACACCACACAGAAAGGAAGTGGCCATATCTTCACCTTTGATATCATAGATTGTGAAGGAACAGAGACACGTGTGACATGCTTCAATGAAGCAGCTCACACCCATTGTGATAAAATTATCGCAGGAGCTACATACACATTGTCTGGAGGCACGGTTCGACCTGCTAATAGAGTCTATAACAAGCTTAATAGTGGGTTGGAAATTTCTCTTATGCCTGACTCAAGGGTTTCCCTCTGTGAAGATGATGATTCCATCCCTAAAGAGCAGTTCTCTTTCACACCCCTCAATGCATTGATGAGCAAAAGCAACGGTTCAAATGTTGATGCAATTGGAATTGTCACTTGTGTACATCCATGCACCACCATCAGGAGAAGAGATGGGACAGAGGTCACACGATGGACTTTAACAATTCTTGACATGTCCAACACAAATATAAATGTTACTTTATGGGGCTCGTCCACCAAAAAGGAGGGTGCACAGCTGCAAGAGAAATACCTCATGCGTGAATCTCCAGTTCTCGCAATTAGGAATGGGCATGTGTCTGAATTCAATGGAAAGGTGATCAACACCTCATCCACTACAAGACTATCGATAGACCCTCAAATAGAAGAGTCAGAACGGATTAAAACATGGTTCAAAGAAAATGACAGTACAATTCAGGCTTTGTCTACTAGCTCCTTTCACATGCCCCCACCTACTAGAAGGCTTACATCAATGCCATTCGTGAAGAGGCTTGAAATACAACGCACCCTCTACAATGCATGTTGGTGGCAACAACACGATTCATAAAAACTGACTCATTCTGCTATCCAGCATGCCCTTCCCGCTCAAGTAACAAGCCTTGTAAGAAAAGACTATCGCAGACAAATGATGGAAAGTGGTTTTGTGCAAAATGTAATGCAATAATTGACACCTGTGACTATAGATATATACTTCAAGTCAAGTTGCAGGACCACACAAATATAATATGGGCAATTGCATTCGACGAAGGGGCGACACAACTCATGGGCATGCCTGCAGACAAACTCTACAGTCTACAATTTGATCAAGCTGCTGATAGAAATGTGGAGGAGGTGATTAGGAGTGTCTTGAACAAACATTATGTATTCACACTGCGTTGTAACCTTGAAATGTACAATGCAGAGGAACGCTTAAAAGCAACCATTGCCAAGGTCGAACAACTAGATTACATTGAAGAGAATAGCTTTTTGCTAAAAAATATCCAGGAAATGTGCAATGTAAAGGCTTCTCCCCCCATTGAACCCGATGTTGTACCAGAGCTGGTTGTGCAACTCTAAGGATCGTTGTAGCCATACTACATAGCCTAATATAGTTGCCACGCTCTCTTTACAAGTGTAGTATGACTATGGATGGTATGCTTCGCAAAAAAAAAACTCATGTTGTAAAGAACTATGTCAATATATTTTTTATCTAAAAAACTACCATGTTAATGCCTTTAAATGGATAGAAATATGTAAAATATTGTTTTCCTTTATTTAAAAAAAAATGCACATGTTCATTTACAAGCTTACAGATGCACCTTTGTCTGCTACCTCCAAATTTTGTTCTTTCTCGTATTGCAACATGCATTCGTGAACCAATGAGGAGTATCTTTACATTTTCATCTACATTTTGGCTATGTAAGCATTTTGGTTTCATCTTGTTTTGCTATGCTCATATTCCTGATCTACCCTGCTATGTCCAGACCCGCATATGGTAGACTCCTCAACAGGGAACAATGCAAGTGACCCATATAATAAGGAGGTAAGAAGACAAAAAAATTGAGAAAGAAATCGGGCCTACTATGCTCGCCATAGAGAAGAGATAGCTACTCGAAGGCGACAAAAAAGATTGCATGAGAGTCAAAATAGCCCCCAACAAACAGAAGCCCGAAGAATGCAAGACTGTGAGAGAAGTCGAGCTTACTATAAGCGTCATAGAGAGGAAATAAATGCAGAAAAGCACAATAGCTCTTTACAGAAACAAACATGCCTACATCAACATGGAACAATATGCAACGACAATGATAACTTCATGATGGCAATGAAAAAATTTCGTCAAAGAATAGATGCACTGTCCAACCGAAAAACATGCATTGTATGCAAGGAATGTTACCCAGGCATGCTTGTCCATTCATCAGGTTCTAATGCAACTTGTAAAAGATGTTTCGCTGAGAGAGGCATCCATCGGTTCTCTGCACTCAACAACATGGACCCAGGAGAGCAACCATTTGTTTTGAAAAGACTCACCCAAGTGGAGGAAATGCTCATTGCCAGAGTCAGCCCAGTACTACAAGTCACCCACACTCTTGGAGGCCAGTATAGATATAGTGGCCACACGATCAGCTTCCCACAAGATATCACCGACATTTCAAAAGTTCTTCCACGAAGAATACAAGAGTTGGATGTTCTCATAGTTCGAAGATTACATATAGAAGGTCATTATTATGATTGTTATGTCAGTAGAAGTCATATCAGAGATGCGTTGCAATACAAAGTCAAATATGACCCATACTATCATGATGTTGCAATTAATTTTGAGCACTTAGAGCAATTTCCTGAAGCAAGAACAAACATAATGAATATGCTACACACCGTTGAAACCAGTGAAGACATGGTGGTTCAAAATAATGAAATTGACTCTGATGGGGATGATATTGAACGCAGCACAGTAAACACATCGTCATTTATGGCTAGACTTCCAAATAGATGTCGTGAGTTAGAAATTATTAAGAAAACATTAGACCTTAACGACAACACTAACAACATTATAGACTGGCCTGAAATAAACTCATCGCCAATAAATGAATACAATACTGAGGGGTTGCTTGATATGGCATTTCCAACACTCTTTCCAACTGGAGTTGCACTACAAATGCAACCACGAATTAGGGAAGTACACATGCATGAGTATGCACTCCACTTAATGAGATTTCATGACCATAGATTTGGAAGGCATCCAAGGTTCTGATATTTCATGCTTAATCTTATGATGCGCCATCGTAGCCAGGGGCTTGCTGCAGTTTTCATTAAAAAAAATGCAGAAGAAAACATGCCAACCACTATTGAGGACCTCCGAGCACACTTGAAAAACTTACCTGACACACAATTAGCTCAAGAGCTCATGCACTTTGGCTCTTCAATGCGGGGTACAAGACCATATTGGAACAAGTGTCGTGCTGAACTAACAAATATGATCAACCAAATAGGGTCTCCCACTCTATTCTTCACATTAAGTGCAGCTGACACAAAGTGGCCAGACCTACAATGTTTGATCTCAGATGGTGTACCGGTAGGAATGCAAACAAATAAACAACGTTTAGAAAATGTAGTCAACAACCCCCACACCACATCATTATACTTGCATCAACGATTCACAGTGTTTCGTGAAGAGGTTATTGAGAAACTCCTCAACGCAAAAGATTACTGGTACAGGTATGAGTGGCAGCACCGCGGCACCGCACATGTACATGGTTTCCTTTGGCTCCATGATGCACCAAACATGGATAAACTTGATTGGGATGATAGTGTAGCAGTTGAACAGGCTAGGAAATTCTTTGACAAGTATGTCAGTGCTTGGAACCCCCGTTCTGCATCAGCAAGAGACAACTTGATTTTCTGATCTTTCCAAGATGATCCTTGCTTACTAGACACAACATATATTTGCTACAGACCCCTCTCATGACTACGAAGAGATCATCAATCGTGTCCAGAGGCACACAAAATGTAGAGAGGGGACATGCTTGCGAAAGAAAGGGAAAAAACTAGAGTGTCGATACAAAGCTCCATGGAAAGAGAAAATTATATCTACCCTATCATGTGACAACTGTGGGACAAAACAATATGAACCTGCATGGAATGATGATAGGCTAAACATACACAATCCAGAAATGATTTCAATATGGAGAGCCAACATAGATTGTCAGCCTGTCATTTCGCGAGCAGTTGTTTTGAAATACATTGCCAAATATGCATCAAAAGCAGAGAGAGCATCTGAGACTTGTACTGATATGCTAGCAAGAATATCTGCAACCCAAAAAATAGATGTCCCGGCCCTTGCAGCATACCGAAAATTCATGGCAGAAATCGTGGCAGAGCGTGATATTGGAGCACAAGAAACATGCCATATGCTTCAAAAATTGCCGCTTATTGTTTGTAATCGGCCGTTTACGTCTTTGAATGTTGGCCAAAAAATGTTCCATCGAATAGCAAGAGGACCACATGAAAGCCATCTACAACCTAGCTACCTTCATTCGTACATTAATCGACCTCTAGATTTGGAAACAACAACGCTACTTGAATCTGCACGGTCTTTCACGTACTCTGCGAGTCGCAAGGGATGCAAGTGGAAAGAAAGAAAGGTCAAAGCGATTGTCAATGTTTTCCCAAAGTTCTACACCATCCCAAACGAGGACTCAGACCAGTTTGAAACATTTTGTTGGAGTGAGCTTCTACTGTACAAGCACTTCCGAAGCTTCGAAATCGACATAGGGATAACTAAGGATACAATACTTGCAAATTGGAAGCAAATGAATGCATCCAAATATGATGTATGGCATGTCCCCCGCACCGCCCCCTCAGACGAAAACACCAGCGATGCAGAATCAGATAGCGAAATTGAGGTGGACACAAGGGGCATACTTGAAATGAATGAATGGGAATTATTTTCGCAAATGGGCCCCTCAAACAATATCAACGTAAATGAGCTTGACCTGCTTGGCAGGCGTGAGTTTGATAGCAGCTATAGATGGGAACAACTTGCAGTGCCCCAGGAACTTCATGAAATTGCCACACAATTCATAAACATGAAAAAAACATGTAGCCATGAAAGGCATGCTCCAAGTAAGTATGTTGTCCCAGACTATACATTATCTTCCAAACAAAAACTAGCACTCACACATATTATCAACCATAGCAAGCATCACTCAAATAAACCATTGCACATGATTATTCAAGGGACAGCAGGTACAGGGAAATCATACTTGATTGCTCGCATAAGAAAAGCACTTGATAGTTACAATCTGCACCAGCAAAGCCAGCTACTCACATTGGCTCCTACAGGGGTTGCTGCATTTAATATACATGCATCAACTATACATTCAATGCTTCGAATTCCTGTCAAAGAAATGCACCCATTGCAAGGACAATCATTAATAACATTTCAGGAAGAGATGAAACACATAAGATATATATTGATTGATGAGATGAGCTTCATAGGACCAAAGTTGCTACTGAAGATAGATGCAAGACTACGTGAGGCCTTCCCGCATCGACAACATCTTTATTTCGGTGGGGTGTCAATAATCCTGATTGGTGACCTTGCACAGCTCCCGCCTGTAATGGACAAGCCTATTTACACATCACACTCAAATGCAAAAACACTATGGGACCTGTTCACGACCGTTGTCACCTTAGACACAGTGTTTCGTCAACAAGGTGAGACTCCAGAACAATGGCAATTCCGTCAACTATTGCAAAACATACGCAATGCAAAAGCATCACAAGAGGATTGGGAACTTTTACAAACACGCACAGACAAGCATCTCACCTCTACCGAAAAAGAAATGTTCGACAATTCAATGCACTTGTTTGCTACCAATGATTTAGTTCGACTTCACAATAGAAGAATGTTAAAATTGTTAAACCGTCCAATTGCAATAAGTGCTGCAACTACCACAGGACTGAAGCAGATAATGCAACTACTGATGAACAACTTGAAAAGCATGTATTGCTTTGTAGAGGGCAACGCATCATGCTGACAACCAACATATGGACACATGCAGGCCTTGTAAATGGAGCTCTAGGTGAAGTTGTTGAGATAGTTTACAGCCTTGGTTCCAGACCACCAGATGTTCCACTTTATGTTGTGGCAAGGATCGATAATTATAGTGGGCCAGCATGGAATGAAAAGGACCCCAAAAGTATACCGATAGTACCTGTATCATTGGGCAGCCGTAGACAAATTCCGCTCACAATGGCATGGGCTATTACCATACACAAATCCCAAGGCCTAACGCTTGCCAGAGCAACTGTCGACATTGGAAAAATAGAACGACAAGGACTAACATTTACAGCTATATCCAGAGTGAAATCGTTGAACAACCTTCGTATTCAGCCAATGTTCTCCTTAGAGAGATACTCAAAAATGCATAACCACCCATACACAATTATGAGAAAAGAAGAGGAAGCCCGATTACAACAACTATCTCTAAAAAGCCAAGGTACACAACTCTTTACCCTTTCTCCCTCACGTCGCTCCTGCTTATTCTTATATCAACAATTTCTCTTTTACAAAACTGAACATGCCGTCAACATGTGCATGTCCTTTGAATAACTTCTTTATTTTATTGGCAAAAAAAAATATTTCCCCTTTAATAGTGTTATAATACATTGCACATGGAGCAATCATTGTACATGTCAACAAATAATGTTCCCAGCTAACCATTCCATTCCTTTTGCTTTGCAGGCCTTGAAGCCAAATGGCATATATCATAGCCCCTCACCCTCAAACACCAACAATTGTACTGTATTTTGTTCAAAAAAAAAAACATTCTACTACAAAATTGCTCACCAACATTTTGACTTTTCATAGCACGCATTTTGTATATCATGAACTACCAACAAAAGTACTTTGTCAAGTTGAGCTAAAATATTCCACCACTTCAACCATTTAAGATAATATATTGTGTTGGCCATACACTACCATAGTATACCCTCCTATCGGCGTAACCCTTGCCTTGCGAAGGTGCAAGCACTAGTATGTATGATGAATGAAAGGAAGAAGTGCATCAAATATGTTAGCTATATATTAACGTTACTTTGGTCGCTGGCTGGAAGTGGAGAGTTTCAGACAAGCCGAGAGAAACGGAGTGGGAGTAGCAGTTAACCGACAAGCCGACACTCGTGCCCCACAATTTAGGCTCTGGCCGCGCGTACCAGGGGTTTTAATCCAATGACTTGTAACATATTGGCGTTCCCTCAAATTGGACAGTCTGTCGTCGCCGTGACCTGGTCTTACATCGAATCTCTGCTCCAAATGATTGAAGTTCCATTAACAACACTACCAAACCTTCAGTTTTGTCTGTTTTTTACTGGAATGGCCGCAATAGTCGGTTACGCCACGCAAATATGAAAATGCCTCTCTTGACGAACATAAATGAATGATGATTTAAATGTCAAACATTTACTATTTCAAATTATATATAAACTTAATAAACAAGTATGAATATCTGAAGTACATCTATGTATAAGATATTAAGGGATAGATATCTGTGTAAAAGACACCTTGGAACAGCTGTTCACCAAGTATTGTCAACGAATGATCTGTCGTGGGAATTTGGGATACGCGGAAGAGCAGTTTGTACTAACGCCATGGCCTGCCCTTAGTACACCTATAAATACATCCCTCTTACCACTCCTTACTCACACATTATGCAATTGCAGGAGTGGAGTCTAAAGTTAAATTTTCCTCATATTCTCGTTTAGTTATAGTTTTAATTTTATCATAGGATCAGGATGCCTGAAGCCATGCGTAATAAGAGCACTGCAATCCTCAGTGATAGCGATAGGAAAGCTCTGGATTTTATTGAGAATGTCACCATGCATGTTGATCAAGTGCAGGCTCAAGTGCTTTCTGAGATTTTGACGAGGAACGCTCATACAGAATACTTAAAGCGCTATGAACTCAATGGTCATTCTGATAGGAAGTCTTTCAAAACTCTTTTGCCCGTGATTACATACGAGGATCTGCAGCCCGACAATCTGCGAGTCGCTCCCGGGGTTAAGACTCCAATTCTTTCGTCTTATCCTGTCTCCGAATTTCTCACTAGGTAAATAAAAAGTCGCATTTCATGACTTCGGTAAACATGTAAACGTTAAGTCGATGTTTGTAGTGGCAGTTTGATTCAAAGATAATTTTTGCTATGACAGTTCTGGAACATCCGCCGGAGAACGCAAGCTGATGCCTACAATCGAAGAGGAATTAGACCAAATAACGCTTCTTCACAGCCTTCTCATGCCAGTCATGAACCAGTCAGTGTTTCCTCCCTCAATTCTTATGTTTAAAGATATACATGTTAGATTCCAATAAAAGGGGCAGGTTCTAAAGTTGAGAAATGGTGTGTGGCAGGTACATAGAGGGGCTGGACAAGGGAAAAAGTATGTACTTCCTCTTCATCAAACCTGAAACCAAGACTCCAGGCGGATTAGTAGCTCGGCCAGTTCTAACGAGCTACTACAAGAGCCGTCACTTCAGAGAAAAGCCTTTTGATCCCTACAATGTCTACACCAACCCCATGGAGGCCATTTTGTGCCCCGATTCCTACCAGAGCATGTACGCTCAACTCCTCTGCGGCCTTGCCCAAAACAAACAGGTTCTTAGAGCAAGAGCCGTCTTCGCCTCGGGCTTGCTCAGAGCGATACATTTCCTGGAACAGCACTGGCAGTCGCTTTGCCATGACATTCGAATGGGAAGCGTGAACGAGGAAGACGTGAGCGATCCTTCATTAAGAAAGGCCGTGATGAACATATTGAGTCCCAATCCTGAGCTTGCAGAGGTCATGGAGCGCGAGTGCTCAAAGGAGTCATGGGAGGGAATAATAAAGCGGCTGTGGCCCAACACAAAGTACCTGGAAGTGATCGTGACAGGCGCCATGGCCCAGTACATTCCCACCCTCGATTTCTACAGTGGTGGACTCCCTCAGTTGTGCACCATGTACGCCTCCTCCGAGTGCTACTTCGGCCTCAATCTCCACCCGCTCAGCAAACCTTGGGAAGTGTCGTACACTATCATGCCCAACATGGCCTACTTTGAATTCCTTCCCCATCGCCGCGACAACCAAAGAAGTCAGCCACAGCGTTCCCAAGAGCTCGTGGAGCTCGCTGACGTCAAAGTCGGGGAAGAATACGAACTTGTGGTGACCACATACGCAGGTAAAAAATCAGGAAAACAAAAAAAATTATAATTATAATGATTATATGACCATGTTCTACACCTAAAATGTTTAGTTATTTCCGTACGTCTTAATCAACAATCTATTTATTTTCCTTGTTGCGATGCAGGGCTGTATCGTTACAGAGTGGGAGACGTGCTTAGGGTGATCGGCTTCCACAATTCGGCGCCGCAGTTCCATTTTATGTGCCGGGAAAATGTAATATTGAGCATTGAATCGGACAAAACTGACGAAGTAGAGCTGCAAAACGTGGTGAACAAGGCAACTGAGCATCTGGAGAGTTATGGGGCTCGAAGATTAGACTACAGCAGCTACCCCGACATATCCATTTACCTGTTAATCTTCTGGCTTACTACAGCTTCTATTTTGTTTTCAGTTTTAGTAGTTTTTTATTTTTAGTTGCTATCTCCCGGTAAATTATTCCTTTAATGTAATTTTCTTTTGAGACGGTTTGGTAAAGTATGAGGGGACCGGGATTTGAACAAGTATACGGCTCCATAAACCCAACTTCCCACCCTTCTCTTCTCTGCAGAGACAAACGCAAACATGGCAGATGTTGATGCATTTATCCATTCATTTTCGTGATTCCAAATATTCAGAGTTTTTTAAATTTTAAAAAAGAAGGGAAAACATATAAAGGCAGAGACGTGTATCCTGTATTGGGTGTGAAATAGTTTGGGAAGCTATTCTCCCGTACAAAATCGTGAGTCCAAATTCTACAGATGAACAAATAAAAAATAAGGGATCAGATTGCAGACAAATTTACAAATTCTTCCATACCAATTGTTGCAGAATAATTTATTTATTTTCCTCCTTGAAAAGACGAACTCACAGAGGTGGTTTTTTTATAATCTATTATTTTTTCAATAAAAATTAAAGCAAGAAAAACTAAAGAAATAAATTTTAAAATCTTAATAGGAAAAGATAATAATATAAAAAAAAGTTTTAATTGAAAAAGATACTTGTATAAAATGATAAAAAAAATTAAAACAATTTCTTTTGGTATAATACTTTGATGGATCAATTATTATAATCATGTCTAATGTTTGAGAAATATTTGAAATCCTTTTATGTAAAACAACTGATGAATGGGATTGATAAAATGGTGATGTTGGAGCAAGTTATTGCTATAGTATGCAAGCTTGTAAGGAAAAGTAAAGCGTATAAATTACATGAAAAACTCATTGTAGCTCTTGTATGGTGTAGTAGTATTAACATTGTAATATTAAAAGGATGTATGAAAAAGAAATAATAATTATGTATATAGTTATGATTGCTCAAAAGTGAAATCTGTAGTTTATCAGAGTAGAATATAGCTATTATATTGTTTGTTGCTCACAAAATAAAAAGAAACATGCATATAGTTGCATCCTCCTATGGTAAAATACATATGAAATTGTGAAATTTATTTTAAATTTTATGTTTAGCTAGTTGTGTAAATAAGAAGTTATGGATAGAACAAATACATGTTAAGATATAGAACATACTTGGACAATATACAATATAGATATGTATATTGAACATTTAATATAAATCTTGTTGTTAATGCGGCTTTTGCTTCATATGTGTAGGTAGTGGAGCAAAAGAAAAATACATAATTATTTTAAACATTTAGAGATATATTCAATGATGTTGTGATAGAGGAAATGTGGTAATTAAATCCCTGTAAATATTACCAAGATTTTGGTATTTTTATTGAGAGCCATTGATCCTGGAAAATTTTAATAAATAATTGCAACCAAAATCTCATATAAACCCTACAAAATAAACAAAAGAAGAAAAATAAAACCATTTCAAACTAGAGAAGATAAAATAGTAGGTGTAATGGTTTTCAAGTGGTAGTGCAAAGACCCTAGCGCAAGTTACTAAGAAACCAAACATATGAAAACAATGTAATAGATTTCTCACCACCAAAGGAAATATAAAACATAGAAGACTCTGCCTACACATCTAGCCATAGGAAGTGAGTTCAAACAATGTTAGGGTTACTATTGGAAAAAAATTGTTAGAGTGAATAATTTATCTATTCACTATAGCTTAAGTGTACCAAGGTTGATGAGACAACATCTTGTCTAACTGAATGTGCAACCTTTTAGGCTTCTAGAGGTTACCTAGTTGCTTGGTAAACTTCATGTGCATACCTTTTGAGGTTGGAAGACTTTTCATCTCACCTCAAATGTCACTTTTGTAGTCATTCAACACTTGTTACCAAGGTTGATGATTTGGTCAAATAGGTTGTTGGTTTGCACATTTAAAGTGATCCAAAGGTTGACACCTATAAGACACTTGCCTACTTATTTGTACCACATCATGGGGCACTTTTCAATCCACATGATAGGCGGATTGACTTTTCCTTTCCTATATATGCAAGGTCATATTGTACATTTTAATCAACTCTTTTATCAATCTTTTTGATAATGTGAATTAGGCTCATTATGTGCAAGTATTTTTATGGAGGCACAAGGTTTTTTCTATTATGATCTTCGATGGAAATCCTAACATGCTTTTGTGCCCACCTAAGTTATGCTTAAGGGGTGTGCTAGTGTATGTTTTGCATACACATAAGTTTTAAGCCTACTTAGTCATCTGTTGACACTTGCTCGTGTGAGGTTTCATGATTACTTAAGAATCTTTAGAGGTGTTGACTCACTTTCGACACCTCATACTACTTTTATGGTAGGCAACTCACCACCACTCTATGTATGAGGAGTCTTGTCCTCATTGAATCAGGTTCCTTTCTCATGTGTCTTTATTGAATAATAGGAAAATGGGTGCTTTATAACCTAGGTCATAGAACACCACTATTCCCCTATTATCATTCAATAATTTCCTAGGAGTCCTAATTGGATTGACTATCAACCCCATAAGGTGAGTCAATTCTTAATGAGGAGGACCTAGGAAGGGGTTCTTTCAGCTTTAAGGGGTTCACTACCAAGCAAATGCTTGGAAAAGACAAACAAACATTCAACTCACAAAACCTAATAATGCAAGCTAAATGAAGGATGAACATGATGAAATTATGCAATAGGGAGTTAGGATGTATGTACCTAGAAAGTCTGGAGATGTTGTGAGGATTCTAGAAATGCAAAGAAGCTGCCAAAATGTGTTATGAAGGACTAAGACACCCTTATTATTATCTTAGTCCCACTGCTATTTTTTGGGTATATGTAAAATCTTCGGATGTCGAAACCAGATCTGGAAGAATTTCTGAAAAATATCCTCAGGAGTACTAAGATGCCTTTATTGTTGTGTTAGTCATGATCTAAATTTCATAAATCTTCGATTGTGGTCCCGAGGCTTGATGTTTGCTCTTCCTTCTTCTCTAATCTTAGAGTCTGAAACCTTCAAATTTAGGCGAGTTTCTATGAAGATGACAATTTTGCAATGCAACTTTGCAACATTGTAATGCAACTTTGCAACTTTGTAACTTTACACTTCAAATGATCTTCAAGTCTTAAACCTAGATCTACAATCACAAATATGCAAGAGAGGGAAAACTTTTTGATTGTTAGTTAATGGGGGTTTGCCTTGGCCAAACCCCTTGTTGGTATTTAAACCTTGAAATCAAATGGAGCATGAAGTATGAAATATATAAATGATATCACCTTGTATGATGTCTTATGAAGTAGATTTGTAATCTACCATGTAATGGCCATGAAAAATGTAGATCTTGGATCCTTGGATATGATGTGAACAATGGTTGTAAATAGATCTTCAATGCTACATTCACAATCTTGGCTCAACAACATGAATGGATGCATTAAACCCTTGACATGACGCTTGAATATTGATGATGGCTCCAAATGCTTGATGAATTACTATTGAATGCATAAAATTTCCTTAAGAATGAATACTTGAATGCTTGTTCTAAAAAATAAGTGGAAGAACCTTGTATTTATACTTATTCATGCTTAATATCCGAAAATTACACCACAACAAGCTAGCATAGGAATCCAGTAAATAAAGGAGGCTAAATCTCACCAGAATTTGAAATTAAATCCCAAAACTAAGCCAAGGAGGACTAAGACGCCCTAGATGGCATCTTAGTCCCAAGTCATGAAACTTGAGGCACAAACACCAAAATGGGTCCCATTTAATATACCTCAAAATTAGGGTCCCAAGACCTTTGGGGGACAAAGACGCCCTAGGTGGCATTTTAGTCCTAACCCAAAAATCAGAGACACTTAGATAAAATCATTAAATTTTCATTTGTTCATTGGAGAATGTCGGAATTAGCTAGAAAAGATATAATTCATAGGGCTTGTGGATACAAAATAGGAACAATTAAGACATAAATAGGAATAAATAAAGTAAGGTGGGCCCAAACAAGTGTGGAAATACAAGGGTATGCATTTTACTACACTACATTTATGTATGCCAATTTAATATAATTCATTGATTGACTTTATCCATACTTTGTGTTGTTCATTTGTATTCCTTATTTTATTTCTATGATTTATAGGTTTCTACATGGTATCAGAGCAATACAACAAAAACCATTCCCAAAAACTTGCATTTAGTCTAGTTTATAGTTCCATGCAATTTGTAGTTTATTGGTCTATTTGCAGGTTGCTCTTTTTAGCAACTATTGGTGGTATATCTAAGTGATCATATCACTGGTTTGGAGATTCATGCCAGCCATCTCGTAGATCTTGGATATTATTCAATATCAAGAGCCATAACAATGAACTATGTGCTTCCTCTGTTTAGAGCCTTGAATCATCCTATACTTACTTTATAGAGGCTCGTGTCTAGCAATCAAGCTCTTTATTGAAGCCTTTCCATTGGCTCCAAAAATTGCATCGCCTTTCACCATCACCTCTCTATCTATGCCATATCAACACTTGTCATGGTCTTGAGTGAACACTGCAACATTGCTTTGTATTCTTACTGTTGTAGGTTTTTTAGAGGTGTCCGAAGTTTTCACAGGCACCCTCTACTATAAGCGTGACCTCTCCTCCATATACAATGGCTAATGCCAGTGTTTCCATCTTCAAAATTCTCTAAGGATTTATTTCATAGTGCAAAAAGAAGCTGGTTTTTGGTAGAGGCATATTGACAACATATCATTCATAACAAAATTGGATTTTGTGGGGTGTTTGTGTATTTGAGAGGCCTTTCTATGCTCAGCCATCTCCAGAATTCCATCAAAGGCGCCTTCAAAGCTCTTCCACACACTCCCTCCTCCAATTCAAAGCTCCCCTATGTGGCCTACTTTCCTCCATTGGTGGCATATCTACCACATATCAGGTGGTGTGGAGTTTTTTTTCTGGTAGGGACTAGGGAGGCAGAGTTTCAACGTAAATCAACCTCTTTAATAGGCATTTTTTTAATTTGGTCTTCAAACATGAAGGACTTGGTCTCCAGCACACTTGTGGTGGCTTTCTTTTCCTTTAATTGGTTAACTTTCCCAATCACTATTAATGTTATGGTTGTTCATTTATTACTTTTATATTTGTAGCATTTAATTCAACCACAAGAGATAACATTAAACATTACCTTTTATGTTAGTGGTAAGGGTTCACTAACTGGTTATTTCAAAATTTTGTAAAGGAAGATCAATATTTTTTGTTAAGTGTTGTAAAAAGGGGCTTTTTTTCATTTTACTACAACTTGCAAATGGGAGGGGGGTCTTCCATTGAGTAATGGAGGGTTTCATTTTATGTTTTTATCATTATCTTGAGGTTTCAAAGGCATATTTAATCTATGTCTTCATTGTCCACCTCATTACATAAACTTGTAAGAACTCAAAATAGAAAAAACAAGTCTATAAATGCACTCATATAAAGTGCCACAAAATTGAATGTGTATTTCCTAGGGAGAAAACTTTGTACTTACATTGAATTATAAAGTACAATGGGTGGTTGTGTAGAGCCTTGATTAGCCATCACAGCTATGGATCCACATGTTTCTAGCCTCATGGTGTGTGTTGCTTTGATTTTCCATCACGAAAATGGATCCTCGTGATTCTCGCCTCATCCATGTGTGCCTTAATGTACACCCTTTTTTAGTTTCTTGTACATATTTTGGACCTCATTTTGGGTCTAAATTCCTATGTACACTATGTGCCCTATTTCAGTTGGCCTTCTTATACCTCTTAGCATTAAGTGGGAATATGATAGTGTTATTCTAATACTTCTTTTAATGAAGTAGTGGAGGAATCTTCTATTTTTGGGGGTCTCATAGACCTTCTATCTTTATCTATTCCATGAGGTATTATTTTAGTAGATCATATTTTGTGTGATTTTAGTACTCCAAAATTAGAGTAGTATTTATATTTTCAACTTCATGGAGATTGATTATCTTTTTCTATTCATGGTTGAGTAGTGCTCTATATGTTCACTCATGTAGTGTTTTGTATATCTTATATTGATCTACATTTCTTGGAGCTTCATTGATTCAAAAAACATCAATTCATCTTCAATGGAGCTTACAACTTCAACATGCTTAAGAAGTTCTTCGTCATCATGTTCTTATCTTCACATGACATCTTTTCAGGAGGTTTTATCCTTCTCTTTCTCTTTTTGGAGAGGAGTTTAGTTCCCACTAGGTTTTCTCCTTTTTCTCTATTTATGAGAGGTTTCATTATACATGGGTTCCTCACCAAGCCTTATAGTCAAACCCATTTCTATCTATTTCACTTTTGTGATATCCCAAAGTACCACTTAAGGGGGTGTTAGAGTGAATAGTTTAAATATTCACTATAGCTTAAGTGTACTTAGGTTGATGAGGTTAGACAACATCTTGTTTAACTGGATGTGCAACCTTTTAGGCCTCTATAGGTTACCTAGTTTTTTGGTAAAACTTATGTGCATACTTTTTGAGGTTGGAAGACATTCTATCTCACCTCAAAGGTCACTTTTGTAGTCATTCAACACTTGTCACCAAGGTTGATGACTTGGTCGAATAGGTGATTGACTGTTGCACATTCCAAGTGATCCAAAGGTTGACACCTATAGAAAACTTGTCTCCTTATTTGTGCCACATGATTGAGAACTTATCGATCCACATGATAGGTGTATTTCCCATTCCCTTCCTATGTAGAAAAGGTCATATTGTACATTTTAATCAACTATTTTGTCAATCTCTTTGATAATGTGAATAGGCTCATTTTATGCAAGTGTTTTTGTGGAAGCACAAGGTCTTTTTTGTTATGATATTGGATGGAAATTCTAGCAAAAATAATCCTCAACCACCACCACTTGCATGGCTATCTTGCAACCACAAATTAGAGAGAAGAAAAATATATATATTAATTACCAAAAACTCAAATGAGAGCTCCATTCATTTGGCCATCTCTTGGAAAACAAAGTATCACACATTTGGTGGTGTAGTCAATTTAAACACGTTTGAGAGTAAGACTACCAATCTCCCCTTTAAAGTAGAAATAATAGTAATATTAATAAAATAAAGCAACAAAAAAATTGTGTATTCGCAAGTATGACCACCATCAACAAGTAAATCATGAACACTACTATTATTTAAAAAAATAGTAACCAAAAAGAAGTATTCATGATGGATACAATTTGGTCTGATGTGATGAGTAAATCCCTTCCCCTTGTGTATTTATTTTATTTGATTATATACTAATGTGGAGAATATGAAAATGTGGTTGAATATAAAACACCTTTCTCCCCACATGACACAAAATACCTCTAGAAAATCCAACTTGCCTACCCAAAGAAGATCCCACCCAAGGTGGGGATCACTACTATAGTATCTTCTATTGCACAATTATGTTATTCAATTGAGTTTATTCCTTTACAGTTCAAAATCCCAATAATTAGGGTTTCTTTGTTTTTTAATTTGTTTATTTACAATTTTATGCAAGCAAATCAGCCATTCCAATTTTTAAAAGTAAAGGAATATATTAAAACTAATATGAAACATGTATGTATGTATGTAGCATAATTTGGGTATGGAGGTGAGTTTTTCCAGTGGTGCAATTTTTTGATGAAAACTTAAGCTAAATAAATATGGACGGATGGATTTATGACAAGCTAGTAAAAGTAAAACCTCTCAATCCAAAACTTTAGTGAATGCTTATATTTCATAGTTAATGCATAATATATCATTGTTAATTGGAGGGTGATGAATGCATAATTGTTGAGCATACAACATAATTCTAAGTAAAATATTAAAAAAAATGATATAGTCAAAACACTAATACTCAACATAACCCTCTAGAAGCACTATGACCTAATATATATTTTTACATTAATTACAACTCAAATAAGTTGATTAAATGAAATAAATTGATCTAATAATTATTAATCCAAAAGACCTTGGAAATAAATTTAAACACTATTAAATCAATTTGGGAAAATAATTAAGAGAGAAGATTTGTAAATATAACTAGATGAATTAAATATTATATGTTGAATCTATGCTCTTACTTTTGAGTTAGGATCCTAATATTCATAAGCATTGAAACCATCTATTAAACCCATTTACTTGATTCTAAGAAAATCATAGAAATTTATTAAAGCCACTAAATAAATTTAAAACTATAAATTATAACCCTAGTGAACCATGTGAAAGTGAGTTGGTGGAATTCGACTTCACCACACTATGTTACCCAAAACAAACATTAGAAAGATAAATTTAAAAGGTCTTCAAGTCTTCTTCAACCTAAATATGCAAACACACATACAAGAGAAAAATATTTGTTTTTGGGTGAATAGGGGTTTTCCTTGGTTAAACTCCATTTTGGTAATCAAACCTTGAATTGAAATAATGAATGAAAGAGGGAATGGAGAATGAACAAAGCTATGTTACCACTCAAAAACCCCTTGAATGAAACCTTGATAATGGAGATCTTAGGAGGTATACAACTTGAATGTAGATCTTGACACTTGAATTTTGCTTGAAATGATGCTTTGAATGCTTGACTTGATCATGAAACCTATATAGCAATGCTACCTCCAAAAGAATGAATGATGCAAGAAGAATTTGATATGATGAATGGATATTGAATGCTGAAATAATTTTTTTATAAATATTCTCTTGAATTCCTTTGATCACTTGTGAGATTCCCTTCAAAATATCATAAAATTTCTAGGTGGAACATAGTGAAATAGCCTTGTATTTATAGGTATGCATCCTTAATTTCCCAAAATTCAAAAATTGTAAGCCAACATTGAATTATGGATTTTAAAACACTAAAAATATAATTTAAATTTAGGTCCCAAGGTTTAGGGAGGACACATTCACCCATGGGAGAATGGGTCTAGGTCTATAAACTTGGAACACACATTGCTCAATGTAATGTGTTATGTTTAGGAATTAATTATTGTCGGGTTTTCCCTTTAGAAAATGTAATTAATTAGGCTTGTAAATAAATTAATTGGAAAATTAAGACATAATTAAGCTCAATTAATTAAGAGGGATCAAATAAATGTGTAAATGTAAGTAGGTACATTTAACAATACTAAATTAAGTAAGTCCATTTTAAATTAGGAGGGCCCAAACAAGTGAGAAAATGTAAAGGGTTACATTTTTCTACACTATATTTAGCCCCCACTTTAGTGAGAGGGTGACCTTGAGTCAAAATCAGACTAAAGTAGACAATCAAGAGAGGTCTAATTGCATAATTTTTGGAAGGACAATATGACATAGATCAAGGAAGGTGATCAAGCCTCCAAGATCTAAAATCTCATGGCAAAACCAACAAAGGCACAAGGAGACACATGTCTATGTTAAACATATATATGTGTGTGTGTGTGTGGGTGGGTGTGTGTGTCTGTGTGTGTGTGTACAAAAATGATAAGATACTCAATCAAACAATTCCAAAGACTCAAAGAAAAGAGAATAAAAGGAAAAGGTAAAGGGGATGGATCAAGCCTCGACTATCAATGTGATGTGGAACAGGTCTCAACTATTTGTCCAAAATGTTTACAAGTTGAACTCATTGTCCACTATACAAACAATAATGGACACTCACACTATCTAGTGAAGTCTTTTGTCCACTAGGTGAGCCCCCAATGGTGGAAAATGAGAGAATCTTATTGGGAACCCATACCATACCAAATTTATACCTTTGATAACTTTAATAAGGAACCACACAATACAAAATTTGAGCTCTATAAGGATTAGCAAGTTGAGTTATGCTAAACACTTATGAAAAAAGAAGTCACCACAAGCAAGCAAAGTGTGTTATGCTTGGTTGCCATGAAAAAGGGTTGTAACTTCAAGCTTCATAAGGTTAGCAAGTTGCATTATGCTAAAAACTTATGAACAAAATTCAAATAGGAGAAGACATGTTCAAAGGGATTTTTCTTAGTTCATGTAAGGTCTCCTCTTATGGAACATTGTTCCTAATGTCTCCAAGAGAGGACAAGTCTAGGATAAAAGATTCAAAAATTAGGGAACACAACACATCGCATCACCACTAAGAGGAAAGTGGTGCCATGAAAAGTCACACTCTTGGAGGACATGAAAACCAATGAAACCACCAAGAAGGAAACACATCACAAGAAGAAAGAAGATCGCACAATGAAACATGAGGAAATTCAAAGATCTCTAAAAATCATAATGCCAATGTGTGCCTCCACTTTAAAGAAATTTCTAAAACCATGCTATGAGCAATTAATTTAAAGTAGAAAAAGAGAAATGATAACAATAAGGAAGATATGAGAGTGTAGTGTTAGAAAAAGTATCCCTTTTTCACACTTAATTTAGGAATAATTAATGAATAAAATGAGCCTAATGTTTCCTTGATTTAGTGTTGTAATGCATGTTATAGTGAATAATCCAAGAAATATCCACTGTAGAAAAAATTCACAAGAAACAAAGGAGACAACACTACCATTTCACAAAATAAGAAGTGAATGGAATGAGATATGATTAATTTAGACAATGTTACAACCTTTTTAAGGTATAAAGTATATGGCGGGTGTAAAACTACCTAATATGGGAAATAAACCAATCAAATTAATAGAATTATTATGCCTAAGTTAACTTAAGCCTAAGGTAAATACAATTTACTCTAACACCCCCCCTTAAGTGCAACTTATGGAGAATGAAAATGAAAATATAAAGATGTAGTACGGGTCCCAACTACACAACCATGTTGGGTACCCATTTACAATGCAAAAAAGAAATCTCTTCCAACTAGAGAAAAGGAGAAAAACCCTATGGGAAAAACACCTCTCCAAAAGAGAGAAAAGAAAAAAAAATGATGCATGGATGGAGGACTCAATCGCATCCCCCAATGACTACATACATCATGTATGTACAATCAACAACCCCCCATAAGAGGGAAAGAGAGAGACTATATAGCCCCCCAACAATGTGTAATCACTTGAAAAAATGGTAAGTGTTTGAAGAAAAAACATGATCCAGTGTCAATAAATGACTTGTCTCCCTTTCAGAAGAAACAAAACCAAATACAAATGCAGGTATGCTTCCCATTCTAGATGGGAATTTAAGGAAAGAAGCATGAAGATGTATGTTGATGTCTCTAAAATATGCTCATGTGTCACCAAGGCCTTGGAAAATGATGTCATGAAACAATCATAAACATGCCCAATCACAATAGAAGGTGACAAACAAGATACCACTGGAAATTAATCCTAAAAAATCTCTAGAGACTGAGGAGTGACAAAAGTTGTACCAAAAATATCATCAAATAGGAGAGATAGCCCCTCAAATGTGTCCTCCAAATCTGAAATAAGAGATTCTACAAACAATGAATAAATTTATGAAAAATATGAATCCCAATCAGGAAGAAAATGAGATATTGGTGATGATGAATCACTGGATGTGAGCAATGAATCATCAACACAAAATGAATGGTCCTACAGAACAAGAATGATGGAAGTCTCAATCAATGACTTTGCACAATGAATCACTAAAGGAGAAGGTACATCAACTGTCTCTGATGGAGAAGGAGCATCAAAAGAAACCTCATCATCCTCATCTGAATATTCAAAGGATTCCAAAACTTCAAACTCTAGCATAGTAGCATGATCATAGGTTATCTTGTTTGAAAAATGAAGAGGCACAAGATAATCTAAAACAAGATCATTTGAGAATGGTTGAGTATCAGGATCTCCATGTATTTCCCAAATTTTAATCCAAAGAGTATAAATTACACTCAAAATAATCAATAGAATCCAAAGTGGCATCATCAATATGCATTGTAATAACTCCTAAGACATGATCCCTTTTGCAATTCCATGCAAATTTCTTACTATCAGTATTAGGAAGGGGAACCAGATTATATAGATGTGGCAACAAATGAAGCCATCTCAAGTGCTTCAATATACAATCTCTCCATTGTTTATAGTTTCCCCTTTTCAACATAATCACAATAGGATGCAATGAAAACCCCATAACTATGACAAATCTCCAAAAAAATACAAAGACAATAACCTTCAACAACAAATAGAATCTCCCAAAATAGGCCTTCCAAAAATATTTTAGGAAAAAATAACGCATAAATAAGGGCTGAAAATATAAAATAAATGAGCAAAATAATGGCACCTTCACATGCAATCCACTTGGGCACCACCTCACATCTAAATCCACAGTTAAAGCGAATAACCAATGAAATATTAACTGCAGAAAACCTTCACAAGAAATGAGAGAGACAACACTACCATTTCACCAAATAAGGAGTGAATTGAATGATATCTAATTAATTTACACAATGTTACAGCCTTTAAAGGCATAAAGTATATGGCAGATGTAGAACTACCTGATACATGAAAGAAACCACCCAAATTAATAAAATTATTATGCCTAAGTTAACTTAAGCCTAAGGTAAATTTGCACATTCACATTAAGTTTAGGGCCCTTTTAAACTAAATAGACTTAATGGTTCTTTATTTAGGGTGTTGTAAATTATATCCTTACACTTTCACACTAATCAAGGGCTTTATTCATTAATTGAGGTTAATTTTCCTTAATTTTCCCTTTAATTAAAATCCAAGAATAATTAATTGTAAACTTCGAGAGATAAAACCTAACATTCATAAATTATATTACACGATACTTAATTTTTGAAGGTTTTTGTCCAAGGTTAGTGACCTACGACCCATTTGCCACCTGCTGAATGGGTCCCCACTAGGTCCTAAGACCCTATTTTCACATGATCTTTCACATTTTTTGAAGTTTTTCCTAGCTAAGTGAGCTAGGACCCATTCGCCACATGGCGAATGGGTCCTCACTTGGACCTAGGACCTTTCTTTGAATTATGTTTTTGGTGGGATTTTAATGATTTCAAATCCAATATTTGATGTTGGTTTGTGATATTTGAATTTTAGGAATTAATATTAAGTTATGTATAAATATAAGGTTATTTCACTATGTTTCAACTAGAAATAGAGAAGACAGAAGACTCTAAGCAATTCCAAGCATTCATATTCAAGAAGAAAGCAAGAGTGAAGTCTTCGAGTAGAACTATAGTGTTTTTGTTGGTCTTCAAGCTCATTTTATTGTCAAAGATCAAGCATTATTGAAGAAGTGATGATAGATGCCCATGGAGAATCATGATGGATTCTAGGTTTTGGGAGAAGAACCATGAGATTCAACCAAGCCTAATGACTTGTTTCCTAAGTGATTCCATCTTTTATGATCATTCTATTTTTCAGCCTTGAGAGAGGTATATTAGATTTGCCACTTATTAAGGGGATTTGGTATCTCATAAAGTAGGTCTTTTGCATTGTTCATGTTTCATTCTAGGATCCTATTCTAACACAATTGAGTAGGGCTTCTTTGTATCATTAGAGATCTTAATCTTAGACACACTTAAGGTAAGGATTGCACACACATTTCATGCTTCAAATTTCCATTTATCATCAAGGTTTAATTGCCATACTTGGGGTTTGACTAATTTTCCACCAACAAACATCAAAATTTGTTTTGTAGATTATTGGAAGATCCAAAATCAAAAGTGGGGATTTCAAGTTATAGGATGAAATTGCAAGTGGACATGTGTAGGATCATCATGGAAAAAACATTCCCTTAAGTGGAAAAAAATTCAAAAAAATCAGAGTTAGGAAACTTGATGTAAAAATTTGAATAAGTTATCTATATTATTTCAAAAATATGTAACAATAGAATCTATAGCAAATTGAATGTAGTTTCTAAACTACTAGGTTTTTGTTTTTAAATCTATTTGGTGAAAATTTGAAATTTCAATGTAGTAGTACTTAAATTTCAAGGAAAAATAAATAGGTGTCTGTCTGACCACCCTAACCACAATAAAATGATAATATTTTTTAATAAAATTTTAGATATAAATAGAGGACTCATGTCCTGATGTGATGCATATTTTTTTGTAATTTTTTTCCAAGTAAATAGTTAATTATGAATTTTATTGCAACTTTTAAAAAATATAAAAAATCATATTTCTAACCACCTTAACTTTGACAAAAGTTCATGAAATTCATTTTTTTTAATCTTATAGTATACAAAACATAGAATGTGACACATGTTTCAAATTCAAAAAATGAGATACTATTTGAAAGTTGTAGATGTTTTTCAATCAGCCTATCAATCAAGTCTTTAGTTGTAATTTGAATAGAAAATGAATAATAATAATTTATTAATTCAAAGTAAAACATAATTTATATTGGTTGAAAGCTGAGAATCTCCTTTAAAAACCCTTTTCATTTCATCAATTTTGCATAAAAGGTCATCAGCCACATACCCTACACATACCAATCATATCGCCACTTTTTGGTCCATCATGATCCTAGAAATACCCAAGTCTAGAACTTCATATTCAGATTTAGAGTTTTTTGGTAGAGATTATGAGGACCCATTCACCACCTAACGAATGAGTCCCTCTTGGGGTTTCTAGTGCAGTAGGTTTTCATAGTTTACAAGCTGAAATTCTTGATTTAGAGTCTCCCAAAAAATTATACTAGGACCCATTCGCCATAGAGCAAACACATCCCTATTTGGGTTATAGAAACAACAAGTTTTGACTAGGTGCAAAACATTCCTTACTCTTAGTTTTTCTAGAAAGTTCATTGTTTCCTTCTATTTTGTGATAAATCTCTTAATTGCACTTTGTAGATCTAGGTTTAGAGTTGTTTTTCTACTTCAAATTTGTCTCCCCAAAACACTACTTGACCTAGAGCCTTGTCCTAGAAAAAAGAGAAATTGTAAGATTCAAACCTTGATTTGACTCACCTTTTGGGTAGATAGTTATTTCATGGTTTAGATCTCATTTCTTGAATGAAATAGTGGAGAATAGGGTTGTATCATAGATCTCCTTTTCCTACATTTCATTTTGGTAAACCCAACCTTGTACAACAAAAAATCTAAAAATTGGAGTCTTTTGAACCCTAGATCTATGCTTTGCAATAGTTTGCCTTAAATTTCCATTAGTTGCATTGCAGTTAGGATTATTTCATCTTGCATTACTAAACATTGCATTTAGGATAAATTTGCATGTTTGCATTGCTTAAAATAACTAAAAATCAAAAATATTGCATTAGATATGAGTTTATTTTGCATAGTTCTAACATTGAAATAATAATTTAATCATTTAGATTCATATTGTTGGAGTTAAAATGACACTGAGAGGGGGGGTTAATCCGTGTCTTAACAGATTTGACCAATTTTCACAAATTCAAAAAACCATAGCACAGATTTGATCTCAATATACTCTGATTAAGGCATTCATGAGTTGAATGTAATCATTCATAAACAAAATTGAGAAAAGTAATAACCAAATAGTGAATTGAAATAACAAAAACACAGTAAAGTAGAGAGAGCTCAAAAGAACAAGGAGACTCAAGATTTTACTGAGTGGAAAACCCTCCTAGGGTATAAAAACCACTCCCGAAATGCCTTCCAGGCTTAATCTTTTAAACAAAAGTTCACAATGCCTTATAGGATAATTTTTGAGCACCCACTCAAGGAGCACTAGCCCCTCATTTTGAGACACCCATCTCAAGGAGTACCAACCCCTCAAATTATGTTTTGAACAATAATAATGACTCAGAAGATTTCTCTGTTTTCAATTAAGCACATATGTCTCTGTTTTATTGCAGAGTTCATTCATACATTTCCATACAGACAAGGAATGATACTCTTAGAATTACAACCAACAACCCTTACAGTTTTCAACCCCGGTATTTATATACATTTCAAGTATGTCAGTCGATAATAAGGTCTTGTGTTTTTCACCAAAATTTGAAACTCACATGCTAACTTTAGCTGAATAATGACAGTCTGTAGATGATGGAAAAAGTCAAGAGTAATGCTTATCTAGAGAGCTGCAAATCATCCATTATTTTAAAAACACAACTGCTCAAAGAGGAAACTCAATGAATATGCTGCCATGTAATAGTTTTGAGATTTGATGCAATCAATGATGTTGGCCTTTAAGTATATTTAGAAATTTCCATGATAGCCACAAAGTTTGAGACTTTGTTAACCATTCGCTGAGACATCCAGATAGTTCTACCAAAAGCAATTGCACTGCCAGACATTCCTCTTAGTTATCACTTTCACCATGAGCCATCAGAGTTGGGAAGAAGACATAACGAATACATCATGTATCATTGATAGGCTTCCTTAGTGTATTATTCATTCGCTGAGACATAAGGAAACTTCTCGCCGAGATTTACTTTTGTTTCATTCACTATCGTTGTGACCGAACGATATTGGAGAGACCTCTTGTAGACTTCATAATGTTTTGCCGAGAGTCACTTGAAACACATTGTCACCGTAACATATCACTCTCGGGAAGACCTCACATAGATAGTACTTTGTTATACCAAAGGTTTTCCTATCATCTGATGTCACTGAGACAATCCATAATTGGGGAGAGATCCCAAAAAATTCATTGAGACATACCGAAACATCCCATGAATCATACAAGATCATTGAGACATTACCAAACTCTCACCAAAATCTATACATTAGATTTTGTCACCAAGACTTGATGGGTTCACTGAGACTCTTCATCAAAACTCATGAATCTTACCGAAAAGTATTTTCAATTCTTAAGTCGCTGTAACCTACAACCTTCGGGGAGACCTCTCAGAGAATACTCTATCACACCAAAAAATCCTTATCCACTGAGTTGCTAAGACAATGCCAATATCTCACCGAACACACTTTATAAGACTTAGTCGGCAAGACCAAGGAGTTCGCTATTACATTCCACCAAAGCAAAACTCTTGTCGATACACATCCATCCACCACTAGTCAGTGTGACATTGCAAATTCGTTATAACCTCACGTCGAAGCCTTAAGCTTTTGTCGATGAGTTTCCATTTAATCTCTAATCGGTGTGACATACCAATATCGCTGAGACCACATACTGATGGAATAACATATGCCAATAGAGATCATTTTTCAGTCGCCGAAACAAAAGACAAGTCTTGCTGAAATAATCTTTCTTGTGCCAGTCACCAAGACATAAAACGCTCAGTGAAACCACATGCCAATAGGGATTTCTTACGCCGATAAACCACCTTATGAGTTAGTCAGTGAGACCTGACTCATTCGGTAAGACCTCCCAGCGGTGAACACAACTCATGCCCATAGACCTTTCCACTATCGCCAAGACAACGAGAACGTCATGTCGAAAGCAGCCTGAATGTTAAATTCAATCGACATGACATCAAAAATGTCTTGCCGATAGGCAACATAGACTTTTCAAAGTGGATCAGGGAGACCCTACCATACTCATGCTGATATGTGTAAGCCCAAATGAGAGATAGCCAATACCAGTGATATGCGAAAAGAACCATCCTGACAAGGAAACCAACTGTGATATCTTTTTGTAATAGCCAAGAGACACCAAAGAAGTGTCATAATAAATCATAAGGATCCAAATAGAGACTGATCACCAGAGAGAACCAACTGAAGGATATTTTGTCATCAAGGACAAACCATAAACACAACTGAGATCCAACACATATTGCATATAAAATTTAGTCAAATTTTTCATCATTCAACCTTAGTCAACATTGCATTTAGAGACTTAAAATATTGAAAATATATTATAGAACTAACTGTTACGCACCTGAAACAACAAAAACATAGGATCAAATTAGAAAATCAAAATTCAAATTTAACAAACCTTAATTTGGGACCCATTCACCATATGGAAAATGAGTCCTTGTACACACATGTTTAGCTAAATTTCTCAGTGATTTCTAGTGCTTGATTTTATGTTTTGTTCCTATTATCAAACCCTAATCTGGGACCCATTCACCATAGGGAGAATGAGTCCCTATATAGATTTTAGCAGCAAAAATTCTGAGTGATTTTAAGTTTCTAATGCATTTATGTTTCTAATGTTAGATATGAAAAGTAGTTTTCTAAAACAATTTGTCTTTGCATTTAATTTACAATTCATTTAGTTAGATTTTGCAACATTGGGAAAAGAATATCTTGCATATTTTAGTTAGACATAGTGTTAGATTTCTGCAATTTTATTTCATTTCCAACATTATTGCATCATTAGATACATTAGTTTACATTTTACAATCATTACAAAACAAAAACAAAAACATCAAACAAGACCCTTGGAGAAAGCATAGTTATTTGATTATGTCAAATATCTTTTTCAAAGTTAGCTTATCCCTCAATCCCTTTATTAATGATCACTTCGATATGTTAGATGAAGCCCTTGAGGACTTCATCTCACAAGGATCATCCACTAAGGCTTGTCGTGACTAACCAAAACACAAATATGTTAATGCAATCACACCTCAACTTATCATTTACCCTCCCTCATAAAAACGTCAAGTTCAAAACAAATCCATGGTTATCCTAAAACCACCTAACAACAAGCCTTCACTTGATGACAACAATTCTTCACAACAAATGGTTTACAATACCGTTGCTCACACATAAAATACAAGGAACAATAGGAAAAGACAAACAACTCATGTTTCATTACCTTTTCCTCAACCTATCTTGCCTAACACTCTTTGTTTACCTTCGAATAGTGGAAAGGAATATGATCTCTTTGAGTAACTTAAGATATCCGGGCTATGAGATCTTATTCAAGCTTCACCAAATTACAATAGTATGCTTCAAACAACCTTGCAACAAGTTATAGTACCTCCTAATAAAAATTCAAATGATGTCGCAGTGTTAATTCAAGGAATGAATGAGGTTAATTTAGATAATTTTTTCACCAAAGAGAATTACCTTCCTTGGAAGTTCAAAAATGACATGATGCATTCATGGTAATAGCCCATCTTAATCAAACCATGATAAAGAGAACCCTTATTGACAATGGTTCAACTCTTAATGTGTGTAGTGTGAGCTTGTTGAAGAAGATTGATATGGATAAGAGCGACATTGTCATTGATTCTTTGTCTATTCATGTATTTGATAATATAGGAAAACAATTTCTTAGATTCATCACATTACCTATTAAAGTTGGAAAGGTCCTATTACACACTCTATTGCATGTTATGCCTCATGATATTTCTTACAACCTTCTCTTGGGGAGACCTTAGATTCATGAAATGAATGGAGTTCCTTCTACCCTTCACCATGTAATGAAGTATGTCTATGAAAATAAAGTTTACACACTCAAGGCCAATCATGAACCTAAAAGTTATTTGATTGTTGAGAAAGAAGAATGAGATCCTTTGAAAGCATTGAACTTAATTGCAAAATTTTAAGTCATGAAGGAATAATAACATCAAAAGAACATCAATGAAGTCACTAATTTGTTAGAAGACGATTGGGGTTCCTTAGATTTCACACAAACATTTATGGGAGAATACAAAATTACAACAAGAGAAATCAAAAAGAAAAATTTAAACCAATAGTAATTTCAATGCACAATTTGAAAGAAAAATCACAAGCATCTACTTTATCTACTCTAGAGGAAGACACAAGCTATACAATAAACTTTGATGAAATAGACTACAAACAAGAGATGGAGAAACTTCATGATAGAGGTTATGAGCTTGTATAAAAAATTGGTTATAGTGGAAAAGGATATGGAAGAAAAGAACAAGGCATCTATGTTCTAATGGAGCCTAATAGGTATAGATAATAGCTCATTTTTTGTTGTTCTTAAACATATTTTGAGATACTTTAGATAAAATTTCTAGACAATGCTCCTACATTATACTATCCTTTCATATTTATTATGCAGACTTGAACCTTAAATATGACAATGAAATTATGGTTATAATGCATTAGTATCATATGATTTATATGAAGATATGTATGGAATGTTAATAGAATGATATGTTTTGATTGTGATAGCTATCCTTGTGTATATGCTTTGTAGAATTAACTTGTTTACAACAAAAGAGGAACTGTGGCACACAATAGTTGCAGGATGAACCAATAGCAAAAGGAACATTGGACAACAAGGTAGGGGAGTTCTAGATTAAACCAAAGGTGATGATTGTTGATTAAAGGCACTTGATGAAGGTTGAACATGCATTATTATAACTAGTTAATAAATGTTGAAGAATAGGTCTCCTTCACTTATAGGATTTTGACAAATGGTTGTATGTTTACATGTAATTTTTTTTTATAGAATTTTAGTCCTATTAGGATTCCTTTTCCTTTTTAGTTATGGGTTGAATAAATTAGTCTTAACTCTATGCTCTAAATATCTGGGAGTGGAGTTAATCATTTTTTTTAGGTTGTTGCTTTGAATAAGATTCCCTCAAGCTTGTATATAGCTATTGGTTGAATATATAGGATAGTTAGTTGGTTTTTCAATTTTATGTTATCAGTTACCTTTCAGTTTCAAGACATGAAATATTCAAAATGATTGAATACAATCTGTGAAAGATCTTGTGTAATCTTCATGAATATGCAATGAATGGAGTTAATTTCATGGGATTCATAGAATGTGTTAGCTAGATTTGGGTTTAGTTAAAGTGAGAATAGTTACTTGAGTAGGCCACTCAAGTTATTGTTCCTCACTTCATTTTCCAGTTATTTATTTATGTTAAATAGTTGTTATTAGTTTATCACTACTTCATGAATCATATGCAAGTTAATTATAATTTCATATCTTGCTTATTGTTAATGAATGCTTGTGAAAATGCATGCAATGGTTAACCAATAGTACTTAAGAGGTTAATTTAGTTGAGTCATTAATTTTTATTAGTTTTGAGTCATTACAACATCATTTCATTAGTAATAGTTCAACTACAGTCAAAGATGTAGATACCCATAGCAACTAGTTCTTGTTTATATTTTTATTGTTTTACATTTCTATGAGTTTCCAACAAGTAGAATAACTTAAATAAGGTAGCTTAAGTAGTTTTGAGTTTTTGAAGGCTTATATAATGCTACACCATCATAAGCTTACAAGCCTTGGGTTGATAATTTAATGTATTCATGAGCAATGTGGAGTGGAATATTCAGTCATTTAAACCTCTAAATTGTGTAGGTTTACCAAGTTTACAATACATTAGCTTAGAATCTACATTTTTGGAACCATTTCCAAGGATGGTGCTATCTTCATGGACTTTTTTTCACAACTCTCATAGTTAAATTTTGTTTCCAACATTAAGACTGTTAGCCTTAATCTTTTCCAACACCAATGATACACTAACATTGTTCAAGATTGCTTAATATAAAGCCATATTTTATGTATGTGGAGGTAGAGATATTCCATGGGTACATATTCCTTCCCTCTACATGCCAAGGATCTATATATAGAGTTGGTGAATCCAATACATAGAACAAAGATAATATTGAAGAATAGAATCCCTTATCACCAACATCTAGCACACCTACAAAAGAAACATATCACACCATGGGTGATGCAACAAATGATGATATTTAATGAACAACATTTTAGTTTCCCATCACTGATCAGGAAAGGGCTACACAGCTAAAGGATATCCCTCCTTTGGCCTTACCAGTCTTCTTTGGGTTAATGAGAGAGGACCCATATACATTTCTATATGAGTTTGATGTCCTGTGCTGAAGTTGTGATTATATTACTAATGCTCATAGGCTCAAACTCTTCCATGCAACTCTTAAGGATGTATCTTTAAGGTGGTTCATGGGATTAGGAAGGGATGTTGTTCTCAATTGGTACACTATTAATATAATGTTCCAAAAAAAGTATCAGGACTATTAAATGGGACTTGACAGGAGGAAGGATGACATTTTTGGAATTTCACAAAAAGGATGATGAACTCTTAGAAGATTATGTGGAGAGTTTCATTTTCTCTACAAAAAAACCCATAGAACAAGTTGTCAAAAGAGTCCCTCAAGTTAGTCTTTTTGAGGGGGGTCAAAGATGACGACACGATGCAATGAAACTCATTGTTCAAGAAGATATTTCCTAGTCACCATTTTTAGACATTTGTAAGGCTTGTAGGAATTATTCCAAGACCTTCACTAAAAGGCCAAGAGGAGATAAGACATACACTATTGATAAATCATCTGCTAGAGTTTAAAAAATTGAGTTAAGCAAATTGTTGTCCAAGATGAAGGAGGTCATTATTAGCAATTTAGAAACTCATTTGGATAATCTCCGCATTAAAAAGAAGTAGGAGGAAGCTAAGGCTATGCTCACTTAATATTTTCCAAGTTGCAAGCAAAGAAAAGAAAATTGCAAATGCAAAAGAGTGGCTAGTATCCAACAAGATAAATTTAAGAAGCCTGATTTTCAGCCAATTAAAGGAGATGATGGACATATCTTCTATATAACACAAAGGATACCATGGAAACAAAGAAAATGTATACCACAAGACCCCCTTATCTTTAATTCATCTTTTCCTATTGGGAGTCAAAACTTTTCTGCTTTAAACTCTCATCCCTTGCAAGCAAACCAAAACCACTAGTAGAACACTCAACAATGGCCAAAAGCTTAGCCAAATTGGAACCAGTAGCCAAACCTTTGGACACAACAAATTTTTTAGGGTTCCAATTATATCCCACAATGACCAACCTAGCATAATCAGTGGTAGCCTCAGTGGTAGAAAGGCCAGTAATGACATCAACAAAATATGAACTATAAACAACCTATATTACCTCCTCCACCATAACAAGCTTTAATTCCTCCCTCAAATCCTACAAATCAGCAACCCAAGAAACCATAAATACCTGTCCAACTTGCACCTAACCCTAACACTAAGCATGTGCAATAGGCTTATACTAATGAAGCTATGCAATACCCCACCTATGGTGTAGACGTGAGTGATGCGTTGGGAAAATGTGTCTCAACCTTGTAATTATATGCAATTTATTGTTGATAGGATGTATATATATTTATATGTATATTTCCTAATTACATTGATAGGTGTATAAAATGGCAACACAGAGTGAAATGTCAGTGTGTTAAATTTTTTAGGAAACTTCTAGAATGGCCAACATATATTAAATAAAGGATATATTGTAAATATGGATCATTCGTTATTATGTTTTATATCTAATGGTGGATATTTTGTTGGACTATATTGTCCCAGAATTTAACTCTATTTTATGAGGGCGTTATACTATGAATGTGGTAGAGATTATGATGATTTCTTAGAGTCTGCAATGGTCATGTTGTCTATTAATCTCTAAGTGGTGATACTCATGTGATAAGATTTCTTTGCAAGTGTATTGTAATCTTTGTGATTTACTAAATAATATATTTTGTAGCTTTTGGGGTGTGGGGTTTTTCTCCCAAAAAGGTTTTCCCCATGTAAATCACCGTGTCATGGTATGCATGATATTTATGTTTTTTTTAAAAAGTTTCTATAACTATTACAGATCTATAAAACTTTTGCATTATTCTCCTCTCAAGATTAGTGTAGGAAGTTGTTTCACTACCTTAACTTCCTTACAAGTGGTACCAGAGCTTGATCACCTTTGGTTTTAGTTGTGGGTTGTTGGGTTTTTTGAACTAATATTCATTTGAGTGGGATCTTGTGTAGAAGACACTTTGTGATCTTGTTGCAAGAATTTTCGGATGACAAGTTCACCAGGGAGAATAGACGTGGAGAAATTTTCTAAAAATAATTTTGGGATGTGGAAGCTAAAGATGGAGGATCTATTGATAGATCGAGATGTGTGGGATGCTATTGATGAGAATGTTTCAAGGCCCACAAATCCTACTCAATCTGCTCAATTTGATGTTATGGACTGTAAAGCTAATGGTCTAATCAGATTGTGCCTGAAAGAATCTATTTTAATTAATATTCATGAAGAGACCTCTACATAGAAACTATGGAAGAAGCTTGGTGAGATGTATCAAGCCAAATCTTTAGTGAATAATATTTTCTTGAGGAAGAAGTTATATTCCTTGAGAATGGATGAGGGTGGATGAATTACATAACACTTGGAAGAATTCAATATGTTGGTGGATCAGTTGGCATCAGTTGGCGTTGAAATGTATGAGGAAGAGAAATGAAAAATCTTGCTTTGTTCTTTTCCTGATTCATAGGATTCTCTTGTTATGGCTATTGGGAGTACTTCTGTTATATTGAAGATTGAAGATATGGTGGGTTCTTTTCTTTTTGAAGAAATGAGGAGGAAGGTATCCATCACTTCCAAGGAAGCCCTAAATGTTCATGGAAGACCCAAGGAAGAGGGAAAAAGAATGAGAAGCATGAAAAATCCAAGTCCAAGGGGATATCTAAATCTCCTAGAAAGTCCATAGTTAATTGTTGGAACTGTAGTAAGCCTGGACATGTTTGTAAGGAATGCAAAGAAGAAATGAAGAAGAAAAAGAAGAAATTTAATTTTGATTATGAGTATGAGAACGAAGATGGTGAAAGATTCATTGCAACTTTGGCTACTCATGTAGGTAATGATGCATGGCTAATTGACTTAGGTGCATCTTTCCACATGAACTTTAATAGATATTGGTTTTATGAATATAAAGAATTTGATGGAGGTATGGTGTACTTGCATGATGATTCTAATTTAGACATTATTGGTCACACTAAAGCTAAAATCAGGTTTCCTGATGGTAGAATAAAAAGGATTAATGGTGTTTTGCATATCCTTGGATTAGCATGAAATTTGTTATTTGTGAGAAAAATAATAGATGTGGGCATGCGGGTAGTATTTTTTGATGCAAGATGCAAGATGGTTAGAGGTGTTATGGTGATTGCTAGAGGTGTTAAATATGGTACATTATATAAGTTGGATGCATGCATTGTTGAGTGCAATAGTACTTCAGTGAAAAGCAAGTCTATGGAAGAAGTGGGGATATCACCTTCAACAAATGGTCATGGATTATGGGTACCCAAGGGTACTCTTTCTTCTAAGACAAAGTTACTTGTAGAGAAAACTATGCTATGGAACTAGAGTCTTGGTGACATTGGAGATAAGGGTATAAGGACCTTGAAAAATAAAAACCTTGTTGAAGGTGTGTTTGATTGTAATCTTGAATTTGATTTTTGAGAGCATTCCATTTATGGAAAAAAAATAATGTTTAGTTTTAGTCAAGCTCTCATAAATCTTGTGGTGCATTAGATCTTATTCATTATGATGTGTTGGTCATGTAGATGTTCCTTCGATAGGTAAATCCACATATTATGTTTTAGTTATTGATGATTATAGTATATGGACATGGGTATATTTCCTAAAGAGTAAATATGAATTTTTCAGTCAATTTAAAGAATTTAAAGCAATGGTTGAGTTGTAGATTGGAAATAAAATAATTTTTTTGAGGAGTGATAATGGCAGAAATTTTTTCTCTAATGATTTTGATAAATTTTGTAAAGATTGTGGTATTCATAGATAAAAGACAAATCTATACTCTCCACAACATAATGGAGTTGTAGAAATAATGAACATGACACTAATGGAGAAGTCTAGGAGTATGTTGAGTGGTGCTTGTCTAGAACAAAGGTTTTGGGATGAAGCTATTCCCATTGCCTGTTACTTGATTAACAGGTCTCCTACATCACCTCTTGTTGATAAAATTCCCATAGATGCATGGTAAGGTTGCAAGCCTTCATTGAGACACCTTAGAGTTTTTGGTTGTGATGCATATGCACATGTTCCAAAGGAGAAGTGAACAAATTTGGATAACAAGGCTATGAAATGTATCTTCATTGGATACAATTACGGTGTGAAAGGATACAAGCTATGGGATCCTATTGCACATAAGGTAATACATAGTAGAAGTGTGATTTTTTGAGAAACTAAGTCTTCTTCTATTACATTGCAACTAGAACAAAGTAAATAGGAAGATTTCATTCAATTTCCTCCTTCACATGAGAAATTTGAATCGAGGCCCAAGGGTAGACAAGAAGTTGAGGAGAGCTCATCTAGCTCTGGATCTTCAGAAGAGGAGGAAGAACCTCCAACTCAATTTGTTTGTAGGTCTACAAGACATAGAAAACCACCTAAAAGGTATTAACCTAATGATTAGAGACATATTTTTTCTTTGAATACTAACCTGGATGAACCCAAATCTATAGAAGAGGTGCTGGGTATGAATTATGTGGAATCTTGGAAGATTGCTATGGATGAAAAAATAACATCTTTGAAAAAGAATGATACATAGGAGCTTGTACCATTGCCTAAAGGATGAAAACCTATTGGTTGTAAATGGGTGTTCAAGAAAAATATTTGTTTAGATGGAAGTATTGAGAAATACAAAGCAAGGTTGGTTGTGAAGGGTTACTCTCAAGTTGAGGGTGTTAATTATGATGAGATATTTTCTCCTGCTACAAAAATGACAACCATTATATTTTTGCTTTCTATTACTACTGCTTTTGATTTAGAGGTGGAGTAAATGGATGTGAAAACTTCTTTCCTTCATGGTGATTTGGAGGAGGATATTTATATGACACAACTAGAGCACTGTGTGGTGAAAGGTAAAAGTAAATTGGTCTGCAAATTGAATAAATCTTTGTATGGCCTAAAAAAAATTCCTAGGATGTGGTACCAAAAATTTGATACATATGTGTTGAGTTTGATATTTGAGCATTCTAAATCAGATCATTATGTTTATTATAAAAATGATGGTGATCATTTCTTGTTTATTGTATTATATGTTGATGATATGTTATTTATTGATAGAGCGAAAGGTATGATTTTAGAACTAAAATCTCAACTTGTTAAATTTGAAATGAAAGATCTTGGTGCAGCTAAAAACATTCTCAAGATGGAAATTAAAAGACATAGAGTGAACAAAAAGCTATGGCTTTGCCAAAGTAACTATGTCAACTCAATTTTACAGAGGTTTGATATACAATATGTAGACCATTATGTGTTCCTATTTCAATTGAAATGAAGTTATATATTTTAGATTTTCCAACATCCCCATTAGAGATGGATGACATGAGCAAATTTCCTTACCAGAGTGCAATTGGAAGTTTGATGTATGCTATGGTTAGTCCTAGACCAGACATTTCCCAAGTAGTGGGAGTTCTTTCCAAATATATGTCTAATCTTGGTAGAGTTCATTAGGATGCAATTAAAAGGGTCTTCATATATTTTTGTGGTACTTTATATTATTCCTTGCATTATCATAGTAATGTGATTAAAGATGAGATTTCACTTGATATTCATGGTTATGTGGATTTAGACTCGACAGGTGATATTGATAGTAGATGATCCACCAATGCTTATGTGTTTATGTTATTTGGTGGTGCAATTAGTTGGATGAGTAAGCAACAAGCTATGGTTTCTTTTTCCATTACTAAAGAAGAGTATATGGTAGCTACTCATGCTTGTAAAGAAGCCATTTGGCTTAAGAAACTATTTTTAGATATTGGAATAAAACAAGGTGTAGTGACAATTTATTGCGATAGTTAGAATGTGATATGTCTAGTTAAGAACCTGATATTTCATGCTAGGAACAAGCAAATTGATGTATGTATAGTATCATTTTTTTAGATATATGGTCGAAGATGGAAGGATGAAGCTAGTTGAGGTAGAGACTTTGATGAATGTTGTTGATTCTTTAACTAAGCTTATGAGCATGGAGAAGTTTAGATGGTGTTTAGAGACTATGGGCCTTTTGGCCCTTGGCAATTAAAGGGAGAATGTTTACACCCTCATGTTGCTCTTCTAAGGTGTTCGACAAGTGGGATATTTTTTGGAAAAATTTGTCTCAACCTTGCAATTATATGCAATATTATCAATATAATGTATATATATTTATATATATGTTTCCTAGTTACATCGATAGGTGTCTACAATGGTAGAAAGAAGCAGAATGTCAGTGTGTTAATTTTTTTAGGAAACTTATAGAATGACTAAAATACATTAAATAAAGGATATATTGTAAATCTGGATCGTTCATTATTAGGTTTTAGATCTAATGGTGGATATTTGGTTGGGTTGTCTTCCCTAGAATGTAACTCTATTTTATGAGGGTGTTGTATTACTACTATGGTAGAGATTGTGATGATTTATGAGAGTCTAATAGTGGTCCTATTGTCTCTTGATCTCTAATTAGTGATACTCCTATGAGAAGCTTGCTCTACAAGTATATTGTAATCTTTTTGATTTAGTGAATAATATATTCGACAGATTTTGGGGTGTGGGGTTTTTCTCCTGAAAGGGCTTTCCCCACGTAAATCACTATGTTGTGGTATGCATTATATTTATGTTTAAGTTTTTTTAACTATTAAATATTTGTAAACACCTCTCAAGATTAGTGTAGGCAGTTGTTCTACTACCTTAGATTTCAACATGATGTCCACCTTAGATAAAGAAAGCAACTTGCTAGACCTTCATCCCCTCAAATTACAAAGATGGAGGATGAGGAACATGTAGTTGAAGATTCAGAAAAAATAACCTTTGAAACCTGAGTCAAATTAGGTACACCAAACTACCTCAAGTCCCAAGCCACCTTTTCCTGAAAACCTAGCTATTCAAAAGCATCACACACAGACTAAGAAAAATATTTTAGGTCAATTGAAAGATGTGAGCATCAAGATTTGACTTATCCAACCTATCAAATATATCCTTATCTATACAAAAACTATAAGGGACCTATGTCTTAAGAAACCAGACAGGAAAAGAAAATATCCCCAGAAATTCCATGTCTTGGGAAACCTTGTAGATATCATGTTAGGGAACATTATTGTCCCTAAGCATACAAATCTTGGTAGTCTAGTAGTCGATGTTAAGATCAATGGAACCTTCATCAAGAATACTTTGATAGACTTGGGGGCAACAATAAATGTCATGACAAAAAAAATAATGTAGTTAATTTAGTTAGTCAACCTTAGGCCCAAACAAACTATTTTATAGCTAGCTGATAGGTCCACAATCAAGCCTAAATGAATTATTGAATACTTAGTGATTGTATTAGATTCTTGAGAATATCCCATTGACTTTATAGTGTTACAACCCAAAGTTAATCTTTTAGGTTACCCACTCATCGTAGGCAGACCTTGGTTAGCTACAACCAATGCATTTATAGGTTATAGGTCTAGAAAAATGATAATAGACAATGGGACAGTCACTAAGAAAGTGATTCTTTATCCACTGACCCAACCTTATGCCAACCTTGAGAAAATTATTTGGCCCAATTTGGATGAGGAAGATAACTATTCTTTATAGAAACTAATGAATATAGAGCACAACCCCTTATTGGATGACCAAGATGGAGATGAGATCATTTATCACATAATCTAAAATGATTGTGGAAGGATCCCACAACAAGAATGCCTCATATTCCTACAAGATCCCTTGCAAAGTATCATACCCACCAATTCTATAGAAGAAATATCTCAATTATTTCTTTCATTACTACCTCAACAATGTTTACCAATCAAACCAAGCCTTGATCTCTCATCTATTCATGAGTCATCCAAGGAATTATAAATCATGCTAGGAAGGAAGTTAAACATAAATAATTACTTGACAGAGGAGTAGAAAAAATCTCTATAAATCATGTTGCAGGCACACTTAGCAACATATGCATGGGATTACCATGATATGAAAGGAATAGATCTTGATTTATGTATGCATAATATTTATATTAATGATGGCTATAGACCCATTCAACAACCATAGAGACGTATGAATCCTACCCTGAGGGAGATAGTGAAAGCCAAGAAAGACCACAAGGAATTGAATCCAACCACCAGAAAAAAAAACTACTTTCCTTTTCCCTTCATAGATCATGTACTTGATTCTTTAGCTGGGAAAAAGAAATTTTTGTTTCTTGATGGTTTTAGTGGTTATAACTAGATTAAAACTGCTTTGTAGGATGAAGACAAGACTACATTCACATGTCCTTAGGGGAACTTATGCTTACTTTGTTATTCCATTTGGCTTATGGAATGCCCCAAATACCTTTCAACGCATAGTAATCAGTATATTTTTTGATTACACACATGAGTGCATCGAGATATACATGAATAACTTCACTGCTTATGGTGAAAGTTATGATGAAGCTATCAATAATCTAGAAAAAGTGTTGAAAAGGTGTAAAGAACACAACTTGTCTCTCAACAATGAAAAGTGTTTCATGATGATGACACAAGGAATTGGATTGGAAAATTTTATATCTAGTGTAGGAACTCTAGTTGATCCACATAAAATAGAAATAATATCTACCTTGTTCCTCAGAAATAAAGAGATATCAGAAGCTTCCTTGGCTATGCAAGCTACTATAGGTGGTTTATCAAATATTTTAGTAAGACTGATGCACCATTATTATTTTTCCTAAGTAAGGAGATTGAATTTGAATGGAAATAAAAGTGTCAACACTCATTTGATGAATTGAAGAAAGCTCTGACTCAAGCACTAGGATTGAGATGTCCTAATTGGACTCTGCCTTTTCACATACATACAAATGCTTCAATTTTTTCTATTGGATCAATTTTGGGTCGGGAGGAAGGAAACAAAGAGTATGCAATTTATTATATTAGAAAGAATCTTCAAGAAGCAGAGTTGAACTATATTGTAACATAAGATATGCTTGTTGTAGTCTATGCTATTAATAAATTCAAGCACTATATTACTAGCTATTCAGTCTTTATCAATACAGACCACACAACAATCAGGTATTTGATGAACAAGCTAGTAGCTGGTGGTAGATTGGTAAGATGGCTACTTATTTTATAGGAATTTGACATTACCATAGTAGACAAACCTGGAAAATAAAATGTAGTGGTAGATTTCCTATCAATATTTCTAACACAGTCAACTGAAGGAGTAGTGGATGACTCATTTCCAAATGAACTCTTATTTTTTCTACAAGTGTAGGTACCCTGGTATGAAGATATTGCTAATTAATTTTTCAAAAGGAAAATTCCACCACACTTTTCTCTAAGGGAGAAAAGACAACTAGTTCACAAATATTCTCCATACTCTTGGGTATGTGGTTATCTATTTTATACTAGCCCTGAAAACATCACGAGAAGGTGTACCAGGGAGGATGAGATCTTTGGAATCATGAAGGGATGCCATGATGATCCATGTGGAGTTCATTTTTCAGCAAAAATAAAAAACTTTAAGATTCTTACCATTGGCTATTATTGGCCTACTTTGCACAAAGATATTGTTAAATACACAAGAAGCTATGATAGGTGTCAATAGATGGGAAGACCAACCAAGAGTGATGAGATGTCTTTACAACCTCAGTTGACATTGGCACCTTTTGAAAAATGGAGTTTAGACTTCATTGGACCAATCCCACCTACATATAACAAAAATAAATATATCCTTGTTTGTACTAATTACTTGACAAAATTGGTGGAAGTAAAGGCCTTACAATTTTCCAAAGATCGTAATGTGGCTATGTTTTTATATGAAGATATATTTTTTAGGTGTGGAGTACCTAGGGAAATAGTCATTGACCAAGGACCCAAATTTAATTTTGATATAATCCCCAAACTAGTTGAGGAATACCATATTTGACACAATACATTACACCCTACCATCCATAGGCTCATGGTCAGGTGGAAGTCACTAATAGGGAGATTAAAAGTATTCTCACCAAGACAGTGCAATTGAATAGGAAATATTGGGTTGTAAGGTTACCTAAAGCAGTATGGGCTTACAAAACATGGAAAACCACCACTAGATTCACACCTTATGAGTTTGTTTATGGTAAGACAACAATCCTTCCTATTGAATTTGAATATAAAACACTGAGGATAGTAGTAGAATTGGAAATGGATTAAATAGAAGCTTAGAAAGAAATATTACATAGTTTAAATAGATTGGATGAGATAAGAATGGAAGAAATACATCATACATAGGTAGTTCAACAACAAAGAATGAAGTGGCATGATTAGTACATCAAACCAAGGAGTTCACTATGGGGGACTGGGCACATAATATGATTCATGATATAAAGAATTCAAAGGAAAATTTCAGTCTAGATGGCAGGGCCCCTGTGAAATCAAAAAAGTTTACCCTAATGAGGTAGTACAATTACACACTATTGATGCAGTCTGATTTTCACTTCTAGTAAATGACCATAGATTGAAGTTATATAAGAAGCCATTTCAGAAGGATGATTTTATATTTTTATTGATCCATTAATATGGTGTATGTAGTGACCCAAACATAGAATCTGACACACAAATTAATGACTCAACAATACATGATATACCCAACGCTTCTAGTGGCCTAGAGACTGAGCTCATTCAAGACTAATTTCTTATTTTATCTCACATGCACAAACTACACGTTTTAATAATGTTCACAATATCTTTAGATGGGCTTGTTTACTGATACTCATAAAGGGTTTTAATGTTGTAGGGACTTGTAGCTTAATACTGCTAATGTTTAGAATGGGCCCTCACATTGGAGGTACCCATAACACTGTCTGAAAGCTAAAAATAAAAATTCAAATCTTTTGGCACAATATTCACAACAAGTTCACTAACATTCATTTCAAAATATCAACATGTCTTATGCATCACTTCATAATAAGTACCCACGACATAATTCCTTTGTTGCCCACTCACATTTTAAATACTTGAGCTATCAAATCACCAACTCATATCCATAATACCCATCCCATAATTTGTACCTACCACCCCACTATTTATTCTCTTACAATTAATATTCATCAAATTAAATCAACGAACAAATATATTCTTTCTAGTTTCCACATGCACAGATAGTTATTTCTTTAAGGCAATACTTTAGGTACATTGTCGTGATTATTATAGTATTCTTTAAAATTTCATTATATTTTTCATATTATTCCATGCATGTGAAGTATTATATCACTAACTACCATCATTTCCTATTTAAACCACCTCCAAATCATAAAAATGAAGTGAGGTCACTTCACCAATTAAGTTGGGGAAGGGTATGGTCTAGTTAGTCTTTTCCACATCTACCACCTAAATTAAAATCAATAAATGGAAATGACGTGCAAAACCCTTTTGAGTTATATCACATTTTTGCTACCATTTCCAAATTGCTAAACTTAAAACCTTAAGAACTTATGAGAACTTGAGCTTAATTTAGACTAGAGTTGAACTTAGTATATTTTTGAGCCTGAATTAAGTTGCTACTAAGAAGGGAAACTTGCAGTATGGCATGGTAGTAAGGATATATGAGGAAACATAATGGAACTAAAGGATTTTGAAGGTGATAGAGAAGTTTGAAGGTGGTAGGAAAGATTGAGTTGAATTTTTGAGATGACATAAGAAGGGATCTAGGGGATCATCAACAGATTTTGGAGGATGCGACAGTCCTACCCATTTTTACAAGTATTATTTGGCTCGACTACCTGATATTAACAAAATTTAGTGATGACTTGATAAGAAGGTTTGAAACTACTCTTCAATATGATGAAGTGATGGTAAAGGGATTGTCAGTAGATGCATCTAAAATTTCCATTGCGCAAGTCACAAGACTACCAAGAATAGGGACAAAATTTCCAACATGAGCTGATGCAATTGTAACTCAAGAAGAATTTTGTATATGAGGAGAGGAATTAGACTCCTCATCACAATGTACGAAGAGACCTTCCCTCCCTTGGCTATAAGAAAATTCTGCCTCTTACATTGTCAGATACATTAGTTGTGATGGTAGGAAGAATCTTTTGCATATAGTTCATATCAAATTATTGAGTCATCTTAGGCATAATAGGGTAGTGAATGTACCAAAATTCCTTTACAACTTGTTGAAATGGATGGCCTTAGAATACTAGAGAAAACATACTAACACTTCTCTCTCATCGCTATTTAGTTACTATTGATCATCAAAGCTTGCGCCTCTCCAAAAGTATTATGGGAAATTTAGTGAGTGGGGGATAAATTTATGGCTCACCTCTGGGAATTTTATAGAAAGCCAAATCTTCTTTGGGGGTTTAGAGTAAAGGTTAGAAAGAAATGTAAATATAAAACATGAAAAGGGTGATATGCCAAAGCTTTTACAAAATTTCAAATCCAACCATTTTATGATTGATATAATTAGACATAGAACACCACAACCATTCATTTTTGGAAAGAGACCAAACAACAAAGGCTAACAATGTAAGAACAATGTAGACTTTCAAATATCCCCATAGGCAATGTTCATTAAGGTCCGATCAAACATAAAGATTTATAAGGGTAATAGAAAGAACATTCAAAAATTGCTTAAGATCTCTCTCCTAATACAACATAATATAGTAAAACAAACCTTTGATAAAAGCAGAGAAGTCCAATGACATAATCCAATTTTCACAAGTTACTATACTACCATACGAGCATAAACACGGAAATCAGCTACTTAAACTATTCAAATTCAACTTGCAAGACACAGTGTTTCATTCAAAATGATAATATTAAGAAAGAAATATTGAAGAAAGCCATACATGCACAATCTCAAATATTTCTCCTGAATAGTTCATGCTTTAAATATCAAATGAACTTTAAAACAAAGGTTGAATGCCAATTCAACAATAGTTTAAACCTTAAAAGATATAACATGCTAGAGATAAGTAGCTCTACAATTGTGCTTTTAAAAATAATTTGATATCCTAAGAAAACTTGCAGAAACTTTCCTTAGCTAAGGAAACTAAAACTTAAAATTCCAACCCCTCATTGTGGCGTAGCCCTCCTTATATAGTTGTAGAAAAAGAAAACACCGCCTCAACATAGAAATCAATGCTACCAGGTGTTTGATAGTTAATGGCACATGATCCAATCATAGATCTTTGGTTAGGTCACAATGATCTTTTCTCATCAATTCTTAGCTATCGCATTGATATTTTTTAGATATTTAGGAAAGATAGAGGCCCATAAATGATCAAATCCTAAAAACAACAGCTTGGAAAAATGGTCCAGTTGATTGATCACATCATCCAAAGTTATCGACTCAAAGCTTCCATCCCAAAAACCAAGAAAGAAAAAGGCTATCCAACTCTAAAAATTTCCCAAAAAGATATCACTCCATAGGAGACGCAATTTGCCTATAGTGAAGAGGTGACATGTCAAAAAGGAAGAAACTTTTGAGCGCATGAATATAGCTCCCTTAAAAATCCCCAATGAGCCAACATGTGTTTAGAACTCTCTCCTAAAAATGAGATGAAAGATGAAAGCTACATAGCCACCACATGGCACATTGTGCACCTTTTCGATAACTCTACTTGAGCGCAGGAATGTACCCAAAATTGAAAACATTATACAAGCCGAAAATCAAAATGATTAAGGAAAAAAAATTTCACAGTTCTGACGACTCATAGGGGGTCTTTGCTTGTGGAGGCATGAACCTAGGCGTCTGGTTGTTCTTGGAGTGTGACAAAAGTGGCATGGTGAGCCTCCCAGTCTACATCAGTTGGTAGAATGAGGCTTTAGATTTTCCTATATGCTTGCTCGAGATCAAAAATCTCCTTAAAAGAGATGAAACCCCATCTAGCAGAAACAACTCCCAGGTGATAATAAAGTTGAGAAAGAGGATAGACCTCGTGCTCAACATCATCTTCCATGGGCGTTGCACTCAAATCTGGGAGTTTCATAGAGGTCCAAATTTTGTGTCAGATTGCATTAGTGACTTGCTCAACTGTCAATACATCTTCATCTGGTGAAAGAAAAGGAGGAAACTCATAAGTAACCAAGACACTGAAGTCCTTGATCTCGACTACCCACTTTTTCAGCACTATCTAGTAGTCTCTACACTTTTCTGGAACCCTATGATAGTTGATGATCTCATTGGATTTGATGGAGGTGATCCATCAATTAGGAATTCCCACTCTTTCTAGGACCTGGTCAGTGGTGATACACAACTTGGAAATGAAACTTTGTGAATCCACCACTCGAGATGAACATTTCTGCATAAAGTGATCGACCATTAGACCAACCTTAGCATTCAATTCCTGAACATCTCTTAGAAATTGTAAAGTGGGCCCAAGAATGACAATACCAACTGTGATCCTCTCCCAATTCATAGTTATTGACCTCTTCATTATCGAGAGGGCTCCAGATACGCATGCAACAACTAACTTTTAGTTAAATAAGTCCTCTCTTGGCCTTTTTCTTTCTTCCATTTGACCTTTCTCTTCAAGCATGGTTGCCAACTCTAAGCTTAGTCTTCTAACTTCTTGTTTTGACACATCTACTTCTACCTATATCCTTCAAAGATCATCGAAAGTTTAGGATTGGGCATCATCTAACTCTCTCTTTAGATTTTGAATTTCAGCATGAAGTTGAACCTATTCACTCTGAGCTTCGACAAGAAACTTAGACATGTCTCCTTGCTGGCCTTGAATTTTCTTTATGCGGGTCACTTAAGCTTCTCTAGCTCAGATCTCATTCTCCAGTCTACTTACTATTTCTTTTACATTATCCAACTCTACCTTGCACTTCTTTAATTTCCTATCTAGCCTCTCATAGTCAGCATATACCACCTTCTAAGTTGCTTTGGCTAGAAAAAATTTCTCACACGAGTGAGTTTCATTCAAATCTAGGCCTACAACATGAATGTCATAGTCCTCCATCTTTATTTTCCCTTTGGGCTTGGTGACGAGCGATTTCATGGTAGTAATAAGCAAAGAGTTCCACTCTTTATTGAAGAAAAGTTCAATCTTCTTTGTAGCAAGATTCTCAGCATTTTTCAGTAATAGTTTTTGCTTCTTGGCCTTTCACGCCTACTTGGTAGCATCAAAATGACCTTGAAGAGTTTGAGGGACATCAACACTTAGTGCTATAATGGAAGCACTAGAGGGAAGTCCAAAAACTGTGATGGTAGGGGAAACTTCGGATGTGTGAGTGTGAGGGGATGTAAAAGGCAGTGTGATCATAGAAAAGGGTGGGACACCAAATTGAGTAGGGGAAAAACCAGTAGGGGTGAACACAAAAATAGGCTGATGGAGAGGTGTCTTCCAAAAGTACATGGATCGAGAGTGATGAGTAAAGTGGTGGTACCAACTATTTCAATGGGGGCCCTTGACAGGGTGATTAAAGACACAATAATGATTGTGGCAGTTGATGCTCCTTTGGTGTGTGGGGTGGTTTCAACAGGCTCATTAAAAATGGTAGGGGGTGCATTTAGGATTACCAGTTCATGGTCTGAGGATGGAGGATTCCTTTCCATGGGAGGGGGTAGAGGATTGATCAAAGATGCACAAACATGAAGAAGAGGAGGAGTGAAACTTACCTGAACCATAGTGGTCAAAAAATTTTGCTAGGCATACTCCACTTCTTCCTCTAGTCGGAATGGTACATTGGGGGCACCTAGATCTTGAATCCTTCTTTACTTTGTATGACTAGAGCTAGCATGCTTTGATCCTCTAGTAGCAGATCCTTTTGAAACTTGGCCTTTAGTAGCAGCTGGAGATTCTCTTAGAGACAGTTGGGTCCTTTTACATTTACTTCAGGCATTGGAGGTAGATGGAGCTTGTGAATCCCTTCACCTTAAGTCTCTCTGATTGTCAGAATCTTTAGGTCTAGCAACCTAAGGTGGAACTTGTTCCTCGTCAATCTCATGGAATTTTTTGCAATTGTTGTTATCAGAATTAGCCTCTTTATAATATAATTCTTTGAATTCATCATCAAGTAGCTGAAAGTTACCAAATGGGGCACTTGGGCACCTTATCTCCTACCGGAATCTCCATAAGTCTACATTTTTTCCTTTTCGACCATCCTCTACACTTTAGTTGTATGTTGAGAGATTTTCCCATCAAAAGATTCCTCTGATACTCTACCTATGGCTCATAGAAACTTAACCATTTTGGCCACTCTTTTGGGATGCAAACAAGGTAAATGTATATCTCTGCACTCTCTCGACCCTGGTTCCTCCTTCTATGGAAATAATCCCGAACATCATGTCTCAAACTATAAATCCCATTTGGGTTATAATTATGCTTGTCACAAATGAGGACCAAGCCTAAAACCACTAGAAAATATGTGATCTCATCCTTCACCTTCTACTTATTTAGTATTATCTAACTCTTAGAAATCATGAGAGGAAGGTTGTAGAGTTTTGTTTTGTTCCTCCCAACACCATAAATCCTATCGATAATGGTTACCTGATGACATGCCTCCAACATAAAGACCCTATTTGTTACAAATATGGGGAGTTAGAATGCCTCCCTGGGAAAACCATGAAATTTGATGAATATGAAGTCCTCACACAGGAAATAGTCCAATGGGGTTGGTAGATCTCTTATCCATTCCATAACCTCTTGACAAAAATGGCCAATGGGGCAAGACAACAAATCCTGGAGTACTAGCCTCAAAAAATTGTTTGTAAACCAATAATAATCCCCTATCCTTGAAAGCACATGGGTCCATACAAAAACTGGTTGGAGACAACCCCTTTCATCTAGCCTAGATACTAGCACATTCTTACCCAGTCACTCAAAACTCTGATGTAAAAGAAAAAGAGCCAGAATAGAAGAATACCTGAATTTGGACTTAGTGTTGTAGTTCTTCAACTGCTCCCTCATGTTCCCAGCTATTACCTTGGAAAAATCATAGTACCTATAGAATTTTTCCCTTTTGAGCATAAGTGCTAGGGAAAACTAGAAAGGGTTAACCTCATCATCATCATCGAGGCCAAAAACCTAGGCCAACATTGAGAAGATGGACTACGTGTCCTTATTAAACTTCTTGCGTGAAAGAGGTCAGCGAATCTGGTATCATTTTCATAAAAAATGTTTTCCTGAACATGTCCTCTCCTAGGACATCCATCCATTCTACATTAAAAAAATTGGCACCCCAACTCATAGGGATACACAACATATCCCATATAGCTTTGGTAGAAATGGCCTTTGTACTTTTGTTAAACTTCTTTGCACATGTGTCAACCAACTCCATGCGTAGATGTACAACAGGTAGCATAAACTAAGGTAGGACACAATTCCAGAGTCGAAACACAAAACCCTCTAATGGTTCATGCTCCAACATCCTCTAAAACACACCCTCCCTAAGGTTTTTAGGGTTATTCGATAACTTAGGGTCGAAAACATTATTAGTGATGTCTTGCACCACCTCTTGTTTGATGCATTTATCAATTGGAACCTTTCTACAGTGCTCAAAAGGTCACTCTTCTACTTTTGGAGCATTGGAAAATTAGTTTCACCCAAAAACATCAGCATAACTAGGTCTTCAGTTTGAAACTATGACTTGTCTACCAGAGGTCGATGCTTCCACCATGGCTATATGAGAAAGTTGCAAAGAGTTTCTTTAGAGATAACGACCACTTGCCTTTTGCTTCTTTAGAGAAATATAATTTTGAGTGCAATTAATTTTCTCATTTGTACATGTAGTTAAGGCTACGCCACTACTACTGGACCATTAAATGCTACCACCAAGGTGATATGTGTGGATTGGAGATCTGTATCCATCGAGAATGCAAAAAATTCAATGAGAATGGAATTATTACATTCCCTCTACCATATTTTTAACAAATAAACTCATTGCCTTGAAAATCATGCTTTTCGCTATGTGAAATGTACTGAGGTGATACAAGGTATCCTTGAAAAGAAATGCCCATTAATTTGTCAGAGATTTAGCACTTTAATCCATGTATTTTCTCAATAGTAAGCTGGTTGGAACTAATGATGGAAAAAGACACATTTCTATGATCGATATACAAGAGCATTTACTTCCAATTCCCAAATTTATTTCTCAAGGTATTCTATTAGATTCTCCATAGGATTTACCTGCCTTTCTCCATTTTTCCTTCAAATTTTCTTGTTGTCGTCCACCCAAAAATGGGCTTTCCATTGGTTGGGTTCACTGACTCACCTTTCTATATATAGCTATGCCACCTTTTGCACATTCATTTGAAAATATAGTCTCTTTAAGTTTAGCAAGCTCTACCCTTATCCGCATTCCACCATCTTTCACTACTTATCAAAATGTCTATTGGCTTAGGTACTCCCATTTAGCTCCTCCCATAGAGATCACAATACTTCTTTATGTGAGAGGTCACTAGTGATTGAATTAAGTGCCTGGTGAAGAAATGTGGTTGCATCATCATGGTTGCGTTCAGGTGGGTAGTTGACACAGACTTTATCAATGAAAAAAACTAGTTTCAGATCAATTGCAGTGTGCTTTCCTACTTTGTGGCCTTGCCGTTGGACCTGAATGTGTCTAGGCCCATGATAATTAAGTTGTATCACTATATTCTCTACACTTCATTGATGGAGGGGCTTGGCGAGGTAGTGCAAGTGGCTATCCTCGGTGTCAGTATGCCAAGCACCATGGATCTTCACAAGCACATGGAATTTGGAATAGACGTACCTTGTGTAACCTTCCTCTCCAACTTTCACGCTATGGATGTTGAGACACACAACTAATCTTCTTAGCTAGCATCCACTTTCTGCTATGAGAGTATGGAGTGCAGTGCATTCTAGGACTCGCTTGGAGGAAGCACTTTGACTTCCTAGTGTAGAGTCATGGTGACTAGACCCTAGGTTTGTGCTATTTGGCATGTGTGTGTCTTGTGTTTAGCCCATTTTTTCAACCTAAATAAAAAGAAGAAGAAGAAGAAGAAGAAGAAGACCTCGATAACGAGCCCTGTTTTCTTCATCGTCAATGGCTAGAGGCTTAGCTTTATTTTTTTTGCTTGTTTCCTCCCTTTTGCTTCATTTTTCCTACTACCCTTTTAAAGTTTGCTCAAGAGAGCCTCATGTTTAAATCTAAGCCTTAGTCCATGCATTATATTGTAATTTTTTTGATGAATATAATATAATAAAACTTTTCATTTCTTTTGTGTTGTTTTTGGATGGCTTATTCTCAAAATTAAAACATATTTACAAAAAAATTACATATGGTACATATCTGTTAAATTTTTTAAAGAACTGTGTATTTTAATGGAATAACTTTAGAAAAACACCATTCACCAGTATTTATAAAGTATAGCCCTCCATTTCTTTTATTTTGTATGCATTATTTTCCTTGCATGCGCTAATTTAGAAAGGTCATTTCCATAGCACTTCAAATTTTGTGTGTTGCCCTGGTTTTGCAGTGTGCTCATCGTACTTTAGTAGTAAGCTCCCTTCTTTGAATTTTGGGTTAGAAGTCTTTTTTTCAAACCAATAGTTCACTATTTGTTGGTAATTTATTATGGAGTCATGGGCCTTTTCTCTATCTTCTTCTTGCTTGAGGAGCTCCACTAGCCATACTTCTATTCCACAACTTTCCTCAATTTATAGGGCTGTCAATAGTTCTAAGGGAGGGATCTCTATGGAGATAGGTAGCACTACCTCCTTTACGTACACTAGTTCATAGGGGGAAGTCTTTATAATTTTCTTGGGAGTAATCAAATTTGACCACATAGTAGCTCATAGGTATTTGTGCCAGTCCCTCTATCATTTTGGCCCAATGCATTTGATTAACCTAATTAGGTTTTTATTGGTTGATTCTACTAACCTGTTCCCTTATGGGTAGTAATTCGATGAAGTATTGAGGAACATTCCATGTTTGATAGAAAAATATGACACTCCTAATCCTATAAAGGCTTGATAATTTTTGGATATGATGGTCTTGGCTGGGCCAAACTTGGCTACTAGCTCTTCTAGGAAATTAACAATTTCCCCTTCTATCGCACTTTTTAAGGCTACGACCTATGTCCACTTTGTGAAGTAGTCAATCACCATGAGGATCCACTTATGTTTGGCATTGGAAATAGGATTTATCATTCTAATAAAATCCAAACCCCATTTAGAAAATGATTCCTTAGTTACAATCGGGCTCAAGGGAAGAGTTGGATTCTTTCTTTTTCCAACAAAATATTGGCATTGGGTACACTTTTGCACTATATGATGTGCTTCAGCAAACATAGATGGCTAGTAATATCCTACTCGCATGATTTTTAAGGTAGTAGTCTTGGCAGAGAAGTGTCCACCCTTTGGGTTGGGTATGTGCAAGATCATCATGGAAAAAATAGGCCCTTAACTGGTGAAAAATTTAGAAAAATTAGAGTTAGGCAGCTTGACATCAAAAAATTATTAAGTTATCTATATTATTTCAAAAATATGCAAGAATGTAATTTGTAGCAAATTAAATATAGTTTCTAAACTACTAGATGGATTTTAAAAAAAAATCTATTTGGTGAAAATTTGAAATTTCAATGCTGTAGTACTAAATTTCAATGAAAAAATAAGAAGTAGGTGTTTGTCTGACCACCCTAACCATAGTAAAATGATAATATTTTTTTTATAAGATTTTAGATATAAGTAGAGGAATCATGTCTAGATGTAATGCATATTTTTTTGAAATTTTTTTCTAATTAAATAATTAATTATGAATTTTTTATTACAACTTTTAAAAAACATAAAAAATTGTATGTCTGACCAACTTAACTTGGTCAAAACTTCATGAAATTTTTTCTTTTTAATCCTATAGTATACAAAGCATAGAATATGATGCATGTTTTAGATTCAAAAAATATGATACCGTTTGAAAGCTATGGATTTTTTTCAATTAGCCTATCAATTAGGACTTTAGTCATAATTCAAATAGAAAATGAATAGTAATTATTTATTAAATTCAAAGTAAAGCATAATTTATATTGGTGGAAAGATGAGAATCTCCTTTAAAAACCCTTTTCATTTCATCAATTTCAATTTTTTAAAAATTCATCAACCACATATACTACACATGCCCATCATATCGCCACTTTTTAGCCCATCATGATCCTGCACATACCTGATTGTGATGGAATTCATTGAGAACTCTTTCTACCTATAGCTTGTCGAGACATCAGAGTAGTAAGCCATCATAATTTCTCTTAAATAGTACACCCTCAATTAATACATAACTTACACCTTCTAGTCGATAGTACCTTCGTTTATGAAGCAAAAGACTAGTTGGGTAATATCTCTTCTGCATATACTGTGTCCAATTAGCCTCCTAAGACTCTTCAAACTTGAATTGGTTTGAGTAGACTTGATTGGTCTCTTTGTTAGCTTCAGGATTTGATTCCTATGTAATGTACTCACACAAACCTCTTCCTCAAACTAGCTTGGTTGGTATAATGTCCACATCATATTCTAGGATCTTGGTGATCCAATTTTACCTTTTTTCTATTATTTCTCCTTATGTGATGTATTCCCCCACACTAGGATGAGCTATGATAATAGTTATCTTGTTGGCCGACACCAGGTTTCAGAATTTATTTAAAATTTTGACAATGGAAAAGGCCTGCTTCTCAACAAAATTATACCTAGCTTCATAATCTTTCAGGTTCCTTAAATGGAAAGTGATAGGATGCTCTCCATTGTCTTTGTTTCACTTATGAGTGAGCACAAAAGCTATACTATGTTGGCCACTGTAGACATAGAGTAGAAAGTCTCTAGAAAAATCTGGGCTAACCAACACTAAGGCTTCGGAAAGGGCTACCTTTAGTTGTTCGAAAGCTACTTTTCCTTCCAGAGTCCATCTAAAAAGTAAGTTTTTCTTGAGCATCAAGGTGATTGGTCTTGCAATGCCAAAAAAAATCTAATATGAATCTACTAACAAAGTTAATCTTCCCTAGAAAAGATTGCACTCCCTTTTGGTTCACTGGCAAGGGTAATTCCATTATAGATCTAACCCTTTCAGGGTCTATTGTTATTCCCTCCTTTGATACTAAAAAGCCAAGGAGATCTCCCTGAGGTACTCCGAAGACACACTTTTTGGGATTCAAAGAAATCCAAAAAAATTGGCATTTCTAGAAAACCTTTTCTAGATGATCAAAATGATCATCTTTTGATTTTGAGAAGACTGTTAGGTCGTCTAGGTATATGAGGATAATTTGGTTGATCAATCCTTCAAAAGAAATATCCATTTCTCATTGAAAAGTTGCACCAACATTGGAAATTCCAAACAACATCTTTGAATATGGAAACGTTTCCCACTTAGTGGTAAACATTGTTTTATGTTGGTCAAATTCCTTTACATAGACTTAATTATACCCTGAGAAAATGTCTAGCAATCAGAAGATCTCTGATCCAACCACGGTCTACAAAATCTACTCCATTAGTGGCAAGGGGAAATGGTCTTTTAACGAGGCTTTATTCAAGTCCTAAAAAGAAACACAATGTCCGGTATCACCATTCTTTTTTTGAACTGGAACCAAATTTGATACCCATGTGGAATGTTTTATTGGATATATATGATCTTTGATTCGACCAGGTTGGTGAGCTCATGTGCCATCAATATTTTGACCTTTGGGTTGACTATCCTTTGCTTCTATCGGATGAGTTTGGATCCTTGTATGAAATCAATGGTATGTTGGATTATGCTCGGGTGGTATCCTATTAGATCATCATAGGTCTAGGTGATAACCCTCTGATATTTGAAACATAGATCCTTCAGTCTTTTCTTGTCCTTGTGAGGAACTTCTCTTTCGAATTTCAACTTTCTACTACTTCTGACATCTAGGTCTTCGAAATCCCTTGCATCCACAATAAATTTTTGCTTGTCATTCCTTATGTCTTCACAATTGTAGAGATTTTTGAGAGAAATTAATCCTCAGGGAAGCTTGTTCCCTTTCAATTGGATGATTTGATCTTCAGTAAATCCTATCCCTAATTTTTTTATGAAAGAAGCAATTTGGATGTCTTCATAAAAAAATTGCTAGTTTTGATTGTTGTTGGGAATTAAGGGTCAGACAATGAATTATACCACACTCCACTTCATCGGGTCAAAAATTGGCTCAAATTGTGAAATGATAGAAGTCATCCAATCAACAACAATATTTTGTGATTAGGGGATAACTTGTATGTTGAAAGCTTCAAAACTCTTGATCAGACCCCAATCCTAGTGCTTGTAATATCTCATCCTTCTATTCTTTGCAATTGCTTGTCCATGGACCTGGCTCACCACTAGTTCTAAATATCTGAAAGCTTACATCCTTCTTGCACCTATGTGTTGTGCTAGAATCAATTTGTGAACCAAGGCTTCATACTAAGGATCATTGTTGGAGCATGAGAACTAAAAATGGTTAGCCTTAAGGGTCTTCGATTCTATTGGAGACACTAGTCAGAAACCCACTCTAGAGCTATCTTTGCATTTGGCACCATCAAAATATAGGGCTTATAAATGAATATTAGATAGATCATCAAACTCCTCCCAATCCTTCATTAGTTTCAGAAAGACATAATAATCATCGAAAATCACATATGTTCCTAGCCTTGTCACATGTAAGTTTCCAAATGGATTGGAGTTAATGAATTGGTTGAGCAACACTTCTTCCTCAGGAGTTCGATCACTTGTATCTTCTTCATCTACTAGAATTTCTACACAATATCTCTCTTGTTGAGAGGTGGAGGTATGTGCTACTTCAAAGCACAGTTTTTCATTATCAACAATGTGTTTGGGATGAAAATATTTGGATAGGATCTTCATCTTGACCCCATTCTTGGTTCTTAATATTAGGTGGGACAAGTCAAATGCCAAATATTTTCCAAGCTTTACAGTGAAATCTCTTGAAAGACACATTATGAAAACTGGGGGAATGTTTATCACTACTACTTCTTGTGTGACTATCTAGCTTGGACAAAAGAAGAGGGTTAGAGATAGATCTTTTATCTAACCAACAGTCAGCACCTTCTTCCCATCTAGTTGCATGATTCCTTTTTCAAGGGGGTCATACTTAAGTTTCAAAGCATCCACCACTTGTTTTGGTGTAATAGTTGTGCTAGCCCTCAAATCAATCATATTATTATGCAAAATCTCATCTCCCACTATAATAGTTAAAAAGAAAGGTGTGGGATTTGGCTTGCTTACCTCTTTCTCTTTTTCATTCCCTTCGATATTCATGTAAGTTGTCATTTTTGGAGCCTGATGGGGTGGCATGGATCCTTTGTCTCCACTTTGATTGTATAGTTGAGCTATGTCCATCTTTGGGATTTTCTTCTTCTTTCTTTAATGCTTCTTGAAGCAATGTCTTTTGTTCGGGAATAGATACATTAGCAGGTGCCTTTTTTAGTTGTTCCACTACATTGAGCATTCCAACTGGCTATGTGTTGGGCTTGTACAATGGCACTTCTCTTGTCTTTGAAAAGAAACATTCTATTGTGACTAGGCTTGGTGCCTTATCTACCTCCTTTTCTACCAATGGTGGATTATGTGGTTGTGGAAAAGGTTAGAGAATAGGTAATGGAGCTTTCTTTTCTTGCGGGGGTGGTTGTCGTGGCAACAGACGTAGTAAAGGTGGTTACATGTATTCTCCCATGAGCCTTCTTTTGGATCTTGTGTTGTAGTCTGACTGCACTTGAGGAACACTAGTCTTCAGAGCTTCATTTTCTAACACTGAATCTTCTTCTTCCATCCAAGAAAATAGAGCTTGGTCGGGTGCAATATCCAACTCTTTTTCCAAGGACATTCCTTACATTTTAAATTTGAAGTGAGAATTTACCATTTTGGAAGACTCATATTCATCTACATTCGGAAGGAGACCCTTGCTTCTTTGTTCTACTATCCTTTGTTTTATATTCCCTCTTGGGAAATTTTGGGGCATATGACTATCACTACACAGGAAGCACCAAAAAATTTCATCTTCTGCCAAATTATGTTGGCCCAGGATTAGCTCTTTACTTGTGCTATACTTCATTCTTTACAATGAAATGGTGACCAAAACTATCTAGTTTGAAGACAACATTTGTTGACCACTTCCTCTAGAGGATCCTTGGTATGAATTTTGTTGATAAGTAGGCTTTCCTCTAACATAGGCTTGCATAGTTTGCTTCAGAGGAATTGCTTGTTGTCACTTGATAAGGACCAAATTGTTAGCGAAAGTCTGCATGAGATCCTTCATGTCATTGATATCTACCCCTATTGAGGAAGATCCTGATGTGCTTGTTTCAGTAGCAAGATACATGTACATAGATTGCGGATCCATCTATTAGCACTATAAAAATATCACGCTTTTACTAGCCTTCACTCATCTATCTCTCACATACCACAAAATTTTTCCACACCTTAATTTAATGATTAAAATAATTTTTTAAGATATGTGTGACTAGATCCATTTCACAATCCATGTTCACCAATGATCCTAGCAATCTGACCCTTGACACATATTTCCCACTAGTCATCATTAAGTAAGAGCTTTAAAACAACTAGTTCATATTGACAAGATCAAGTGCGCACCTTTATGATCAAACCATATCCTTTCAATTTGAATAATTCTTGTATATCAAGAAAAGGTGAACCAAGTCATAGAGATCATTAATTCTAGAGGTTACATTTTTGGGAGGGCAATGCTTGTTGTCCTACCGATTAAGGCATATCGGTAAGAACAAGACCGTAAAAAAAAATTCCTCAAGTCATTCCCAGCACACATCTCTGTAGATGGATCCTTATCGACAAGAAACATATTTCTTTTGTCGATATGGAAAAAGAACAACTATTAGGTAGACATATATAATCAAAGTTCTTATGTTCTTTTTGCTCTCACATGTTACATTGATGAAGTTTCAGGAAGAGTCTTGCTAACTCATCCATAGGAGTATAGCGATGAAAGAAACACATCAGGAGGACTAAAGACATCAGGACAACTTTCTAATCTCTTCATGATGGTTCTTCTCATGCTGATGGTGATAAGAATGAATCATAGTTCGTTAGAGTGACACTAAGCGATGATTTAAAGGACCTCTAATGACCCAAAACACTTTGAGATTGGGTAAGCTTCACAACTTTCTCCCCGAAGCGGTATGAGCAAAAAATGAAAGATGGCTATTTATTTAGCATCAGTAGAAGAATAATTCATTTTTTCCAACCATGAATGATAAATCAAAAGCGTACTCTGTATCAAAAATCCATTTAGTTATGTCTTGGTGAACAATTGACAATATATAAAACAAAGGTGGCAACATGATATATACATAGATCAGCTAAAAATTTAAGAAGTCTCATCGATATAATCATTTTGTTTTGAAAATGTGGAATTCAATAAACCTATTACATTTGTGTTCAAAGGTGGAAATTAATGGCCGCATGAATGTGCATTGTGTAAATATTCTTTCATTGAAAGGAGAATAGACAAAAAAGGATTTTTAGAATTGGCAGTGATAAGGATGGAAGAGTAGATAGAAGTCTAAAAATTTAGTGTGGCCAAGAATTCTCAAGTAAGCTTACAAACCTCTCTATAATTGTAATTTAATTTTGTCACCTTGAAAATGGAGGGTTCAAGTTTTAGGAAAATGAAGGGTAGGAAGCAGCAAGGTGAAAGTAGTCAGTCTAGAGGAAAAAAATAGAAAATTGAAATAGGGGAGGAACCTAAAACAAAAGAAAGAAAATTGAACCAAGACCTCATCAACTAGTTTCCTAGTTAAGGGCCAAAGGCCAAACAATCTGCAAAACTAAGGGCTGATGTAGAAAAAATTGAACATAAATGCAAACATGCAGGGGATGTGTGGACCCATGTTAGGGGATATGAGCTATTTATGTTTCACTATCATCCGAGAGATATATTTGAGCCAGTGTGCAATCCTTGGAACTTTAATCCAAGAAAATTGGTTGTCCCAAACATATTTGTGAATTTAGAACTTGTAAAACTTATGGCTAGGCAATACAATCCATATGTCAAAGTTTGCGATTTGTAGGGTAAACCTTTCATACATGTTTCCAAGTCTGCAATTTGTGAAATTTTTAACCTAAGTGACACATGTGATGAGTCAATTGTACATGAGTATTTGGAGAAAGAATATTAGAGAATGGATACAACTTATAGGGGGTGGAGGTTTCCATTGCATAGCCCTAGGAAGGATGGAGGTCTTGTTCCACTTGATGACAATGATGGGCCTCCATTTCATGTTGATTTATTCAAACCTTACCTGAAATACACATATTTCTTAGTGTGCCAAGTATTAGGAACTGAAGCCCCTTAATTCATGTCAATAGGACCAATGGTGATTGCTATTGATGTTCAGTGCCATAATTCAAGGCCTTTTGACTATGCTTCACACATTTTCAAAGGGATTGATTTAGGGTTAATGGAAGTTAAAAATGGATCTCCCACACTGCACTTGAAACACTATTCCATTTTGATGCATATGATACTACATTATGGCCATGGGATTGGGATGTGGCCAAACGAATTGAAAATTTCTCAATCTGACAAGGAAGGCTAGCCAGTATCGGTGCAATTGTGGAATGTAATTTGGGACAATAGATTTGTGAGTTCCAATTATATTCATTTTGAGGAACATTTTGTTAAAATATTGTATAGATTTTTCAATCACCCTGGTGATTATTCTATGTATACGTCTAAAAATGGTCATGATTAAGATTGTTAATTAATTAAATATGATTTATTTAATTAATTCCTCTAATTTCATCTACATATAAATAAATTTAATTATTTATTTATATCGTTCATCTTCCAAATTCTTCTACCTTAAATTAAATAAATAATTTTATTTAATTACTAACATTTCTACCCTCTGCTTAATTAAATTAAATAAATTTGTATAATTTATTTATATTTAATTATCATTTTGGTTCTAAAGTTTAAATATTTTTGAATATTTAAATAATGGAATATTCTCCATCCCATTTTTGAATTTTAAAATATTAAATATGTTATTTAATATTTTCCACCTCACTCTAATTTCATTTTTAAACATAATTAAATTATTTAATTATGTGGGTTTCCATTTCCATCTTCACTGCTAAATTAAATAAATTTAATTTTATTAATTCTAATTCATTATTAACTCACCTTTCCAAATTCTAACTCGCTTTTCGAAATGGAAATTTCTCTTTGAAACTCAATGAAGAAAAAGGGAAACCTTCCATCCTCTTCTCCACTTTCGAAAATCTCCCACCGTCCATTCGAAACAAGCTTAATCTAGGCCGTTGATCGATTCAACCAATCAAACTCATTCAAAAACTCTATAAAAGCCCATGCAAATCCAATCCTTGCTTAGTCATCCATGTTCACACGCCTGCATTACCTACGCATACCTACGTTCATGCAATCAGTTTTATGCATTCACATCATTTTCAACAATCACATTCACGCTTTCATGTTAGCATATATTTGCATTTTTTATATTTTATCTCATTCTTCATGTTGTCATTTTGTTGAGCTCTACCTGCTGATTTGAGAGCCATTCGAAGCAACAAAAAACTAAAGTTAGAGGAGGATAAGACGATTTCGAGAAGCTGCGATTACGGTTTGCGTTATTCTATCTTTCTTTTACAACTTTTTCGATTTAATGTCTTATTAACATGTGTTGAATTTTCATTTAAATTGATCCAATATTGCACACACACACAAAATGGCACCCACCATGGGGCAGGAACCCACGAATTTAACGTTTTCTGTAAGTTTGTTTTGACAGTTTCAATTTTCTGGAATCAGTTTTTCAGAAAAATCTGACATTTCGGCGCATTCAAAAATTCCTGACGTGCATACAGAGTTTTTTACTTTTTTATTTTGCAGAATTTTGATGCGCATCCTGTGACTGTTACGGCGCATCCCGTGACTGTTATGGTGCATTCGTGGCCGTTGAAGTGCATACAATGACTGTTAAAGTGCATTTAGTTTTCTTCTTACATGCATAGTAATTATTTGGCATTTTTTTTATGGCACATTCAATTTCTATTTAAGCGCATTTTGTTTATGTTCTGGCGCATATATGTTTCGGTGCATATAGCCTCTGTTCTGGCGCATATATGTTTCTGCGCATACATATATGTTTCGGCACATACAGCCTCTGTTTAGGCACATATAGACTGTAGCAAAAATCATAGAACTCTGAGTTTGACGCATTCCGCAGATAGAATTCTATTTCTTTTTTTTTAAGTTTTAAAATGAAGCAATCCTAGGGTAGTCACATCTGAGTTAAAATGAAGCAATCTAGGATAGTCACCAAACAATGAATTTTGCAATCTAAAATTGAACAATCTATTTTTGGTGAAGCAACATCTTCACCTAGATTAGCTCATTGTTATTTGGGTTTTAAAAAGAACATTTTCTTGCTGTGATTGTGGCAATAGGTCTATGCTCTCCCCTTAACTAGGTGATCAGAATACCAGACTTGCCTTTTAATTTCATGCAATGTTTGTTTTTCAATTACATCCTTTAGAGAGCCTATCGTAGTGGGAAAAAGTACTCACCCTACGGGAACAACTCAAGTGGGTTCAAGCCAAAGCCAGGCTATTCTGCCCCACTATAAAATTTAAAGCAGATCTAGGGAAACCCTCTTCTGTCGGTAGTGTGCAAGATAACCATCCCCAAAGCCTTTGTTCTAAAGGTTGGGAGGTCTCCTGAGGGAGTTTATTATTGCCACACTGAATGGAAATCCTTACTACGAACCTAGTGTAGTGGCCAGCCGAGTCAGTTGCCAAACATTCTGATAATCATAGTGCAAGGGGAGGGAAGAATCTGCCCCCAAGATACTCACCATATAACTACCAAGGACTGTTTGCTCAGGGGATCTAGTATCCACTTCTGTAACTCTGAGTACGCTCCTGGAAAAGACAAAAACATGGGCACCCCTTCGGGGGTGACACGGCTGTGTGAGTCGACGCAGTTCTAAGATGTGCGTTGTTGATTACTAGAATGACCTACTTGAGCACTTAAGAGTGAGTCTGTCTAAACTATCTTTCATGTGAAAAACCGATGAAATTTTTTGATGAAAAACATTTCTTGATCAAACACTTCATGTTAGTATAGGGCTTTAAGAACAACTGTTTTCAAAAATGTTTGTTGTGTCTTCCATTACATTAATTTAGATAAAGAGATTATCCAAAAGAAACATGAAGAACAACAACTGAGAGCCACTTAGGAATTTTGTCATATCATTGTTTTGAAAACATTTCCCAATACCTTTCTTCCATGCTTAGGGATTGGAAGTCAACAAAGTTTCCCAAGAAATCAGTTTCCAAGAGAACTAGAAAACCTAAGAAACCATTAGGATACAAGAAAACACTGCAAAAGAGGAAATTCTTGTACAAAATTCGACAAGTTTTGCTTCACTATCGAGGATTCCTTGACAGATATCAGGATTTTGTTCAAGGATTCACTGATGAATATGTTGTAGATCCCTTAGATTCCTGAGCTTATTATCAAAGAAGAGCTCTATCATAACAACATAAACATAACCAACCTCTTGAATTTGACAACATACCACAACCTTCCATAGAATATCCTTCACACCCAAATCATATTCTTCAAAGATCTTGAGAGAATCTCCTTGAAAACAAAGGTTAAAATCTTTTAGAGTGCACCCTTCAAAATAGCTTTCTAATTTTTGGGCTCAAGCTTCCCCAATAGGATTCTGAAATCCTTGATCATCTTGGAAGCTACAACCCGTAAGTTAGGAGAATTCTTGATCATATCATAAGATTACATACCTTATCAGATCAAGATATCATCACCATTGCACTTGTCGAAAACCATGATCTAAGTTTATAGGAAACTTTCAAAAACATATGCCTATCTCCACAAGATCTCAACACAACAAATCAAAGGATACAATCCAAAAAGAAAGTCATATTCAGAATATTCAAGAAGAAGGAGAAAGCAGTAATCCCATTTTCAGCATAAATCAAAATCCAATTTTCAAAAACAACATGGACAATAGAGAAGAAAATCCTTTCCCTCAAGTGGATAGTGATGAAGAACAAGAAGAAGAACGTCTTAGAGAGGCTGAACAAGATCCAAAATTCCATAAAGCCATTGAGAAGATCTTGTAGAGAGATAAGGAAATTTTTTTTTGCTATCTAGCCGAACAAGGGGCTAGATTACCTCATGACTTTGACACTGAAAATTTGAAAAACAAACCTGAAGAGACACCCCTTTTAGATCTTAGTGCCTTGACCCAACAGATCAAGGCACTTCAAGGACAAGTTAGAGAATTACAAGGGGGAACAACCACAAAGAAATACACTTTGGAGGACATATGTCCTTATCCTTTTGACAAAAGTTTAAACATGATTCCTTTTCCCAAGCATTGTGAAATACCAAAATTTGATCGCTATAATGGGAAAACGGATCCAATTGATCACGTTAGAGACTTCAAAAACCTGACATTGGAGTTTTCTTACGAAGATACTTACTTGATGAGATTATTTCCTAGGAGTCTGGGAGTGCACTCTATGGAATGGTTATCCAAAATGTCACCTCCCGTAAGGACATTTGAAGAGTTGATCAATTTATTCATATTACAATACACCTACAACATACAACATCAGATCACCATGATAGATCTTTGTAAAATGGCATAGAAACCTGGGGAACCTTTCATTACGTTTCTCCAGAGATGGAGAAGAATGTTTTCCAGATACCCACATCCTATTCCAGAGAAAGAAAAGATGGTTACTTTCATCAACAGTTTAAACTCAAAAATGAGCTATCACTTGAACTTACATTGTCCTTCTTCTTTTGAGAAAATGATCGAAGATGCCTTAACCATTGAAAGTGCTTTGGTCAAGAAAGGCATAATAAAACATGACAAAGAAAATCCTAGCTCCTCCAACCATCATAATCAGGACAAATCCAAATTCTGGACCCGCAACAAAAATATGGTGAATGATGGTGTTGTGGATGCAAATCATGCTTCAACCAAACCATTCATCCTCACTACCCCAAACACTCGCAACAACAATGTCAGCTCAATTGCAAATCATGGAAATAATTCTCCTCCTCAGAGGAACAATACAAATCAACAATCCACTTCCCATCAAGGGACTTCAAACAACAACCATTGTTACCGAGGAAACAATAACAGTCACAATTCTTTAGGGAACACCTCAAATTCAAATCCACAAAGATTTTCGTTCTTCTCCAATAGAAGAAATTTTACTCCATTGGGTCAATCCCTAGAATCCGCATTCAAAGAGTTGATGGAAAAAAATGTTATTACTTTACCGCCTCAACGAAATTATGAACCCACTGTAAAGCCTCCATCATGGAATGAGGCATACTATTGTGATTATCATCGATGTAAAGGTCACCGCACCAACAACTGCCAAGCCTTAAAAAATTCCATTCAAGACTTGATTGATAACGACATCATCACAATAGAAGGAAATCAACAAACCAATGCAGACCACCAAGCATTTCACAATCCTTTACCTAATTATCAAAAAGGTGAGTCTTCCGACAAAAAAGTGAATTACATCAATGATGATCATATAATCAACCATCCCTACACAGACGATGAGCGGGTGAATGTCATAAAAATCAAAAAGAGGGAGGAATATAGAGAAGTCAATGCAACAACAAGAGCACAAGGAAAAGTTGTCCTCAAAGGCGCTTCTTCAAAATCCATTGAATCCCCACCTCAACATCAATATGATTTGGTCAATCAACTTTTAAAAACCCCAGCTCAAATTTCTATTTTGGAACTATTAAAGATTTCTCCGGCCCATAAAGAAATTCTTGAAAAAGCCCTTATTGAAACCAACGTATCTACTGATTTGGATGTGAATCAATTTCAAGCCATGGTAGGTCATTTTTCCTCATCCACTTTTCTTTCATTTTTTGATAAAGATGACGTTTCCATAACTCATCCTCATAACTCCTCTTTGTACTTATAAGTCATGGTCCATAAATTTTGCATCAGACAAGTTCTAATAGATGGAGGTGCTGGTTTGAACATCTGTACCTTGAAGTTGGTCAAAGCCTTAGGATTTTTTGAGGACTCTATTTATTTCAGAAGAAAGATTACCATAAAAGCTTATGATGATGAAGAGAGAGCATCCAAAGGTCTAATCATGCTGCCAATTAGAGTGGGCCCTGTTATAAAGAATACTTTTTGTCAAGTATTGGATCACGATCTGGCATATAACATCTTGTTGGGTCATCCTTGGATCAATGAAATGCAAGCTATACCATCAACTTACCATCAATGTCTCAAGTTTCCTTATGATGGACGAGAAATCACAATACCTGCTGATAATTCAAACATTCAAACTTGTGCCAACATAAAAGCTAGTCAAGATACTTTGGTCCCTAATAATCGAGAAGCTCATACTGGTACTTCTCTAAAAATGGACACAAAAATCAGTCAATTGACCAATAGTTTTGACAAAAAGATGAAATTCAAGGATTATGGAGTTGGAGAATACTCTCTTTGTCTTGTCAATTTACCTACATCACCTCGATCACATGGACAACCATATATTAGAGAACATAAAATATTGGCAGCATCAACATCAAAGAAAATGCCAACAGAGCCAATTACAAAATTTAATGGGAAATTCATCAAAGAAAAATTTCCCATGACAAACCTTGAGGATACTGAAATTCTAAATTGGCTCTATAAAGATGAAGATGAAGCAGTTTCTAATATCAAATTATCCACAGATAAATATGGAAAAGGATATTTAATCATGTAGAAGATGGGTTATGATGATGGACCTATTGGAAAAAGGAAGGAAGGAGTAATTGAACCCATTCACCTCCGCGGACTTGCTGCAAAGGAGAAAAATGGATTGGGTTATGAAAATCACTCCAAAGAAAAACAACTGCATAGCACTGTCTTTGCATTGCAAGAAAGCTCAGATTCACAAGAAGCATGTTTGACAATGATTCAGAATTTCCTAGACAACAATTCTGACACAGACTCTACTGAATATGAATGGGACACCATTTACAATGATAAGTTCTAGAGAGACAAAGAGGTTGATGTAATACACCAATATGCCCCAACTCTAATTGAAGGACAAGGTTCAGGGTCCCAACCACAAGAATTCGAACCACAAGTCAACTATGATTCTAGTGATACTGAATCAGATCTAAATGAACAAGACTGTCATGAGGATAGTACCATCATTGATCCACCTTATACCTCAGATCCTATAGACCACTCTATCATGACCTTACTCTACCTTTACTCTATCCTGACCTTATTGATTGGGATCTTATAGCCGATCTCACATAGCTTGACGACCCTCTACCTTTACTCTATCCTGAACTTATTGATTGGGATCTTACAGAATCTATTAACATACATATGTTTCCAAGTGATGAAGCTATAGTAAACTTCCTTTCCGCAGAGGATATAAATGATTGTTCCACCTGTGATTTTCAACATAGAATTTTTGATCAAGAGAGTGTCAAGTCTCCCAGCTGCAAAAATAAAAACAAAAAAATAAGATCTAATGGTGAAAACCAGAATCTAGTAGTATTAGATCAAACAAAAGATAAAATAAAGAGTGTATCAGATGGTGAAAACCTCTTTGAGGTGCCAGATGATGGGACTCTTGACACTCTACCGGAGCACTACCATGAGCGATCGCCTATTCTAATTGAGCCTACAAATGCTGTTGATCTTGAAACTTCTGACAAGCCAAGAATTTTACAGTTAGCCGCATCTATGATAGAGAAAGAAATACCAGAGTTTGTGGAATTCCTGAAGGCAAATCAAGTCAAATTTGCATGGTCTTATGCTGACATGCCTGGTCTTGATCCTGATCTTATCATGCATCATTTATCTATCAAACCAAGGGTCAAACTGGTAAAGCAAAAACGCAGAAAGATGCACCCTCATGTTGCATTATTGGTTAAAGAAGAACTAAGAAAACTTCTTGATGTGGGCTTCATAAGACCAATTGACTATGTAGAATGGATTTCTAACATTGTATCTGTATCCAAACCAGATAAAACTGTCAGAATATGCACAAATTTCAGAGATATTAATAACGCATGTCCTAAAGATGATTTCCCACTACCAAATATTGACACCATAGTTGATTTGACAGCTGGCCATGCCATGTATTCATTAATAAATGGTTTTTCTGGATATAACCAAATCAAGATTGCACCTGAAGATCAAGAGAAAGTAGCTTTCACATGTCCATGGGGAACTTATTGTTGGAATGTCATGCCTTTCGGTCTGAAGAATGCTGGGGCTACCTACCAAAGAGCCATGACTACCATATTTCACGACATGATGCATGTCTTCATGGAAGATTATGTGGATGAAATATTGGAAAAATCATACACCAGAGAAGGACATCTTGAAGTATTTTCCAAAATATTTGCAAGATTAGAGAAATTCAAAGTTCGTCTTAACCCTAAGAAATGTGTTTTTGGGGTCAAGTCTGGAAAACTCTTGGGGTACATTGTTTTAGAGAAAGGAATTGAAGTAGATCCAGCAAAAGTTCAAGCAATTATGGAAATGCCCTAACCAAAGAACATCAGTCAGCTAAGATCACTACAAGGATGACTTCAATCTATACGGAGGTTCATCACACAATTGGCTGATAAAAGTTTACCGTTCACACATCTACTGCATAAGAATGTTCCTTTCAAGTGGGATGACAAATGTAAATTGGCTTTTCAAAAAATCAAAGAATATCTGATGACTCCACCGGTTCTCGTATCACTAGATCCAGACAGACCACTCATCTTGTACATTGCGGCAATAGAGACATCTCTGGGGGCACTGCTAGGACAAGAAGACTCTACGGGAAAGGAACATGGAATCTACTACATCAGTAGAAAATTAACAAGTCATGAGCTCAACTACACTTCTATTGAGAAAGCTTGTCTGGCAGTAGTCTTTGCTTCACAAAAGTTTCGACATTACATGCTAAACCATACAGTCAATTTGGTTTCGAAGATTGATCCACTTAAGTATTTGTTGAGCAAGGCATCATTGACGGGAAGGTTAGCCAAATGGGTAATGATTCTAAGTGAGTTTGATATCCATTATGTGGATCATAAGGAAATCAAAGGACAAGTTATCATGGATCAACTAGCTGAAGCACCACTACAAGCAGACCATCCCTTGCACATTGAATTTCCAGATGCAGATGTATTCACTATAGAATCTAAACAACCATGGTCTTTATACTTTGATGATTCTTTCACTCAACATGGATCGGGAGCAGGCATACTTTTTGTCACCCATCAAGGACACACCATTCCTCGTTCATATCGGCTAATGTTCCCATGCACCAACAACATAGCTGAATATGAGGCATTAATTACTGGACTCAAGATAGCACTGGAATGGAGAATAATAGAGTTACAGGTGTATGGTGACTCACAGTTGGTCATTTGTCAGATCAATAATGACTATCAAACCAAAGATGAAAAACTATTACCTTATAAAAAGATGGTGGATGACTTCAAGAAATATTTTGTGGACATCAAATTTACACACATTCCAAGGCTTGATAATAAAGTAGCTGACGCTATGGCTACGATCGCATCATTGCTACAACTCCCAGAAACTCAACATCGTTATGAATTTCTAGTGGAACAATCATTCACACCTACCTATGATACACCTGAAAGTCAAATTATTTGTCATTTAGTAGGATCCGATTCACCTTGGTACGAAAAAATTTATGCTTATCTCAAAGACGACATCTTACCACCCAATTTATCCTGTAACCAAAAATGCAACTTTATTTGCCAATCCCCTCGCTATACCCTCATTGCTGACACCCTTTATCGTTGTGGTCTTGATGGTACTTTACTCTGATGTCTTGAACGCGAGGAATCAAACAAAGTGTTACAAGAAGTTCATGGTGGCATCTGTGGTACTCATTCAAGTGGACTGACCTTATCTAAAAAATTAATTAGAATGGGTTACTACTAGCCTACAATGGAGAGGGAATCATTCACTTTTGTGAAAACATGTTCAAAATGTCAGATTCATGGGAATCTCATTCATGCTCCTGCGCAAGAACTCCAACCGTTTACACCAACCTGGCCATTTTCTCAATGGGGTTTAGATCTGGTAGGCAAGATTCATCCTTCTTCATCAAACGGGCATAAATTCATCATCACAGCAACAAAGTATTTTACCAAGTGGATTGAGGCAGTCCCTCTTACTAAAGTTACCGGCAAACAAATATCATCATTCATCCTCAACTATATCATTTGTCGGTATGGCATTCCTAACAATATTATTACAGATAATGGACAGCCGTTCAAAAATCAAGATGTTGATGAGCTTTGTGAGAGATTTCACATACAACATAGATACTCAACACCTTATTATCCACAAGGGAATGGCCAAGCGGAGGCCTCTAATAAAACTATATTGAAAATCTTGAAAAAGACTGTGAATGTATCAGAAAAGAATTGGCATATTCAACTCAATCCTGCTCTATGGGCCTATAGAACCAGTGTCCGCACGCTAACAGGAGCAACGCCATTCACCCTTGTTTATGGAGCAGAAGCTATATTTCCCTTAGAAGTTGAGATTCCCTCACTCAGAGTATCATTGAAAGGCTTAACAACAGATGATGAATACAAAGTTTCCCGACTCCAAGAACTAGAACTTCTAGATGAGAAGAGACAAAGAGCAGCTGATCATTTGAAAGCTTATCAACAGATGATGTCTCGCAGTTACAACCATAAAGTAAAACCACGTACTTTTCAGGTGGGTGATCTTGTTCTGAAAGAGAACCGACGCAATCAACAAGACAGAGAAAAAAAAAGCAAAGTTCAAGCCAAATTGGCTAGGTCCTTACGTGATTATCGCAAGTTTATGGTTCAGAAGCCTACAAGCTATCAACGCCAGAAGGGGACCTGTTTGACGAGCTGATTAACAGTATGCATTTGAAAAAGTATTATGTCTAAGGCAAATATCAAAAAGAAAAATCAGAAAAAGTCCTGAAGAAATAAAAAAAAAAAGAAAAAAAAGAAAAAAAAAGAGGTCATAGGGTGAAAACCTGGCAAATAGGCAGTCTATTGACAAGAAAAATGCAATAAAAACAAATAGAGAAAATCTAGCAAACAGACGCTATTTGGAAGCTCTCCATCTATTGGTTCATGTTCTGCATTTACTTTTCAGTCTTCATTTTTCATGCATCTTTTCCATCATCTTAGGGTTACACCAGCACCATGCTCTCATCATTTGCCTCGAGCGATAACATCTTACCATGGCTTGACTATTGTACATATTCATTTCAACAAGTTGTGTTGATACCTAGGGCATAAGTGGGGCATACTGGGGGAAAATCAACTTTCAACAGTAAGACAATGACATCGAAGCAAATCATGCAAAACAAAGCAACCAAATCAAATCAAAGCATCCAAACATTGATCCATATCGCAGTAGCTTTCAGTTGCGCACCTTATAATGATTCATATCTGGATGATCTCTAATCTAATTAATGTTTGGAATCATAGTGTTTCATTTTTGAAAAATGGTTGTTTAATTTTTTGATATCATTTCTCTGGAGCACACTCGATGATGTACTGCACTAGAGTGGCAAGGAAAGAGGATGATTTTTATTTGTCTGTTGTCTGGAGGTTAATCATTTATCGGTTGCAAATATGTCACGAGACGTGATGATTTATCATTGATGACAGTTCCAAATTTGCATCAGATGGTGGTTAGTCTTTGTCTGTTTATGCAAGAAATGCTCAGGTCATCTCGGTTCAATTATACCTAGATGCTTGTGTTCACTTGCTATATCAAAAATCATGAAAGTTGTACTCAGGTCATCATTGGTGCTAATTTCCCCTCTGATGCTGGTACATACTTCCAACATTTTAAAATGTTCTATGATGATTTAAGCAGGCTCACTAAAAGGCTCAATAAAATGATTAGCTTCCTTTAGTTGCATTTCATTTTAGGTCATTATACATAACTGCATATTCGATTTTGCATCGCGAATTTTTGAAGGATCAATGGCTGTCATTCTGGACTATTTGTGGAGGACAATGCAAACATTTGTATCCATTACATTTCATCTTCATTTCATTTCATCATCAGTAGCATTATCGTTTCATCATTTCGAAATTAGTATCATCTCATTAGGTGCATTCCATATCATTTCACATTAATTTCCTTATTGCATCCACTACCATCTCATGTTATTTGCATCTCCATTATCATTTTCATCCATATTTTGGGTCACAATTTATTTCATCCTTATTATCATTAGCATTTAATTATCATTTCTTTTCATTTTCATATCACTTTATCATCCTTGCATTTTCATTTTTAGTTTCATTATTGCATCCATTATCATTCCATCATTCCATATTTCATTATCATTATCAATCTATTAGTTCATTATTATCATTTTAACGACACATTACCATTATCTCATTCATTCCACTTTGCATTATCATTATCTTTTTATCTCATGGTAGTTTCATATACGTTTTCTTACCATTATAATTATTTCATTTCATTCACTTATCCCTCATTCCATCCATTTGCTAGTATTATATGGTCATCTTTTCATTATTTCATTATCATTATCATTTATTGCATTACCATCTCATTATCACCTCATTTCACTATTCATTGCATAATTATCATTCATTCTATTATTATATTCCTTCATTGCATTTCATATCATTTATCATATCATTTCATTTCATAGCATTTATCATTTCATTTCATTTTATTTATCATTTATCATTTATCATATCATTTTATTTTATATCATTTATCATTTCATTTCACATCATATCATTTATCATATCATTGCATTGCATTTCATTTCATTTCACATCATATCATTTATCATATCATTGCATTTCATTTCATTTCATTTCACATCATAGAATTTATCATTTCATTTCATTTTATTTCATATCATTTATCATTTCATTTCATTTCATATCATTTATCATATCATTTCAATTCATAGCATTTATCTTTTCATTTCATTTCATTTTACATCATGTCATTACATCATTTCAAACAATAACATTTTGTATCATATCATTTAAACACTTCATATCATATCATTTAACATTTTCATCTAATCTTCCATCTAAATTTCACATTCCATTCCATACCATTTTCCATCCCATCCTAACCCAAAGCACAATATTCATATTTCATCTTTTATCTGCATTAAAAAATCTAAAAATACACATCATAGGAAATTCATCTGCATGACATTGTTAGGACATAATCATAATCATAATAAAACATCATAAATCAAACCATCTTGCATATCATGTTAGTCATCAAATCATTTACATGCATAACAAAATCCATCACATATAAGCATCAATGCAAATCATATCATCACATCAAAAATGAATATCACATCATCATCAAAATAATCATCGCCGCTACATATCATCACTCATAAAAAATGATACAAATGTCCAAATGTCCAATGAAACTACAATGTCCAATACATCAAATATGATCAAAAATGGCATATACATGCTCTGCACTATAAAGTCTAGCTAGTAGACGGTCCTGATGGTGCTGGTCCGGACGGAGGTGGTCTGCCACTAGTGCCTGCATCTGGATACTGCCATGGCCCTGTCACTCCCCAAATCTGGGTGTGTGTCCGTGATCTGCTTCGGGTCCTACTGTGGGATTGTGGGAATGGCTCTCTACGCTCTAGAGGGCATATCTCCTCGTATCTGACCCTGTAATACTCAGCCTCCCTTGCCATCTCCATGCCCTCTGCAATGGCCTCACGCAATGATGCACTCTCTACAGTGCCCATCAGTCTCTAAGCCATGCCCTCAGCCTCTACTGCTCATCGCCTGAATGCATCCCTCTCAGCAATCACCTAAGCTAACTATGGGTCCGGGGTACGTGTCTATGCCTATGCCTATGCCTAAGCAAGCTGTGTTTGTAACTGCACAATAAAAGCCTGTGCCTATGATAGCAGACTCTGTAGCTGACCTTGCTGCCCCTGTAATGTCTGCACTTGAGCCTGCAGAGTGGCTATCTATCCCTGCTATGAGGAAGAGGCCAGCCGGATCACTGTCCGCCTCCCTATCACTATCCTCGGTCGCCGCATAATCCGCACACCCCTCAGGATATCCAGCCCCCCTAGTATAGGTCCTCCCACCCTGCCATCGTCTCCCTCATCATCATCTGACCCATCCTCTTCACTCTCCACCTCCTCTCCTCCAACTGCTCCCTATTCACCGCTAGCCACATTCGCCTGTCCACCCACTCCGAGCGGTGGTACTCTCACAATCAGTGTTGGCTCATCGGGACTGGTAAATCGCAGAAAGGGATATGTGTGGAAATAGGCAGCATACTCATCGGACATCCTAGCATCCACTACGTCTCGTCTGTCCACCCATGCCTCAGGTGCTAAGGCCATGTACTATGTATAGGCGGCCTTGTACACAATGCATGGCCCCCATTCGGCCTCATATCTACTCCGCGCATAATGAGTAATCCCCTGAGGCATCCCTTGTGTAAATCCAAATTTCCTCTGCACCCGCAACGCCAAAAATCTCTCCAAAATGAAGGGAGTCTTCCCTATCAGAAACCGTGACATACAGACATAAGGTATCTCTGTGTCATCGGTCGCCCATGGCATACAATCTAAATACGGTTGCCATATGACTGTATCGATGTCATCCAGAAGTCGTCTCCAGTAATCTACCTTGCCCAACTTGGGCTGGGTAAGGAACTCAGAATACATGTAGATATATGGCCTGCCTCATGCCCTCACTCTAGGGCATGCCGGCCTCATCACAGCAAAATGCTCCTAGGCCCAGATTTGTAGCACTGTAACTCCGCAGGACAGACTGGAGGATCCCCTATAAACCACTTAGTGCAGATCATGATAAAGGTGAGCTAACATGCAGCTCCCCCACGCATACCTCCTCAGCTGTAGTATCATCTGCTCGAGAATCCTGCCCCAGACCACTGACAACCCCTTTCCCCGGCGATCCAGACAAAGGAGACCTCTGATGAAAGCACCTAAAACTGTTGGCAAGGCTGGATATCTGTGAAATTCTGTCCATGGTACCCAGTACCCGGCTATCCTCACGTCTCCATACACTCTCCATAGAGCATCTGTACCCCCAATCTCCTTGTGATCGTAATACACAAAGGCTCCAACAACTAGAATGCCTAGGATCCAGTATACATCCTTAAGAGTCACTGTCACCTCACCGGTCGGCATGTGAAAGGTGTTGTGCTCCGAATGCCATCTCTCTGCAAGGGCTGTCAACAAACCTCTGTTGACCCTAATCAGCGGCATCGCTAATAAGGGTCTCAAACCACAAGCATCTATCACTGCTCTTTCAGTGGGGGTCAACTCGGGGATCCTATCCCATCCTGCTGAATGTTGCTCCCTAATCTGGAGGTTTTTGAAAACCTCCTATTTTTCATCACAACGATCATCCATCAGAATCATATCATAATCACACAAAATCAAAATTAGATTCATATCTATCAATAACCTATATCAGTGACCTATATTAGATCCATATCAATGACTCACATCAATGACCCATATCACACAATCAACCCTACCAATCAAATCAAATCACCTCTATCAAGTTGGATATCATATCATATCACATCTATCCTACTATCTATTACTATTTGTTTTCTATCACAGGAAGCATATTTATCAAAAGTCATATCAGTTTCATCTACTCCTTGTTTTCTATCCTAAGAAGCAAGGTTATCAACCGATCAATCGATTTTCCTATCATTTTTACCCATATCAGCATGATGACATGACAATTTACCTATCTATTGACTAAGGAAGCAATACAAAATCATCATTTTCATCACAACATTCATTTTGGCTATTTACTGGATGTGTCATTCTTTTCACAGAATGCGCGCTTTACCATATGCACTGTAGTTTTTACCATATGCGCTAAAACACTCACCGTATGCACATTTTCCTGTATGCGCCACTCTGTTCATCAAAAGAGTTGCTATTTTTGTTGAATGCGCATTTTCCCATATGCATGTTTGTTTTCCCTATATGTGCTCTATCCCTAAATTTTTCAAACTGCCCTATATGTGCGCTAGTTTTCACAGGATGCGCTAAACTGGTTTTCCTATGACATTCAAACATCTATACCTTATGCGCATTTATTTCTACTATATGCGCGCCTATTTTTTTTGAAAGCGCCTAAAGTCTACTATATGCACGCAAACGTAAAATCTTAAACTAAATCCGTGAAAAAATTTAAATTTTTTTGATTCAAAACGAAAAAATCTGAAAGCACAGGGGGTTAGATAGACTCACCGGTGGTCCATACACTATTGGCCTCCGGTATCAGCGCGATCTCTCGAATCGATGATGATGATACAAAATCTCCATCTCACAATGTCGCTTTCAGAGCTATAGTTTCACCACAGTCAAAAGTGAAAATGACTTGTCTCTTTCAACCTTTTTACCTTTTAAAGGTCAACCAAGGGTAAAATGTGACTTTATTTTCAAATGGATAGTTATTTTTCTGTCGTGAGCTAAACTACTTCATCTCTCCTCCGTGATTTACCTCCCAAGGGGGCATCATCAGCAACAATATCGAAAGAATATCAGGGGAAAAAATCTTATTTTCTTTGAAGCAATGTGTTTTACACATCACTTCAAAGAGGGGCAAAATGTATACGTCTAAAAATGGTCATGATTAAGCTTGTTAATTAATTAAATATGATTTATTTAATTAATTCCTCTAATGTCATCTACATATAAATAAATTTAATTATTTATTTATATCGTTCATCTTCCAAATTCTTCTACATTAAATTAAATAAATAATTTTATTTAATTACTAATATTTTACCCTTCGCTTAATTAAATAAAATAAATTTGTATAATTTATTTATATTCAATTATCATTTTGGTTCTAAAGTTTAAATATTTTTGAATATTTAAATAATGGAATATTCTCCATCCCATTTTTTAATTTTAAAATATTAAATATGTTATTTAATATTTTCCACCTCACTCTAATTTCATTTTTAAACGTAATTAAATTATTTAATTATGTGGGTTTCCATTTCCATCTTCACTCCTAAATTAAATAAATTTAATTTATTTAATTCTAATTCATTATTAACTCACCTTTCCAAATTATAACTCGCTTTTCGAAATGGAAATTTCTCTTTGAAACTCAATGAAGAAAAAGGAAAACCTTCCATCCTCTTCTCCACTTTCGAAAATCTCCCACCGTCCGTTCGAAACAAGCTTAATCTAGACCGTCGATCTATTCAACCAATCAAGCTCATTCAAAAACTCTATAAAAGCCCGTGCAAATCCAAGCCTTGGTTAATCATCCACGTTCACACGCCTGCATTACCTACGCATACCTACGTTCATGCAATCAGTTTTATGCATTCACATCATTTTCAGCAATCACATTCACGCTTTCATGTTAGCATAGATTTGCATTTTTATATTTTATCTCGTTCTTCATGTTGTCATTTTGTTGAGCTCTACCTGCTGATCTAAGAGCCATTTGAAGCAACAAAACGTTGAAGTTAGAGGAGGATAAGACGATTTCGAGAAGCTGCGATTACGGTTTGCTTTATTCTATCTTTCTTTTACAACTTTTTTGATTTAATGTCTTATTAACATGTGTTGAATTTTCATTTAAATTGATCCAATATTTCACACACACACTGTGACTGATGAAATTAAGAGATTTCTAAGGCCTAAAGATTTTGATGGATCAACAACTATGGGTCACAACTAGGGAGACTGGTACTTTTATATTGATGCCACCATGATTAGGGTATATGGCTTTGAGGATACACCTTTTATTCTAACAAAAATAGTTCCAAATAGAATTACTTATTTGGAAATTATCAGACAGTTGGATTATTCAAGTGTTATGAATTTGAGTTCTTTTGAGAAACAATCATTCATGCCAACAACATTATGTTTTAGAGAATTCACTGTAATGTCTAAGGAGTTGTATGATTTAATTCTAATTAAGTTATCTCATTTCAATTTGAAGAAAGCAACACCAAGAAAAGGATTTGATCCTGAGGGATTCATTTATTTTTCTAGAAAGAAAGTAAACCTAGGTGGATATGTCCAAATACCATATCCACATGATGATATCATCATAAACATGGAAGAGAGGGAAGCAAAATTTTCCATTGATGAATATAATAGGAAGATGGGAAGGAGAATGAAGGAAATAGAAGAGGAAAAAATGTTATCCTTTGGAGAAGAGTCCTCAGGTTAATAAGAACCTCAAGCTCCAACTGATAAGATTCCTAAATTAAGAATTGAGAAGTATCAATCTACAAATAGGGAACAACAAGTTGAGGACATATATGATGCACATACAAGGTAGTTAGCCTACAAATAGTTTGTTTCTAATGACGAATTTATAATGTCTCCCGAGTTTAGGTCATTCTCTTACAAGCAAAAGGGAAAGGAAATAAGGGAGTTTGTCTTAGATGTTACACCAAGCAATGAAGCCAAATTAATAAAAAATTTGAAATCAGATGTGGAAAAGGAGATGAAGTATATAACTCCAGAAAGAGGGAGGAAGTTGTTAGAGGAATCCGATATAATTATTTTTCTTGGTCTAGATTTGAATTCAACTTTGGGTTTTAATAGTTTCTTTCATAAAAATGGTGCTACACATAAGCTAAGTCCAGAAGGCGTTAAAAAAATGTACATAGGGTCAAAGTATAATCTAGATGAGAATTCTCTCATTATTTGGGCCTTGTATCCTCCAGACAAGAAGTCTATAATCATTGACACAAAAAAGGCTTTTGGTGATGTAATGACATTGAAAGTTGGAGAAGTTGATCCTATGGCTACTATTGAAATTGGAATAAATGTTGCCAAATTAAATAAAGCACAAATTCATATGTTGATCAAGGAGAGAGATATGTACAAAATGAATAATGAGAAAATCCTTAAAGAAAATGGTTTCCTAAAGGACATGGTCAAACTGTATGGACCTACCAGATTACTAACTTAGGGAGAAGGTTCTCAATCCAAGGATGAGAGTGAGGAATCAAATAAACAAGCTCTATTGAGAAAAGCTAGATTTGATGCATTCTTTGTAGCATTCCAAAAGAGAAACTATGACTTGATGATTTGGATGAACAAGTTTTGGGGAACCCATTCCAAGAGTAATGCTACAATAAAGGAGCATAAAAGGATTAATGAATAAATTCAAGAAAGAATCTAGGAGATACAAAAGAGAGAAATTTTTGACAATGGAGCCATCACTGCTGCCAAGGAAATCATGAGAAGGCACAAGAGTTACTATGAGGAGCTTTAGGGAGATACAAAGGGATTTGTTGATGCTACAAAGGAAGGGGTGCCTACATTGTTCAAAAATGGAGAGTTGAAAGTCCAGAATGAATGGATAGAGGAATGCAGGTTGATATTACATGAGGCCTTGGAAGAAACCAAAAGCGAGGAATCAACATTGGACAAGATATGTGAGCACTTGGAGAAAATGGTGATCATGGAGATACCAGCCAGAAATTCTCCTAAAGATTTTGATAAACATTTGAGATAAGATTACTTAGATCACATAACAAAATTGTATTTATGGCCCACCAAAGTTTTTTTTTTGTTTAATTATTGTTAATTTCAAAAGACATTAATGAAGCAGTGTGTCCTCTTCAAAAATTTGGTATATAAGTTGGTATGTAGTGATAGGAGAAAGGGAGAGAATAGAGAGAACATAGGAGATATAGAAGAGGTGCTTTCAAAATTTTCATTATATAGAATTTACTGTGTGGATCATGATGCATGCATAAATTTTGGCTAATATCAATGGAAGATCGTTGATTTTGAGTGGTTCAACATTAGTATCTATTTTTTATTAGTTTGAAACAATTATTTGGCTATCTCCATATTGCTACTTCTTTGTTATTTGGGGTTTTGTATCCAAGTTGATATTTTGATCCCTTCAAGACACATTTGATGTTGTTGTGTAGTTAATTTAATTGGTTTCTATCAAAGAACTAAAATCCTTTTGATTGATTATAGTAACTTGGGTGTAACAATTGGATCAATAAGAAGAGTTAGGTGATTAATATGATTGTCATGTTGTCTCCACTTTGACATTATCTTGTTATTTAAATTAAGGTTAATCTTATTTGTCAATACACATTTTTTGATATTGTGTGTTTCTATTGATTGGTTCTTTCAAGGAAGAATAAAAAAAACTTTTAATAAATCACAACTTGATAAGATCAATTGGATAAATAAGAAGATCCTACCAATTATATCCTTGCACATTTATACTAGGTATAAACCAGTTAAAGTGCCAAGTAATTAGAAGTATAACCAATTCCAACCACTTGTTAAAGAACTTCATTGACTCTCCCCACCCAACAGAGCACTAGTCCACATCATTCATACAATACTTATTGAATTCCATATTAGAAATTTCTGATTATCATGTTAGAAGTAGATTAAATAACAAGCCCCAACTATTTCACACTTTGTGCCACTAAAAACAAACTCATAAAACCAACCAATTCATACAATTTAAAATCTACTACAATAGTCAAGGTCTACCTACCTAGGTTTAGCAGATCCTAAAGTGTAGGAAGTCTTCAACCAAATTGGTTAGCTCCACTCATTGGTTAAAATTTTTTACAAGTCTGATCATAGAACCTAGAACCCTCTAAGGACTTACAATAACCTACATTTTTGAGATCCAATAGATTGATGACTCTGCTTGGGAAGTCAAATATTAATCCAGGACTTCATCATAGAGTCAATACTTTGCATAAGACTCCGCTAGGAACAATAAATTATAAACTGTCTCACTTTTCTTAAAAGTGAGTGGCAACTCTATAAGAAAAAGTGCATGATTAGGAAGTACAAATACACATCAATAAAGACAAACCCTAAAAGTTAGAGTATGAAGGTATCCTATGAGATGAATGGTAGGAGATCTTTACATCAAGACAACCCAAAGAAGAACAATGGTAGGTGGACAGATAAACATGGGTCTTCCCCTTCAAATATAGATGCAAATAAAAGTAGAGGAAAAGTAACAGATGTAACTAGTGAAGATAGGGAGAACTTGGTAGGACAATTCCTTACCATGAATAATATTTTTGATCCATTGCATGAATCAAAATTTCAAGATGATAAATTGAATAGATATACTTAGGCTCCTTTTGAACAAGAAAACACTTATCGACCTACTTTTCGGTGGAAGGAAGACCCTAATAAAGTAGAGGAATTCTTTGAAGAAGAACAAGACCAGGTATAAAATGAGTATGATTACAAGATTCCATCACAACGAGAGGAACAATACCATGAGGGTTCCAATGACTATACTACCAATAATTTTAAGGTCATGAATAACCAAGAATTTAGAGTAAATTTGGGGTGGTAAAGAAAAAAACTTATAGAGAGACAACAAATGATACAAGAAGCCCAAGGGATAGACCGAAAACTGGCATAGTTAAAAATTTGGGCACCAAAACCACCCAAGTATGTCCCTCCACATAAATAGGATGGTAACTTCAATCCACAAGGAACATCTCAGAATACAGGTGCTCTAGATACTTTAGAATTACCTCACAATACAGGTGGAAATCCAAAGAAACACACCCAATACAATGTACCACCACAAAAATCCCAACCTCCAAATACTTGCAATATCCCTTAGCATTACCCACCACCAGGTTAGCAATATGCTCCACCACATTAGGAATAAGTGCCACATCAAAACATATACCATGAACAACACATCCAACAAAATACCTACCAATAGCCTCACTATGGGTACCAGTACCATCCCAATCCACCACCTTGGAATCTAGACCCACAGAACCCCATAAGCACATGTAGGAAATTTGACTTGAAAATACATCAATTATACCTATATCTAATGGATAGTAATTGGAGAAACATGGTCCCCAAATTCATTGAAAAGCAATGTGACATTGGCAAAAGAACACATCAAAAATTACAATGCCTTCATACAAGATATTGCTATGGAATACGAGGATGTAAATATGAGACTATTCATGATGTCACTAGTTGAAGAGGCAAGAGATTAGTTCAATGGTTTACCTGATGCTTCTATCAATTCAATAATAGACTTTCACAATCAGTTTCTAGAACAACATAGGAATCAGTGTGCCCTTGAGTTTTCCCTTCATGAAATGCTGAGTATTAAAAACTACCAAAATGAGTCAGTTTATGACTTCAATAAGAGGTTTTCAAAACTATAAAAAAAAATACCACAAGGTTCCAACTTGATTGACCCCACATCCCTAAGTATTTATTTGAATGCCTTTGATCCAAAAATGGGGTATGAGCTCATAAATAGATGCCCTAGAATCTTGTCTAAAGCACATAAAACAATATTAACCATTGAAAACAACAAGAAGGCTATAGGGATGATGGGAAAAAGAGATAACCTTAGAGTGCCTCAAAATTTTAACAATTCCAAAAATAAGAAAGAAAATTCATACATAAATGAGAGACCAAGGTTGCATGATATGCCATATAATACAAACTAGAAAGATGGAAATCCCATAACTAACAGACCTAAGTATAAAGAAATTTTTGATCCCTTGAAGAAAAAAAGAGCTTACATGGTCAATAACACCCCTTGGTGCGAAGTTTGCAATTTTCCCTATTCCCAAGACCATTGTGTTGTAGCACAATCAATACAAGAACAAGAGCTTTCATATGACAATAAAGAATAAGATACCACAACATATCTAACTTCACATACCCTACACCCAATTGAACAAGAATATTCATCCTCAGGTGATGAAGGTTATGAGTATGATGTAAACAATCAGATGTACAATATTCACATGGTAGAACAAAAAGTCTTATCTGATCAAGAAAATGAGAGAAATGATGAATCATAGCCTTCTTACACACCACCTAGGTGAAGTAAGTATAAGTTGAGAAGGTCAACTAAGGACATTAAAGAGTTGAATATTGCTGCAATAGAGCAAGCAAAAAGTAATTATAGGTTGAGAAATAGAATAGTAAGTGCAAATGAGGGTACTCCAAGGGGATTATTTGTGAAAGATAAAGAAAAAGACAAGGAAAAACTAAAGAAGGTAGAAAATAAAGAGCCTAATAAAAATGAGTAGAAGCATGTTCATAAGGAGGAAAATAAGGAATTATACAAAAGAAAACAAAATCTAGATGAAACAAATAAGAAAGAATAAAATAAAGGAGAACCACTAAAACAAAAGAAAATAGCCAAGACACAAAATGCTTCCTCATTTGACTTCACATGAGCATTGTCTCATGTAAAGATGTTTGTGCCCCTATTGGAAATGATGAAGATAAAAGAATATAGAGATAGTGTGATTCAACTAATATATAGTGGAATTAATAAAAATACAAGTCTAGAGAATAAATAAATCACCAAAGTCAGTAGTGGCAGGCAAGGAGACATGAAAGTTCCTGAGATATGTCTTGGTGATACATTGGTGAATCCTCCATAGGTTGACCCATTATTTACCACATTACTCATAAAAAAAATGGTGAGAAATTGCATGATTGATTCAAGGGCTTCCATTAATATCATACTAGTAGGTGTCATGAAACAACTTGACATGTGGGGTAAATACCATGGGTGGTAAGCATTATGCAATGGTTAGTAGGTATGTACCAATGGTAGGAATCATGAAAGATGTAGAAGTAAAGGTGGCTGCTTACCCTCAAGCAACATATACAATTGACATCACTATAATAGAAACACCCCCACATTTTGGGATGCTTTTGTCAAGAAAATGCACTACCTTAGTTGGAGGGAATGTGCAATTTGATTTGTCCTATGCCACCATACAAATAAATGGTGAAGAGGTAAAATTATACAAAGAACCAAGAGTAAACCATATTGAGGAGTATTTGGATCAGAATCAAATGAATTGCTTGCATGATGTAGACCTGGGAAGTTTTAGAATAGAGCCTTCACAACCTAAATTATTTGAAACTAAACCAATTGATAAAGATGTCTCCAAGAATGAAAATGGTGTATGGAGAATGTATTTTGATGGGGCATGTAATAGAGAAGGTAATTGAGCAGGAGTAGTCTTCATCTTACCTGAAGGTACTACATTCAAATATTCATTCTTGCTAACATTTGAGTGTACAAATAACATAGCAGAATATGAGGCTCTGCTAATTGGGTTGAGCATGGTTGTCAAGCAAAAAATTAAGTTACTAACTATTTGTGGGGATTCTAAGTTGATTATTTCACAAGATCAAAGTATGCCACAAAAAAAAAAAGGATAAGGAAGTATAGGAATGTTGTCTGGGACACCATTGAATTAATCGATGCTTTCTCCATCGAATGGATAGATAGGTCAAAAAAATTGATGGCAGAATTCTTGGCGAATGTAGCTTTGGAAAGAGATGATGTCACTTTGGCAAGAATTTCACAAGTTGAATTCAAAACAAGACCTGCCATCCCTGATAATATTTACAGCTGGCACTTTTTTAATGATGATACATATTTGATCAAATTTTTACATTACATTGACTAGTATGAAGCACAAGAGATTGATTTTAATGCATTTTTAGAAGAGGTAGATGGGAAACAAAATATGTTTGGAAAAGAAGTGGTTTAGCTTAAGAATAATAATATTCCTAAGGTACTTGTAGCATTGGAGAGAGTATTTGATGGAAATGTTCAAGCCTTCATGAAAAAAACACCAATAAAATGGGAGGATGTTGAAGAAATCAACCTTGGGACTAAACTTTCTCCTAAAAGAGTATACATCAAGAAAAGGGTAAGCCCAACAATCAGGAGGATGTTGATTGCACTATTGAGGAAATATAAGCATGTATTTGCATGGTCCTATGATGATCTCAAAGAATATAGGGAGGATTTGTTCCAACATGAGATCCCATTGAAACCAAATGCTAAACCTTTTAGACAAAATAAAGGCCCATAAATCCTTCCTTAAAATCTAAAATGCATGAAGAACTTATGGAGATTAGGGAGGGGGTTATCATCAAGCCTATCAAACATTCATCCTAGGTTTCTAATTTAGTACCTATCAAAAAGCAAAATGGAGATATAAGGCTTTGTGTAGACTTCAAAAACTTGAATGTGTCCTCTCTTAAGGATAACTATCCACTCCCAAACATGGAGGCAATGTTACAGAGGGTTACTAGATGTGAGCTCCTATCTATGATGGATGGATTCTCAAGTTATAACTAGGTGAAAGTTAAGGAGTAAGATCAATACAAAAAAACTTTCACCATGCCATGGGGAACATATTTGTATGTTAGGATTCCATTCAGACTCACAAATGTTGGTACAACTTTCTAAAGGGCTATGGATGTTGCATTTTCTGATTTGAGCAATGTAGTAATGGTGGTGTACCAAGATGACTTAATTGCATACTCAAAAAGGGAAGAAGACCATGTTGATCATTTGGAAAATATTTTCATCAAAGTCATTGAATATGTCATTTCTTTAAATCCTAAGAAATGTCATTTTTTAGTAATAGAGGGGAAGTTATTAGGGCATATAGTATCTAAAGAAGGTATAATGATTGATCTAGAAAGGGTGGAAGCCATAGAAAAAATTCCTATTCCTAAGACAGTCAAAGCTATTCATTCCTTCTTTGAGAAAATCAACTTTGTGAGAAGGTTCATATCAAACTTTGCTGAAATAGTGAAGCCAATATCAAGAATACTGAAGAAAGGTGTAAAGATTGATTGGAAGGTTGAAGCTCCAGTATTGAAGTCCCCTGCATTTAGTAAGCCCATTCAAATCTTTTCATTTGCATCCTTTCACACAGTTGTAGTAGTAATGTTACAAAAAAATGATGAAGGGCATGAACAACCCATTTCTTTCTTTAGTAAATCCCTTCAAAATGCAAAGTTGAAATATGATATTGTAGAGAAATAGGAGTATGAAATAGTAAAAGATATCAAAGAATTTAGATCATATTTGGTAGGAGCTAAAGTGATAGCCTATTTTCCAAATGTTGTAGTGAAATATGTATTTGTACAATCACAAGTGTTAGGCCGAAGATGCAAATGGATAAATAGAATACAAGAATTTGACATTGAGTTCCAAATCACCAAACTTGTGAGAGGAAAAGGACTAGCCAAATTGATGACAGAGACAAATATTCAAGTTTCTCAAGTATGCAACCTAAGTGATGAAAATAATATGGTTTCTAGCATTGAACAAACACTGTGGTACACTGATATTGTGTATTATCTCAAGCACATGAAATGCCTAGGACTTGGTGATAACAAAAGAGGACACTTAAATTGTATGCCTCAAAATATGTATTCATGAAAGGGGACCTTTATTGGAAGAATATGGGTTGTGTCTTATTGTTGTGCTTAGATGAAGATCAAGCTAGACATGTTCTCAAAGAAATGCATGAAGGAGTGTGTGGAGATAATTTTTTAGCAAAAGCCACTACACATAAGGTGTTAAGGGCAGGATACTATTGGCCTAGAGTTTTCAATGATGCTTATAATTACACCAAAAGATGTGAATCATGTCAAAGGTTTTTGGGGAAGCTAAAATATCAAGGGGCATTACCCTTGAGGCCTTTCTAGTTTGAAGCTCCATTGCACCAATGTGGAATTGATTTCATGGGAGAGATCACATAAAAATATAGTGGAGGGCATAGATGGATATTAGTAGCCACATTCTACTTTACAAAATGGGTAGAAGTTATGCCTACTAGACAAGCAACTAGCAAGGTGGTGAAAATTTTTCTATTGGAGAATATTATCACTAGATTCAAAGTTCCTACAAGAATTGTAACAAATAATGGGATGTGTTTTAGATTAGATGAATTCAAGGGATTCTATCAATCTTATGGTATAGTGATCTCATACTCTTCACCATATCATCCATAGGTGAATGGGGAAGCTAAATCTAGTAACAAGAGTATCTTGAAGATCATAAAAAGAATGCTAGATAATAACAAAAGGGCTTGGGATTCCAAGTTGAGACTAGCTTTATGGGAAGATAAAATTACTCTGAAGAAAGCCATTAGAAAATCACCTTTTGAACTTGTGCATGTGTATGGGACTCAAGCCAGGATTCCTTTGCATAATTTATTTCCACTGTGTAAATTCATCTTACAAGAAGACTTGGACATTCCTAAACCTATGGAGGAGAGGATGGAAGAGTTGATGGAACTGGACAAGATTAGAAATCAAGTCCAACAAAACAATATGAAGTAGTTGTAGATGAAGTACCTATATGATAAAAAGGAAAAAAATAGGAAATTTGAAATAAATGACATGGTTCTCATGTGGAATGCTAGGATTCAAGATAAAGGAAATCATGGAAAATTTTATTCCCTACGGTTAGGACCATTTGTCATTGTTGGCAAGGCTAGAGAAGATTCAAATTATCTCCAAAACATGATAGGAGAGGAATAGGAACTTCTAGTGCATGGACAATTCTTGAAGCATTTCTTTTCTTAAATATTCCATTCATAGTAGTATATGTGAAGATCAAAGATTTCCAGTGCATGGAAAATTCTCGAATAACCTTATGAGAATAAACCTTTTTCCATGCACAGTAGTATAGGACTTCATATCATTTCCACCTCCCATAATTCTTGGTTTTCCTCCATTTTCATCCTATATCAAAGGGCACTTGGTCTGCTTTCCTAGAGACTTGGATTCTTGCTATACCCACAAGGGGTATACATCCCAAAAATGAGCCACTATTAGCACTATAAAATCCTCACACTTTTACTGGCCCTCACTCGTCTATCTCTCACATACCACAAAAAATTACCATACCTTAATTTAATGATAACATTTTTTTATTACGATTTGTGTGACTAGATCCATTTGACAATTGATGTTCACCAATGATCCCAATAATCTGACCCTTGAAACATATATATCCCTCTGGTCATCATTGAGTAAGAGCTTTAAAACAACTGGTCCATATCGGCAAGATCAAGTTAATGTCTTTCTGATCAAACCATAGCCTTTCAATTTGAATAATTCATGCAAATCAACAAAAGGTGAACCAAGTCACAACGATCATTAATTCTATAGGTTGCATTTTTAGGAGGAAAATGCTTTCTATCCTACCGATGATGGCATATCGGCAAGAACAAGACCATCAAAACAAATATTAAAGTCATTTCGAGCACACAACTCATGCTGATGGATCCTTATTGACAAGAAACACATTTTCTTTTTCTGATATGGAAAAAGAACAACTATTGGGTAGACATACATAATCATAGTAAGTTATTCTTTTCTTTCCAACCTCACATGTTACACCAATGAAGGAAGTTTCATGAAGAGTCTTTTCGCCTCATCCAAAGGAGTATAGTGATGAAAGAAATGCATCGAGAGGACTAAAGCCATCAAGAAAACTTTTTATTCTCTTAGTGATGGTTATTCTCATACCAGTGGTCATAAAAATGAATTAGAGTTCATTAGAGTGACCTTGAGCAATGATTTAAAGTCCCTCTAATGACCCAAAACACTTTGAGATCTGGTAAGATTCACAACTTTCTCCTCGAAGTGTTATGAGTAAAAAATGAAAGATGTCCAATTATTCAACATTCGTAGAAGAATAATTTGGTCTTTTCGACCATGAATGATAAATAAAAATGGTACTCCATATCAAAAATACATTTATTTATGTCTTGGAAAACAATTGAGAATATATAAAAAAAAGGTGGCAATAGGTTAGATACATAGACCGGCCATAAATTGAAGAAGTCTCATCAATATAATCATTTTGTTCTAACATTGTGAAATTCAAAAAACCTATTACACTCATGTTTAGAGGTGGACATTAATGGTTGCACGAATGTGCATTGTGCAAATATTCTCTAATTGAAAGGAGAATAAACAAAAAGGATTTTTAGAATTGGCAATGAGAAGGATGGAAGAGAAAATAGAAGTCTAAAAATTTTGTGCAGCCAAGAATTCTCAAGTAATCTTGCAAACCTCTATATAATTGTAATTTAATTTTGTCACCTTGAAAATGGAGGGTTCATGCTTTGGGAAAATGAAGGGTAGGAAGCAGCAAAGTGAAACTAGTCAGTCTAGAGGGAAAAAGTAGAAAATTGAAATAGGGGAGGAACCTAGAAGAAAAGAAAGAAAATTGAACCAAGACCTCATCAACCAGTTGCCTAGTTCATAGCCAAAGGCTAGACAATTTGCACAAGGGCTGATGTAGAATTTTTTTAAGATAAATACAAACATGTAGGGGATGTGTGGACCCCTATTAGGGGATATGAGCTATCGATGTTTCACTATCATCAGAGAGATAGATTTGAGCCAGTTTGCAATCCATGGAACTTTAATTTGGGAAAATTGGTTATCCCAAACTTATTTGTGAATGTAGAATTCATAAAAATTCTAGCTAGGCACTACAATCCAGACCTCAAAGCTATTTGCGATTTGTAGGGTAAAACTTTCATAGATGTGTCCAAGTCTTTAATTTGCAAAATTTTTAACCTAAGTGACACATGTGATGATTCAATTGTACATGAGGATTTGGAGAAAGAATACTAGAGAATGGATACAACTTATAGGGGTGGAGGTTGCCATTGCATAGAACTAGGAAGGATGGAGGTCTTTTTCCACTTGATGATAATGATGGGCCTCCATTTCATGTTGATTTATTCGAACCTTACCTAAAATACACATATTTCTCAGTGTGCAAAGTATTAGGAACTGAAGCCCATGAATTCATGTCAATAGGACCAATGCTGATCACTGTCAATGTTCAGTGCCATAATGCAATTCCTTTTGACTATGCTTAACACATTTTCAAAGGAATTGAATTAGGGTTAATGGTAGTTAAAAATGTATCGCACACACTACACTTCAAACACTATTCCATCTTGATGCATATGATACTATATTATAGCCATGTGAATGGGATGTGGCTAGAAGAACTAAAATTTTCTTAATTTGACAAGGAAGGCTAGCCACTGTCAGTGTAATTGTGGACTGCAATTTATGACAACAGATTTGTGAGTTCCAACTATATTCATTTTGAGGAGAATTTTGTTAAGATATTGTATAGATTTTTCAATCACCCTTGTGATTATTCTCTGATTTATGAAATTAAGAGATTTCGAAGGCCTTAATATTTTGATGGACCAACAACTGTGTGTTAGAATAGGGGATATTGGTACTTTTATATTGATTCCACCATGATTAGGGTATATGGCTTTGAGGATACACCTTTTCTTCTTTCGAAAACAATGCCAAATGGAATTGCTTATTTGGAAAATTTCAGATGGTTGGATTATTCAAGTTTTATGAATCTGAGTTCTTTTGAGAAACAATCATTCATGCCAAGCACATTATGTTTTGGAGAATTCATTGTATCATCTAAAGAGTTGTATGATTTAATTATAAATAAGTTATCTCATTTCAATTTGAAGAAAGAAACACCAAGAAAAGGATTTGATTTTGAAGGCTTCATCGATTTTTCTAGAAAGAAAGTGAAGTTAGATGGATATGTCCATATACCCTATCCACATATGATATCATTAGAAACATGGAAAAGAGGGAAGTAGAATTGGTCATTGATAAATATAATAGGAAGATGGAATGGAGAATGAAGGAAATACAAGAGGAAAAAATGTTATCCTCTGGAGAAGAGTCCTTTGGTGAATGAGAACCTCAAGCTTCTACTGATAGGATTCCTAAATTAAGAATTGAGAAGTATCAATCTCCAAATAGGGAACAACATGTTGAGGAAATATTTGATGTAGATACAAGGTAGTTAGCCTACAAATCTTTTATTTCTGGTGACAAATTTATAAAGTATCACAATTTTAGGTCATTCTCATACAACAAAAAGGGGAAGGAAATAAGGGAGTCTGTATCAGATGTTACACCAAGCAATGAAGCACAATTACTAAAAAAATTAAAATTAGATGTGGAAAAGGAGATGAAGGATATCACTCCAGAAAGAGGGAGGAAGTTGTTAGAGGAATCTAGTATAATGATTTTTCCTAGTCTAGATTTGGATTCATCTTTATTTTTTAATAATTTCTTGCATAACAATGGTGCTACACATAGGCTATGTCTAGAAGAAGTTATAAAAGTATACATAGGGTCAAAGTATAATCCATATGAGAATTTTCTCATGTTTTGGGCCATGTATGCTCCACACAATAAGTCTATGATCATTGACACAAAAAAGGATTTTGGTCATGTAATAACATTGAAAGTGGGAGAAGTTGATCATGTGGCTACTACTGACATTTGTATAAATGTTTCCAAATTAAATAAAGCACAAATTTAGATGTTGATCAAGGAGAGAGATATGTACAAAATGAATAATAAGAAAATTTTGAAAGAAAATGATTTCCCAAAGGACATGGTCAAGGGTACACTCCAGGGACCTACCAAATTACTAACTTAGGTAGAAGGTTCTCAATCCAAGGATGAGAGTGAGGAATATAATAAACAAGCTCTAGTGAGAAAAACTAGATTCAATGCATTCTCTATAGTATTCTAGAAAAGACACTCTAACTTGATGATTTGGATGAACAAGTTTAAGGGAACCTATTCAAAGAGTAATGCAACAATCTAGGAGCATAAAAGGATGAATGAATGAATTCAAGAAAGAAAATTCTGACAATGGAGCCATCACTACTACCAAGGAAATCATGAGAAAGCAGAAGAGTTACTATGAGGAGCTTCGGGGAGATACAAAGGGTTTCACTGATGCTACAAATGAAGGGGTTCCTGCATTGTTCAGAAATGGTGGAGAGTTGAAAGATTGGAACAAGTGGATAGAGGAATGTAGGTTGATATTAAATGAGGCCTTGGAAGCAGCCAAAAGTGAGGAATCGACATTACACAAGATATGTGAGCACTTGGAGAAAATGGTGATCATGGAGATAGCAGCAAGAAATTCCTGTAAAGATGTTGATATGCATTTGAGACAAGATTACTTAGATCACATAACAAAAATGCATTTATAGCTTACCAAAGTTTAGTTTTTTATGTTTAATTGTTGTTAATTTCAAAAGACCTTAATGAAGGGGTGTGTGCTCTTCAAAACTTTGTTATATAATTTTGAAATGTAGTGATAGGAGAAAGGGAGCAAATAGAGAGAACATAGAAGATATAGAAGAGGTGCTTTCAAAATGTTTATTATATAGAATTTACTATGTGGATCATGATGCATGCATAAATTTTAGCTAAAATCAATGGAAGATCTTTGATTTTGAATGGTTCAACAATGATATCTATTGTTTTTTAGTTTGAAGCAATTATATGGCTATTTGCATATTGCTACTTCTTTGTTATTTGGGGTTGTGTATCCAAGTTGATATTTCAATGCCTACAAGACACATTTGTTGTTGTTGTGTAGTCAAGTTAATTGGTTTCTGTCAAAGAATTAAAATACTTTTGATTGATTATAGTAACCTGGGAGTCACAATTAGATCAATAAGAAGATTTAGGTGATTAATATGATTTTCATGATGTCTCCACTTTGACATTATCTTGTTATTCAAATTAAGGTTAAATTTATTTTCCAATACACATTTGCTGATATTTTGTAGTTCTATTGATTAGTTCTTTCAAGGAGGGATTAAAAATCCTTTTAATAAATCACAGTAACTTGATAAGGTCAATTGGATAAATAAGAAGAGCCTATCAATTACATCTGTGAGCATTTATACCATGTATAAACTAGTTAAAGTGCCAAGAAATTAGAAGTATAACCAATACTAACCACTTGTTAAAGAACTTCATTAACTGTGACCACCCAATAGACCACTGGTCCACCTCATTCATACATTACTTATCTAAATTCATATTAAAAATTTCCAATTATCACATTAGGAGTAGAGTAAGTAACATGCCCCAACTATTTCACACTTTGTGCCACTAAAAACAAAATCATAAACCCAACTAAGTCATACAATTTAAAATCTACTACAACAGTCAAGGTCTACCTTCCTAAGTTTAACAGAGTTTGAAGTGTAGGGAGTCTTCAACCACATTGGCTAGCTCCACTCATTGGTTCAAAAATATTACTAGTATGATCATAGAACCTGGAACCCTCTTAGGACTTGTAACCAACATTTTTGAGATCCAACACTGCCAACACCAACTATGCAACAAAAGTGTTTGGAGTAGCTTTTTCCTATAGGACATCTAAGATCTCTACAAATACTGGCATTAGAGGTCTAGGAAGAAGCTTCTCAGCATCAATTAGACTATTCTCTATGTGTAGAACCACCTCATATGCGTCAGGAAAGATGTCCCCCCCTATGGAGGTTATCATAACTACTATTTCTCAGATAGAACATGAACACCATTGCAGCTTGTGGTTGAGTAGTCATAGGGATCCTTGTCTATGTCTTGTGAGATTTGGTGTTAAAGTTGCTCATGGCTTCCTGTGGAGCTCTCTTGATTGTAATTAGTTGTTTCAAGAACAAAGAGTGGCCTTCTTTCTCTGAGAAGTGTTCAAAAATCCACTCTCCAAGCTTATCCCAAGAGATGATAGAGCCTGAGGGTAAAGATATATACTAATATTGGGCCTTTCCCTTGAAAGAGGTAGCTAACAACCTTAAAGTGATGTTCTCCTCCAATATTTTATGTACCCTAGATAGCTCTGCTATATCTTGAAGGTGTTGAGAAGAGGTTTTGATGTCTTCTCTAGAGAATCTTGAAATAGGCTTGAGGGTGTTAGCAGGTATAGCATGCCATACGTTTGGGGTGTGGGTGGTTCTAGTAGATTACCACTATCCCATGTTATGAAATTTCTAGGAGAAGAGAGAGGTATGTGAGCCATAGAGAAAATATTCATATGAATCAGGTATACAGGTACTCTTATTTGGAATTTCAATCCTCTAGGTGGAGTAGATTAGGCTTTGAAGAATGGGCTCTCACTTCTCTCTCTATTGCTCCTTACAGGTGATACAAAACCTATAAGTCTTCTCCTTCTAGGTACTGAGGTAGGTAACTAAGAGTACTAGAAATTACCTCTTGAAGATGTTCTTGTTTGGGATTTAGGCATGAAAATTCCAGTTTCATTCCTTAGCCCGATTCAAGAAATATTTCTGACTTCTAATTAGGCATTTGAAAAAAATCTTGTCCCACCAAGCATGCAGAAAAAAAACTATGGATCATCAAAGCTTGTGTCTCTCCGATAATCTTATGGAAAATTCAATGAGTGGGGGATCAATTTGCACCTTACTGAATACCTCTAGGATTTTTATAGAAATTTTCCTCTTCTTTGGGGGTTTGGAGTAAAGGGTAGAAAGAAATGTAAATATAAAACATGAAAAGGGCGATACACCAACTCTTTTACAACATTTCAAACCCAACCATTTTTATGATTGATATAATTAGAAATAGAATGTCACAACCCTTCATTGTTGGAAAGAGAATGAAAAGCAAAGGCTAACAACAAGCATAGTGTAGACTTTCAAATATTCTCACAGGTAGTATTCATTAAGGTCTGATCAAACATAAAGATTTCTAAGGGTGATAGAAAGAACATTCAAAAATTGCATAAGCTCTCTCTCCTAATACATCATAATATAGTAAAACAACAACCCTTTAGAAAAGAAGATAAGTCCAATGACCTAATCAAATTTTCACATGTTACTATTCTACTATACAAGCATGCAACATGGAAATCAACTACTTAAACTATTCAAGTTCAGCTTCCAAGACACGGTGTTTCATTGAAAATGATAATATTAAGAAAGAAAGATTGAAAAGGCCATACATGTATAGTCTCAACAATTTCTCCTCAATAGTTTGTTCTTTAAATATCAAATGAACTTTAAAAGAAAGGTCAGATTCCAATTGGAAAATAGTTTAAACCTTAAAAGATATAACATACTAGAGATAAGTAGCTCTATAATTGTGCTTTTGAAAATAATTCTATATCCTAAGAAAAATTAAAGAAACTTTCCTTCACCACAATGATCTTTGCTCATCAATTATTAGCTACCACATTGATGTTTTTTAGATATTTAGTAGAGATAGAGGCTTGTAAATGATCAAATCATAAAAACAACAGACAGGAAAAAATGTCTCGTTGATCAATCACATCACCCAAAGGAAGCAACTCAAAGCTTCCATCCCCAAAACCAAGAAAGAAAAAGGCCAACCAACTTCAAAAAACTCCTAGAAAGATATCACTCCGTAGGAGATGCAATCCGCCTGCAACAAAGAGGTGGCATGTCAAAAAGGAAAATAATTTTGAGCTCGTTAATATAGCTCCCTTGAAAATCCCTCACAAGCCAACATGTGTTTGAAACTCTCTCCTAAAATGGAGATTAAAAATGAAACTTGTGCAGTCACCATATGGTGCATTGTGCACCTTTCCGATAACTCTACTTCAGCATGGGCACACCCAAAACTAAAAATATTATACACGCCAAAAATAAAAATGATTAAGACAAAAACATTTCATAGTTACCTTATTGATAAAGAGGAGTTTGAGGATTCAATACCCACAAGTGAAGTGGGAGTATTTTAAGGAATGTGTCAAAATTAATAGTTTGTTGAATGCACCCGTAGTACCTAAGGATGGAGAACCCAAAAATGAACCCCAAAATGAGCCTAAAGAGGGGAAGCCACATGTTTCACCTATGGCTATGCCTTCCCATAGCCAAGGCAAGCATGAGGAACCTAAAGAAATAGAATCTAGGCCATCTATAATGGAGGAATTACCTTCTTCTTCAAGGTCACAAAAATCTATGAGTCAAAGAGGTAGCACATCTACCTCCTCTACACCCTCTAAACTAGAAAAAAGAAAGGATACTCTGAAGAAAAAGAGGAATATTCAAAAGGAAAGAGAGGAAGATCCAAAGTAGAAGGTGGATGTTCTGAAGTAGGAAAAGAGTGTTAAAAAAGGAAAGAAGAAAATTGAAAAAGAAATACTCACACCTACCTGCATTCTAGTAGATTGAAGAAATAGGGTGCCAAAAGGAAAATATAGGGGAATTTGAAAGAAAAAGGATGAACGAGGAACAAACTCATAGAGAACAACATCAACAAGAATGTTAGGAAAATTTTATTATTGTAGAAACTAATTCTAAATTAGAAGGGGATGTTCTTGGTAATGTGAATATACCAATGAAAAGGAGAATATATTTGGTGACAACTTCTAATTCTGAATTATCATACATATTTACTGCTAAGAAATTATGAACATAAACCCTAGATATCCCTATTCATCAGGACTATGAAGGAGGGAATGAGCATTTTGAAGATGCAAAGGAGGTTTATGTTGAAGAAAGAGATGTTAGTAAAGAACTACAAGAGGCATTAGATAGGATTAAACACCTAGAGGAGTTGGTGCATAATTATGAGTAGAAGGATAAGGAAAGAGAAGAAAAAATGCAGGTGATGGAGGAGAAACTGTAGCTATATGGTCATGGCACTAAGCTAGATTTGTTGGCACAATTGGTTATTACAAAGATAGGGGACAAAGAACTAGTAATGACAGATGAGAAACCCCCTCCTCTTAAAACTCCTAATTGCTATACAATCTTCTCAACATCAAAAAGAGAAAATGAAGAAAGAAAAGGAATAATATGAAAGAGAATTGGAGAAGAGAGATATGGAATTGAATAAATTAGTAGTTTAGTTGGAGGAAATAACAAATAAGGTTGCACAAATTGTAAGATGTAGGCCTCCACTGAGAACATATGCATTATTTTTACAGGAAAGGTTTATATTATTTTATTTTAGTAGATTGGTTAGTTAGTAATCTATTGGTATGAGTATGGTATCATAATTTCTAAAAGATTTAGCTGAATCCACACCTAAAGAACATGATCAGTTGCGTGAGTTTTATTTGCAAAACTATGTGATATCTGATGAGATAGAATGAAACCTTCTAATTTTTGGGGGAGATCTTTAAATTAGACCAATTCCCTCTTACTATAGGAATGAGCATCTCAAAGGTGAAATCAAGAAAAAGTGTGAGGAAAAAGAGAAATCTATTGCACTTCTAATAAGAAGAGACGCTACAGATCCATATACAATCAATGATGAATGGCTTAAACTTCTTAAACATAAAAGGAGTGGGTAAGAAAATCATGAAACTCGGGGAGTTAAACTATGAAAGAATGAATATGTTAGCTATGGGTATTGGAAAATAGTGTTACAAGCATGTACAAAATAGATGGAATAGTTTAACACCTGAATTATAGAGGAAAGAGCCACATTCTATGTATAATTTTAGTGCTATACTATAGAGGGTACACAAATATATAGTAATTGGTGTCAAAAAAATGATTTTATTGTGTACCAATCACCTTTCATCCACCTATTCTCCTCTACCCAATCCCACATTAGACTAGGGAGAAAGTTGACGAATGTGAAAAAATGAGAATTATCAGGATGAGATAGCTTTTAGAATATTTGAAACAAATTCAAGAGGTTAACATAGTTATGGACCTGAGAAAAATTGGTTTGTAGTACGATTAGTATCCTTAGTGTTTTTCTTGGGGACAAGCAAAAGGCTAGTTGTGGGGAGATGATAGGTCTAGATAATGGTTAATATTTTTGTTGTTCTTATACATATTTTGAGATACTTTTAGATAAACTTTATAGAAAATGCTCCTAAATTATACTATCCTTTCATATCTAGTATGTAGACTTGAATCTTAAATATAATGATGGAATTATGGTTATAATATATTAGTATTGTATTATTTATATGAAGATATGTATGGAATGTTGATGGAATGCTATGTTTTGATTGTAATAGCTATCCTTGTGTACATGATTTAGAAAATTAACTTGTTTACAACAAAAAAGGAACTATGGCACACAATAGTTATGGGATGAACCCATACCAAAAGGAACATTGGACATCAAGGCAAGGGAGTTCTAGATTAAACTAAACATGATTGTTGATTAAAGGTACTTGATGAACATTGAACATGCATTATTATAACCAATTAATAAATGTTGAAAAAGAGGTCTCCTTAACTTATGGGATTTTGAAAAATGGTTGTATGTTTAGATGCAATTTTGTTTTGATAGAGTTTTAGTCCTATTAGGATTCCTTTTCCTTTTTAGTTATAGGTTGAATAAATCAGTCTTAACTCTACAATCTAAATATATGGGAGTGAATTTAATGATTTTGGTTAAGTTGTTGCTTTGAATAAGATTCCCTCAAGCTTGTATATAGTTGTTGGTTGAATCTATAGGATAGTTAATTGGTTTTGTAGTTTTATTTTATCAGTTACCTTTTAGTTTCAAGACATGAAATATTCAGAATGATTGAATACAATTTGTGAAAGATCTTGTGTAATCTTCATGAATATGCAATGAATGGAATCAATTTCATGGGATACATAGAATCCGTTAGGTAGATTTGGGTTCAGTTAAAGTAAGAATAGTTACTTGAGTAGGACTCTCAAGGTAAATTGTTCCTCACTTCATTTTCTACTTATTTATTTTTGTTTAATAGTTGTTATTAGTTTATACTACTTCATGAATCATATGCAAGTTAATTAGAATCTCATATCTTGCTTATTGTTAATGAATTCTTATGAAAATGTATGCAATGGTTAACTAGTAGTACTACAAAGGTTAATTTAGTTGATTCATTAGTTTTTATTAGTTTTGAGTCATTACAACATCATTTCATTAGTAATAGTTCAGTTACATTGTAAGTTGTAGGTACCTATAGCAACTAGTTTTGGTTTATGTTTTTTCTATTTTGCAATTCTATGAGTTTCCAACAAGTAGAATGACTTAAGTAGGGTATATTATGTAGTTTTTATTCTTTGAAGGAATATATAATGCTACACCATCATAAGTTTACAATCCTTGGGTTGAAAATTTTATGTAGTTTTCAGTAATGTGGTGTGAACTATTCAATTAGTTAAACCTTCAAATTGTGTAGGTTATACCAAGTTTACAATACATTAGCTTAGACTCCATAGAACATAACACACAAGAAAGAGAAATTAATTTGGGTATTTCCCTTCTAAGATAACACACACAATGAAAAAACCCTCACTCAACATCAACACCGTCATGTGTAACTCCACTAAGACAACTCTCACTTTGAAGCATCCTGAATTGACTGATACAACATGTGAAGAATCATTGGAATACTTTGAAGATGATGAAGCTTTGAAAAAAATGTTAGTAGTTTATATCAAGTCATTTGCTCCTCCTAGGAGGAAATGAGTGACATGTGCTATGGTTAGTGCTGAACAAGTGGACAAAGAAAATGAAAGTAATGAGATTGAAAATGACAAAGATGAATAAAATCCTAAAATTTTGAAATAAAATGCACTTCCTTTGGGAGATACAATCAACATACTAATGGATACGATTAATGAAGAAAGAGTGATTCAAATAGGAAAGTTCCTTGATGAAGATGAACAAGAGGATCATGCAACATTACTTAATGAATTTCACACACTTTTTGCTTGGACTTACTTAGACATGTTGTATATCAATGCTAAAATAGTGACACATAACATAGTTCTTGAAAAAAATGCTAAATTGGTAAGACTAAAGATATTAACAATGAATCCTAAGATAGATTTATTGGTTAAGGCTAAGATTGAAAGGCTTCTTGAAGATCATTTTATATGACCTATTGACTATTCTCCTTGGATCTCGCACATTGTTACAATCACAAAACATGATAATCATATTAGGATGTGTACAAACTTTTGTGATTTGAATAAAGCATCTTTGAAAGATGATTTTCCCCTTCCTAATATTGACATGATAGTAGATTTGACTATGAGATATTCTTATTTTCATTCATGGATGGATTTTCTTGATATAATCAAATCTTCATCAACCCTCAAGATCAATATAAGATAGAATTTACTACATCTTAGGGAAAATTTTGTTGGGTAGTTATGCATTTTGGAATAAATAACAGAGGCACAACATATTGAATAGCTATGAAATTTATATTTCATGATTACATACACAAGATTTTGGAAGATTATGTTCACGATATTCTATCCAAATCTTTAACTTGAAAAGAAAATGTGAATATCCTTTGAAAAATATTTGAAAATATGTGAAAATACAACATGAGATTGAATCCAAAAAAGTGTGTCTTTTGCATAGATAGTGGAAAGATTTTAGGTTTTATAGTATCTCACAAAGGCATTGAGGTTGATGCAAAGAAAATTGATGCATCATTAACATGCCACCTCCCAGAAACATTTCTCAATTGCATACTCTACAAGAAAGAATTCAAGCTATCCATTATTTTGTAGAATCCTTAGTAGACAAAACATTACCCTTTACACAACTCCTTAAGAAAAAGGTTCAGATTAATTGGAATGAGGATGATAAACAAGCCTTTCAACATTTGAAATATTATCTTCCTACTCAACCTATCTTACAACCCGCTATACAATACAAACCATTTATCATTTATACAACAACATCAACCCATGCTCTTATAGCATTGTTGACCCAACATGAGGATAGTGATAGAGAACATCCTATTTATTCCATTAGTCAATCCCTATTTGATTATGAGACATGATATAGAATGATATAAAAATAATGTTTATATATCGTATTTGCTACTATTAAATTGAGACATTACTTATTGAATACATAAATCAAGGTGATGATGAAATTCAATCCTTTAAAACACCTTTTTTCTAAAAGAGATTTATCAAGACACTTAGCTAAGTGGGTTATGTTGTTAACTAAGTTTGTTCTTAATTTTTTCTCTCAAAAGGAAATCAAAGGACAAGCCTTGACTGACCAATTAGTTGATGCTACATCTCCCCTAGTGTTACCTAGTATAGACTTATTTGCTAATGAGAATTTGTTGAATATTCAAAAAGAAAAAGAAACATGGGAATTGTACTTTGATGGTTCTAAGTGTCGAACTAGCTTTGGGGAGGGGGTTATATTAATTCCTCATTCCCTTATCTTTTCATTTAAACTTCCTATGTAAAAATAACACTGCATAGTATGAAGCTATAATAGCTGGTATACATGCAGTGCTAGCATTAGATGTAATATATATATATATATATATATATTTGGTGATTTCATATTAATTATTAAACAAATATATATATCTCATATCAAGGAAAACATGATAAAATTTTTTGATATAGAGACCTCACAATGAAATTATTAGATAAATTTGACTCATATACAATCAAAAAAATATCACAAAAGGATAATCCACATGCAGATGCAATGAAAAGTGTCACATCCCTTGTGTCTCCTTAAGATCCTTTTGCTTATTTTACATTTATATTTCAAATGGTTCCTAAACTGTCAATCAATGATAAGAGCAAAGATGTGCTATTCACCAATACTGAAAAAGCTCTAGTGAATGGTACATACCAATATTCAATTATTTAAAAGAAGGTACCTTTCCTGAGCCTACAACTAAGAACACTCAAGCTCATATTCAAAAAATTGCATCTAAGTATATAATATTTGCAAATGTGTTATATAGAAGTTCATTTAATGGTCATTTACTTAGATTTCTTAAACAATTTGAAATCCCCATAGCACTCGAAGAAGCTCACATAGGCGCTTGTGGGGAGAATTTCAGTGGAAGATCCTTAGTTCAATAATTAATTCACATAGGATATTATTGGAGACACGTGGAACAATATTTCTTTGCATACGTAAATTAATGTCATAAATTTCAAGAACACAACAAGTTGATTCATACTACAACCTTTGAGCTTCATGCGCAAGTTCATATTTGGCCATTGATGGTTTCGGGTTTGGATCTCATTGGAAAAATATCACCACCCTATTTCATTGGACATACATTTATCATTACTATAACTAACTATTTTACAAAATGGGTAGAAGCTATTCCCCTTCATTCAACAATGGTTGATACAATATGTCATTTCAAATTGGAACACATTATTGCTCACTTTTGTCTTCCTTTTGCATTGATTTCAAATAATCCAACTCCATTTAAGAACAATGATGTGAATAAATTCTTTGAAAAATTTCATATTCAACATCTCTTTTCAATGCCATATTACCCACAATCAAATAGACAAGCATAATTGACTAACAAGAATCTTGAACAAATTCTATTGAAAATAGTAAGTAAGCATAACAAAGATTGGAATACTCAACTAACCTATGTGTTGTGGGCTTACCATACAAGAGTTAGAACATCTACTGGAAACACTCCTTATAACCTTGTTTATGGTGCTAAATTGATTATTCCCTTAGAGTTAGAAATTCCTTCACTATGAATTTCTCTTAAAGGGATTATTGATGAGACTATTTATAAAGAGAAGCAATTGCATCAGCTTGAAATGTTGGATGAACAGTGTATCAATGATCTTGAGAATCTCCAAGATTACTCCAAAAAAATGCAATGTGGTTATAACAATAATTGGATCTCTCGTGCATTTAATAAGGGTGACTTGGTCTTATATGAAAATCAACATAATGCCAATGCTCTTTTGAATGAAAAAGGAAAATTCAACCATAATTGGTTAGGACCTTATGTAATAAAATAAAATAATGGGTTTGAAGCCTAAACATTAAGGGAAATGGACTATACACCCCTAAAATATCCTATTAATGTCATGCATTTGCATCAGTATTATGCATAGTTCTCTCTTTTGAATAGTGTGTTAAAGTAGTTTTGTTAGATTAAGTAGATGTTCTATTTTATCTCGCATCGTGTCATTCTTTGAAAAATGATAATAGTTCATATTAGAGTATAAAGTAATTTTTCAATTATTTTGAATTATTAATTTAGTTGCCATACTATTTGTGGACAAAGATTTTGGCACCCTGATGCATTCTTGCACTTCTAGAGTTTTTCACCTAAAAGGAAAAAGATGGGCCAAAATGGGAAATTTTGACACTCAAAATAAATGCAAGGATGAATTAATTATGCATAGATGTAATTTATAGGTGCAATAAACTACTAAAATGAATGACTTGTTGATGCAAAATCTAAGAGACACAAGTTGTTTGAAAACACAGTGATGTATGCAAAAACACCTAGAAAGATGAATAGAAATGCAAATAGAACAAAACAAAAAGGTTAAATAGAAAGAATGCACTTGGAAATACATTTTAGACTAGAATTAAGAATAAAAATGTTGCTAATCCTAAAAGTTTTGCCTACGGGGACACTTATGCCATTATGGACGACTTAGTCCCAGATCTGGAAAACTGCACTGAGGCTCGTTTTGGCCAAATGGGTATCTAGAACTACAAAAAAATATAAAAAATAGGTATAGTGGGAGTAAGTCACCACTATTGGTGACTTAGTCCACTTCTGAATTTCTAAAAATCCAAAATTGGAAATGGGAGTCCTCGGTCTACACTTCTATTCTTAATAGGTGTCTGGTTTTGAAACTCCAATTTTTGGCACTATAAGTGACTTTTTGTCGATATCTTGACCTAGCCAACAAGGAGATATCTTCAAAAAAATTTCAATCTATCCTTCAATGATCTCCAAACCTTTAAGATACCTAAATCTACAAACACACAATGGAAGAGAGGGAAATATTGAATGTTAGGGTATGGGGGTTTGCCTTAGTCAAACCCCTTTTTAGGTAATTAAAACAAAATGGAGAAATAATTTAATGAAGCATGAAACAATGGAGTTAGATACTTTCCATGATGATAGATCTTGAATTTTTTGTAGCAATAGATGAAGAATCTACCCTTGAATGTCTTATGAAGCTATCTTGATGACTTAGAATGCTAAAACCTTAGCTTACTTGACTTGAGGTGGAAGATAAATGATGAATGAGTTGAATGAGTTAAGATGATATTGATTTAGGGTTTAGAATCTTGTTTACATAGAATATCCACTTAATTTTCCTACTAATTTGATCCCCAAGGCCGATATGAAAGAAATATAAACTTAAAATCTAATTTTTCCCATTCGAACCTCGAAAATAGCCCAAATGGGACTAAGTTTCCAAGCTAGATGACTTAGTCCCACCTGGATGGGAATAATTCACCTAGATGGGTGACTTGGTCCCATAGGGGTTATTTTCCCAACTCGATTATAGGGGAGTGAATAAATTAGGCTTCTAGGTTGTTTTAGTCAGATCTTTGATCAAAGTAAGCCTTGGGATGCACAATATGGGGCCATAGGGGCATATTAATGATGATGTAAAGAGTAATTAGGACTTGGGAGACAAAGTTCAATGTGAAAGTGTGATTAAATACACTTTACATGATTAAAATGAGGTCTACATAGCCTAGAGAGGCACAACATCCAATGTGAATGTGTCAAACACATTACAACACTATATTGGAATTAGGTTTAATTTACAAGCCTTCTAGATTAATGTGAGAATTCCATGAAGTACATTTTATAATATTGAATTATGGAAAGATAGGTGCATTAAGTCTAGAGAGGCGTGAAAGTCTTTTACAATACTTTACAACACCTTTTCAAGACGTTGATAAATGCATTTTATTTGGTTTGCAAGGGTTCAAGACCTAGTGTAGATGTGTAAAACACCTCACAACACTAAATCAAGGCCTCACTAAGTTCAATTTTTTGTTAATTATTCCCATATCAAGCAAGAAAAAAGGGATAATTTTTTCATGTCCACAGTTAGCCCCCACTTTAGTGAGAGGATTAACTTGCTTCAAACTCGCACTAAAGTAGACATTCAAGAGGGGTCCAATTGTACCAATGTAGATGGTCTAGAATAACAAAGATCAAGGAGGTAGTCAAGCCCATAGGATCCAAGATCCTAAGTCAAACCAGCATAAGTACAATAGGTCATGCACAAGATGAATGATTTGTAGTAAGAAAAGATACATGATCATATTATGGAAAGAACTAGAAGGAAGAGAAAAGTGAAAATAAAAAGGTGGATCAAGCTTTGACCATTTTTCCAAGACAATGTGTATCAAATCTAGGTTGTTTGTCCAAAAATGCATAGTCAATCTGAGGCAACGAAACTCTTGGTTGTCTACTGGGTGAGAAGTCCTAAAAGATGAGACACATATAGATGATATGTACTCAAATAGACACGAGTCACTATGGGGAAAGCCATGCTTCTAAATGGGCTTCCTGCTCAACCATACCAAAGTTATACCTCCTGATAACTTTAATAAAGCACCACACAAAAAATGGTCTTCAAACTCTATGAAGTAAGAAAAAATTCATATGCTTGACACTCATAGACATTGTAAATGCAAGATAGTGCAAGAAATTCTCAAAGGTATTTTTCTTAGTGTTGGACTCAAGGAACACTAATAGGGGGGTGAATCAGTGTTCAATAATATTTAAATTTCAATCTAGATCTTAAACCATTTACAACATTAAAAAATAGTAAAGATGCAAGAACATGAAGGAAACAATCAGAACACCATAACACCACAATTTTTATGTGGAAACCCTATTAGGGGAAAAACCATGGTGGAGGTTAATTCACAATTTATACTCTGTTAAAAGTATGTAGAAAAAAAGGGAATGAAAATGCATTTAGGCACACTACCTAGAGCTCACTGCTCAAAATCAAGAAGGATCACTGCCTTACAACATATTTGGATTAAAAAAAATAGTTGAACTGAGAAAGTAGCATCTACAAAAGTCTGGTTTCAGTTACAGTGAGAGATCATAGATCAGATTCTGGACCTTCTATCTAATTCTACACTTTCCTCTACTTTGCCTTAATTCACTTCACAACAATCCTCTTCTGCACAAGTGAAACTATTCCAAATTGCTCAACAACCCTTCTAACATTCACAATATACTTTGCACAATCACCTTCACTCTCACATAATGAATTAACCGATCTCTTATATATATCTGCTATCAAATATTTAGTCACTTGATGTCGGCTTCAACAAAATAAAAATATTTTCCAATAGTTGACTCAATCCACATTTAATATTCAATGGATACCTATCAATGTTAGTCATGACATAGCTAGGACCCAAAAAAAATCTTCAAGCATAGGATATCTTAATTAATTATAACTCGAATATCCGCAACATGCCATATTCACTAAGTCATCCACCATGAGCTAATAAACAAAATCACATTCTGTTGGATCTCCTAACTTATACACCGATTAATGGGACATCAAAAAACTTAACAATAAGATAATATAGATACTTAACAACCTTCCCTGAGATCTGCAACTCAAAATGATAATCTGATGAAGCATATAGATCAAGATACTAACCAGATACCGTATTCTTCATTCTCTCTTCTGGTAATACTTTGTTCTTTACTCTGCCTACTAGTATGAACAAATCCTGATCTGTGGACCAGAATAATGGCTTACATTGCCATCAATGGAAACACTAGAAGCCATATTCCAACAATTTCCCCCTTTGGAATTGATGGCAATACTTAGTGAAAAATGACTAAGTGTTAGAACGAATATGATTACTCTACCAGAGTTCAAAATTTCAAAACACAACTCCCCTTTAAAATGATAAGGAATTTTTCAATCTTATTTCTCCCTCTTTAACATTAGTGATAAACATATTTTGGATCTTCCCCCCTTTCTAATTCAAAAATTGGATCAAATTTTGAAGAAATACAACTGCTACTCGAGTTAGAAAATCATCTTGTACTTATCTTTCATTTCTGGAAGAAACTTCCTCCAAGCATCTATTGAAATCCCATTGATTAAGATCAAGTTGTTATTCTTAGATGTCTGGTTGATAATATGGATGAGAGATTCCAAAATTATGATTGCCTCTTCTAATTTCTCTCCTTTCCTTAGAACCTCAATTAACTACTCTAGTTTGCATTCGGTTAAATCCTTCACTTTCCAAAATGTGTCCACAAGGTTGTTTTTGGTGAAATGAACTTTTTTATGCTAAGATTTCAACTCTTGAATCCTTTTTTTTACTACAACATCCTAATCCTAAAACATGTTATAATCTTGACCAATCTTGTTCAGCATAGTTTCAATCTACTCTAGCTTATCTTTGTATCTCCCAACTACATGAGGCCAATGAAGAAAATAGTTGTAGATGTTATTTGTTGTATTTATGCAGTACCTCAACTCATTCATTTTCCTTTTTAGTTTGGTAAGAGATAGCCTGAACTGCTCCTTTAGATATATAATTATCTCTCCCTCTTTCCTATCCTGTGACTTAGAGATAATGGCTTCCTTAATGCATTCAATCATCTCTTCAGGAAACACATTCTATAAATTTTCCAATCCAATGTTATTGTGCACAAAATAAGTACTTAGTTTGTTCTCAATCAGGTCCTACTCATATGAGGGTCTATCAGACCATATGTCAACATTTTTCTGCATCCCATCTTTCTCCTGAACAAGCTATAGTATCTTTACTTTGGATAAAACACCTTCTTCTTTGCTTCCTTCTACCATTACTGCATAAAGTTTAATTGATTCTAGTTCTTCCCTTGGAGTGTACTCATCAAATTCCTCATTTGGTATGTCCACAATCACTTGTTCTTTACCTTTTCCTTTAATTTTTGGAGTCTTGTGTGCTGGAGGAGTGTAATTAGCAATCTCTTGTGCTCTTTTCTTCTTCCTCTCCATCTCACCAGAAGAGGATCCAACTTCAAGTGCTCTTACCAGAATGGAAATGCTAATTGCTCCAAACTTCCCTAGCAATTCTTTAAAGAAATTTGCATACTCTTGCTTACAATTTCCCAAAGTATTAGAATGTTTAAAAATCTATTTACAAACTAGTTCATTCTATTTCCATACAACATTATTGATCTATGGAAAGCAATTCAGAAAATACATCACAAGAAATATGACCAAGGTACAAAACCTGAAGGGGTAATCTACCTCCTTTGTTAGTTGCACATTTTCCATCAATTGATCTTTTAGCAATCCATATAGGTCAAAATCATGATCGTCCATTATCATTTTATGAGAGATTTAAACTGCCCCTACCAAAGTTGCACCTTATTTATAAAAAATATTTTGTATGAGATTCCATGCTCAATGTACCTTGTTATTGGATCTTTGATCATCAAAATTATCAAAGCCCTTTGATCTGTAGTTACTCTGGTTAGGGTTTTGAATTCTTTGTTCTGAATCGACTTATTTTTCCATTTATCCCTAAAATTTCATAATCCAATTAGATTCCTAACCACCTATTTCAAAATGAGATAGGGTTTATCCAGAGCTAGAATGTCATCATTCAATCTGTTTAGGATAAACCTAATGACTTCTACATTATCAAAATAGGAAAATTCACTCCAAATGTCCAAACTTTTGTGTTTCACACCTTCAATCCATTTCAATTCATCGATCGACAACATATTTCTCATGTCCCTAATCTTCTCACTGATATATTCATCTAAATTCACCATTCCTTATATTTTCTTCATTTTCCTTTTTGTACTAAACAAGTTTCTACTGAGCACCAAATTAAGTGAGAATTCTACAAGCAACTCAAATACCTAATGAATTCTCCACCTAATTGACTTTACTCCTTCAAAATTCTACTACAAAGGCTCTCCTATTCTTCTTCAATTGAAGGTGATAAATAAGGGTTAAAAATACCTTTTTATAATTCACACACCTAACCTTTTTACCACACTAGATGTTTTTCCCTACGTGTTCTGGATACTCTATTTTCTTAGACAACAAAAGAAATATTCATTTGGGGACCTTCTACTTCTGAAATTTATGAAAAAGTGATCACTGATACATTTGTAAATTATTAACACAACTACTAAAAATTTCTTGCATTTTGGTTCCAACTACTGATAGGGAGACAAAGTATTTTCTTTAAAAACTCCCCCTAGTACAATGGACTAAGATCAATTTCCAGAGGAATTACCAGAAGTAGATTCTGGCCTAGGCTTATTTCCTTCATAAGACTCACTCCTCCTTACCCATGTTTTCTTCATTTGATCTCTTATTTCTTCCATAGTCACTTTCCCTTTTCCTTTATCATCTTTCTATGAAGTGTTTCCTTTGTATACTAGACCTCTTCTATCCATGTTTTTGTTCCTACATAATCTTGCAATGTGACCAAATTTGTTGCAAATGTAACATATAGGATTTCTTTTTCTAGACCATTCATTCCATTTATTTCCTCTTGATCTACACTGATTAGCAATGTACCCAAATCTTTGACAGGTGTAGCATTTAACATTCCTTACACTGACAGACATACTTCTGCATTCAATTGAATTAGGACAATACTTATTACAACTAAAAAACTGACTGGGAAATGATGGACTACTTGAATTTATTATACTTCTACACTGAGAAGCCATATGACCAAATTTATTACAAGCAAGGTAGTGACCATTAAAATTGTGAGCATTGTGTTTCCTTATTAGATACCTTTTTCCTTTGTTCATCTAATTTCTTTTTCTGGAATCCTTATGCTCAGATCCAGAGCTTTCTCCCTTCTTATATCCAAGACCTTGCTTGTCATTAGAATCCTTCTGTCCTTTATTCAACTCATCAAGCTTACCAAAAGTAATCCTAAACTTCTCCTTGTATTCATTTGCAGTAGTGAGTTCATTTATGAGAATAACTATCTGTCTTTCAAGATCTTGTTCATTATTTTTGGATTGTTGTAGTTCAATCTCCAACTAAATGAATCCGTTATTAACTCTACTGCATTATTTAGACCTTTATTTTAAGGATTGGGCCAAACTCTCCTCATTCTTCTTCCTTTCTTCAATCTCCTTAGTTAGCTTCATCACCATAGATTCCATCTCAAGCTTTAGAGTAGCATTGTCTCTACAAAGTTGTTAAACTTCTACAGAGGAACCTTGCTCTGATACCAATTGTTGGACTCAAGGAACACTAAGAGGCAGGGTGAATTAGCATTCAATAATATTTAAATTTCAATCTAGATCTTAAACCATTTACAGCATTAAACAAAATTAAAGATGCAAGCACATGAAGGAAACAATCACAACACCATAACACCAAGATTTTTATGTGGAAACCCTATTAGGAGAAAAACCATGGTGGAGGTTAATCCATAATTTATAATCTGTTAAAAGTATGAAGAAAAAAGGGGAATGGGCATGCATTCAGGCACACTTCCTAGAGCTCACTACTCAAAATGAGGAAAGCTCACTTCCTTACAACATATTTGGATTACAACAAAGAGTTGAACTAAGAAAGAAGCATCTAAAAATGCTTGGTTTCAGTTCTAGTGAGGCTCATAAATCAGATTCTAGACCTTCTATCTAATTTTGCACTTCACAACAATCCTCTTTTGCACAAGTGAAATTGTGCCAAATCGCTCAACAACCCTTCTAATATTCACAATATATTTTTCACACTCACCTTCGCTCTCACATAATGAATTAATTGATGGGTATGTGCAGGATCATGATGGGCCAAAAAGTGGCAATATGATGGGTATGTGGTTGACGACTTTTTTTTTACCCAAAATTGATGAAATGAAAAGGGTTTTTAGAGGATATTATCATCTTTCCACCAATATAAATTATGCTTTACTTTGAATTTAATAAATAATTATTATTCATTTTCTATTTGAATTACAACTAAAGTCCTGATTGATAGGTTGATTGAACAACATCTATAGCTTTCAAACGGTATCACATTTTTTGAATCTGAAACATGCGTCACATTCTATGCTTCACATACTATAGGATTTAAAAAAAAAAGAAAACTAAATTTCAATAATTTTTGACCAAGTTAAGGTGGTCAGACACATGAATTTTTTATATTTTTTAAAGGTTGTAATAAAAAAATTATAATTAATTATTTACTTCGAAAAAAATTAGAAAAAAATATGCATCACATCTGTACATGATTCCTCTACTTATATTTAAAATCTTATTAAACAATATTATCATTTTATTGTGGTTAGGGTGTTTAGACAGACACCTACTTCTTATTTTTTCCCTGAAATTTAAGTACTACCACATTGAAATTTCAAAATTTCACCAAATAGATTTTACTTTTTTTAAAATAAACCTAGTAGTTTAGAAACTACATTCAATTTTCTATAGATTTTATTCTTACATATTTTTGAAATAATATAGATAACTTTTTCAAATTTTTACGTCAAGTTTCCTAACTCTGATTTTTCTAAAAATTTTGCCACTTAAGGGCCTATTTTTTCCATGATGATCTTGCACATACCCTATTCTCTTATATATATCTGCCATCAAAGATTTAGTCACTTCATGTCAGTTTTAGCAAAATAAAAATATTTTCCAATAGTCGACTCGATCCACATTTAATATTCAATGCGTACCAATCAAAGTCAGTCATGACATAGCCAGGACCCCAAAAAAAATCTTCAAGCATAGGATACCTTAATTAATTATACCTCGAACATCCATGACATGCCATATTGACTAAGTCATCCACCGTGAGCTAATAAACAAAAAATCATCCTATCAGATCTCCTAACTTATACACCGTTTAATGTGACATCACAAAACTTAACAATAAGATGATATAGATACTTAACAACCTTCCCTAAGATCCACAACTCAAAATGATAATCTGGTGAAGCACATAGATCACCGGTATGAACAAATCCTAATTTGTGGACCAAAATAATGACTTAGGTTGCCATCAATGACAACACTAGAAAACATATGCCAACACTTAGTTTGTGCAAGGTCTTATTTTAGGGAACATTGTACCTAATGTTTCCAAGAGAGGATGTATCAAAGAAGTATCATGCTCTTGGAGGGAATCAAGCCCAATGATGCCACCAAGAAAGGGACACATCACAAGAAGAAAGAAAATCGCACAATGAAATGTGAGTATTGATGTATTCCCCCAATTTAAAGTGGTTGCTAACACAATTACTGTGATCAATTGCTTTAAAGTAGAAGATATGAGAGATTATTCATAAATCCCTATGCCAAGTCATGTGTTTCCGATAAGCTACATCGTGAAAAATGTAGTTCGTCACATGCGATTCAACTTAAGGCATGTTTTCCACATCCCAAGCTTGCTCTTATATGTTCATGAAAGGTTAATGACTAGCCAAAAGAGGCAACAACAAGTGACATATGAGGACAAGTCTACTGAACCCCTTGCCATCACTTAGTGTAGGACAAGGGTGAGCCATAAATGATTGATAAGCTAAACAATAGAGTTAAAATCAATATCAATTAGAGGAATTAGGTTCCCCCACATAAGGGATAATGCCATACTCCTTAAAATGTTGGATTTTACTATTCAAATCCTTACATTCATTAGTATAATGACCATGAACTCTATGGTATGTGTAAAATGAATTCTTGTAATAGAATTTCTTTTGAGTTTTTGGTGGAAGGGATATACAATGATCTTGGAGGAGTCTTGACAAGATAACCTATTGATCAATGGTAGAAGGTGAATCTGTAGTTTGTGACAAAGATACTTCGTGACTAGATGTACAAGATGTCATACTTATGCAAGTATCTGTAGATTGCAATATTTTCTTCTCTCCTTTTCAAGAGGATGTAAAATCAAACGAACTCAAATCATTAGTGTTTTGAGAGATGGAATTGACATTAAATGAAGATTTCTTTGTTTGTGTCATTTTAGGAAAAGGAGAACAATCAAAACTATACTATCTATCAGTTCATGATACTTTATAGATACAGTTTTCTTAGAAGAATCTTGTGTGATAGTGTTGATGTTGAGGGAAGGTTTGGTGATTTCTATCAAAGGAAAATAACCAAGACCATGAGTTGTATCTTGTTTGTTAGGATCAATGGGGACATAGATACCTTATACCCTAGCATCACATCCTTTTCCACTATATCCAAGTTGTTTCATAAGTTCATAACCTTTTCCATTAATATGTTTCATGGCTTTCAGATTGGGTCGTTGTTCATGATTAAGTTAATCAAAGTTTTTTGTGTAATTTTCTTCTTCTTCTCCAATGGTTGAGGTGGATGCTTTTGAAGGGTTGTCTGAGTTTTGTTTTGTCATGATTTCATTTTCATTTCCCTCAATTGAATCTTTGTTTATGATCTTGCACTCGCCCATGAGTGTTAGTGTGAAGTCTAAGGAACCCCAATAATCATCAATTAGCTTTGTGATTTGTTCAACATGTTGTTGTTTGCCTTTTTCTTGGACAAGATCCACTTGCGTAGTTGGTGTTAATGTGTTTAAATAATTTGATTTATTTTTTCAACATGTCATTTGTCTTTTTGTTGGACAAGATCCAATTTCTTCAAGTATGTGCACTTTATTCTTGTAAATGTATATTATTTTATGGTGAAGAGTAGAAAGCACGCCATTCATTGCATGAATCCATCGTCAGCCTAAAATGATATTATAGGAAAGATTGTTAGGCATAACATGAATAGGTGTATCCAATGTAACCTTCCCAACTATAATAGGAAAAGTGATCACATTGAGTGATTTTTTTCCTCCATTGTCAAAGCCATGGATAGACAAGTAATCATGTTGAATTTCTAATTTATCCACATGCAACCTATCTAAAATATTTACACTACACACATTAAGGGTTGAGCCATTATCAACAAGGGTTCACTTTATCCCTATTCTTTTATATTGGGATATTATTATGAAAGTGTCATTTTGTTTTTTCACTTCCAAATGGGAGATTTCACTTTGGTGGAAAACAATGTCAGCATTCAATCCTTGAATTAGGGCTGCTATGTCATTTGGTTGCAAATTAGAAGGGGTAGGAAATTTTTATAAGGCCATTTGAATCATAGTGTGATAGTTAGGTGAATTCTAAAGTAAATCCCATAGGGATATCTTTGTGGGAGTTATCTTAAGTTTGTTACCAAGATTGTACTCCCTTAATCGAGGAGCACTAGTAGTATAGAATTAGGAAAAGGTAAAGAGGTTTGGGTTGGTTACTGTGGTTGCAAATTGTTTCTAGTGTTGTATGTATGAGCAATGGTATTATGACTCAGGTGTTGTGACACATTATTCTAAGGTGGGTAAAGGATAATTTTGGGTTTGTTGCGAGTTTTTTGTTTGTGTGATGGTGGGTAAAGGATTAGAGGATTCTTAAGATGTCCCACGAGATATGTTGGATGTCCATTAATCAAGGGGGAGCTAATGGACACTTACATATTCATAACTTCGGTGGTCTTGGTTTGATGTATCTCTAATAAAGGGGAATCTAGAATCACCTTTTTATCTAAGGAAGACACATTACTATTCTCTCCATATTCTAGCACTATAATATTCTCCCTAGGAGGAGAGTTTTTAGGAGAACTAAGAATCAAATTTCTTGGAATTCATGGATCTGTTCTTCAAAAATGACTTCATTGCAAGTAGGGGAATGATTAGTTGTTGGGTTTTTGTGTTTATCGATAGTGGGTAGATTAGAGGAAGACTCTATTTGATTGTCATTTTTCTGTAAGGTCCCATTCTCATGTTACATATTGTCTATCCTAATAGGAGAGCTTGTAATATGTTCATCCATTAAGTTTTTTTAAAGAAACTTCATCACAAATAGGGGAGGCATAAAGAGAAGGGAAACTATGATTTTCATGCTTACCAAATAGATATTCCCATAATATAGGAAAATTAGGGAAGGGAGGGACAATGTTCTCATGAATCTCATCCATTTTGTGTTTTAGAATCCAAGTATCATCTTCATAGCTATGATAAATACTAGGAAAATAACAAGTATGATTATCATGATCAAGGATAAGTTCATTTCTTTGGTCCATAATGTCTTGTAAAATAAGATAGGTAGGGGAGTGATCATAAAGAGGGTTATCATAGATCTTGAAAGTTTTCTTATCTAACACTAACATATCCTCATCACCATCACAAGAGGAGAAGATGTGAGGAGATGAACATAGGTAGGTTTCAATGGTCTCTTATTGTGTTGTGTGATTGTCATGATTACTTATCATTATGTGCTCTATTTTAGAACTATTTTGTCTAATAGGAGAGGTGAGAGGAGAGAAACAACTTAGGTTTTCAAAACTCTCATAAATTGGTTCTTTTAGCACTATAATATCTTCTTCACAAGTAGGAGAGATAATAGGAGAAGAAAAAATGTGATTGTTATCATTATCCAAGGTTTCTTTCACTAGATGAACCTCACCCACAGAAGGGAAACTAGGAGAGGGAACGATGATGAAAAAAAAGAGAGGGGAAAGGACATCATATTCATATGCACCTAATAAAACTTTCTTACAACACACAATAAGATCTAAAAATAGAACATGGAATGTGATAACTATAAATTTTGTAATGAAATAATGATGTAATGATTATTATACAAACTTGAAATGTAACCATGCTAAAGCAAACATGCAAAAGAGGAATGCAATTTTTTAGATTTTAAGGATGAAAATTGATTGATTATGCTATGTAACAATGTGACAATGAAAATTTGAAATTAAGCCATGCATAAAATGAGCTAACTTACAGTAGATCTAATGAAATGCATGTTACAAAAACTCAACCAACTGATATAGAGAGGTAAAGGCAACAAGCAAAAGATTAAAAATAGGGTTTTTAGCTTTGTGAAAGGTTGTTTCAGGGGTGAAAAGGTATTAAGTTGCCCATGGTGGAAAATTAGTCCTAGTAGGGATTTTTTCATATTTTTTTGGTTGATCTTGATGTGTTCTATGTTTTATGATGCATACCTAAGATGAAACTATAGAATTTCAAGAATTTTCCATGATTTAAGATGCAAAAATTCAATCTATATGCACTTTCACTAATGCAAAATTTAAAACCCTAGAATTAATATTAATCAATGCAAACCATAATGAAAAGTTAATGCAAGCTATTTCTAGGATGATGATGGAATACAAATCATAAAAGAAGGTATTAAAAGCCAATTTTACCAAAATGTGGACAAAGATTTTTGTACCCTAATACTCTCTACCACTTCCAAGGTTTTTCACCTAAAAGGAGAGAGATGGGCCAAATCACTCAAAAATAATGCAAATATGGATGAAATATTCCTAGATGGGATGTCTAGATGCAATAAACTAATAAAAGGAATGGCTTATTAATGAAAAATATAAGAAATGCAAGTTCTTTGAAAACTCAATGATGTATTCATAAACACCTAGAAAGATGAATAGAAATGCAAATAGAACATAACATAAAGGGAAAATAGAAAGCATGCACCTGGAAATATGTTGCAAACTAAAAATGTTGTTAATCCTAAAAATTTGGCCTACTAGGACACTTATGCCATTCTGGGTGACTTAGTCCTAGATCTCAAAAAACTGCACCAGGGGCCGTTTCAACCAAATGGGTATCTAGAACTAGAAAAAACTCTAGAAAATAGGTACAGTGGGAATAAGTCACCACTTTTAGTGATTTAGTCCACTTCTAAATTTCTAAAAATCCGAAAGTGGAAATGGAAGTCCTCGATCTACACTTCGGTTCTTGACGAGTGTCTGGCTCCAAAACTCTAATTTTTTGGCATTGTAAGTGAATTTTTGTTGATATCTTGACCTAGAAAACAAGGAGATTTCTTCAACAACTTTGAAATATATCATTCAATGATCTCCAAATGTTCAAGATACCTAAATATTTAAATGCACAATGAAAGAGAGAAATATTGAATGTTAGGGTATGGGGGTTTGCCTTAGTCAAACCTCCTTTTCGGTAGTTAAACCAAAATGGAGAAATAATGTATTGAAGCATGAAAAAATGGAGCTAGATACTTGCCATTATGATAGATCTTGGATTTTTTGTAGCAATAGATAAAGAATCTTCCCTTAAATGTCTTAAAAAGCTATCTTGATGACTTAGAATGCTAAAACCCTAGCTTACTTGACTTGAGGTGGAAGATAAATGATGAATGAGTTGAATGAGTTAAGATGATAATGAATTAGGATTTAGAATCTTGTTTATATCAGAAATCCACCTAATTTTCCTATTAATTTGATCCCCAAGGCTAACATGAAAGAAAAATAAGCTTAAAATCCAATTTTTCTTGCACGAACCTCAAAAATAGCCCAAATAAGACTAATTCACTAGGTTGGGTGACTTAGTCCCACCTGGATGGGACTAATTCTCCCAAATGGGTGACTTGGTCCCATAGGGGTTGTTTTTTCAGCTTGATTATTGGGGAGTGAAGAAATTGGGCTTCTAGGTTGTTCTAGTCAGGCCTTTTATCAAATTAAGCTTTAGGATGCATAATATGGGACCATAGGGGCCTATTAATGATGATGTAAAGAGTAATTAGGGCTTGGAACACAAAGCTCAATGTGAAAGTGTGATTAAATACACTTTACATCATTAAAATGAGGTCCACATAGCCTAGAAAGGTACAACATCTAGTGTGAATGTGTAAAACACATTACAACACTAGATGGGAATTATGTTTAATTTACAAGCCTTATAGATTAATGTGAGAATTACATTAAGTAAATTTTATAGCATTGAATTAGGGAAAGATAGGTCCATTAAGTCTAGAGAGGCATGAAAGTCTTTTACAACACATTACAACAACTTTTTAGGACATCGATAAATGCATTTTATTTAGTTTTTAAGGGTCCAAGACCTAGTGTGGATGTGTAAAACACCCCAAAACTCTAAATCAAGTCCTCATTAAGTCTAATTTTTTGTTAATTATTCCCATATCAGGGAAGCAAAAAGGGATACTTTTTATGTGTCCACAATATTCAGAAGAAAATTTCATGTGTTGTGTTAATATAGATCCTTATATGCATTTAATGTTAATAGATCATATCCTTATATGAATTTAATGTTATTATATCATAGGTGCATTTAAGTTATCATAGCATACTTAATCATAATGTAGAATCTAACATAAACTATTTTTTTTTTATTAGATCACATAGACATTAAATCATGATGACATTTATTAATCATTTTTAATAAATCACATTGACATTTAACTCAACACAAGATCATAAAAGCATGAATTCTCATATATCATATATCATCAAAATTTTAGGTACATATATCAATCAATAAAATGCTAGTAGGGCATTTGATTGCTAGACCTTGTGAGATGGTGGACTGTGATGGTGTCCTACTCAGAGGCCTCATAGATAGCCATAGGCCTTGCACCTATCCTATCATATCTGCCTCTCATATGAGTGCCTCAACATGATCTTGCTCTATGCGATCCCTTTCTACCTACAACCTAGCCATATCTCTGTCCAACTTCAAGATTTCTGATTGGAGGGTAGAATTTGTCCTACTATTTGATGAACCTTGAGAGTCTCAAAGCTCATTCAATGCTATTTCTAGTGTAGAAATTTGTGTACCTAGGTTGGTGTTTCTAGCCATGCTCTCATATTCTATCCTCAATCTAGCAAAATCCTTGAAGAGATCTGTGTGTTTCCCTATGGAAACTGGGGCATGTTCTCTAAAGGTAGATCATCCTCCATGCATAGTACATGCATCATCTCTAAAATAACATTCTAATAGAGCTCATTCCACTCTCATATGGACCCTATAAGATGGTAAACATAAAAGATATTAGTATACATCATGACATATATATAAATTATATACATAAAGTTATAGAGCATAATGAAAACATAAAATATGAAATCATCACCTAGATCTCCAATCTACCATTTGGGGTACAATTGTACAATAGTCATCCCCCTCTATGTGGGAGGTGTGGATGACCTACTACTACTTGCCTTAGATCTCTAATGTGGTCATTGCATGTGATCTAGTAACTCTGATAGGGGGAGTATCTCTCCTATCGGGGGAAACTCAATCCTCCTCTATCTCATCAGCATCCTCACTCATAGACTAGGACTCCTCATCCTCCTCCTCCTCCACCTCCCCATCCTCATCCTCATCCTCATCTAAACCTAGAACTATTTTAGGCATAGTGTCATCATCATCTATATCTCTGTCTACCTACTCATCATCCCTATCCTCTCTGTGACCAAAAAGAGGTCTAACATAACCTGTAGGGTAGTGAATGGGTAAGATATTGCCTAGTCAATTTGCAACCTACCACTTGTTGAAGGCTTGAGTAGTGCCTACATCGTTATCCTTAAAGATTAGGGGAATTTTATGGTCCTTGTACATGTGATGTGCTTGAAGAACCATACTTGCAAGAGTGTACAATGTACAATGTTGTCCAATTACTGGTATACAAATCATCCCAAATCATAGTATAGATGCATGAGAATACTACAACCCAAAGCATAAACGGTCTTGTGCTCCTCCATGTCTCTGATAATATGAACAATTCCACCATCTAAATGTGCTCCTAGATTGTCTGGTACTAGTGTAAGTGCTATAGTAGTGGTCATAATCCACCAAAGTAGTGGTGATTGTACATGTAGAAGCCATCTCAGATCAATGCATGGACCAAAGGTTGATTGTCAGATAAGTCATTATGGAAAATATAGAATATCATCTTGCATTTTTCAAAAGGATCACTCCTTTTCTAAGTGTATAGTCTTACCTCATATAGGAATCCACAAGATATGATGTACATCCTCTAGAGTAATAGTCATTTTGCTTGTGGTGAGATGGAAGGTACATGTGTTAGTGTCCCATCTATCTACCAAGGCCATCAAGATGGCTTTGTGATACCTCATAGGTGGTTTGAGGTATACCCAAAACTATCCTACATCCAATAGAAGGCTGACCTCCTCCTCTGATAGTCTTGTGATAGTCTCTTGAAGGAAACAAAATTATTTCCCTTGGAGGTGCTACCGAGCTTGAGGAGGAATCTAAAGTAAGAAAATACAAAAAATTAATCCTAAATTTATCAATTAAATAACACTAGATTTTTTATAAGAAAAATTATGGCCAAGGTGGACACTGATGTCATTTTTGGATGGGGTTCTTGGACAGTAGACAATTCTAGACACTTTGCACCAAAGTGGGGCACTTTCCGCCAAGGTGGGACATTTTGTGCCAAGGTGGGACACTTTGTGCTAGCAATGGACGCTTTGCACCAATCTTTTCCAAGGAACTAAAATTACTTTAAATACATGAAAAAAGTATAATAAATGCAAGAAAATGATGAAAAGGTAGAGCAAAATCCACTCACCATTTGTTGAAGTGTGCCTCATGCTACCTCATTGTGAATAACATCAAGTCTAGGGGGCTTGTAGGTCTGTTAGCTCAACATCATGGATTAATCTGTAACAAGGTAATTTTCAAAAAGGTAAATTTTAGATGAATAGTAAAAAATTTCATTTTCATTAGTATATAGTAAACCCTAGTAAATAAAGCTTATTTCATTTTAAGGGTATTTTATACAAATTAGCATATTGGGGGCTAGAGGACTCTAGTTTTTATGTCATTTATTGCATTGGATTCATAATTTTTCTCTTGATCTCATCACATGTCTATCATAATGTGGTATCATACTTGAAAATACCCTATGATATGACTTAAGTAATTTGATGTGGTTTCGTATTCACCCCAATTCCACCTACATAAAGCAAGAATAAAAAAGGGGGGCATACATCTACCCTTGAATTCAATTCTTTGTAGAAGTTTTATATGAGGATATTTTAGTTACTAATGAGCTTTTATTATAGGATGTGGTACTTAACATTATGGTTTTGCAAGTAACTATAGTGGGGACTTCATTCTCCCCAATGAATCCATATGAGTATCCCTTTTATAGAGTTTGATTCCATTAGCTTGCATAGACACATAGTATCATATGGTCACTAAAGAGGGGGATAAATATAGTTTCATAAAAATTATCCCTTTTTCACACAAAATTTTCTAATAATTAGTGAATAAAATTGAACCATAGATTTTTGGCACCCTAATCCTTTCTAGCACTTCTAGGGTTTTTCATCTAAAAGGAGAAAGTAGAACCAAAATTCTAGGTGTGTTCACTCAATCTAAGATATGTACGATGAAATTATGTCTAAATTTGATGTTATAGATGCAACCAATTTATAATATTGATTGATTAAGTATGCAAAACCTAAGAAATGTGACTTGTTCGAAAACACATTGTGTTATGCAGAAATGAACTAGAAATACATGCAAAACTAAACAGAACTGAATCAAATTTAAAGTGTGCACCTGGAATGTGGATGAAGACTGGAAATGACATTTGAAATGTTGTTGATGCTAGTTTTCAGTCCTGTTGGGACTCATTCGCCATTCTAGGTGAATTAGTCCTAGTTTTACAAATCTGAGACAAAACTTGTTTCTGACAAAAGGGTATCTAAAAATGTAGAAAAATAAAAATTTGACCCTGGAGTGGGACTCATTCCCCACCCATGGTGAATGAGTCCACTTTTGAATTTCTATATTTTCAAAAGTGGAATCCGGAGCTTCAGATCTTCACATTGATTTCCTATAGGTGTCCGCATGTGAAACTTTGATTTACGGGTCTGAAAATAAGTTTTTGTTGATATTTTATCTTGTTGAATGAGGAGAAGAATTGATCAACTTTTTAACTTGATCTTAAATTATTTTCAAGCTTCCAAGAGTACTAAATCTAGAAACAAACAAAATAAGAGAGAGAGATGTTGAATGTTATGGCATGGGGGTTTTCCTTGGTCAAACCCCTTTTAGGTAATTAAACCAAAATGATGAAAGAATGTAATGGAACTTGTAACAATGGAGTTTATTACCTTTCCATAATGTTTGATCTTAAAATTCTACAACAAAACATGTAGAATCTATCCTTGAATATCTGGAAATTGATTTTGAATGACTCTTAATGATGAAACCCTAGCTTTCTTGAGAAGATGAATGATGAATGAGTTGTAAAAATGAGTTTAGAGATGTAAATTAGGGATTTGAAGGTTGTCTTTATAGTAAATTCACCTATTTTACCCATTAATACCTCATCACAGGCTGACATGAAGTAATATTAAACTCAAATTTCATTTTTTTCCTATTCAAAGGTCAAAATTGGACCAAATGGGACTCATTCGCCACCTATGGTGAATGGGTCCCACCTGGATGGGACTGATTCTCCATGCATGGAAAATGGGTCCCATAGGGGCCAATTTGATAGCTAGGAAGCCATGAGAAAAGGAAATAAGGTTTAAAATACAACTTTGTCAGGTATTTGTTCAATTTAGGCCTCATGATGCACAATATGGGTTAATATGGGACTATTAGTGATGATGTGAATGTCAAATAGGGCTTGAGACACAAAAATCATTATGAAAGTGTGATTAAATAAACTCACTAAAATGAGGTCCACATAGCGTAGGAAGGCACAAGAACCTATGTGAATGTGCAAGACACATTACAATGATAGTTTAACATTACGTTTAAGTAATAAGACTTCTAGATTGATGTGAAGATGTAGTTAAATATTTTTTATAATGTTGAATTAGGGTGAAATAGGTTTATTAAGTCAATAAAATTGTGAATGTATCTTACAACACTTTACAACACCTTTACAAGACATCATTAAAAGCATGTTATTCAATTTACAAGGGTCCAAGACCTAGTCTGGACACATAAATTGCCTCACAACACTAGATTATGACCTCATTAAGTCCATTTTATCATGGATTAATCCCATGTCAAGTAAGAGGTACTTTTTTCTACAATACATTTAGCCCCCACTTTAGTGAGAGGATGAACTTGCTTCAAACTCACACTAAAGTAGACATTCAAGAGAGATCAAAGTGTATAGATGTAGATGAAAAAGAATGAAAAAGATGAAAAGATGTGGCCAAGCCCCTAGGATCAAAGATCCTAAGTCAAACCATTAAGATATAAAATCATACAATGACAAGAACTAGGAAGCAGAGAAAGAATTATGTACAATGATTTAAAGTAGGAGAACATGTACTATGAGAAATTAATTTAAAGTAGGAGAACATGAGAGCTTACTCGAAAATCCCTATGCCAAGTCATATGTTTTTTGAGAAGCTACATCATGAAAAAGAGAAGTATGTCATATATGAGTCAACTTAAGGCATGCCATCCACATCTCAAGCTTTATCTTATATGTGCATGAAAAATTAATGACTAGCCAAAGGAGGCAACCACAAGTGATATATGAGGACACGGCTTGATAAACCCCATGCCCCAACTGAGTGCAGGATAAAGGTGAGCTAAAGCGATGGATGAAGTGTATGCGAGAGTGAAAATCAATATCAATTAGAGGAATTAGGTGCCCCCATAGAGGGAAGCATACCAAACTCCTAAAAATGTTGGATTTTATGACTCAAATTAATACATTCATTAGTGAAATGACCATGAGCTCTATGATATGCACAAAATGAAGTGTTTAAATTACATTTATTTCAAGTTTTTGGAGGGAGGTTGATCAAGTGATCTTGGAGTAGTCTTGACAAGATGATCTCTTGATCAAGAGGGGAAGGTGGTCTTATGAGTTCTTCAAAGATACATCTTGCTTAGTATTGGATGTCATACTAACACAAGTTTCTTTCAATTGCAAGATTTTATTCTCTCCATTATAGGAGGGTATAAAATCTAACAAATTCAAATCATGAACATTTTGTGAGATGACATTGACATTAAGCGAAGGTGTAGTTGTTTTTATCATATTTTGTAAAGAATGATTTGTAAGACTACTATTTTTTAAAGAGGATTTAGGAGTGTGTTGTGTGAGATTATTGATATTGAGTGAAGGTTTGGACAAAGGAAAATAACCAAGACCATAAGTCTTTTGTTGTGTGTTAGGGTCGATAGGGTTGTGGCTACTTTGTTTGTTAGAACCACATCCTCTTCCACTATATCCAAGTTGTTTTGTGAGCTCATACCCTTTTCCATAAAGATTTTTCATGGCTTTGGAATCTAGTGGTTGTTCATTATTGTGTTTTTCAAAGGTTGTTGTGTAGTTTTTGGCATTGTCTAAGGTGGTTGAGGTGGATTCTTTCGAAAGGTTGTCCAAATTTTATGTTTTCATGATGGTTCGTTGTTCTTATTTCTCATTTTTCTTTTGTGTGATTATGTATTCACCCATAAATTATGGTGTGAATTCTAAAGATCCCCAATCATCACCAAATAATTTAGACACCGATTCCTCATTATTTTGTTCTATTTCAAGAGGGTCTATATTGGATGTTGGAATCAATGTTTTTAGAGGACTTGTAGCTCCTTTTGCAAGGTGCAAGCAAATTTTAGGCTCGAGATCTGCTTCAACTTGATAAATGTTATTGTTATAGAAATATTTCATTATATGATGAAGGGTTGAAGGTATTGCATTCATCTCATGAATCCATGGTCTGCCTAAAATAATATTATATGAAAGATCATAAGGCATGACATGAATAGGAGTTTGAAAAGTAACCACCCCAAATGTAATAAGAAAGGTAATTACATCAAGCAGTTGCTTTGTTGGATTATCAAATCCTCGAATAGATATGGAATTAGGTTTTATTTGCAACTTTTCAACACACAATCTATGAAGGATATTCACACTACACACATTAAGGGAAGAACCATTATCAATAAGGGTTCACTTTATCCCTATCCAATTGTAATGAGCAATGATCATGAAAGCTTCATTTTGTTTTTGCAAATATAAAGGAGGGAGCTCATGGTGATGAAAATTAATGTTGAGATTCGTACTATATATTAAATTTGTGACATCATTTAGAGTTGTACCAGGAGGAACTACAATTTTTTGTAAGGTTGTTTGAAGAATAGTTTGGTAATTTTGCGAGTTCTAAAGTAAATCCCAAATGGAAATCTTTGTAGGAGTATTCTTTAATTTTTCAACAATATCATAATCCTTTGTGTGTGGGAGGTAACAAGGAGAACTAGGTGGATTGGGTAAAGGTAAGGAGGGTTGGGTTGGTTGCGGCAGTTGCAAATTATTTCTAGTGTTATATGTATGAGCAATGGTAGTATAACTTAGCTACTGTAGTACATTATTCTGAGGTGGGTAGAGGATAAGTTCATGTTTATTTTGAGCTTTTTTTTTGTGTGAAGGTGGGTGGAGAGTAAACTCAGGTTTAGGTGAAGGTTTATGTTAAGGGGGATAAAGGGTGAGTTGAGGTTGAATAATGTTAACATCTCGTAACAAGTGAGAATCTTCATTGTCTTTGAAGGGCATGTTATCTTTGTCTTGGGTCATAATATCCTCCCTAGAAGGAGAGTTCTTAGGAGAACAACAAACCACATGTTCATGACAAGTAATGTTTGGTTCATCCAAAATAACTTCATCACAACTAAGGGAATTATTAATGGTTGAATGTGTTTTATTATTGATGATAGGGAGATTAGAGAAATACTTTATGTGATCAATAATTTTTTGTAATGTCTCATTCTCTTGTTCCATATTATGTACCCCATGAGGAGAGCTTGTAATATGTTCATCTAAGTTCAAAATTTTCAAAGTAACATCATCACAAGTGGGAGAGGCATTAAGAGAAGGACCATTAGAATGTTTGAATAGATCTTCTCATGGAATAGGAACATTAGGGAAGGTAGGGGAAATGTTCTCATGATTGTGAAAAGGTATATCTTCTAACACCATCCTATCCTCTTTACATTGAAGAGGGATATTAGGAGAGGAACAAGTCTGATTATCATGGTTATGGATACTAGGTAAGGTAATTTCAAGGAATTTTTCTATGATCTTATCGTCATGTTGTGTTGTGTGATCATCATGATTACTTAGTGTGGTGTACTCTTTTTTAATAATTTCATGTCTAATAGGAGAGGTAAGAGGAGAGAAAGAACTCAAATTGTCAAAACTATCATCAATTGGTTCTTCTAGCACTAAAATATTTTCTTCACAAGTGTGAGAGACAATAGAAGAAAAAATGTAACTGTTATGATTATCCAAGGTTTCTTTCACTAAACTAATCTCATCCAAAAAATGGGAACTAGGAGAGGGATCTATGATGAACAAAAAGAGAGGGGAAAGGACCTCATATTCATATGCTTTTAACAAAATTTTCTTACAACATGCAATAATATCTAGAAAGAGAACATGAAAGTTGATAACTATAGAATGTTGTAATGAAAACATGACATAATGATTATTATACAACTTGAAATATAACAATGCTAAAACAAAGATACAAAAGAGGAATAATGTTTCAGATTTCAAAGATGACAATTGACTGATTATGATATGTAACAAGTGAGAATGCAAACTTGAAATTTAAACCATGTATGAAATGAGATAATTTAGGCTAGATTTGATGAAATGCATGTTATAGAAATGCATCCAACTAATACAACTAAGAAATGGCACCAAAGAAAAGCCTAAAAATAGGGTTTTCAGCCCTGTAAAAGGAAGTTTCAGGAGTCTAAAAGGACTATTTCGCACTAGGGTGGCAAATGAGTCCCAGTAAGGAATTTTTTCATGTTTTTTAGAAAATTTTGAGTGATTTTAATGCTTTCAGGGTGCTAAGATGCAGACCAAAGTTTAAAATGCAAAATTTCAGAAAAATGGAATGAATTTAGATGTTAAGAATGCAAGCTAAATGCACTTTTATGAATGCAAAGTTTAACACCCAACATGCAAAAAAATCATGCAAACCCTAATGAAAGGTCAATGAAAGCTATATATATGATGATGAAGGACTCCAAATAAGTCAAAAAAGCATTCAAAAAGTAGGTTCACCAAAATGAACCATAGATTTTTGGCACATAATCCTTTCTAGCACTTCTAGGGTTTTTCACCTAAAAGGAGAATGTAGAGCCAAATGTATAGGTAGTTTCACTCAATCTAAGATATATACAATGAAATTATGTCTAAATCCAATGTATAGATGCAACTAATTGATAAGATTGATTGATTGAGTATGCAAAACTTAAGAAATGTGACTTGTTTGAAAACACATTGTGTTATACATAAATGAACTAGAAACAAATGCAAAACTAAACAAAACTGAACCAAATTGAAAGTGTACACCTAGAATGTGGATGAAGATTGGAAATGACATTTTAAATGCTGCTGATGTTGGTTTTTAGGATTAGTGGGACTCATTCACCATTCTAGGGGAATTAGTCCCATTTTTGCAAAACTGAGCCGAAACCCGTTTCTGACAAAAGGGTACCTAAAAATGTAGAAAACTCAAACTTTGACCCTAGAGTGGGACTCATTGACCAACCATGGTGAATGATTCCACCTTTGAAGTTTTGGATTTTCAAAATTGGAATCTGGAGCTTCAGATTTGCACTTTGATTTCCTACAGGTGTCCACTTCTAAAACTCTAATTTATGGGTATGAAAATAAGTTTTTGTTAGGGCATGGGGGTTTGCCTTGGTCAAACTCATTTTAGGTAATTAAACCAAAATGATAAAAGAATGTAATGAAACATGTAACAATAGATTTGATTACCTTTCCATGATGTTTTATCTTGAATGTCTATAGAAAAACATGAAGGAATCGCCCTTGAATGTATGGAAATTGATCTTGAATAACTTGTAATGATAAAACCCTAGCTTGCTTATGAAGATGAATGATGAATAAGTTGTAAAAATGAGTTTATAGATTTAAATTAGGGCTTTGAAGGTTGTATTTATAGGAAATTCACCTATTTTACCCATTAATACTTCATCACAGACTGACATGAAGTAATATTAAACTCAAATTTCACTTTTTCTCGCTCAAAGGTCAAAATTGGTCCAAATGGGAATAATTTTCCACCCATGGTGATTGGGTCCCACCAGGATGGGATCAGTTTTCCATGCATGGTGAATGGGTCCCACAAGGGCCAATTTGATAGCTAGGAAGCTAGGAGATAAGGAAATAATGTTTAAAATTCAACTTTATGGGTATTTGATCAATTCAGGCCTTGGGATGCACAATATGGGTTAATATGGGACTATTAGTGATGATGTGAATGTAAAATAGGGCTTGAGGCATAGATGTCAATGTGAAAGTGTGATTAAATACACTTTACAACACAAAAGATGTCCCCATAGCCTAGGAAGGCACAAGAACCAATGTGAATGTGCAAGACACATTACAACACTAGTTTAACATTAGGTTTAAGTTATAAGCCTTCTAGATTGATGTGAAGATGTAGTTAAATATGTTTAATAATGTTGAATTAGGGATAAATAGGTTTATTAAGTGTAGAAAAGTGTGAAAGTATCTTACAACACTTTACAACACCTTTACAAGACATCATTAAAAGCACATTAGTCAATTTGCAAGGGTGCAAGACCTAGTGTGGACACATAAAGTACCTCACAACACTAGATTCAGACCTCATTAAGTCCATTTTATCATGAATTAATCTCATGTCAAGCAAGAGGTACTTTTTTCTACAACACAAAGATGAGCCTAATGTTGCCTTGATTTAGTTTTGCAATGTGTTTTACACATTTAAATTATGTTTATGGCCCTTTGAAACTAAATAGACTTAATGGTGCCTTATTTAGGGTTTTGTAAAGTGTATCTTTACACTTTTACACTAATCTAGGGTTTTACTATTTAATTAAGGTTAATTTTCCTTAATTGGCCCATTTAATTCAAATCAAAGCCAAATTAATTACAAATTCAAAGAGATAAAACCCGACATTAATAAATAATATTACGAAACACTTAATTTTTGAAGGTGTGTATCCAAGAATAGTGACGTAGGGCTTGTTTTCCACCTAGTTAATGGGTCCCCACTAGGTCTTAGGACCCTATTTTCACATGATCTTTCACATTTTCTGAAGTGTTTCCTAGTTAAGTGAGCTAGGACTCATTCACCACATAGAAAATGGGTCCCCACTTAGACATAGGACCCCTCTTTGAAATATTTTTTTGGTGGGATTTTAATGATTTCAAATATAGGATTTAATGTTGGCTTGTGATATTTTAATTTCAGGAATTAATCTTAAGTTATGTATAAATATAAGGTTATTTCACTATGTTTCAACTAGAACAAGACAAAAGAGAAGAATCTAACAAATTTAAAGAATTCATATTCAAGAAGCAAGAAAGAGTAAATTCTTGGAGCAACATTATAGTGTTATTTTAGGTCTTCAAGCTCTTTTTTTTTGTCAAAGATCAAGCATTATTGAAGAAGTAATGATAGATGTCTATGGAGAATCATGATGGATTCTATGTTTTGGGAGAAGCACCATAAGATTCAACCAATCCTAATGAATTGCTACCTAAGTGATTACATCTTCTATGATCATTCTATTTTCAGCCTAGAGAGAGGTATATTTAGATTTGTGGATTATTAAGGGGATTTGGCATCTCATAAAGTAGGTATTTTACATTGTTCATGTTTCATTCTAGGATCCTATTCTAACAAAATTGAGTAGGGATTGTTTTCATCATTAGAGATCTTAATCTTAGACACACATAACGTTAGGATTTCACACAAATTTTATATTTCAAATTTCCATTTATCATCAAGGTTTAATTACCAAGCTTGGGGTATGACTGAGGCAAACCCCTATTCACCAAAAAACATCAAACTTTTTTCTAGATTATTGAAACATTCTAGATTTGAAAGTAGGGATTTCAATTTATAGGAAGGAATTCTAGGTTTTTAACTTCACATTCGTATTCAAAGTTTCTTGGTAGAGCCTACTAGGACCCATTCGCCACCTAGAAATGAGTCCCTAGTAAGGTTTCTAGGGCATCAAGTTTTCAATTTTTACAATCTACAATTCCTAATTCAAAGTCTCCTGGAAAAATCTACCAAGAACCATTCACCATAGGGTAAATGATTCCTTGTTAGGGTTGCAAAAACATGTTTTCACTAGCTGTAAAACATTCCTTACTCATTTTCTCCAGAAAGTTCATTGTTTCCTTCTATATTGTGATAAATATCTTCATTACACTTTGTAGATCTAGGTTTAGAGTTTTTTTGCTACTTCAAATTTTTCTCCCCAAGACACTAATTGGAATAGACCCCTATCCTAGCAAAAAGAGAAATTACAAGATTCAAACATTGATTTGACTCACCATTTGGGTTGATAGTTATCTCATGGTTTCCAGGATCTCATTTCTTGAATGAAATAGTGGAAAATAGGGTCATATCATAGCTCTCCTTTTCCTAAATTTCAAAGATATTATTTTGAAATCTCTATGCCAAACTTCATATGTTTCCAAATGAAGCTATGCCATGAAAAATGAAGGGGTTTCCCCTAAAATTAAATCCAAAAATCATGCATAAGATATCCATATATTTGAGGTTTGTTTATTTCCTTGTTACAATGATATTATAAATCTATAAAACATCATCATTCCTAAAATAACTCATGGAATAAGCAGAATGACATATAAAGAGTGAAAACAAATAAAAATCCTTTTGGGTCAATATGGAAGAGACTTAAATGTCTCAAATCCTTGTGTCATCCTCAAAAGGAAAACACAAGACAAAAGGAAAGCTAAAAGGCTTAAAACATATAGAATAATGTAGATACAAATAGAGGAATGAACATGAAGATACATCACATAGAACATTACGAGGGATCACATTATGCACATGTAATCACAAAAAGAACATGGAAAATAAAAAAATGAAAAGACTAGTAAGGCACGTGTGAGTCAACCTATAGCAGTTCATCTTCATATCAATATTGTTCATCATATGCAAAAGGTGGAAAACTATCCAAAGGGACAATATCAAGTGCCAAACTATGACAATCACCAAGTTTAACACATGTTGAATCACAAAATTTAGGAGTTTCTTGTTTTCAAAAAGGTGAAGAATCATTTTATAGTCTTCAGGTAAGGTTGGATTTTGATTTTCTATGTTGTTCTTTTCTTATTTTTCTTGTAACAAATGAGCAAGAGCACGACATCTATGCCTACACTCTATAGAACTTTGATTTCTATTAGTTCAATTTTCACGTTTTGATTGAGTAAGGGCGGTTTTATCAACCATAGGTTTCATTTCTTCCCTTAAGGGAGGAAAAAAAGGAACCATGGGAGGTTGTTCAACCACTTTATCTTTATCTTTATAAAAAAAATTGATTTTAGGAGGCACAACATAACTTATTTGGTTATCTCATTGTCATTTATAGCAAATGGGTGGAGGATTTTCTATGTTTTGATCTTGGCTACTTGGAAGGTATTTTGGTTAAATCATAGCTTTATCAAGGATAGGAGGCTCAATTATAGGTTGAGGAATATTGGTAATGGATAATTATGCTTTACATTTTTCCTTAAAATTTTGATAGGTTTTGAAAAAGAAGTCTTCACGAGGCCTAATAGGTTCCATAGGTTTGGGACAAAAGAAATCCAATGCCAAATTCCCATGGGAAGTCACAAGATTAAAACCAATATGATTCATAGTAAAGATCTCATTACCAAATAGAAACTTTAAGTATTTATGCATATATGACAGGATAGAATTCATGGAGCAAAGCCATGGATATCCTAACTTCACACAAAATTGGTCTAATGATGGGATGATGGAAAATGAGACATGTAATATTTTCAGTCCAAGTTTGACAGGAAGATCTATTAAACCTATCGTAGGGAAAGAAAAATCATTATGTGTTTTGATCCATTCTTTGGGTTGTTCATAAGTATCTTGATAAAGTTTATGGAAAAAAAAAAGGTCAGTAGTGATCACATTCTCTTCACCAATGGGATCAATTAATATCTCATTAGTAGGCTTGCCAATGATTCTTCCAGCTATGTAAAGAGGACCATCAGATGCATGTTTAATTATTTCATGTTGTGAGAAAGCAATGTCAAGTGGCATTTTAGTTAGGCCCTTATGAGGTTTAACTTCAATGAATCCAATCATATTGTCTATTCTCTTCACGTTTTCATCATTTGTGTCAACATTCATCACATCATTGTTTGTTTCACTAGCTTTAACAAAGGAAATGCTATGATTTGGCATAATATTAGTAAAGATTTGTATATTTTGATTAGGAGGGGCTACAAAATTATTACCTTGTGTAGACATGAATAATTAGCATGGGTATGTGCAGGATCATGATGGGCCAAAAAGTGGTGATATGATGGGTATGTGTAGGGTATGTGGCTTACAACTTTTTTTTACCAAAAAATGATAATATGAAAAGGGTTTTTTAAAGGAGATTCTCAAATTTCCACCAATATAAATTATGTTTTACTTTGAATTTAATAAATAATTATTATTCATTTTCTATTTGAATTACAACTAAAATCTTGATTGATAGGTTGGTTGAAAAACATCTATAGCTTTCAAATAGTAACACATTTTTTGAATCTAAAACATGTCACATTCTATGCTTCACATAATATAGGGTTAAAAAAATAAAAATTTAATTTCATGAATTTTTAACTAAGTTAAGGTGGTCAGACATACGAGTTTTTATATTTTTTAAAACTTGTAATAAAAAATTCATAATTAATTATTTACTTGGAAAAAAATTACAAAAATATGCATCACATTGGGACATGAGTCCTCTACTTATATCTAAAATATTATAAAAAAAATATTATCATTTTATTGTGGTTAGGGTGGTTAGAAAAACACCTACTTCTTATTTTTTTCCATAAATTTTAGCACTACTGCATTGAAATTTCAAATATTCACCAAATAGATTTTAAAAAATAAAAATAAACCTAGTAGTTTAGAAACTACATTCAATTTTCTACAGATTCTATTGTTACATATTTTTAAAATAATATAGATAACTTATTCAAATTTTTACGTAAAGTTGCCTAACTCTAATTTTTCTGAAATTTTCGCCACTTAAGGGCCTATTTTTTCTATGATGATCCTACACATACCCACATCATGCATTTAACTAATTCATATTCATCCATTTATCAAATAAATCAAGTTCATTAAATTCAATCTCTAAAGTCCATTTAAATTAAATAAATTCATCTTTAACACTAACATCATCCCCTTTAGTTAAATAAATCAAAATATTTATTTAACTAAGTCTAAATCATTTTCCATGTCTTTTTTATTTATTTTAATCCATAAATCTAAGTAAAAAATTCAAATAACCTAATCTTCAATTAATTTAATCAAACCATGATTAATGCTAATCTTAATACTCTTTTCTCTAGATTTTGCAACTTGTGCACATAAATCAATTTAATTGATTTATTAATTCATCATTTTCATTCAAAATGGCATTTTTGAGGGAATATTCTTCTAATTTGAATTTTTCCACCCACATGTCTTGTCCTCGAACATAGAATTAATTCCTCTTACATTGTCTCTTACATGTCCCCCACTTGGCATTTAGGACTTTTTCTTCTCCCTCCAACAAGCCATCTTTTGAATTTCAAATCTCCCCCTCTTTGGCACATTGACCAAGATGTGTACAACCTCATCCTCTCACATCTTGACAAGTGGTATCTTGTCATTGGCTCATGTTTTGTCTCGCATCTTCCATGTTTTGCAATCTTTCATCCTTATTGGTTATAAATAGAGACTCTCTATATTGATTTACTCCTCCACAACTCCACAATCTTATGCAACTTGATCACTTATCATCTTGTTCATAATATCATCTAGGATCTTATCAAGGATTGGGAAAGGGCTTCTTTCCACATCAAAGAAGCACCAATACACTATGAGATAGGGTTTGATTCATGTTATTGTGTGTTTTATTTAGCTTCCTTGTTTCCTTTTATTGCATACTTAACATGTTTCATTATTTCATAGGGATGTTGACTATTTGCTTAGTTTTAAAATACTAACCATGCTAATGTGTGTGTTATAGGTTTAGCCATTTGTAGATTTTCACATCCACACCTTGATCATTAAAACCTTAAATTTAAATATTATTAGAATCAATGAGGTCTTGCAGAAGATGTTTAAGATGTTTGCAATACTCCATATCATGTCCATTTTATTGATGAAAAAGGAAATAAGAATTTTGTCTATAGTTGGGAGGTGGATGCTTATTAAGATCAGGAGCTCTAATAGGAGGTAAGGAAATTAAGTTCTTATTTAAGAGATACAACATGATATTATGAAGTGTATCAAGTGAAGGTGTGAATTGCCTGTTTCTATTGGTAAATGTGTATAGATTTGTTATCTTTATAGCAACCTATTGGTTATCAATGTTGAGTTGGTTGAGGGGGATTGAGTTGTACAAATCCCTTTTTTTATTTCCTGAATGGTTGATAGTTGTTACTAGACGTGGATTTATATTTTTCAAGATGGATAGAGGGAGTTTTCATTTCATGACTACTATGTAAATTTTGATCATCACAGAGTGTTGTACGTAACTCTTTGAAGGAGGGAAACTTCAACATCTCAAGATTAGTTTGGAGATTATTTTGTAAATTAGAAATAAAAATTCTTTGAAGGTCATCATTGAGAATATTAATGTTTATTTTTTAGTAAAGCATTTGGTATTGTGCTACGAGATCAATGACTTTTTAATCATCCTTTTGTTTGCATTTCATTGAATTAGCCAAGGTCATATTAGGACCCATCTATATTTAGAAATGACTATAGAAGGTATTAATAAGTTCATTGAATGAAATTATTGAGTTATTTGATAAGGAGCAAAACCATTCCAAAGTACTATCCTTTAAAGATCTAGGGAAGAGTTTAGCCAAGAGTTTATCCTCAAAAATGAAGTTGCTACATAAGGATTTATCTCAATACCTTGTGGTATTTTTGTTCTCAATATCTCCAAGGACAAGGGATTTATTTTGAGATATTGTGAAGGTTGGCCAATTTTATTTTGACTTAATGTAGCAATTTGTTGTTGGAGGGATAAAACATTTAATAAGAGTGTGTTAAGGAAAAGATCATTGTTAATGTTGTGAGATGGGGGTGTATAAGGTGGAGATATATATGTATGTAGAGGGAAGTGACTTGTAAGTTTTTGAGGGGAGATAAATTAGAAGATACGAGATTTGAATGCACAAAGCTAAAGGAAATCCTAGTGGAAATACCTAAGGAAGTGTTGACATTACTAGTAATTTGTATGGTTGTAATAGTTGGATTGGTGTATTTTAGAATAGAGGTTATCATTGTGGAAGGAGGAATTGGAATTACAACTTGACTATGAGTATATCCAAAATCTTGAGCACAACTATCTATGGTACGGACTTGTTTATTAATGACATGATCCAAGCTATGAATAGTATCTATTCCCTGTTCATTTTGAATTATTCAAGTCATGTTATCTATCATAGTGACTACATTAGGAGAATTGCATTCAAAACTCACAAAATATTGTAATTTATCAAGTTCTTCATCCATTCTTCTAAGGTTTCTTGAGGGAAATTAGAATCATTGTATAAACATCAGTCACATTAGGTGTGGGTAAGGAAGTCATAAGAAATGAAATGTTAAGGTTTTTATCCATAGTGGGTTGACTAGTGTCAACACTATGAGTGAAAGTGTAGGATGGAATGAGTTTCAAACTACATCTCATGATAGTATTGGAAATAGGACACCAAGTTCTGAATCTCATACAAGTTTCACAAACCCAAGGTGCATCGAAAATGGATAAGAGGTAAAATGCAATGAAATAGCCTATAATGTAAAGTGCAATGCAAGTGTGTAAAAGAATTTTTTGGATTTCAAACAAGATAATCTTCTAATTATGCTATGCAAAAACTTGAAAATGATTTATTTTATATGCATTGTTTGAATTCAAAAAATGTAGTGAATTTGAAAAATTATGCTTAATATGATAAATTTTAGATAACAAAAATTTAGAAAACTAAAACAAAAAATTGAATATAGAAGTAGAAAATACAAAAATAGTGATTTTAATGCCCATAATTTTAGAAAAGGCCTTGATCAAGGACTCATTCACCCATTGGTGAACAGGTCTCACTTTGAGGGTTTTTTAAAAATGAATTTGAAAGTTTTTGAGATGATTTGTATGGTTTTCTAATTCTGGTTTTAGATAGTGAGTTACAGTTTCAAATTTCTATAAAATGATATCTAAATGCAATAGAAAAATAGTTCTAAATGAAAAGAAAAAAGACCTAATTTGAGATGCAATTTTGATTCAATTTTTTAATATAAATGATTGATGCTGCAATGCTATGTAAAAACTATGAAAAATGATTGATATTTTTGAACATTCTAAATTTTAAAGGATGCAAAAATGAAAACCTAAAACCCGAAAAAATATGCAAACTAATGCAAGTAAACAACCCTAAATGAGATGCAAATTAATGCAATGCAATGCAAATGAATGCAAAACCTAGATCTTGGGATAAAAAAGGATTCCAAAACAACAAGGAATGATTCTCAAAAGTTAGGTTCACCAAAATGAAATTATGAGAAATAGGATTTTGGAAAGAGGGTTGAAATATGATATGATAAGGGAACTATTTCTAACTATCTCATTAGTAAATGAGATCCAAAAAAATGAATTGATTATCAACCCTTAGGTGAATCAAGTCATACTGGGAATCTCCAAATTTCCTTATAACTGAAGCATGGGGTTCAAGGTCAAACAACACTTTGGGGAGAAAGAGTAAAAATAGAAAATCAGCACCAAAATGCAATCTAACACTTGAAACACCAATACTAAACTCAATATTTGTAGAACCAAAAAATAGATTGCAATCTAAGATGGGTATAGACTTGTGCACCACTCACCAAAATTTCTTTTCATAAGCTGATCTAAGACTCATTTTCCCATGGGTGAATGGGTCCAAGTGTAGGTTTTTTTGTAAATTTTTCGAGCCTTTGATGTAGATTTGAATCTTCCAATTTTCCTAGGTTTAATAGTTAGAATGTCACAAATGAATTTAGGATCTTAGTTTCTATGAGATGACAATAATTTTGATAGCTTTTGCAACTTTGAAAACATTTTAAATATTTCACTTTAAAAGTTCTTCAAGTCTTCTTCAACCTAAATTTGAAAAAACACATAAAAGAGAGAAAAATTTTTGTTTATGGGTGAATAGGGGTTTACCTTGTGAAAGGTTGATTTTTTTTTCTTATATTCTTGGGAGATAGAATAAGAATCTTCCACACTCTCATTCAAGGAAACCCTAGATATCTCAAGCCAATGTAGAAATAGGAAATATATCTTGCAATAGGGTATCCTAGGGTCTTATTATGAACTAAAGAAGGGTTCAACACCAAGCTAGGGCTTGGAAATACCAATGAAATTCAAGACCTAACTATGAAACTCAATGATATGCAAGACTTGAATGAAACACCAAGAAATGCAACAAAATTAGAACATAAAGCTAAGAGATCATAGGTGTCCACTTGGGAACCTAAAAGAGCTTGAATGAAGTCCTAAAATGATGAAAACATTGAATTTAATGTTGAGTGGGACTCATATGCTAGTCTAGATGGTATAGTCCCACGCTAGGCTTTCTATGCCAAAACTAGAATGTGACAGTGTCTGATTTGAATCTCTTGAAACCCTAAAAATTGGCAGTAATGGGACTCATATGCCTAAGGTGGTGTATTAGTCCTAGTATTCTTTTTTAGAGGGTTATGACCTGATTCTTCCATCCAATCTCTACTCTTTCTACTCCACTATGTTTTTGGATCTGAAACTTTAATTTCAAACCTATAGAATATCTTCTCGAATCTTGCAAGTGAGGAGACAACTCCAACAATTTCATTCAAGATTATAACCTAGTATTCAAAGATCCCTCATGCTCCAAGAAACTTAGATCTACAATAAAAAATGTAAAGAGAAGAAAAGTTGTTGATTTTTAGTGAATAGGGGTTTGCCTAACTCAAACCCCTTGTAGGTAATTAAACCAAATGATGAGATAATGAAATAAGGACATGAAACATGAAGCATGGAACATGAAACTTGAAAAATGATACCTTGAGTGATGTCTTGTGACATGAATTATCAATCTAACATGAAGTGGCCATGTAGGATGTAGATCTTGATCTTGAACTTTGATATGAAACTATGCTTGCAAATGGATCTTCAATGCTACATCACAACACTAGTTTAACAACATGCTTGATGCCTTATGATCTTGACATGATGATGGGTCTTGAATTGCTACAACAATTGATTAATAATTCTACTATTGAACTCCTTAGAAGTGATCTTGTAAACTCTCTTGATGCTTTTGCAAAGTCTTGGAAAGCTTAACTCTTGAGTACCTGACTTGATATCATGAAGGCTTAATGAAATAATGATTTGAGACCTTATTTATATATGCAATGCACCCAAGTTACCATTTATTAGATCCCAGAGGTTGACTCATAAAATTTGTATTTTAAACTTTGATTTCCTAATCAAAACCCTAAAAAGGGGGCAAATGGGATTCATATGCCTAGGGTGGTGTATGGGTCTCACAGGGCCTTTTTAGGTGGAAAAAGTGTCAAGGTGTTAAGAAATTAAGCTTATTTGATGTATATATCAAGATTTTCATTAAAATATGCCTTGGGAGGAATAATATAGGGTCTTAGGGGCCTATTAATGATGATATAAAGGTCATAAATGCAAGAAGGCCCAAAATTCAATGTGATGGTGTAAATAAATACACTTTAAAACACTAAATTAAGGAAAAGTCGGGTCTATTTAGCTTTAAATGTTCCTAAAACCTAATGTGTATGTGTAAAACACATCACAACACTAGATCAAGGTGATATTAACTCTAATTTATCATTAATTATTCCCAAATTAAGCAAGGAAAAGGTGTACTTTTTCCATTGTTACATTTAGCCCCCAATTTAGTAAGAGGATGAACTTGCTTCAAACTCACACTAAAGTAGATATTTAAGAGGGGTCCTTGTGTACTCAATTAGATGGTCAAGGATAAAAAGGATCAAAGGAGGTGGTCAAGCCCCCAAGATCTGAGATTCTACGTCAAATTGGGATAAGCAAAAAGGACACAAACAAGTTGTATGATATGAAGCATCAAGATACATAATCAAATAGTGCTAAAGATATGAAGACAAAAGGAAAAGAAATAAAAGTTATTTCAAGCTTCAACCATTTTCCCAACATGATGTGGACCATATCTAAGCTAATTTTTCCAAAAAAGCATGCTCATTCTAAGGCAACAGAACTTTAGGGTGTTTGCTAGGAAAGTATCAAAAAGGGATGGCTTACAAGTGGAACATAGTGTCCACTATGTAAACCAAATGCATGCTCACAAGGGCTAGTGGAAACTTAGGCCATCCACTAGGTGAGCCCCCAAGCAAGTGGCTATATGAAAGTCATGCATAAGTTTAGCTCCCATATGCTAACCATACCAAAAGCTATACCTTCTAATAAATTTGATAAGGCATCACACAATAATTATCTTTGATCTTCATGAGACAAGAAAAACCTTGTATGCTTGGAGCTGATGAAAAAAAAATTAACTTCAAGCTTCATGAGGCAAGCCAAAGTTCGTATGCTTGGAACTCATGAACAAACAAGATGGCACCACAAGCAAGCAAAGTGTGTTATTGAAGGTGCCCATATAACTTATGTTGTAAATGTGAAATAGTGTAAGGTACATTCAAAGGGATTTTGATTAGTTCATGTAAGGTCTCTTCTTATGGAACATCGTCCTTAATGTCTCTAAGAGGGGAAAAATCAAAGAAATATCATGCTCTTGGAGGAAATCAATCCTAATGATACCACTAAGAAAAGGACACATCATAAGAAGAAATAAAATCACATAGTGAAACGTGAGTGTCTATGTATGCCCCCACTTTAAAGTGGTTTCTAACACCATTACTATAAGAAATTGCTTTAATTTATAAGAATACATGATATCTTATTTAAAAAGTCCTATGCTGTCATATGTTTCCAATAAGCTAGGTCATGAAATGGGGTTTCTCCTAAAAGGTAGTATGTCACATTCTATCCCACTTAAGGCATGTTATCCACATCCCAAGCTTTCTCTTATATATACATGAATGGTAGTAAACTAACCAAAAGAGACAAGTGACATACAAGGAAAAGGATACCTAACCCATTTCCCCCACTTAATGTAGTACAAGGATGAGCCGAATAGGATGAAAATAAATGTCAATAAGCAGAAATAAGTGCCTCAACACAAGGAAGGGCACCACATTCCTTAATATGTTGAATTCTATTACACAAATCCTTACATTCATTAGTCACATGCCCATGAACTCTATGATATGCACAAAATGAACTCTTGTAGTAAAATTTATTTCATGTTCTTGGAGGGAGAGATATCAAATGAACTTGGAGGAGTCTCGTCAAGATACTTTCTTCATAAAAAGTAGAGGATGTTTCGTTATTTTGTGGCAAAGATATTTCTTGCTTAGTACAAGTGTCATACCTACACAAGAATCTTTAGATTGCAAGTTTTTGTTCTCTTCTTGAAAGGAGGATGTAAATTCTAATGAATTCAAATCATTAGTGTTTTGCAAGATGAAATTTACATTAAACAATTTTTTTTTGTTTGTTTTAGTTCTTGCAAAGGATAACAATCAAGACCACTATTTTCTACTAGTTTAGGATGCGCTAATGTTAAAGTTGGCTTAAAGGAGTCTTTTGTGATAGTGTTGATATTAAGTGAAGGCTTGTTTGCTTCTTTTGAGGGGAAACAATGAAGACCACTAGTATTTTCTTGTGTGTGAGGTTCTATAGGGTTGTGGTACCTTATTCTCTAGAATCACATCCTTTTCCACTATAACCAATTTTTTTCATCATTTCCTAACCTTTACCATAAATATTCTTCATCTCTTTGGATTTGGTGATTTCTCATAATTAAGTTCATAAAAGTTTTTTGTGTAATTTGTTGTCTTCTATTCTAAAGTGGTTGAGGTAGATGATTTCAAAGGGTCTGCATACGACTCATTATTCTTAGGTGAATGTGGTTAAAGAATTAGAGGGTTCAAAGGATGTCCCACAAGGTATGCAGAATGTTTATTAATCAAGGGAGATCTAATGGATAATTTTGTATTCATAACCTTAGTAGTCCTGGTTTGATGTATTTCTAATAAAGGGAAATCTAGTATCATCATTTCACAATAATCCAAAGGAAGTCACATCACTATTATTGTCATTTTCTTACACCATGATATCCTTTGTAGGAGGAGTGATTTTAGGAGAACTACAAACCAAATTTTCTTGAAATTCAAGGATTGGTTCTTCCAAAATGACATCATTACAAGTAGGGGAATGATCAATGGTTGAATTTTCATTCTTATCAATGATGGAAATCTCTTGTTCAATAATGTTTTGCCTATGGGAAGAGAGACACATAAGATTCTCATGACTCTCATTGGTTTTATTTTCTAACATCAAAGCATCTTCCTCACAACTAGAAGAGATACTAGGAGAAGAACAAATGTAATTGTCATTATTGTCCATAGTTTCATTCCTTTGTCCCATAATGTTTTCTATAATAGGATAGGTAGGGGAAGAAACACAAAGAGGATTGTCATATATCTTAAATATTTGATCATATAACACCAATATATCTTCCTCACTTACAATTTCATCTTCTAAAAAATTATCACAAGAGGGGAAGGTATTGGAAGATGAATGTAGACTAGTTGAAGTTTCAATGGTTTCTTGTTGTGTTATGTGATCGTCATGATTATGTATTTTTATGTCCTATTGTTCATAAATTTCTTGTCTACTGAGAGAGGTAGAAGGAGAGAAACTACTAGGAATCTCAAAACTCTCATTGATTGGTTCTTCTAACACCCAAATATCTTCTTCACAAGTAGGAGAGATATTAGGAGAAGAATGAATATGATTGTTATGATTATCCACTATTGCAATCTCTTTCACTAAAACATTCTCATAAGAATGGTATATGAAATTTTTCTTAGCATACCTAGATAGGTAAGATACTAACATTGTTTGACCAAAAATGGAAAGTACTTCTAACATATTATGCAATGCTTCAAGAATATAAACAATGTATATCCAAAGATGAAAAGTAATTTTATCCAATGTATGCAAAGCTTTAAGAATGAAAACAATGTGTATTCGAAAATAAAAATCACTTTTATGAAACATATGCAAATATTTATGAATGTAAACATTGTATATGCAAGAGTGGAAAGTACTTTTATCCATATGATGCAAAGTTTAGAAAATGTGAACATTTTCAAATGAAATGATTTAGGAAGAATTCAAAAATGACTACTCTAAATTGATGTTTTTTACCTAAACATATAAAATAGATGTTCCTAACACTTTCTAGACTTATACTATATGTTACCAGCAAGCTTAGGAAGCACATAAACAAGGTTTTTAGTGTTGTAAAAGTTAGTTTTAGATACAGAAAAGGAATAAATCACCCAGAGGGGCATATGAGTCCCAGTTAGGGTTATTTTCACAATTTTTAGAAAAGTTTAAGTGTTTTTTATGCTTTTTAGTTTGGATGATGTCTAAACTGAATGAAAATACAGATTTCAAATGATTTTTAGTGATGTAAGATGCAAAAAATGCAACCCATTTGCACTCTTACTAATGAAAGCTTTAGAAACCCTAGAATGCCAATTAACTAATGAAAAACCTAATACAAAGCTAATGCAAGAAAGATCTAGGATGATGATGCACTCCAAATAAAAAATTATATGTTCTAAATGTGGGTTCACCAAAATGTAAGATAAAAAATTATCATTTCTAGGGTTTAGGACCTAGGACAACAAACTTTCTATACTCCACATTCAAGGATGCCCTAGAGATCTCAACCCAAGAGTGTAATAGAGGAAAAGTATCTACTAGAAGGGTGTCCTAGGGTATGATTATGAACTCAAGAGGGGTTCACCACCAAGCTAGGGCTTGGAAAGGCCAATGAAATGAAAGAACTTATTATGAAACTCAATGATATGCAAGACTTGAATGAAACACCTAGAAATGCAACCAAATCAAAATAGAAAGCTAAGAGATTAGAGTTATGCACCTAGGAACTTGAAAAATATTTAATAAATTCATGAAATTCTAAAAATACTGAGTTTAATGCTGAGTGGGATTCATATGCTAGTCTAGGTGATTTAGCTGTAGACTAGGTTTTCTGTGCCAAAACTAGAATCTAACAATGTCTGATCTGAATCTCCTAAAACCCTAAAAATTTCCAGTACTAGGACTCATACACCCAAGGTGGAATATTAGTAACAATATGATTTTTCAGAGGGTTATGACCTGACTCTACCCTCTAATCTCTGCTCTTTGTGGTCCACTTTGTTTCTGGATCTGAAACTCTGATTTCAAACTTGTTGTGGACATTGAAAAAGTATTGAATTTTCCTTGCTTGATTTGATTAATTGATGAAAAATTAGACTTAATGAGGCCTTGATTTAGTGTTGTGATTTGTTTTACATATCCACATTAGTTCTTAGACCCTTGTAAACTGAATAGAATGAATTTAACAATGTCTTGTAAAGGTGTTGCAAAGTATTGTAAATGACTTTCACACTTCTCTAGACTTAATGGCCCTATTATTCCCCTAATTCAATGTTATAAAATGTATTTAATTGCATTATCACATTAATATAGAATGATTTTAAATTAAACCTAATTCTAATCTGGTGTTGAATGTGTTTTACACATTCACATTGGATGTTGTGCTTTTCTAGGCTATGTGGACCTCATTTTAATGTAGAGTGCATTTAATAAAAAATTCAAATTGAATTTTGTGTCCCTATACCTAATTACTATTCTCATCATCATTAATAGTCCCCCTATGGCCCCATATTGTGCATCCCAAAGCTTAATTTGATAAAAAAATCTGACTATATCATCATATAAACTTGTTTTCTTCATTCCCAAACAATATAGCTAACAAAAGAGCCCCTGTGGAACCAAGTCACCCATATAGGAAAATTAGTCCCATCCAAGTGGGACTAAGTCACCAAGTTTGGCTACTTAGTCCCATTTGGGCTATTTTTGAGGTTCAAGTGGGAAAAAATGGATTTTAAGTTTATCTTTCCTTCATGTCAGCCACGGGGATTAAATTAAAGGGAAAATTAGGTGAATTTCCTCTAAATTAAATCTTATAAAGCTTAATTCATAACTCATTCATCATGATCTTAACTCAAGTAAGCTAGGGTTTTAACATTTCAAGTCATCAAGATAGCATCTTTTAGACATTCATGGGAAAATTCTTCATCTTTTGTTGTAGAAAATAAAGATCAATCATCATGGAAAGTATCTAACTCCATTATGTAATTCTTCATTACATTATTTCTTCACTTTTGTTTAATTACCTAAAAAGGGGTTTGACCAAGGCAAACCCCCATGCCCTAACATCCAACATTTCTCTCTCTTTTTTTGTGTTTACAGATTTAGGTACCTTGAAGACTTGAAAATCATTAAAGGATAATTTTAATTTTTTTGAAGA
>VDFB02075321.1:259367001-259555555 GCA_007258455.2 Sequoia sempervirens | reverse complement strand
CATACAAGGCTTTTAATGGTGTTTTTTTTGCAGGTTTTTACTAACTTTGTTTTGCAGATCTGACAATTTTTGGACAAAACCGTAGGTTTTACAAAGTTCTTCATATCTTCTACACAGTAGCGAATTTTTTTACAAGATTCTTACAAAACTTTGTACATCATCTCAAGAGGCTACAGTAAAAAAATCGAGGGTTTATGATCATTTTTGTGGAAGTTATTTCAATTTTAATTATTTTCATAAATTTGACTTTGTGGACGCAAATCGACGAATTTTTCAGAAATTTTTACATTTTTGGAAAGCTCACGAAATTCTAATGAGGGTCTATGTTTTACAGATTTATTTTGGAGGTCAAATACAATGCGAAAAAGTTTGATCTTCATTTTCTGTATGGTTTTCATAAATCCGCGATTCTGAGAGCAAAACAGGGAATTTTTCTTACTTCTTTACATTTCTGGAAAGCTCTCAGAAAATTAATAGGAATCTCTTCTTTGATTTTTCATTTTTCAGATAAAAAAATTGTCAAAATACTAAAATATAATTCGGCTCTGTCAAAAATATCTGAAATTGAAATTTTCTAATGAACTTGTCTTTTTCTCTTCTTTTTCTTTTCTTTGGCTGCATTATAATATTGTTTTTTTATCTTGTAGGTGATCATAAGGACCTCTAGTAGCAGCAATATCATTCACATCAAAAATTGGGAAAGCGAAAATAACCAGGTGCACTTGTTTCATCATTCATCTCTTAATCTTGTTTGTCACATCTTTCAATTTGGGACATAAAATAAAATCTTGTTTGATCACATCATTGCAATTGGTTTAAAAAAAAAAAAAAATCTTGTCTTCAATCACATTTCAAAAATTGGGTCTAAAATTAATCATTGTCTTCCATCACATCTTGATTTGGGATCTAAAAAGAACGAGTGCTTCATTGTTTTCTTCTAAACATTTCAATTTTCTTAAGGGAAATTAATCACTGTGAGCATGAATCAAGTGTGTGTGTCTTCCAAAACACCTCACTTGGTTCGCTTTTGTCAAAACCCTTTTTAGGAGGCCTACTTGGAGCACACACCTCTCCAAGGGACGACCTCAATTAAAGTGTGAATCGAAAGACACGCTTGTTTGGAAGTTGAAATCTTGTCACTCTGAGCTAAGCCCCAAAGAACTTTATACCTTTGGGAAGTGAAGGTGAAGGGTGGGTTACCCCTTTCTCCCAGCTTATTGGTAGAATTTTTCTTTCAAAATCATCCCTAGTCAACCTTGTGAAAACTCACTTGAGACCTAATTGGCCATACCCCACTTGACTAGTCATCAGGCTTGTTGTTGTGTATTCAAGTGTTTTCTTAATCATAACATCTAATCTTGGAAGACAAACTTATCATTGTGCTTGGTGTGTGTGTTCATGCATTTACATGTGAAATATTGTGTTTGATAGTGCCCAAGTCAAGTTTCCAATAAACACTTGCCACATCATCCAAATCACCCAATCTTATCATTCCACATCATATCCTAAGCATTGTCATTTCTTTAATCCAATCAACATCATTTTACACCATGAAAACATTGGAAGACATGGCACAAGAGCTTGTCCACATGCTTCATGATGCTGAAACAAGTCAAGCACTTTTACCCCAACAATTCATTCAAAGCGTCCATAACATTATCCAAGAACTTCAAGTAAACAATTCACCTCAAATCCAATACCTCGTAATTCAAGCCAAATACCTCATAGCCACATGTCAAATCCAACAACCACAACATCATCCCCTATCCATTCATTATCAACCAATTCCACCTCAACCTAATGTGTCATCCATTTCCACCTCATAACAATCTAATCAATCCACTTCTTTGAATGACAATTCCACATCAACCTATCAATCCACATCACGAAAAACAACATCATCCAAATTCAATATTCTTGAATTTTTTGAGAAGCCCAAATCTAAGCCATCAAATAAAATTGACCAATCTAATCCATCTACTTCTTTGCATTTCAATGCCACATCAACACATCCATCAATATCACAACAAGAACATAGGAGCCCAAGTACACCTTTGCAACAAAATCAAGAGCCTTTAAGTTCTCATGCAACCATTCACAAGGGGAATACTGATATAGGTTATGTACTCTCAAAGTATATATACAATCAAAATAAAAAACCTAAGCCAACACCTTCCACCCCTACACCTCCAAAGGATGTGACCCAAGGGCTACAAGCAAGGAATCAAACATCACCATGTCCTCCAACACATATACTTGAACAAACAAAAGAGTCCTCAAACGTCATGCCAAGTCCTTCAAGTCAATCATGTCATCCACAACCCCTTGAGTCAATTCAAGAGTCTCATGTCATAAGTTCAAGTCACCCTCTTTCATGCTCCTATGTTGTTGACCATCAAGAACATGCCAAGTCTCTCCATGAGAAATCCCCTTCCACTTCCGTTCAAGAAACCCAAGAGTTATATCAAGAGTCTACTCCCAAGCACGTGGAAACATCAAGCCCTAGTCCTAATCAAGATCAAATCATTTTCATCCAACCTATCCATAATCTATATCATTTTTATGATCAAGATGATATCCATAATGATGAAGAGCCTATCCATGAGCAACTTGATCCTATACACATCCATGAGAAAGATATTCCAAATTCACCTCCACCTAGTCCTATCCATGATCTATCAACATCCACTTCCCTTGATGAGACATATGCCTCCCAATCCAACATAGAAGATCAAACAAATACCTTGGATCTAAGTGAACACAATGCTAATCAAGATCCTAATGATCCTTCATCACCCACTATCGACCCCATTGTAATTCCTCTATCCTATCCTAGTGGTATTTCCACCCTCATTCATGAATGTTCCTCCTTAGAACAACAAAAACCATTATCTTCCCTTGCTTCATCTTCTCCATCCAATAAGGAACTCATGTCTAGTGTTCTACCTACACCTAGTCTCATTGTCCATTGCACACTCCAAAACATGGACCACCAAGGTAAAGTTCTAGACCTTCATGAACAAGATGCTTTGGAGCCCATCCATGTCAAAGTCCCTCCACGCTCTTATGACCTTGGACCTACACCCAAAGGACAACAACCTAAAGATGTTGGTACTTCCTCCATGCATCCTAAGTCCACTTTCCATCATAAAGCCTATCGTATCCCTAAAACATATGTTGCCATTCCCCCTCCATCATCCTACAAATTTCAAAAGCATGTGACCATACACCTTCCACCATCAACTTTGCCACCATTGCTTCCAACTCCTAATATCCCTCCATCAACTTTTCCACCATTGCTTCCAACTCCTCATATCCCTCCATCTAATCTACCTCCACTTCTCCCAACACCTAATATCCCCATTATCCAATCCCCTTATCCCTCCATCCATAAATACCCTAACATTCCTAATCATGACCAACAAATGCACACAGTGTATAAACATGAAGCTTCCACCCATTCCACCATATCCATGGGATTCAAAAGCAAGAATTCCAATTCCTCTACCTATAAATTCAAAAATCCTAAGGGTTCTCATGCCTTAGGACATCAATACAAAAATTCAAAGAAAAATCCATCTAAAAAGTTATATAAGCCCATACCTCCAAAAGTAAAGGCCAAAACTAAAATGGTTTGGGTACCTAAGAAAAAGGAAAGTAAGTCAAATGAGGCATCCACATCACAAAAATCCCAACCATCCACTTCCACCCCACATTCCCACTCTATTCAAGAGTCTCAAATTCCTAAAACCCACAAGCAAAATAAAAATCCTAAAAATACTAAGTCTATGTGGGTACCTAAATCACTTCATCCACCACCTCCTAAGCAAACATCTCCATTGCTTCCTACACCCATCCACATCAAAAGCTTCAACGTTTATCATAGTGTGTGCAACCATTGGTCATGGTTCCCTTCCATTTCACAACAATCCCACATACCTCCATCTCCTCATCCTTCAACTACTATCCCACATATCTCCCCCACCATCTTCCTATGGTCCATGCTTTTGCATAAACATTTCATCCATCTTTTTTTACAAGTCCTATTCAATCCACATCATCATTCACTATTCCCCATCCATTCTTACATAAGCCTTTCATAATCCGTCATCTACCTAATCCATCCCTTTCATGTCATCCCTTACCAACATCTATGAGCATTTGACATGGTCCATGCAATGACATCCATATCCAGTGAGACTATCACCTTTCACGGAACTAGACACTTGATTCCCTCCTATCCATATTCACCTTCTCCTATCCAAAAATTCAAAAGAAAATTTAAAACAAAATTAAAATAAATAAAAAATAAAAAATTAAAGAGAAATCCCTTCGTCCAATGGTGAAAACCTGGTAAACAGGCACCTTGGATAAGTACCGTGATGAAAACCTAGCAAATAGGCATCATGTGTAGGTTGATATTCTATGCCACTTACACTTGGGGGCACAATGTCTTATCTAGCCAACCTATCATTTTCATGTCTTGTCATTTCCATCCTACTTGCCATCTTTAGCCATCATACATACCTATCATATTGAGTCCATTCATCCACCCTTCTCCTTTTGATCTTGATGAAGATATAGGGGAAAAATGTTGAAACATGTTTTGGATATCTTTTGATATACCTCATCCTTCCAAACAAGCCTATCATTATCCTATTGCCATAAGCTTTGTCATGAAAATCCTAAGTCTTGTACCTAGAATGGGGCATGTTATTCCTATGCAACATAGTCTTTGGAAATCACATTCTTTTTCTCTTATGATGCATACATCCATTTCATTCACTATGACTTATCCTTTCCATCCATCCATATATCATGAGCCTTTTATCCCTTATCCCATCACCCACCTTTTTCATCCATCAATCTCATCACCCTTGCACCTAGACTCGGTTTTCCCCTTGTCATTGGTATCTAGCACAAAGGCTACTCAAATTTTCATCCTTTGACACCTCCAAATATTCTCAAAAATCCAAAAAAATCAAAACATCTCAAAACTCCAAAAAAATCAAAACATTTCAAAAATACAAAAAAACAGAAAAAGTCCTGAAGAAATACAAAAAAGTAGAAAAAGTCCTGAAAAAATTTAAAAACAGCAGAAAAAGTCCTAAAAAAAATACAAAAAAAATCAAATATCCAACAAAAATCCAAGCAATAAAATCATTTCCATCACATCAATTCTTCTATCCAATCATTCAACCATTCCACCAAATCAATCATCTTCCTCAAAACCATTGCAACCAATCCACTCAATCACAATCATTCCAATCAAATCAATTCTTCAATTCAATCAATCAATTATCCAATCAAATCACTTCAACCTAAATCATTCCAATCACATCAATTCTTCTATTCAATTCATCACATCCTATCACCCAATCAATCATCTTATCCTTACAAACAGTTTCTTCAAATCAATCAAATCATCTTCAATCATTCTGTGCAATAATCCAAATGCAAGTCAATCCTTAATCCATACCAATCAAGTTGATCAATCTTGTCAAATTATCCAATCACATCATTTGGTCTTGATCCTAATCTTGTTGTAAACCAAATCAGCCAATCAACCAATCAATTATCATCATCCTTGTGTTGCTCTAGGGATATATCACTTCCCCACAATGACAACACTATCAACATCATCAATCAATCAATCAATCAATGGTTTACAGCTTGACGGGGGCAATTCCTTGTTTGTTTTTGTATCATTTGTGCATGCTTGCTTGCTTGCTTGTGTGTGTTATCATTTTATCTTGCATTTGTATCCAATCCATATCATTCCAGCTAATATTCATATCTTGTGTGTGCTGGAATATCTTTTTGCATTATCCTTTGCATCTAAGGTCACATAATACCTTTTGTGCATTAGGACTTTAATGCTCTAAGTTTACTTCCTCATATGTCTAGACAAGGTTGTATTACGCTGGGGCATGAGACACATCATCAAATAAATCAATTATCATCATCCTTGTGTTGCTCTAGGGATATATCAATTATCATCATCCTTGTGTTGCTCTAGGGATATATCAATTATCATCATCCTTGTGTTGCTCTAGGGATATATCGCTTCCCCACAATGACAACACTATCAACATCATCAATCAATCAATCAATCAACGGTTTACAGCTTGACGGGGGCAATTCCTTGTTTGTTTTTGTATCATTTGTGCATGCTTGCTTGCTTGCTTGTGTGTGTTATCATTTTATCTTGCATTTGTATCCAATCCATATCATTCCAGCTAATATTCATATCTTGTGTGTGCTGGAATATCTTTTTGCATTATCCTTTGCATCTAAGGTCACATAATACCTTTTGTGCATTAGGAATTTAATGCTCTAAGTTTACTTCCTCATACGTCTAGACAAGGTTGTATTACGCTGGGGCATGAGACACATCGTCACCATGGTCCTTATACCTTGGTGCATAACGTCCAGTGCTATATCAAACATCATGGTTGCTCACTTTCATTGCAGCATAGCGCATCCTTTCATCTCCTTCATCCACATTCTCTCTTGTATCCTTCAACTTATCCCTCCTTTATCATTTCATTTCATTTCGAGAGAATACCTGTGTTTGTTCAACCCACCTATCCTCTCGAGGGGGCATCATGGACATCAAAAATCGGAAACATATCAGGGGCAATTTTTTTTATATTTTTCTTTGAAGCAATGCGTTTCACACATCACTTCAAAGAGGGGCAAAATGTATACGCATAAAAATGGTCATGTTTATAATCCTGGCAATTAATTAAATATTTATTATTTAATTATTTCTTCTAAGGTCCTCTACATATGATTAAATTTAATTAATTTAATTATATTTTTCATTCATCTTATTCTTCTTCCTTAATTAAATAAATTTATTTTACTTAATTATTTTCATACGTCCACTTAATTAATTAAATAAATACATTCTATTTATTTAAATTAATTATCATTGTTTGAATTTAAATTAAATCTTTTGATTTAATTAAGTTTAAATATTTTCTCTTTCTTCTATTTTTAATTCTTCTTCTAATTAATTAAACGTTTTATTTAATTAATTTCATAAAAGTGATTTAATTAAATAAATCTTATTTAATTAAAAATATCTTATGCTTTCTTTCCAAATCAAAATTAGGTATTTTAACCTAATTGTGCAATCTTCTCATATCATAATTAAATATTTTATTTAATTATGAGATATTCTGCTTTTTTTTTCAATAAAACTGATTAAAGCTCTTTTCTCACCACAAGTTTTCTTCTGCTTTTAAAAGCTTAATTAAATATTTTATTTAATTAAGAAAAGCTGAATGTCCTACACAAATAAATAATTGATTTTTTTTAATTAATTATTTATCAGCTTTAAATCTTTCTTTTATTCTTTTAAAGAAAGATGATTTCTTATCTTCTCTTCTTTTTCCTCTTTCATAAAAAAATAGAAAAATCTTGTTTTTAGGTTTCTTCTATTTTCTTCTTCAGTTTCTTCCATCTTCGACCGTTCGATCTGTCATGAATTATCACAACCATTGATCATATTAGCCAATCAGAAGTTTTTGAAAATTCTATAAATACAACCTCTTACAATTCATTTAGGGGGTTGATTCTTAAGTATCCTCACTCTGTCAAAATTATTCTTCAAATACTCTATCTTTCATCCAATCATTCTCCTTCAAACCTTTATCACATTGTTATGCTGCAGAATTGAGCAACCAACATTCCTCCATTATCAACCTTCAAAATCTTGCATTCTTAAGTATAGTATGCATTTCATTTATATCTCGTTCTTCAGTAGCCTACTTCGTTGAGCTTGGCATTCTAGATCTGAGAGCAACTTGAGCAAAGACGAAACGCTGGAGATAGAGGACAATAAGACGACTTCGAAGAAACTGCCATTAACAGTTTTCTTATTTCTGTTTTTCTTTTGGTTTCTTTGATTTAATGTTTTATTGATTGTGTTGTTATTGATTTAAATTGATCATATTTTCATACACACACATTCCTTGCACTATCTTGCATTTACAATTTCTATAAGTGTCAAGCATATGGAGTTTTTCTTACCTCATAGAGCTCAAAGATAATTTTTGTGGCGCCTTATTAAATTTATTAGGAGGTATAACTTTGGTATGGTTTGAGCGAGAAGCCCATTCTAAGGCATGACATTCCCCATAGCCACTTGCATGTGTGTGAGAACATATCAGTTGTATGTGTCTCACCTTTTAAGACTTCTCACCTAGTGGACAACCAAGAGTTCTGTCACCTTAGATTGAGTATTCATTTTTAGACAAATAGCCTGGATCTAATCCACAATATGTTGGAAAATCGGTCAAAGCTTGATCCACCTTTCCATTTTCTCTTTTCTCTTGCTTCTAGATAGTTATTTCCATTACATGATTGTGTATCGTGTTTTTCTACAAATCATTGACCCTTATGTGTGTCCTTTTGTGCTCATGTTGGTTTGACTTAGAATCTTAGATCTTGGGGGCTTTCACAACCTCCTTTGATCTTTTTCATCCTAGACAATCAACATTGGTACGATTGGACCCCTCTTGAATGTCTACTTTAGTGTGAGTTTGAAGCAAGTTCATCCTCTCACTAAAGTGGGGGCTAACTATGGACACCAAAAAAGTATCCCCTTTTCCTTGCTTGAATTTTGATTAATTGATGACAAATTGGAATTAATGAGGCCTTGATTTAGTATTGTGAGGTATTTTACACATCCACAATAGGTCTTGCTCATAAATTGAATACAATGCATTTAAGAATGTCTTGTAAAGGTGTTGTAAATGAATTTCACACATCTCTAGACTTAATGGGCATATTATTCCCCTAATTCAATATTATAAAATGTATTTAATGGCATTCTCACATTTATCTAGAAGGCTTGTAAATTAAACCTAATTCTAATCTAGTGTTGAATGTGTTTTACACATTCACATTGGATGTTGTACCTTTTAGGCTATGTGGACCTTATTTTAATGATGTAGAGAGTATTTAATCACACTTTCACATTGAAATTTATGTCCCTAGCCCTAATCACCCTTTTCATCATCATTAATAGGCCCCTATGGCCCCATATTGTGCATCTGTAGGCTTAATTTGATAAAAAAATTGACTATATCATCATATAAACCTATTTTCTTCATTCTCAGAAAATCTAGCTAGGGAAAGAGCCCCTGTGGGACCAAGTCACCCATGTGGGTGAATTAATATCATCTAGGTGACACTAAGTTGCATAGCTTCGTGACTTAGTCCCATTTGGGCTATTTTCGAGGTTTTGGGTGGGAAAAATTGGATTTTAAGTTTATCTTTCCTTCATGTCGGCCATGGGATCAAATTAAAGGGAAAATAGGTGGATTGCCTCTAAATGAAAGCTTATAAACACTAATTCATAACTCATTCATTATTCATCCATCACTCATCATGTTCTTAAGTTGAGTAAGCTAGGGATTTAACATTTCATTTTATTAAGATAACATTTTTTAGACATTCAAGTGTAGATTCTTCATCTTTTGTTGTAGAAAATAAATATCAATCATCATGAAAAGTATCTAACTCCATTATTTAATGCTTCATTACATTATTTCTTCATTTTAGTTTAATTACTTAAAAAGGGGTTTGAGTAAGGAAAACCCCCATGCCTTAACATCCAACATTTATCTCTCTTTTTTTTTGTGTTTATAGATTTAGGTACCTTAAAGACTTGGAAATCATTGAAGGATAAGTTGCAAAGTTACTGAAGACATATCCTTGTTTGCAAAGTCGAAATATCCAAAAAAGTCACTTATAGTGCCAACAATCAGAGTTTCAAAACTAGACACTACTTGGAGGAACAAAAAGTGCATACCGAGGGATTTTGTTTCCACTTTCAAATTTTTAGAAAAGAAAAAGTGGACTAAGTCGCCAATAGTGGTGACCTAGTCCCACTATGCATGTTTTTTAGAGTTTTATGTAGATTTGGATACCCATTTGATTGAAACGGGCTCTAGTATAGTTTTTCAAATATGAGACTTGTTGTGTAGTTTTGCACACACACCCCACTTGGAGTAGGGACCCTATGATTTCTGATTTTTGATGTCTTTTTGACCTTTGGTTTTTATTGGATTTGTCCTTTCAAGGTCTTGGGATGTTGGTCTTACTTATCTTGGTCTTACCCTGAAGGTTGAATCAATGGAACTTGTGTTTTTAATGAGGTCCGGGTTTCTAGTCAAATCCGGGATTTTCCGGATCACACGGATTTTCCTGGATTCCTTTGGAGCCTCGGGGGGTGCGTCATCCATGAAATTCATGCCCACCGGGATAATCCGATTGAATCAGATTTTCCTGAAATTCCATTTCGACCTTGGGTTTCTGAATTTTCTTGATACGTCTTGTTAGCCATTAATGCTTAGAGTACATCTTCTCTAGCATGAATGTGAGTGAATTTAAGGTCTTTCAGAGCTCTTACTGATTTCATTGTTCATTTTCTATTTGCTCTTGTGCTTGAGTTTTTTCATTTTTTAGCTTTGGTTGTTGGATTTGGTCTGCTCGCATGTGGATTCCTCGGGCGTTCATGTTGATTTATCGCCGCTAGGGCACCCTAGTTCGCAGTGATTTCCTTGGGCCCAAGATTCGATCGGATTTGATTCATGGTAAGTAGTTATTGACCTATCCCCTTATTTTGTGCTTTGTGGTGGAATCTTTTAGGTTGTTCGTCGATGATTATTTGGGTCGACCCTTACTCATTTTCATGATTACGTATTTATCGAGTTAGGGTTTGGTTCACCTTTCCATGGGTTTTCAATGACTACATTATGCATCCCTTCATTTTTCGATCAAATTTCAGGTGTACTTGTGGGCCTGGGCATTCTTTTGGGGTTGTGCCTTCTTTGTGCGTAATCTGGTATAATTTGTGAAGGTAGAGTTTCAATATCTCTGCTCAGGATTGTTAAGTTTGGTGGAGTCATTGTGATACTCACATCATGTGTCTAGCTCAACCTTGTTCATAGTGTTTGAGACCCTGGTGTGTGCTAGCTAAATCATTTTGAGGGATAATGTTTGAGAATTTTTAGCTTGCACTTGCTTTCATGGTGACAGTCTGGCTATCGAATTTAGGGCATCATTATTTCATCACGGGGATCAACCATTTGAGAATCTTAGGAGTTTAAATTCAACCATGATCAAAGTTTGGCTTATTGGGATTGATTTCATGTTCATTAGATTCAGATACGAGGCTTTGTGTGATCACTCCATGAATTGTCTGTGCGTAGAAAATTCGTCGGGTTTCCAAGGTGTCCACAAAATTTCTGTGCATCCAAATTTTCCTTAGTTTTGCCATTTCCTCTAAGTGTGAAGAATCCTAGAATTTCAAACTACCCATGGAAATCTGTCCCATCCGGATTTTTTCGGTTTTCTGCCTGGTTTCACTTGATTTTGGTTTTCGAGATTGAATTAGGGAATCAAATGTTGAATAATGATTTCTTGTTGCTTAATTGATGAATCTTGTGATAATCATGCATCTCTTTTGTCCGTATTGATGATTTATTTGATGAAATGATGTCTTGACTGTATGAGTCCATCTGGGTCATATTTCTCTGAAATTCCACCCCGATTGGATTTTCCCAGATCACCCCATTTTCCCAGATTTTTAATTTTTATGTTTAATGATTTATCTAAATGGTTTCATATGGTTTTGAGGCTAACCTTTTGATTGAAATATGGATGATAATTGGATTTTCATGAGGCTCTTTTATGAATGCAGGCTGAATGAAGCAAGGTAGCAGCATGAAATTCCAAAGGAGATACAGAAGGGTCTTCAACTATAGATACAGAAAGGATAAAGCTAGATATGAAAAACTAGTTACCAGATAGTAAGTTGATTTTAGTTTGGTCAGAAGTCTCTGATACAAATGTAGGAGCTTGGAGATATGAGGAGTTCAAAGGAAGGATGGCTCAGAAGGATCTATCAGTTCTGACAAAGGGGATGGTGAAATCCGGACTGGCTCATGTGGCAGGATTTCCTCTTGTGGTTCAATGCTATGAATTAATATTGGAATGTGCTCAGCACTATGACCTTGGTACACAGAGGATCGTTAGTCCTAATGGGAGAGTATTGGAAAATCTTAATCCGGTCTCCATTGCCCAAGAATTTGACATGCCAAACTTACCATGTGTGTGTGCCTTAGACATGGACTTGGCTAGGACTTATTATGATGATGAACCTATCAAAGCTCAACAGATTATCAACTCCTAGCTGGAGAATCCAAAATCTCATTTCTCTAAGCTGCCTAAATAGCTGCACAGGGTCAAGTTTCGACAAGATATATATGATGCAATCACACTGTTGAGTAGGGTGGCAAGCTTGAAAAGTGCCAGGACATTGGAGAATTGGATGGTACATGTCATTAAGAAGATTGAGTAGGGTTTCAATTACCATTGGGAAAGGATTATCAGTACAATGATTGAAAGGCAGATGAGAGATGTGCTGGAGTCAAAGAAATTCACCATGACATCTTATGTGGTATATATACTTGTCAGATTTTATCCGTACAGGGGATTGAGTCCAAATGGAACATTGAGGCAAGATGTCATCTATGAGGTGTACCCTTAGTTGCACCTAGGGATTTTGAATTACCTAAGAGTGAATAATGCATTCACTATGCATATTACTAGGTTGCTTCAAAATGTACAACATGCGAGAATTTCTAATGGAGCCAAGGAACTAATTAGAAGATATGGAGGCTGGTTCATACAATTCCCCACATTCTCCTATATCAGAATTGATGGATGCCTGACTACTCCATACAGACTACCAAGATATCCCACTGACCACATTATACTCCTAGAGGTTACCCGGTAGATATGTGATTTTGATGTTGTTGTTAAAAATGTGAAACATAAGATAGGGTTTGGTGGACACTTTCCCTTGAGAATTGGTACAGGTGAAGGTTGCCCTTCAATCAATTCGGCTCATGCATCAGGGGAAGAGTTGAGTACTTTTGACTTCTCTTTCCATTCTAAGAGGGCAGGTTTTGACATCACTGGCAAAGCACAAAAGAAGGCTACTAAAGATTATCACCAGAAAGATGATCTAGAAGACTACTGGGTGAACAATAAGGATGAATTTGAGGTGAGAAAGAAAAGGTATTCTAGGCTTCCAGTTGATGTAATCAGGATGTACAATGTCAAGTTTATTCCTAATCAGTTGGAGGATCACAAAAATCTAGTCCAGGATCATGCATACGAACTAGTGAAGGACAGACCCATTGGAGAGGTAAACTGGTCAGAAAGGGAGATAACTGAGTTGGAGGATCTGATGGTTCCTATTGTGAAATCCACCAAGTCATGGCTAAAACATAAAGTATGGGAATTGGAGAGTGAGAAGGTACCTTGTACTTTAAATCTAATGGGAAATCTAAATGCTCATTCTATCTCAGAGGAATCAGGTGAGGATGATTCTAAAGGTAAAACCAAGGTAAACTCACCTTTTAAGATTAAAATCAGAGGCCTTAAGGAGGGTGAACCTAGAAAAAAAAGAAAACCCAAGGGAAAGAAGATGAGTCATCCTTTTAAAATAGGTAAGTCTATAGAAGAGGAGGAACTTGAGAAAGTAGAGAAGGAAGACACTCCTCCAGAGCCAAAAAGGACAAGGATAACCAGGGCCTCTAAGAAGAAACATCAGGAAACTTCTATGGATAAGGCAGACCCTCCTATGGTTAATGTGGAGAGCTCAAGAATGAAACCCCAGGTTTATTCAAGAAGGTCAAGAACTCCATCTCCTAAGGAGAATATACAAAAGGTGGATCCCCTTCCAACGACATCCACTATGGAACAACAAAAAGATACCTCTCCTTCATTGGGTATACCCAAGCAGATGATTCATGAAGAGCATGAGACCAGTGACGAGGTGGAACCATTTAAGGACAAGGAACTTCATAGTGCAACTACTGAGTTTGAGGTAGGAGATGTGGAAATGCTTGATTCTCCATTGGTATAATATGAGAATTCTCCTGCAAGTAGTAAAAATAGTAGATCTCCTTAGAAGGAGGATTTTCCTATTAAGACTCCATCACCCCACCATGAAGAAAAGCCAGAAGTGGGAAACAAAGGTGATCAATCTCCTGAAAAAGAAAAGGATGAGACAGTAGATCAACATGAAGAGGTTAAGGAAGGTGAAACCTGGGTGGATCCTGTTGTTCTGGATTGGCTAGACAAGGAAATCAAAGGGAAACAAGTAATTCTTGAGGACACTCCTCTCAACTGGGATGAAATGTTATCCAAGATTGGAAAGGGTAAAAGAAAGAAGATAGCCAAGGTGGTTTCCAGGATTGAAAGGGATGAAGCTAGTAATAGAGTTATTCACATTGCCACCCTTACTATAGGTAAAAGTAGAGATGCGATCACTAGGGAGGATTATGATGTACAGACCATCAATCTTGGGCCCACTTCTATGGAGCAATATATTGAAGAGTATGAGGGGTCTAGTGCAGTGATCATTGGGAGATTGAGAAAGGAGACACAGTCTAAACATGAACTAAAGAAAGAGAATGAAAGGCTTAGGAAATGTCAGGAAGATTTGGTGAAGCCCTTACAATCTTTTCACCCATCCTTTTCTGCTGCTGCTCATTTCTTGCTGGAGGTGACCATATTTGAGTTAGAAAAGATGAAAGCTTCCACTCAGGCTATAATGAATTGCTTGTAGGAAGTATAGTATAAGGGAGATGATGCAATAAAGGAGACCCTTTCAACTGGAAAGGATGCAATGAGGGCTAAGGATTGGCTAGATCATGTTTTATTTTAGGATAAGGAGGACACTGATCTCTTACTATAGAAAACCAAGACAATCATGGAGTATAGTAAGGATTAGCTAGTTGTTGATGGAATTCTCTCTTCATCTAGGGTTAATGAAGCTTGGGAGTGGTTTGAAGCCCTGCAAATCCAGCAGAAGATCATTAAGAAAATCTACAAATAAAGGAATCAAATGGATGGTAATTTAACTAATGTTTATGATGGATGCATAAGCTTTTTTGAGATAATGACTAGAAGGAGGAAAATCGTCCCTAGGTACTTGAGTTTGGAACAATTGAAGGAATGGTGGCATGATGTCTATGCCCCTGATACTGAGGATTATGTGACAAGACACCAATTAGATGATGCGGCTACTTATCTGGCTATGATGGATAAGTACCTCACGTACAAGGGTGATTGGGATAAAATGGTTAAATAGTCGAGGGAAGAGATTGAATCAGTTGAATGTCAGCTCAAAATCCAACCCTTTCCACATGTTGCTGAGTTGGATAAAGTACTTTTGAAAGTTCATTAATCGCTAGATCAGAACAAGGATAAGGGAGGCGGTAGTTAATACCATGCCACTTCGTGATTTGTGCTTCCCTATTATATGGGGCATGTATTGATCCGAGTTGCATTGAGGAATGTGTTTTGGCCAACCTTGATGATGTATCAACATTTAATGAGTGCCTTATTTTTAATTCCCTAAGGGTAACTTGTTTTGGATATTTTATTTTGTAAATGTCTGCCTGGGCCAACATGTTTTGTGGTTTTCCTTAAATTGGCGTGCCTGCCTCATTTGTGAGACCCAGATAGATAGAGAAAATAGCTAGAGCATTTTGTAGTAGAACTAGTAGTTAGTTCTCTTGAGCAAGTGCTATAATATAGAACAGTGGAATTGTTGCTACATCTTGGTGACCTAATACAATTGAAAGCATTGTGGTTTCTCTGGTGAATTCTTTTATGTTAGTTTATCTTGCATGGTTCCTGTTGTTCCATCTTTTGAGATTACTTGAAGATATTGGATCAGTATTAGATTTTGAATTAGATTAGTTTGGTGAATAATGTTCATGATTTCATGCTTGAAATGTTTGTATCAATCTCTAGTATATACTCCTAGTAACTATCTAATTGTAGTAGGCTGGTGAAGTCAACTTGGACCATACATCTATTTGTGCTTAGTTCGATTATGGATGAATGTCTATGATTTGAAAATTTGTATGCCTTAGAAGATTACACCTTTCTTGTGACATTGCATTGTGGGTTAAGCAGGAATTGGTTATTTGAGATTGGTCCATTTCAAGTGTTTGTCATTTGCATTGTTCATCTTAGAAATAGTTTAGATTTCATTATCTCTTACACCCTCATCTTTTGTTGTTTCTTTATTATCTAGTTAGATTTAGGACTTAAGATCATATTATTACAAAATTTGATAAATTGGAAAGATATAATTTGCTTGTAGGAAGGTTCGATTGTGATTACCAGCATTTCACATATTATCTGAGTTGTTTATACATTGTCATAACCTGACACCCGAGAGACCTTGGGGTGATCTTAGCACTTGTTGTTGAGAATTCACCTCTCAAGAGAGATAGAATATTATTTTTTGTCTGAGTTGTTGCTATGCAGAAAACATCATCAATAGATTGGCGCTAGAAGGAGGGCCTAAATGAGCTCACTGGATCATTTCTTAAATGCCTCCTGAGAGATATAGATGTACCAGATCTACCCCATGAGAAGAATATTTACAGGAATTATAGTTCTCCACTAGGTCAAGTAGGACTCAAGAAAGGGGAGAACCATCATCGCCCATCCCTTCACTAGTATCATTTGCATCTTCACTTCCTTAAGTTGAGGCCATACCCATCCCTGAGGCAGTTCCCATTCAGCAACCCCAACCTATCATTAATCAACCACAACCACCACCACCACTTTTTCCAATGGCTTTCCTTGCTAATAACCCATCTCCCTTGCTTTTTAATGCCTACAATGTTATTCCCAAGAACCCTAAGCATTTTTGTTCAAAATTTCATGTTAATGACCCAAACAGGACTACAAAACAGCATATTAGGATCTTCCAAACCTATCTCAAAGACAAAGGAATTGCTCATGAGGATGCTTCTTGTAGGTTATTTCCTTATTCATTGGGAGAGGAGGATTTTTACTGGTACAATCACCTCCCATCAGGCTCGATTCATAACTGGAATGATCTTGAAACTGCTTTTTTACAGAAGTTTAGAATACCCATTAGTGCCAATGAATTGTATCTGCAATTCACTAGAGTCAAGAGAGAGGTTAATGAACCCATATCCAGTTTCAATAATAGGTTCCGCCGTGTGTATACCAGAATTCAAGACCCTTATGTCTTGGATAATGCTACAGCCCTGGGAGTCTATTATGAAGCATTGGACAGCCTTACAGCAACCTTTCTGAAATGGAGACCCAACCCTCTAGCTCGCCTAATTGATGCTTATATAGAAGTTGTCAAGCTGAGCACAGATTTAAGGAAAAATTTGGCTGGACCGTTGCCTTCTTTAGGACCAGTTGCACATCCAAACCAGGTTTAGGTAGTAAATTAGGCACTTTCCAATCACACTCCAATCATGAATCCAGTACCTCAATTTCCTTTGGTGCCCCACCCTAGTCCACCCACAAGCTAGGTCTCTCCTATGATAAAATTCCCACAACAACAAGTTAACCAGCCCCTATATTAGCAGTAGCCAACTAGTTTCCCTACCTACTTGCAGAATTCTGAAGTGTTGCATCAGTCTATGGGATCTACTACAATGTTTGTTCCTCCTTAGAGCAATCCAAGCCAGACCCCTTACGGAGATCCAAATAAGGATAGGATTGATGAAATGGCTGAGCAAATAAAGAAGTTAAACCTAGAGGTGACTTACCTAAGGAATCAAAACAGCCAATTACAAGCTGCTTAGAAAAATATACAATCCAATCAAAATGGAGAATATCCATAGGGGCAGAATTTTGACAGAGGATAGTGTAATGAAAGGGGGTACAACAGTGACAGAGGATATAATCAGGATAGAGGTTACAACAATGAGAGAGGATTCAATAATGACAGAGGGTACAATAATGATAGAAGACATAATTTTGATAGAGGACAAGGTAGTGGACCAGGATTTGATAGGAGGCAGTCACAAGGGCATAACAAGACATGGAATACATGACCTAATAATGGAGGAGTCCCCACTCCATTGGATCAACCAGTCAACCTTGTCAACCAATCTGCTAATCAGCAAGTCAGTCAAGACAAGCCTCCCAGTGGTGTATATCTGGCTGAGGTTTCCCTATCAGGATGGTGTAGGCTCCTTAAGACAAGCTAGCATTCAGAGTTAGAATGTCCAGAATTCCAAACTACGGCCTCTATTTTCTATTATGAAGTGGAGAATAATGCAAATGGTCAGGAGATGGTTCCCTCCATCCCCTATGACTCTCATGTACTGGTACTGAATCATGCCCCTTTTCCAACAGGTGAAGAAAATGCTCCAGAAGAGGAATCTGATTCCCAAGAGGAGAAGGTAAACCAAATCTGCAATGGAGATGAGGTTGCTCAGTTATTCAATGAGGAGGCAACAAATGATAATGGCCCCCTAGATAAGGAAGAAGCTTATGTTGAAGAAGTGCAGATGTTCCAGAGGCAGGGTTTAAGAGATATGCCCCATAGATGCCCACAGGTTGGGGGTCCTTTCACCACCTCCATTCCTCCTAATAATTTCAATATCCCTCCAGACCCTAATGCTAGTAATAATCCATCCTTTTCAAATGTTTCTAGGCAATACTTTTTAGAGGAAGGAAAAGCTCAAACTGACCCACAGAAGGAAAAAATTGTTCAAGCAAATAAAGATAAGGTGGAGGAATCTTCCAGAGAGGTCCCTACTAATCTCAGTGAGGAGCAAATGGCTTTGTATGTCACTGAGGAGTTCAAGAAATTAAAGGTAAATCTTTTAGAATTCGAGTTACTGAGGTTCCCTGCAATTATGAATGCAGTTCTAGGTACCTATGGTGCACACCCAGTGTCTTTGGATAAATCTTCCAGTGAGAGTGTCAACAAGGCTTCTAGTTCTCAGCCTGTGAAGACACAAAACTAGGCCCATAGTCGGACTAACTTTCCCCCTGGAGACAAAGGAAAGGAAAAGGACAAGACTCAAGTTGCTCAGGTAGATACTTAGCTGACTTTGTTTCAAGGGAAAACAAAGACCCCACCATTCTTGATCTCTGTGCACATATTCGGTAAGAATTTACATAACTGCTTACTAGATTATGTGCTTCTACTAATGTGATGCCATTCAGAGTATGTAGAGCTTTAGGGATTACACCTGTTGACTCCCAGAAGAAAGTAACTCAGTTGGATAGAACTGAAGTAAATGTTGTGGGAGAATTAAACATGATTCACATGCAAGTAGCTTCTGACCCAAGAATTCAACAGGTTATCAATATTCAAGTAGCTAATATCCTTGACGTGTATGGCTTGATTCTAGGAAGAGACTTTACTAAGGCCTTAAATGGATATGTATTTACTGATCACTCCCACATGTGGCTTCCCTGGAAAGGGGTGCCAAATCAAATCAGAATTGAGAGAGAACCAAGAATGAAATACATGATTACAGAGTACCAAAATACTTCAAATGAAGTCTTGATATTAGAAGTAGGCATGGGAAATTATATGTTGTCGAATCCTTATGAGGAGTCAGATTCAGAGGAGGTATTGATGCTACATACGATGTCTATTGATACAAAGATAGAATCCAACAATGCTACTATTCTGACAGAATCAATTAAGGAAGAGGACGAATCCAAGGACAATCAGATTAGCCTACTAGACAGCTTCCAAGAATTCATTAGAAAGTGTATTGAAAACCAAGTTCACCTAGGCAGGAGGACAAACTTCGAAGAGTTACTCTTACCTAATTGGTGTAGAGTTCACAATGCTTCCCGTTTAGAGCTGGAATGCTATTTATGCTAGACAGCAGTAGAACAAGTACATAAATGCATAAATCCAACCCTAGCAGTCAAGATAGACATGCAAAGCCCTCAGGAAGGTTATAAAGGAAAGAAAGAGACGTTTTCTGAGAACCCTCTAGCAGTAATAACCTGAAGGATATGATGAAGATGACTGCAACTTCTAAATGCTGGAATCTCATATTTGATGGATCTAAATCCAAGCATGGAGCTAGAGTAGGGTTCAAACTAATTAGCCCAAAAGGTAAAACCTTCTTTGTAGCCCACGGACTTCAATTTCACTATACTAATAACATAGCAAAATATGAGGCATTGATTCTTGGACTTCTTATGGCACTTAAGAAAAAGGTTAAGGTTCTGCAAGTTTTCGGTGATTCTGAGCTAGTAATTAAGCAAGTAAGGAAATAATATTCATGCCATGATAGGAGAATGACTAATTATAGGCATAGAGTATGGGACCTTATTAAGGGATTTGATGCCTTCAATATTCAATTGATATCATGGTAGAAGAATCAAACTGCAGATTCTCTGGCCCAGGCAGCAAGTACTCTGCAGCCCCTATCTTTGTCAGGTTTGAAAAAGTTTACTGTAGAATTGACTCATGTGCCATCAGTTCCAGACAATGTTACTAACTTTTAGGTATTTAAGGATGACAAGCATATCCTATACTTCATCACAAACACAGATGTTTTCGCTTCCCAAATCATTGATAAAATAGAACTCTAGGAAGCAGAATTGGACTTGGAGGGAGTGATAAATTTGAAGTCTAATACTATTCCAAGGGGAATGGTAAAGTTGGAGCAGATTTTTTATTTGGACAAGATCAGAGATCAGGAGCAAGAGTCTAAGAATAAATCTATTAGTGGAAAGTGTGATACTTACAATATGAGAACTGAAGATAATGCCAAGAACATTTTTATTGGCAAGGTATGCACTCCTGAGGAAAGACAAGGAATAATTGAAGCATTGCATAGCTTTTCGGATGTAATAGCCTAGAATTATGAGAACCTAAAAACTTACGATACATTAATCATAGCTCATACTATACCTTTGAAGCTAGGTGCCAAGCCTTTCAGGTAGAGACAGAGACCAATTAACGCATTACTGGAACCGGTTATATAGAAAGAAGTTAAGAAATTACCGTTTTCCAGAATTATATTTCTTGTCAAGTATTCAACATCCAGGTGGCGAACCTAGTCCCAGTAAGAAAAAAGAATGGGGAAATCAAACTTTGCGTTGATTTTCAAAATCTAAACAGATCGTCAGAAAAGGATAATTATCCAGTCCCTTCACTGGATGAAGTACTTCAAGTGGTTAACGATTCTCAGATGATGTCCTTTCTGGACATCTATTTAGGGTATAACCAGGTAATGGTTCAGTATGAGGATAGACACAAGACTGCTTTCACAACTAAATGGGGTACCTTTGCTTACAGGACGATGCCTTTTGGTCTCATTAATGTAGGGGCTACATTTCAAAGGGCCATGGATATTGTCTTTAAAGATATCATAGGTAAGTGCATTATTATCTATATGGATGATCCAATTGTCTTCTCCAAAAATAGAGGTGACCACATCTCTGACTTACACAAATTGTTTCAAAGGTGCAGGGAATTCAGCATATCCCTAAATCCTAAAAAGTGCATTTTTGGAGTGACAGATGGGAAGTTGTTGGGATACGTCATATCTGAAAAGGGAATTGCTATTGATCTAGAAAGAGTGGAGGCCATACTGAAGATTCAACCCCCTGCTACCAAAAAAGAGATGAAGTCTTTCTTTGGCAAGATTAACTTCATCAGGAAATTCATTACTGAATTTGCTGAAATTGTTAAACAACTAAATGCAATGTTGAAGCAGGATGCTAAAGTTGAATGGACTGCAGAAGCAAAGGAGGCATTTACAGAAATCAAAAGAGTCATTATTGATGCTTTAGTATTGGTAAGTCCCGATTATAGTAAGCCCTTTTACATCTATTCATTTGCCTCGGACCATTCATGTGCGGGAATGTTGACTCAGAAGTCTAATGAGGGAAATGAGCATCCTATTGCTTTTATGAGTGCGCCATTAAAAGATGTCAAGTTGAAATATCCAAGTGTAGAAAAGCAGGCATATGCCCTAGTTAGAGTAGTGAAGAAATTTAGACATTATATCCTCAGGAATAAGGTTTATGCAATTGTCCTAGATCCTGCAGTTAAGTTACTATTGATGCAGAATGAGTTGGGTGAGCGTAGAGCTAAGTGGGTGACAATGCTACAAGAATATGACATTGAGATCCAACCCATGAAGTTGGTAAGAGGGCAGGGACTCACTCAGACTATGGCTGAAATGGGGCCTGAACTGACTATTCAGAATTATAATCTTGAGGAGGTTTCCCCAGATGGCTTGTATGATGATATAGTTTATTACTTGTTGAACCAGCAATCTCTAGGTCATTTTAATGTTGTTCAGAGGAGAGCTCTACACCTGAAGAGCGATATTTTCATGCTAAAGGGAGTTGTTCTATACAAGAAAAATCATGAAGGCATTTATTTGAGGTGTCTTGGGCAACAAAAAGCTGAGAGGGTGATGAATGAATTTCATGAAAAATATGGCACTGGCCATGGTTCTGCTATTGCCACAGCAAATTAGATCTTGAGGGCTGGGTATTATTGGCCCACATTGTTCAAAGATATTCAGCATCATGTCATGACCTATCACACTTGCCAGACTTCAGCAATGAGGGAAAGGTATACCACTCTCCTACTTCAACCGGTTACTGAGGTAAGGCCTTTTGCTTAGTGGGGTATGGACTTCATAGGTCCTATCAACCCACCATCTTCTGTAGGACACAACTATATTTTAACCATTATTGATTATTTCACAAGATGGACTGAGGCTTTTGCTTGTAGGAAATGTACATCTGAGGTAGTGATTGATTTTCTAGAATTTTCTATTATTAATCAATTTGGATGTCCTGTTTCTATTGTCTGTGATAATGGTCTAGCTTTTTCATCTATAAAATTTTCAAACTAGGCTTTTGATCATGGAATTATTATAAAGTTTGCATCTAATTACTACCCCCAGGGTAATGGCCTGACAGAATCCTCCAATAAGAACTTATTGAATTTTATCCATAAGATGCTAGAGAGGAACCCAAAAGACTGGCACAACTAGCTTCAGTTTGCCCTTTGGGCAGATTGTACAAGGCTTAAGTCATCCATCAGAACATCTCCCTATCACTTAGTATATGGTCTGGAGCCAGTATTCCCTATTCAACTCAAGATCTCAACCTTGCAATTTATTAATGAGTTTTATGATGAGGGGGATAGAAGGGAAGCTAGGTTGATGGAGTTACTGAACCTTGAGGAGAAAAGAGATGATGCCCTTGAGAACTTTTCCAAACATCAGGGGGTAGTTATGAGGTGGTTTGAAATAAGGGCTAAATTCAAAGCCTTTAGGACTTCTGACCTTGTGTTGTACTGGGATAAACCTGATGATCAAAAAGGGGACCATGGGAAGTTCGATAAATTGTGGATTGGTCCATATCAGATTGCTGAAATACTTGGAGATAATGCCTTCTGTCTAAAGACTCTCACGGGAGAAGACATTATGCTGCCTGTTAATGGGTAGTATTTGAAACATTATTTCCAATCTCGAGTTGTTTTCAGCTCTCTGCTTTTGTATATAGTTAGTTTAGGTTGCTTTCTATTGTTTTGTTTTGGTTTGGTTTTCCTTTCTGTTGTCTACTTTGTTAGAATAGATTTCCCTGTTGTTTTCTACTTCTGCTTTGGTTATATTAGGTTTCTTTTCAGTTTTTCTTGCTTTTCTTTAGTTAGATTAGGTTTGCTTTGGCCTTTTTTGCTTTGGTTTGTGTTGCTATTTCTCTTGGTTCCTACTCTTTTTGGGATCTCCTGTTGCATTTGTATGATAGTGGTGACAAAGTAGGTGTGATGTTCTTAGTATTTCCTTTACAAACTTTAATCATCTTTTTAGAATATCATGGTATGAATTCTCTACCCAATGTCACATATCCTTGTGTTTAAGGCAAAGAGTCCTCTAGTCAGATTGAACAAGAATACATTAGGGTCTCACATTTTTTGAATATTAAAGATGCTTGAAGTTGAAAAAGGTCCTTATGAAGTTTGCATAGGTGAAAAATCCTTTTTCTGCTCTAGTACCACTGTGGTTCTCATCCTTGAGTGTGAACTTCACTTTTCACAGGTTGAAGTATAAAAAAATAGAGAAAGAAGTGTAAAGACAAGAAATATCAGAAAAGGAAAGAGACACTATTGAAAATTAAAAGACTAAATTCAACTCATTAGGGGGATCTGAATATCTCTACCGGGGCTATGGGCGCCTGGCTGGTAGTAGAGCTATGTTCAGGAGAATCACAACAATAACCTTGTTGGGGCTATGGACACCTAACTAGAAGTGATGTTCTATCTAGGTTGCTTTTAGAGTATGAATCTTTATGTAGCTTGTTCAGACCAAGTTTGGTTTCTTTTGCAACTAAGGGGGGTAATGAATGCATGTGCACATGCTTTGACCCTATTATAGGACAAGTTTTGATGACTTGTGGGTTCTATGGTTTAACCATAGGTAGTGATTGGATGGATGAGTTGAAACCATGAGTTTGCGGTTCTTGATTCTAGTTTGTCATCGAAATGCTCTGGAGCATTTCCCTATCAGAGTCACCATTTGTTGTGTAGTTTTGCACACACGCCCCACTTGGAGTAGGGACCCTCTGATTTTTGATTTCTGACATCTTTTTGACCTTTGGTTTTTATTGGATTTGTCCTTTCGAGGTCTCGGGATGTTGTTCTTACTTATCTTGGTCTTACCTTGAAGGTTGAATCGATGGAACTTGTGTTTTTAATGAGATCCGGGTTTCTAGTCAAATTTGCGATTTTTCTAATTACGCGAATTTTCCCGGATTCCTTCGGAGCCTCGGGGGGTGCATCATCCATGAAATTCATGCCCCCTAGGATAATCCGATTGACTCAAATTTTCCCGAAATTCTGTTTCAACCTCGGGTTTCTGGATTTTCTCAATATGTCTTGTTAGCCATTAATGCTTAGAGTACATCTTCTTTCACATGAATGTGGGAAAATTTAATGTCTTCTGGTGCTCTTCCTGATTTCATTGTTCATTTTCTATTTTCTCTTGCACTTGAGTTTGTTCATTTTTGAGCTTTGGTTGTTGGATTTGGTCTGCTCGCGTGTGGATTCCTTGGGTGTTTGTGTTTATTTATCGCCACTAGGGCACCCTAGTTCGCAGTGATTTCCTTGGGCCCAAGGTTCAATTGGCTTTGATTCATGGTAAGTCATCATTGACCTCTCCCCTTATTTTGTGCTTTGTGGTGGAATCTGTTAGGTTGTTCATCAATGATTATTCAGGTTGGCTCTTGCTCATTTTTGTGATTATGTATTTATCGAGTTAGGGTTTGGTTCACCTTTCCATGGGTTTTCAATGCCTACACTGTGCATCCCTTTGTTTGTAGATAAAATTTCGGGTGTACATGTGGCCTTGGGCATTCTTTTGGGGTCGTGCCTTGTTTGTGCATAATCTGGTATAATTTGTGAAGGTAGGGTTTCGATATGTCTGCTCATGATTGTTAAGTTTGGTGGAGTCATTGTGATCCTCATGTCATGTGTCTAGCTCGACCTTGTTCATAGCATTTGAGACCCTGGTGTGCCCTAGCTTAATCATTTTGAGGGATAATATCTGAGAATTTTGAGCTTGCCCTTGCTTTCATGGTGGCAGTCTGGCTGTCAAATTTAGGGCATTGTTATTTCATCACGGGGATCAACCATTTGAGAATCTTAGGAGTTTAAATTCAACCATGATTGAAGTTTGGCTTATTGGGATTGATTTCATGTTCATTGGATTCAGATAGGAGGCTTTGTGTGATCACTCCATGAATTGTTTGCGTATAGAATGGTTGTCGGGTTTTGAGGTGTTCGCAGAATTTTGTTGCATCCAGATTTTCCCTTGTTTTTCCATTTCCCCGAAGTGTGAAGAATCCCAAAATTTCAAACTGCCCGCAGAAATTTGTCCCATCCGGATTTTTCTGGTTTTCTACCTAGTTTCACTTGATTTTGGTTTTTGAGATTGAATCAGGGAATCAAACATTGGATGATGATTTCTTGTTGCTTAATGGATGAATCTTATGATAATCATGCATCTCTTTTGTTAGTATTGATGATTTATTTGATGAAATGATGTCTTCACTGCATGAGTCCGTCTAGGTTGGATTTCTCTGAAATTTTGCCCTGACTGGATTTTCCTAGATCACCCCGTTTTCCCAGATTTTTATGTTTGATGTTTAATGATTTATCTAAATAGTTTCATATGGTTTTGAGGCTAACCTTTTGATTGAAATATGAATGATAATTGGATTTTCATGAGGCTCTTTTATGAATGCAGGCTGAATCGAGCAAGGCAGCAATAGGAAAGTCCAAAGGAGATACAAAAGGGTCTTCAATTATAGATACATAAAGGATAAAGCTAGATATGAAGAACTAGTTACCAAATAGTAAGTCGATTTCAATTTGGTTAGAGGTCTCTCATACAAATGTAGGAGCTTGGAGATATGAGGAGTTCAAAGAAAGGATGGATCAGAATGATCTATCGGTTCTGACAAAGGGGATGGTGAAATCCAGACTGGCTCATGTGGCAAGATTTCCTCCTACGGTTCAATGCTATGAATTAATATTGGAATGTTCCCGACACTATTACCTTGGTATGCAGAGGATCATTAGTCCTGATGGGAGAGTATTGGCAAATGTTAACTCGGTCTCCATTGCCTAGGAATTTGACATGCCAGACTTACCATGTGTGTGTGCCTTAGACATGGACTTGGCTAGGACTTATTATGATGATTAACCTATCAAAGCTCAACAGATGATCAACTCTTGGATGGAGAAGCCAAAATCTCGTTTCTCTAAGCTGCCTAAACAGATGCATAGGGTCAAGTTTCAACAAGATATATATGATGCAATCACATTGTTGAGCAGGGTGGCAGGCTTGAAAAGTGTTGGGACAATGGAGAATTGGATGGTACATGTCATTAAGAAGATTGAGTAGGGTTTCAATTACCACTAGGCAGGTATTATCAGTACAATGATTGACAGGCATATGAGAGATCTGTTGGAGTGAAACAAATTCACCATGACATATTATGTGGTATATATACTTGCCAGATTTTATCCGTACAGGGGATTGAGTCCAAATGGAACATTGGGGCAAGATGTCATCCATGAGGTGTACCCTGAGTTGCACCTAGGGAGTTTGAATTATCGAAGAGTGAATGATGCATTCACTATGCATATTACTAGGTTGCTTTAGAATGCAGAGCATGTGATAATTTATGATGGAGCCTAGTTCATACAATTCCCCACCTTCTCCTATATCAGAATTGATGGATGCCCGAATGTTCCATACAGACTACCAAGATATCCCACTGACCACAGTATACTCCTTGAGGTTACTTGGTAGATATGTGATTTTCATGCTATTGTTAAAAATGTGAAACATAGGATAGGGTTTGGTGGAGATTTTCCCTTAAGAATTGGTATAGGTGAAGTCTGCCCTTCAATCAATTCAGCTCATGCATCAAGGGAAGAGTTGAGTACTTTTGACTTCTCTTTCAATTCTAAGAGGGTATGTTTTGACATCACTAGCTAAGCACAAAAGAAGGCTACAAAAGATTATCACCAGAAAGGTGATCTAGAAGACTACTGGATGAACAACATGGATGAATTTGAGGTGAGAAAGAAAAGGTATTCTAGGCTTCCAGTTGATGTAATCAGGATGTACAATGTCAAGTTGATTCCCGATCAGTTGGAGGATGACATAAATCTAGTCCAGGATCATGCATACGAACCAGTCAAGGACAGACCCATTGGAGAGGTAAACTAGTCAGAAGGGGAGATAACTAAGTTGAAGGATCTGATGGTTCCTATTGTGAAATCCACCAAGTCATGGCTAAAACATAAAGTATGGGAATTGGAGAGTGAGAAGGTACCTTGTACTTTCAATTTGATGGGAAATCTGAATGCTCATTCTACCTAAGAGGAATCAGCTGAGGATGATTCTAAAGGTAAAACCAAGGTAAACTCACATTTTAAGATTAAAATCAGATGCCCTAAGGAGGGTGAACCTGAAAAAAAAAGAAAACCCAAGGGAAAGAAGAGGAGTCATACTTTGAAAATAGGTAAGTCTACAGAAGAGGAGGAACTTGAGAAAGTAGAGAAGGAAGACACTCCTCCAGTACCAAAAAGGACAAGGATAACTAGGGCCTCTAAGAAGAAAGATCAGGAAACTTCTAGGAATAAGGCATACCCTCCTATGGTTAATGTGGAGAGCTCAGGAGAGAAACCCCAAGTTTATTCAAGAAGGTCAAGAACTCCATCTCCCAAGGAGACTATACAAAAGGTGGATCCCCTTCCAATGACATCCACTATGGAACAACAAAAAGATACCTCTCCTTCATTGGGTATACCCGAGCAAATGATTCATGAAGAGCACGAGACCAATGAGGAGGTGGAACCATTTAAGGATGGGGAACTTCATAGTGCAACTACTGAGTTTGAGGTAGGAGATGTGGAAATGCATCATTCTCCGTTGGTACAATATGAGAATTCTCCTGCATGTAGTAAAAACAATAGATCTCCTAAGAAGGAGGATGTTCCTATTAATATTCCATCACCCCTGCATGAAGAAGAGCTAGAAGTTGGAAACAAAGGTGATCAATCTCTCGAAAAAGAAAAGGATGAGACAGTAGATCAGCATGCACAGGTTAAGGAAGGTGAAACCTAAGTGGATCCTATTGTTCCATATTGGCTAGATAGGGAAATCAAAAGGAAATAGGCCATTTTTGAGGACTCTCCTCTCAACTAGGATGAAATGTTAGCCAAGATTGGAAAGGGTAAAAGAAAGAAGATAGCCAAGGTGGTTTCCAGGATCGAAAGGGATAAAGCTAGTAATAGAGTTATTCACATTGCCACCCCTGCTGTAGGTAAAAGTAGAGATGAGATCACTCAGGATGATTATGATGTATAGACCATCAATCTTGGGCCCACTTCTATGCAACAAGATATTGAAGATTATGAGGGGTCTAGTGCAGTGATCATTGGGAGATTGAGGAAGGAGACATAGTCTAAACATGAACTAAAGAAAGAGAATGAAAGGCTTAGGAAATTTCTGGAAGATTTGGTGAAGCCCTTACAATGTTTTCACCCATCCTTTTCTATTGTTGTTGCTTTCTTTCCAGAGGAGACCATCTCTAAGTTAGAAAAGATGAAACCTTCCACTCAGGCTACAATGAATTGGTTGCAGGAAGTACAGGCTAAGGGAGATGATGTAATGAGGGCTAAGGATTGGCTAGATCATGTTTTATCTCAAGATAAGGAGGACACTGATCTCTTACTACAGAAAACCAAGACAATCATTTAGTATAGTAAGGATCAGTTGGTTGTTGAACGAATTCTCTCTTCATCTAGGGTTAATGAGCCTTGGGAGTGGTTTGAAGCCCCAAAAACCTGGTAGAAGATCATCAAGAAAATCTACAAACAAAGGAAGCAATGGATGGTAATTTAACTAATGTTTATGATGGATGCATAAGCTTTTTTGAGATAATGACAGGCAGGAGGAATATCGCCCCTAGGTACTTGAGTTTGGAATAATTGAAGGAATGGTGGCACGATGTCTATGCCCCTTATACTGAGGATTATGTGATAGGGAACCAATTAGATGATGCGGCTACTTATCTGGCTGTGATGGATAAGTACCTGGCGTACAAGGGTGATTGGGATAAAATGATTAAGCAGTCGAGGGAAGAGATTGACTCAATTGAATGCTGGCTCAAAATCCTATCCTTGCCACCTGTTGTTGAGTTGGATAAGGTACTTTTGAAAGTTCATGAATCGCTGGATTAGAACAAGGATAAGGGATGCAGTAGTTAATACCATGCCACTTCGTGATTTGTGCTTCCCTATTATATAGGGCATGTATTGATCTGAGTTGCATTGAGGAATGTGTTTTGGTGGACCTTGATTATGTATCGACATTTAATGTGTGCCTTATTTTGAATTCCCTGAGGCTGACTTGTTTTGGCTATTTTATTTTGTAAATGTTTGGCTGAGCTGACATGTTTTGGGGTTTTCTTTAAATTGGCATTCCTGCCTCATTTGTGAGACCCAGATAGATAATAGAAATTAGACAAGCTAGATAGAAAAAATAGCTAGAGCATTTTGTAGTAGAAGTAGTAGTTAATTTTCTTGAGCAAGTGTTGTAATACAAAACAGTGGAATTGTTGCTACATCTTGGTGACCTAATACAATTGAAAGCATTGTGATTTCTCTGGTGAATTCTTTTGTGTTTGATTATCTTGCATGGTTCCTGTTGTTCCATCTTTTGAGATTGCTTGAAGATATTGGATTGGTATTAGATTTAGAATTAGATTAGTTTGGTGAATAATGTTCATGATTTCATGCTTGGAATGTTTGTAGCAATCTCTGGTCTATAGTCCCAGTAACTATCTGATTGTAGTAGGATGGTGAAGTCAACCTGGACCATACATCTATTTGTGCTTAGTTCGATTATGGATGAATGTCTATGATTTGAAAATCTGTATGCCTTAGAAGATTGCACCTTTCTTGTGACATTGCATTATGGGTTAAGCAGGAATTGGTTATTTAAGATTGGTTTGTTTCAAGTTTTTGTCATTTGCATTGTTCATCTTAGAAATAGTTTAGATTTCATTATCTCTTACACCCTCATCTTTTGCTGTTTCTTTATTATCTAGTTAGATTTAGGACTTAAGATCATCATATTGCAAAATTTGATAAATTGGAAAGATACAGTTTGCTTGTAGTAAGGTCCGATTGTGATTACCAACATTTCACATATTATCTGAGTTGTTTATGCATCGTCATAACCTGACACCCGAGAGACCTTGGGGTGATCTTAGCACTTGTTGTTGATAAGTCAGCTTTCAAGAGAGATAGAATATTATTTTTTGTCTGAGTTGTTGTGCAGAAAACACCATCAACAGGACTAGGTTGTCTAGAATGGTTGAAGTTTCCTAGTAGGTCAAAATTTTAGGATCAATAGCATTTCCAGTCTTCAACACATTTCCAAGTGCATGTTTTATGTTTTTCTTTCCTTTTCTATTTTTTTTTCATTTATATTCGTCTTTCTAGGTCTTTTTGCATACATCACTTTTTTTTCAAACATCTTACATTTCTTTAGCTTTCATTCAATAATTGATCTATTTTATTAGTTTATTGTATTTATATCATTAAATTTAGCCATATTTCATTCATACTTGCATAGTTTTGAGTGGGGACATTTCCCATTTTGGCCCACCTCTCTTCTTTTAGGTGCAAAACCCTAGAAGTGTTAGGGAGTCTTGTGGTGCCAAAATATTTTTCCATGCCTGTAAAAGACCTTATGTGATCCTTCAAGTGAGGAGACAAATACAACAACTTCCCTCAAGAATATAACCTATTCTTTGAATATCCTTCATGTTCCAAGACACCTAGATCTACAATCACACATGAAAGAGAAGAAAACTTGTTGATTGTTAGTGAATAGGGGTTTCCCTATGTCAAATACCTTGTAGATAATTAAACCAAGTGATAAGATAATGAAATAAGACATGAAACATGAAGCATGGAACATGAAACATGAACAATGATACCTTCAGTGAAGTCTTGTAGCATGAATCAACAATCTAATATGAAGTGGTCATGTAGAATGTAGATCCTGATCTTGAACTTTGATATGAAACTATGCTTTCAAATCGATCTTCAATGCTACATCACAACACTATCACAACAACATGATTTATGCCTTATGATATTGACATGATGATAGATCTTGAATTGCTACAATAATTGATGAAGAATTATGTTATTGAATTCCTTAGAAGTGATCTTGTAAACTCTCTTGATGCTCTTGTGAATTCTTGGAATGCTTAACTCTTGAGTGCTAGACCTGATGTCATGAAGGCCTAATGAAATAATTATTTGAGACCCTTTTCATTATGGATGATGGAAATGGTTATTCCTCTACACCTTGACCAAATTGGGTACAAAGAGATAGACACAATTTCACACCTACCACACTCAAGGACACCTTAGAGATCTTCACCCAATAAAGGATGGAAAAGATCTGAAAATAAGGCATCTGAGGATATGGTTTGAGATTAGGAAAGGGTTTCAACACCAAGTGTAAACTTGGAAAAGAGAATGAATTGGAATACACAATGTGATATGTAAACTACTTCTAAATGACCTAAGAAAGTGAACAAAATGTAACAAAAAACTCTAGAACTAGAAATATATGCACTTGGGAAACTGAAGCAGTTAGAATGGAGGTCTATAATCCTAAAAAATCTATTGTTAATGCTTACTAGGACTCATACACCAAGCTAGGAGAATGAGTCTAGTTTTAGGGAAAATGTGTCAGAGCAGGATTTAGCGAAAAGGGTATCCAAATCTACAAAAATCCATGTCAGTCCTATACAATGGGACTCATTCAGCAATAGTGGTGAATTAGTCCACTTATAGTTTTTCAAAAGTTTTGAATTGGATTTTGTGCCTCTGAGGTTGCTCTACTCTGTTTGACTCATTTTTGGGTCTGAATCTGCAAATTGCCACCTATAGACCTTCTCCAAGCTTCTCCAAGGTTTGATGATAACTTTAGCAACTTTGAAAACTTGAAATTTTTTCTCCAACTTTGCTTCTTGATAAATCTACAACCTAGCCTTGAAAATCACACACAAAAAGAGGTAAAATTGTTGTGGGGTTAGTGAATAGGGGTTTTCCTTGGTCAAACCCCTTGTTGGTAATTAAACCTTGAAATGAAAGAAAATATGAAAGGAGAATGATGAATGAACAAAAGGTAATGTTGAAGCTCACAAAAAAAAGCAATAAGGTGTTGCAAACATGTAAGTAATGAATCCAATGGATGTAGACTTGGAATCTAGCTTATGTTGGCATATAGTTGTCATTGATTTCAAAAGTTAAAATCATGCAAGGGAGAGTGAAGGCATAATAATAGAGGATGGCTGTAAGATTAGGGGTGTTGATGACAAATTCGAACTAGGTTTTTTGAGAGCATTCCAGTGATGTGCTATGTAGGTCCAGAGAGTGAAGGATGCACCCATAAATGATTTATTTCTACTCTCAAGTGATATTAGGGTTTACAAATAAACCCTAATGTGTTTTTAGTCATGGTGGAGCTAGTTATGTACAACATTATATTTCTTTGTTGACTTGTTTTGACATGTTTCCAATAACTTAAGTGATAAATTAATTCTATTTTCTCATGTTGGTGACTGGCCCCATTTCCTAGGTTGGTAGTGTCCTGAAGGTATAAGAAGGGCTTTACTGGTGAGACATCCATGTATCAGCTAATTCATATCTTGGGTAGCATTTTTCTAAGATTCTCTAACTTACCACTTCAAGGTTTTTGGCGAAGTGTTTTCTCCAGTAGTTTTTTGGAAAATATGTCTAGATTTCCACTTGCCCCTCTTGGAGCTTCAAGGTTTTTGGCTAAGTATAGCCTTGCTAGTGTTTTTGGCAGGTGGTCTAACTCAAGTAGTGTTTGGTATGTTTTGCTAACTCCCCACCTTGTAGCACTGGCATTGTTTTGTCTAGTTTGATGAACTTATGAAGATTGTTCTTTAAGGTTGGTGGTCTTTTTAGGAACATGTCTAACTTACCACTCATAAAAGAAAAGTGAAGTGTGGACCCCAACAAGATGGTGACATAAAAAGGTTTGTATGTGGCATTATCTTGCATACACCACTAAGATTTAAATGGGGCCTAATCAATATCGACAGGGTCTACAGGGAATGGTTGTGATCGAATGTTGAAGATACTACGGTGCTTGTCAATTTTTTTGAGCTTTTGGAGGATCTCAGCTAAGTCCCATGGGGTTAGTAGAAAGGTGTGGAGATTAATCCATGGTGGATGAATACTGATCGTCGATGTATATGGTGGGACTTGACAAAGAAAGAAGAATAGGTTGATGGTGGATGAAGATGTAGGCCTCCAGGTGGCAAAGAGTGATTTCTCGATATATCAACTCACATCGCTTTTATGAGTTGCATGGAGATAATGTGGATGAAAAATGGCAATAGCCCATAGACTCTGCAAGGTTTGTGTGGGCCTATATTCATGCTCGTGGGATGAGCAGATTTTGGATGTGTGTCTTGGTGGACCTTGCATATGGTGAGCGGTATATGAATGTGATCAACGACAGAGCTTTAAACAACTGTTTATCATATGGTTGTGTTTTAAAGCTATGAAAGTGAACAAAAATTTTAGGATCATGGCATGAAGTTAGTAGATTGATGGCCAAAATTCAAAGAAAGAAATCTAAAATGATGAAATCCATGTGAACAAGGGTTTTACCTGCAAACTGACACAGAGTAAGGAATTGATTAGTCCAACTGCACATAGTGACCAATTGAATGAAGATTTGATCTTCAAGGCAACAAAATAGACTACAAAGGTGATCAATATTAGATCAAAGTGAATGAACAAGAGATTGCATTAAATGCACAATCATATTTTAGGGTTTAACAGAGAGAATGAAGGAAAATTCTCTACACTATGTTTAATTTTGGGTGGCTCGATGCAGGGTATGGTGATATCTAATAAACCTTATCAGATATCTTCATGATGAGTTGGAATATGGTGTGTGCATGTGCCTCAAGGTATAGGTAACTTTCTGATGAAGTTTGCAAGCTAAGGAAACCCTATAACAAGATTTGAGAAGATATGATCATTTGTGAGAATCTCAAGGCATTGAATGCAGGTTGATGAGAAAAGATAATTTGGAAGATTGTAGAAGTGTTGTTGTAGCTATGTGTGACGTGTCAAATCTAGATGTGAGGAGAAGTGTGAAGAGTCTATGAGTGCAAAAATTTCTAAATAGAGAGATGTACAACTGATAATACAAATGAGAAGAGAGTGTAGAGCAGGGTAGAGTGAATAATAGAAGTATGTGTTGCTGAGAGTGTAGCTACAACAATAGAGTGTAAATTGCAATAAGTGAAAAAATGTATTGTATGTATTGATGCATCTTAGGTTTATGTAGGACCACTTATATGCATATTTGGACTTTTAATTTTGATTGATTTTACAGCCTCACTATACTGAGTTTTAGCTCAGAATAGGGGATTGTAGTCTCCTTGAAGTTTTTGCTTCTAAAATAGGGAGTTGAAGCTTCCTTAGGGTTGTATCCCTTAAAATTTGTAACTGAAATTTGATGCTTGTGAGGCTAGATTAGGATGGTAGATCCTAGTAACATTTCTCACCATGGTTTTTTCCATCTTGGGTTTTCCACATATATTTAGTATTATGAGTTGTTGCTTTATGTGCATGTGATTTTTATATTGGTTCATATTTTTTTCTACACATTTTGGTTTTAGGGTTGAATCTACAAATAGGTTGTCAAGTCTATTTTTTTTTATATCTACTGATTCACCCCCCTCTCAATAAATCATTGTGTTCTAACAATTGGTACCAGAGAACTAGGTTCCCTAGGAGAAGCTTAACCAACTCAGGTAGATCTTGGATAGGTGAACATAATGGAATTTAAAGAAGCTTCAAACAAGCCACCTAGGTTTGATGGAACAAACTATGCTATTTGGAGCTCATTAATGGAAGGATACTTAGTTTCTCTTGGAACTAAATTTTGGGCATCTATCAAGACCCAATATACTATTATTGCTACTATTCCTACTAATCCTACAGGAAAGAAGATTCATGAGGATAATAAGAAAGCTTGGTTTAGTATTATGAACAATTTTTCTAGCTATGTGCATAGAAAATTTATGCATTGTAAAACTACTTATGATGTCTAGGAAAAATTGAAGATCTATGAAGGTCACAACAAAGTGAAGTTGGAAAAGTTACAAGCATTGAGATAAAAATTTGAAGGCTTGAACATGACCGAAGAAGAGAAGATTATAGACTATCTTTAGAGAGTTAATGATGTGGTAAATGCATCAAAGGATATGGTTTAGATCAAAAGGAAGATGTTGTCTTGAAAGTTCTTAGGTATATGACAACTAAATATGACTCCAATATTTTTGTTATCAAAGAAGGAAGAGAAATTGATAAACTCACTCTAGATGAGGTGCATGGCATAATTACTATATATGAGATGAGAATGAAAGATGCTGAGACATCCATGAGGGAAGAATTCATTTACGGTTGTCAAGAAAGGAAAAGATGAAGCTGATGAGAAAGACAAAGTTGTTGTCATTGCATCTAATTATGAAGAAACTAATGAGGAAGAAGCAAACTTCATAAGAAGACTAAGGAGAGGATCTGTAAAATATAAAAGTAAGCTCCCTCTCAAGTGTTTCAATTGTGGAAGAATAGGTCATTTTTCTTCAAAGTTTCCATTTGATACTGAGGATAGTTTCAAGCAAGAAGAAGATAACAAAAAGAAGAAAATGGTTTATCCAAAAAGGAAGAATTTTAGAAAGAAGAAGAAGAGTTTGTATATCAATGAAGAAAGTGAAGCATCTAATGCTAGTGATAGTTTAGAAGAGGATCAATATTGTGCCCTTGTAATGAGAAAAAATAGAAGAGAATTTCTATTTATGGCTAATGAAACTAAGGCTCAAAAAGGTGCGTAGGTTGAGGACTTACATGAAGAAGAAGAGGAAGTGGTTGTTGATCTTGAGGGAGAATTAACTAGTGCTCTTGAATACCTTGATGAGCTAAGAGATAAATATGATGATCTTAAGAAGGAAAACAAGAAAATGAAAAAGAATGCTCAAAAGGAGAATGATAAGCTAACTCAAGAGCTTGAGGAATCAAATAAGTTGGTGGTAAATCTGAAACTGCAAGTAGAAGAGCTCAAAAGAGTAGATGTTATGAGGTCTAAACTACAATCTAAGGTGGATAGGTGTAAGAAGCTTGAGGAAAAAATAGTTTCCTTAAGAAAAGAAATGGAGAAGGAAAATTATTAGATAAGAAATGGACTGAAGTTGAAAGGTGGTACAAATATTATGAATGAATTGATAAGTACACAAAATCCTACAAATAAAGAGAAATTTGGTCTAGGTTTGGAAAAAGGAAAGAGTTCATTTTTCGATGCCTCTACAAAAATTTATGAAATTATTGTGATGGAAAATATGATAAAGAGGAAGCCCCTAAAGATGAACAAAAATTTGATAAAGAAAAGAAATTGTTTGTAGTCAAGGAGGACAACCAGACAGTTCCTGATCAAATAAAGATGTAGAAAAAAAAAGGAGTAGATAATGATGGATTCACAAGAGTACACTATCCAAGGAGGTCTAGACAAAGAAGATCTCCTCATCTAACTAAAGGATACTCCATGACTAGGTACTCATAATATTTCAATGGGTATTGCTATACTTGTAACAATTTTGGTCATAGGGCTAAAGAGTATAAAGTCATTCCAAGGAAAAAATACATATTTCATAAGTAAAAATCCATTTGCTCATTTAATTGATATGAATGTAGTGTGCTTCAATTAGAAATTTTTTGGTTATATAGCTAGAGATTGTAGAGAAAATTTTAGAAGACAATATGCTCAATCTAAAAACAAGAAAACTATATCTTCTAACTTGCTAAAAAGAAAACCAAGGTCATTCAGAAAAAGGAAGATAATTTTGAAAATAAACCTAAGAAGGTATGGAAGGAGAAAAATAAAAATCTTACTCACTCAATGATTTCCCAAACAACATTACATGTAAGGTAACAATACTTATGGGTAATTGATAGTGGCTACCCTAAGCACATAACTTGGGATAAAAAGAAATTCATTAAACTTGAAATGAGAAAAGGAGGCTCGATAAGCCTAGGTGATAATACTACTATTAAGATTCATGGTAAAGGAATTCTAAGAATATATGGGAAGAACAAAACTAAAGATGTGCTCTATGTTGAAGGTCTAAAACATAATCTTCTTAGTGTCAGCTAGATGTGTGATAATGGGTACAAAATTGTATTTGATTATAAAGGATACAAGATAACAATGAATGGTAAAATAATTTCTCAAGGTATAAGGAATGATAGTAGTCTCTATAATCTATGTGAAATGGAAAGCCAAACATGTTTAATCAACCAAATAGATGAGAGTTGGTTATGGCATAAAAGACTAGGACATGTAAACTTTGAAATTTTGGAAAAGATAAGTTCAAAAGGTTTGGTAAGAAATATGCCTTAGATTGTCAAACCTAAAAATATAATCTACAAAGGATTCCAACAAAGAAAGAAAACAGAGTTCAAGTTTCCTACAAAGGATTATTCTACTACGAAACCCTTGGAGATAATTCATACTAATCTATGTGGTCCAATGGGGACAAGGGAATTTCAAGGAGAAATATATTTCATGTTTTTGATTGATGATTATACAAGAATGGCATATGTCACACTTTTGAACAAGAAGGCTGAGTCATTTGAAGCATTTAAAGGTTATAAGAAGTTAGTAGAAAATGAGACTAGGAGAAGAATCAAATGTCTTAAATCACAAAGAGATGGAGAATTTATGTCAAGTGAATTCATGAAAATTTGTGAACATCATGGAATCAAACACTAGTATTCTGGTCCAAGAACACCACAGTAAAATGGTGTGGTAGAGAGAAGAAACATAATTGTGAAGGAGATGGCTAGAGCCATGTTGAATGAGGAAAACTTGGCAAATACATTTTCGAAAGAAGTAATACAAACTATTGTATATATTTAGAGCATAGCACTTATAAGGTTTAGCAGTGGTAGAATTCCATATGAATTGTGGTTTGGTAGGCCCTCATCAATCAAGCATTTCAAAGTATTTGGAAATAAATTCTATATTAAGAGAGAAGATGTAAATTTAGGAAGTTTTGAGTCAAGTTGTGATGAAGGGATATTTTTGGGGTATTCCAACCAAAGCAAATCTTATAATTTTTATAATACGATATTGCATAGAATTGTAGAGAGTGTACATGTCAGGGTTGATGAAAGTGCAAATCAAGGTAATCCTAGTAGAAAAAATCTTGAAATTTAGTTAGATAAGGATGATATAGTTGCAGTAGAAGAAGAAGAACAACAAGAAGAGAATGAAGAAGTGGTTGAATGAGCACTTGCAAAATATGTCCAAAAATATCATCCTGCATATCAAATAATTGGTGGTAAGAATGAAGGTGTGCATACTAGAAGAAGGCTTGCAAAGAACAAGGAACAAGTGAAATTTACCTCTTTTCTTAGATTGAACCAAAAATCTTTGATGAAGCCATTAAAGATGAAAGTTGGATAAAATGGAAGAGGAACTCAATCAAATTGAAAAGAAAAAAACCTGGGAATTGGTTCCTAGACCATCAAGCAAGAATGCAATTGGCACTAAATGCCTGCTCAGAAATAAGTTGAATGAAGATAGAGTAGTGGTTAGGAACAAAGGTTAGTATGCAAAGGATATGCTCAAGTAGAAAGCATTTATTTTGAAGAAACATTTTCTCCATTTGCAAGATTAGAAGCTATTAGGACATTTCTTTCATTTTCCATGTATAAAGGATTTAAAGTATATCAAATGGATGTACAATTTGCATTTTTAAATAGAAACCTTGAAGTGGAAGTATATATTGAGAAGCTAGAAGGCTTTCAACTATTAGCAGATGATGATTATGTTTGCAAATTGAGAAAAGGATTGTATGGTTTGAAACAAGCACCAAGCACTTGGTATTCAAAGTTGGATCAATTCTTGCAACAAAAAGGATTCAACAAAGGATGTGTTGATAGCAATTTGTATTTCAAATCTAAAGGTGAACTCATGATCATTGTAGTATATATGTGGATGACATCATATCTGGTAATAACCATGATAAAATATGTAAGATATTTTCCACTCTCATGCAAGATTATTTTGAAATTTCAATGTTAGGAGATATGCCATTTTTCCTTGGTTTACAAATAATAGAATTAGAAAGTGGGATATTTATATCTCAAACTAATTATGCTAAGGAAATGCTTAAGAAATTTGCCATGGAAGATCGTAGGCTCGTTAGTACTCCTATGATTACCAGTTGCAAGTTAAGAAAGTGAGATGAGTCACCTTATGCAAATTAGACTTTGTATAGATAAATGATTGGAAGTTTGCTATATTTAATTGCATCTAGGCCTGATATAATGCAAGTTATTTGTTTAGTATCTATGTTTCAGTCAGTACCAAAATAATCACATGTAAATGCAGTAAAAATAATCTCTAGATACATCAAAAGTAATGTTGACCATGGTTTATGGTATCCCAAATGAAAATATTTCACTTTAACAACATACACATATGAAAATTGGGCAGGAAGTGTGGATGAAATAAAAGTACTAGTGGAGGAGCCTTATTTTTGGCAAATAGATTATTTCTTGGATGAGTAAAAACCAAGAGTTTGTCACTCTTTCTACAACATAATAAGAATATGTTGTAGTAGCTGCATGTTGCACTCAATTTTTATGGATGAAGCATAAATTAAAGGACCTGAAGGTAGAGTACAATGAGCCTATCTCCATTCTTTGTGACAATTCAAGTGCCATTAATATCTCAAAGAATCCAATGATGCACTCCAGAACCAAGAATATATCAATCAAGTATCACTTCATCAAAGAAAACTTTTTAAATAAGGAATTCAACATGGAGTATGTTCCTACCAAGGAACAAGTGGTTGATATATTTACAAAGCCTCTTCCTACATAACAGTTTGAATACTTGAGGTAGAAGTTGGGAGTAGTTTCTCCCACCACATATCACTAAATATTAGTGATAATGGATATATCCATGAGGAGCTCCATTGATAAATTATTTAACCCTAGTTAAGCATAGTGTAATCAAGTCATATAAAATATTGTTTTTTACAATTTATAATGACTTGATGGTTATAGAGGTTGTAAAAATTGGAGCATTTCCTCAGGCGGAGTGTACCCTTTTCTATTCATGTCAAAGGGGGTGAAAGTGATGCAAAATAGAAGCTTTTTGAGAAGAGAAGAAATGTATGGCATAAGGGGAGTTGTTGTGTTACAGTGTGAATAATCAAATTGGTGCAGATCTTCAGTGGTACTTGGTTGAGCAGTTAGAATTTTACCATCAATGCCAAAGGGGGAGATTGTTGGAATATAGTTTTCATTGATGTCAAAAGTGAAAATAATGCAAGGGATATTGCTAGCATAATAACAGAGGATGAGTGTAAGAGTAGTGGAGTTTATGGTAGATTCGATTTGGATTTTTTTAAAGCATTCCAGTGATGTGCTATGTAGGTCCAGAAAGTGAAGGATGTGCCCAAAAATAATTTATTTATATGTTCTCAGGTGATATTAGGGTTTACAAATAAAGCGTAATGTGTTTTTCAGTCATGTTAGAGTTGGTTACAACATTATATTTCTTTGTTTACTTACTATGACAAGTTGTTGGCAACTTAAGTGATAACTTAAGTCTATCTTCCTGTGTTGGTGACCGGCCCCATCGACTAGGTTGGTGGTGTCCTGAAGGTGTAAGAAGGGATTTATCGGTGATACATCTATGTATCAGCTAAGTCATATCTTGGGCAACATTTTTGAAGATTCTATAACTTACCACTTCAAAGTTTTTTGCTAAGTGTTTTTTCTGGTGGTGTTTTGGAAAATATGTCTAACTTTCGACTTGCCCATCCTAGAGGTTCAAGGTTTTTGGATAAGTATAGCAATGGCAGTGTTTTTAGCGCACGGTCTAACTTGAGTGGTGTTTTGATATGTTTTTCTAACTTCCCACCTTGTAGCATTGGTCGTGTTATGTCTAGTTTGATGAACTTATGAAGATTGCACTTTAAGGCTAGCAATGTTTTAAGGAGCATGTCTAACTTACCAATTAGAAAAGAAAAGTGAAGTGTGGACCTCTACAAGATGGTGATGTCAGAAGGTGTGTATGTGGCATTAGCCTACATTTCCTGCTCATATTTTAGTAGGCCCAGATCAAGATCCACAGGGTTTGTGGGCAACACTTGTGATTGAATGTTGAAGATCTAATGGTGCTTGTCCATTCTACTGAGCTTTTGGAGTATCTCAGCTAACTCTTGTTGACATGAGGATTTCACCCTTAGCCAAGTTAGAATTTCCTATCTTGTTGTAACATGGAAACACTCTTAGATTGTGGGTAATGTATAAGTGAGAGCGAATCTCCAAAGCACATTGGTTCCCCTAGTAAATGACCTAATGTAGAAGACTTTTAGAGGAAAGGGTTAGAAGGAAAAACTAAAAATTGATATCCTAAAACCTAAGATGATTCATTAGCAATTTAAATATTCTGATATTTTTTTTCTCTCAACAATCTCTCTAAAAACTTGATTCTCACAACCCCACCTTGAAAACATATAATCCAACAGTGTTTTACATGAAGGTTCACTAAACAGAACATAGAATACAACCTGAACTATATGAGACTCCTATATGCAAATTCAAAATAATAGGACATAAAGAGGATTATGTATTTTGAATCATGGTTAAAACCAAATTGATGTTGTAATCTGAGACAAGATACTGGGAAGGAAAATCCTATTGTTTTATTGAAAATGAAGGAGTGTTAAGCTAAAAATTGAGTATAGGAAAATGTTTACAAGACTTTCTAACTGAATAGGAAAGGAAGAAATGACAATCTCAACTAATAAAATCTAAATTTTCTCCAAACTTATATCTCCCAAGTGCCTCAACAATAGGAATAGAAAAATCAAGATGAAACTACATCTCTAAAATAGCAACTATGAACCATTTCAAGTTCCATAGAAAAGCATAGAAAATAGTGCGTCAAACTGCTCCAAACTACATAAAAAAGATAGAAACTTCCTATTTCCAAAAGGTTTATCTAAAAGAACCACAAAATTAGGTTCAAACTGCTCAAAACCGAAATTGGAAAGTTTAGTTTGCTCCCTTTTTTCCAAATTCGCCCAAGTGAACTCAACTCAAAATAGAAAGTTATAGTGAAGACTCAACTACACAAACTACATTTAAAAAACATAACAAACATTAAGGTAATTTATAGAAACATTACATTAATGATGTTTTACATCATTTGCAATTTCATGATTCAATATAGAAAGCCCCCTATTGTATTTGATCTTATGTAATCTTGACTCTAATTATTATGATTTTTGCAATTTGAGTAAAATTGATATTTGCAAAAACCAAAATAGTATGTTATGTCTCTCAATATATTTGATTTTTCTATAAAAATTTATAAAAATCTAGGTATCTATCACACTATGCCTAACCAAAGGAAGAAGGGAAACCTAGGGCATTAAGACTTAGGAAAAATTTTAAAAAAACTAAGGTTATTGTCTTGACTTTTCAATAAAGGCATAAGGTAAGTCAAAGGTATTAAAATCCTAAGCTCGACATGTATGTAAAGCTCAACACATTATTCCAAGGGCATTAGTGAACAATTTTGTTTTTAAAGAATGTGATAAGATTCCAATCGAATTAGGGCATAGGGAAACCCTAACATCAAAATTGAATTCAATCCCTAGTTCTTAGCATCATTTACACTTGGCATTTTGGAGGAAAGCAACTCTACATTTGACCACCATGGGAACTAGGGTTCAATCCCTAGGATTGAGCATTTCATGTACTGAACTATGTTGGTTTGGTGTAAATTTCCTTCAGGAACATGATGGTAAGTTGTTTCTTCTTCATTCTGGGACATTTTGACTCTATTTTGAAGGGTTTTAGGGCCTCTAGACTATGACCTCTGTAGCTTTTAATGATTTTCTCCACACACAAAAGCTGGGGTAAGTTTTATACTCTCAATCTTGTGCATTTCCCTCATAAATAAGCTTGATTTGAGCATTCTTTGAACAAAATAATGTAGTTTTCTTCTTTTTTTTGGAGCAATGAATGGAAATTTTTGTGTTCTCTTTATAATGGCCTTGGGCATAGATTTTTCATTTCATATTTTTCTACAAAAATGGTTGATTTTGGACTCAACCCATGATGTAAAAATCAATGAAAATCCTAGAGAGAATGATTCTTCACTTGTATTGTTTTCTAGGTTTGAAACCTCATAATGGTTGTGGCCATTTACTGCATTTCTTTCATTTTTATGGGTCAAACACTTGCACGAACTCAGCCCCCTTAATATCTTTTGTATTTGAACTTTTTGGAACAAAACCCAAGTGGGTTTGGGTTTCTTTGAAGAGGAACTCTTCTCTTAGGTCGTGGCTATGAAATCATCAATTGTGTTTTGAAGACACTTTATGCATCCTAGATCTCTTCTCCATTTGTAGAATATAACATTGTTCTCCTATTATTTTTAATGAAAACCAAAAAAAATGCTTCTCCAAGCAAGGTCAAGGCTTTAGACATTCCAGGTTTCACATTTTTGAATGGAAAATCATTATTGTTTCATTTTTATTTTGAAACCCTAGCTTCATTATAGCACTTGCTCATTATTCTGAAAAACAAGATGGCTTCATTTTCTTCATGTATGCAACTGTAGCTTGCTTTTGTTATTTTTTTCCAAAAACACAATGTTGCTCCAATAGGGGCATGTCTTTCAAGGGCACTCACAAGGTACTTTCTATTTGCCTTTTCTTATTCATAGTTTCTATTTGCCTTTTCTTATTCATAGTTTCACATGGCTTCCATGGTATTTGGACTTTCCTTTTTCTTTGAAACACAGAAAAATTCTCTTCTTACACCCAAATGTATTGCATGAGAAATGGTAGCTTTAATGATAATGCCTCTATTTTGTTCATTTACTTCTTACAATGCTTGTATTCAGCCAACATGATGAATTTGTAGGTCATGACACCTCCATAGTTGTTTGTAGCCATCCATTTTTCAAGCACTTTGAAGCTTTGATAGTGTAGGTTGAAATTAATTTGCATTCATAAAATGTACTTCAAAATTTCACTCTTCACTACTATTTCATTCATCTTGTGGGCATAGAACAATGTAATGAGAATCTCTTCTATAACTATAGCATCATAATGTTGAAGCAAACCTTGAGTTTTGTGTTTCACTTTACTTTTGCGATGATGTTCCACATGCAAAAATTATCTCTTCTAGAATATGTACAATCAAACCTTTAATGCATTGTATCCATAGTCAGTAATGGCTTCTTTTCCTTTCATATCGTGGCTTCCATAGTTCACTTGGAACCACTTCATACTTTCATTTCTTGATAGAGAAAAAGTCTCCTTGCACTCATCATGCATTTTTATCTTCCCTTAGATAACTATAGTTGATATGAGTCTTGATCCTTAGTGCATAGAATATTTTGAAATAAGTAACTCTAATGATGATTTCTTGACGCTTCACCAATTGATTTAGTTGCTACTCTTGATTTGTAAACTGGCATTGTGTATGCTTGTTCACTATCACTCCATGACAATGTATCACTTTCTGCCCTATCAATGCGAACATCATGTTAATGAAACATGGAAATAATTTAATGTTGTAGGCACACTTTGAACATGACAGATTTGTATGCAAATAGAAATATCTAATGAAAGATAGTGCATTTAATTTCTATTCTACATATTTTTGAGCATTCAAGAAAGATTTCTTTCTTATTTGTGATCTTCATTTTCACTTTCATTTTGAATTTGATAGTCATGTATGGGTATTGAATCAACTTCTCTTGTATTGCTTTTGTGGACTTCTCTTTCAGTTGGATGCTTCATTTTGAACACTGTGAATGCATTTATTTTCTCAAATCCCCTCTTGCAGTCAATGGGCAACATGTTGGGCTCAATCCTTATGGGAGCCCTTTTTCACACCACATGCTATTATGTCTTCAAACTAGATCACCAACATGAATTTTCCTATACTTGCACAGTGAACAAACATGTTTGATAAAATCAAATAAGTTCAATGTTCATGTGATGTTTCATCTTTTGCATTCCCTTGCACAATTTTTATATTTTCTCAATTGATTCAATGCACCACAAGCAATGTACTATATAGATATTGATAGATCATATGGGATGATTCATAACTGGAGCTCGAACAAATCTTTATCAATCATTTGTAGGTTCACTTGAAGACTAGGAGCAAGGAGGAATAAGCAACAATGAAACGAGCTTGAGGACACCTCAGGAAATGATGGCTATGTTTCTTCTTATGTGTTTTTTTCTTTCCTTTACCCTTAGTAGCATAGTAAATTACTTGTGTGGGACACTTGATCTTTCTTTTTATCCCAATGAATATGAAAACAACATTTGTGCAATCTTCTTCAATTTTGTACCTCTCTTTTGCAAAAATGTATGAAACATTATGGGATGGATAAATGAATACATAATGGAAGCATTATTCTTTGTATCTCATATTTTCTATGTTGTAAACATTTAATAGAAAATTGAATGCTCTCTTTAACTAAAAACACATTGCACATTTTAACTGAACAATTCTTTTAAAATCCAATACATGCAATGGTTTAAGCAAATTTAGAAATGAATGGAATTTTTTTTCACCTTGACATTAACTTAATTTAATCAGCTCTTCCAATTTGAGCTATGGTGAAAATTTGGTAACATTATTAGTGATTTCTGCTAAATGCTTGCTTGGTAAGCATTAGACTAGTTTCCTTAGACATGTCCATTGGGTGTGAAGTCAAATCTACCACTCCAAAACTCAAAAATTCATGAAAAATAAAACTTGCAACATTCCAAGTAGCATAAAATAAGAACCAAACCAAACTAAAGCAAACTACAAGGCCTTGGTGGCAAAAACAATGTGCAATAGCACTTATGATAGAAAACAACTGAAATGGAATGTGCTTCAAGCACTTATTACCATTAAAACTATTCTACTATATTACAAAAGTAGATTTTAACCTCAAAAGCAATGCTTGAGGTGGATCCCATTAACTGGGATTAGAAGAACCTCCCTACTTATCTTAGCAAGTTGAAGTGAGTTGTGTTCTTTGCAATGTTTTATTACATATGGCCCATCCTAGATTGCATCAAACTTGGAATTCTTTCTAGGTTTTGTCTCATGTTCATATCATTTGAACACTAAGTCTCGAATAGTGAATTCCATGGGCCTTTCCATCCTTTCAAAGGAATTATTCATTGGCGCTTGATGGATTTCAAGATTCCTCAATGCCTCCTTGGTTTCTTCAAGCTTCATCAATTGTGCCAGCCTTACTTCCATAAGGTACTCTTCCAATAGCTCGAGTTCTTTAACAAAATTCAAATTTGGTAGCTCAATAGAAATGAGTAATTTGTCATCCTTGCCATGAGTAAGAACATGAGGAGATCAACCAAAATCTCTCTTGGAGTTATTCTATCATCCCAAAGGGATAATTTCAACTTTTCGTGCCATGTTCTTTGATTGTCTTCAATTTCCTTCTTGATGATCCTAATTTGATTGTTATTGGTAGACTCTACTTGTCCATTACCCTATGGGTAATAATTAGATGAAGTGTTCAAAAAGATATTATTTTTCATGGACCAATAAAAAATATTTAAACCAATAAATGCTAAAGCATTATAAAAAATAATGGAATTTGGAACACCAAATCTAGACACTAAGTCTTGATAGAAATTTAGAATAGAAATTTCATTTGCTTCTTTCAGAGCAATATCCTCAATCCACTTAGTAAAATAGTATATGGTAGTTAGGATCCACTTGTGGTCTACACTTGAAGGTGGATTAATTGACCTAATAAAATCAAGCCCCCATTTAGCAAAAGGTTTCTCAAATTGAATAGGATGTAAGGGAAGAGCTGCAAGTTTCTACTTACCTACAAACAATTCACATTTTTCACATTTCCTCGCCCAAGAAAATGCATCTGAATATATCTAGCCAGTAATAACTAACCCTCATAATTTTTAGGGATGTTCTTGCTGAAAAATGGCCTCCTCAAGGCTCATTATGGAATTCTTCTAGCAACTTATCTATTTGATTAGGCTCAGTACATCTCAATAACACACCTTGAAAATATCTCCTATATAAAACACCATCAACAATAGCATAAGCGATAGCTTGAAACCTTTTAATACCTTCTTTTTTCCCTATCCAAGCCTTCAAAGAATTCACCAATCTACAAATAGTTGACCTTTTGTTGCTAGCTTATATTAGGGGCTAAAATAGCAGCTTGTTGTTTATTGCTTAAGACTGTCGCAATGTTCCCATCCTACTCTAGGTTGTTTTCTATGCTTTCAACAAGCTATTCACACAAACATTTTCCCCTGATAAGCTTAGTAACCTTAATTTCAACATCAAATTCCATTGCCCTTACTACCCAACCAACCCTCTTCTCATTCATATCCTTATTAAGTAAAAAAAAAATCATAGTTGGATGAGCAACCAACAAATGAATTTTATTATTGGATAGCATGTGGATAAATTTTTTCAGGCTCCTAGCCACTGCAAACACATCCTTCTCCACAAAAGAGTACTTTTCCTCATAGTCATACAGTACTTGACTGAAAAAGGCCATGAGCTACTCCAAGCCTTCATCATTTTGTTGGTATAACATTGCATAAATAATATCAACACCCCAAAAAGCATATAAAATGAAATCTCTATTATAATTTGGATTAATGAGGTTTGGAGTAGAAACAAGGTCTTATTTTATTTGGTCAAAGCTCCTTTTACCCTCCCTAGTCCAATTAAAAGGTACATTATTTTCAAACATTGTTGTGAGAGGATGTAATAAAGCTACAATATTGGGTATAAACCTTCTCACAAAATTAATTCTTCCCCACAAACCCTTTTTATGTGCTAGAAAAGGTAACTCAAGAATAGCTAAAACTCTTTTTGGGTCAATAGAAACTCCATTCTTAGAGACAATGTGTCCTAGGACCTTACCTTGATGGACATAAAATATACATTTCTTTGGATTGAGAGAAACTCCAAACTCTCTACATCTTTGAAAGATCTATCTCAAATGTTCAAAATGCTCATTATCATCTTTTGAAAATATAGTGATATCATCTAAATAAACAAGAACAATTTTATTCATAAGGCCATGAAAGGCCATGTCCATTTCCCTCTAGAATGTTGCCCCTACATTGGACAAACCGAAAGAAATTTTTCTATAAGCCATAGTGCCCCACTTAGTGGTAAATGTTATTTTATATTGATCCTCATCCTTAACCAGAATCTAGCTATAGCCTGAGTACCCATGAAGCAAAGAGAACCTATCAAAATCATACACTATTTGCAGAATTTGCTCCATCAGAGGAAGTGGGTAGTGATCTTTAAGGGGAGCCTTATTCAAATCCCTAAAGTCAACACAAAATCTAATTTCACCATTTTTCTTTCTAACTAGAACTAAGTTAGAGACCCAAGAAGTATGCTTAATAGGGAAAAATATATTGTTTTTGATCAACTTATTTAACTCAGACTTGATTAGATGTTCAAGCTTAGGCTTTAGAGGCCTCTATTTCTGTCAAACATGTTTCAAATTAGGTTCTAGCTCGATGGTATGTTGAGCCAATTCAGGATCAAAACCCCTTAAATCTTTGTATTCCTAGGAAAATACATCATTAAATTCTTGACATAATATAATAAAAGCTTGTTGCTACTCTTTTGTACATACCTTGCCCAACTTGAGAAGCTTACTATTGAATATTTCAATGGCTTCAAAGTAATCTTTCTTGATAGTCATTCTACATTTTTCATTTCTTGCTTGATCATCAAAGTTGAAAACTGACTCCAATGTCACCAGTCCCTTTGGCAGCTTATTCAACTTCAGCTTTACAATTTGGTTATCATACTTTTTCTGCCACTTTAGCTAGTTTTTATTTGCAAATTTAGCTTCTACAATTAAGAAGCTTACAATTTTTTCATCACTGTCAAAAACTTGCCAACTCATGTTATTATTAGAAACATATGGTCAAACAACAATTTTCACATATTGTTGTGACTCTACATTATGTATTTCATTCATAATGTCAAATTGTGCTCCTAAAACATTAAGTCTATCTACATGCTTATTTTGAATTCTAGGCATATAAAATAAATTAAAATCATCAAAATCCTCTATCAAGTTCCAAACTCAATGCTTATATTTTTTAAGAATCTTTTTTTTTTGCAGCATTCAAGTTCTTAACTTGATTCACAATTACTTTTGAATCACCATAGACTTGCAGATATTTGATACCTCTTTTCAGGGCCCATTCTAAGCCATATATTAGAGCCTCATATTCAACTATATTGTTTGTATGGATGAAATAAAACCTCATAGATGAATAGTATTTTTCTCCATCAGGTGAAACCAAAATAGCTCCTCCACCATCCCCCATTTTACATCATGAACCATCAAATTACAACTTCCAAAGCTAATTTTCTTATTGTTCAGGTCAATCTTGGTCCTTTACCAAATTCAAAATTATTGCATTAAGCGCATGTCTCATATAGATGCCTAACCCTACCTCATCAGTGTGGTTGAAAGGGTCAAGATCATGATTTTTGGTAGCCCACTCATCCAGGTTTACCTCTTCATTGGGTGTGCTAGGGTCTAAGTTCATGGATCGACTCTCCAACCCATTAGTGACATGCAGGTTGGAATTTATAGGGTTTGGGGTGTATGGCTCAATATGATCTTTAACTAACAACTCGAACTCAACAGTTACTTTTGTGCCATATCTAGTTCTAAAAAATAGATGAGACCAATCAATAGATAAAAATTCACCCAGCTTAGCAAAATGGGGGGGTTAATTCAATGACATGGATATCTTGGGAAACAACAAAGTTCAGAAAAGAATGCAATGTAAGGGCCAACTTTTTAATAATTCCATCTATTTGAATAAAAAAACCATCTAGCTACACTACTCCTTTTGACAAAGGCTCGTAAATTAGACCTAACTTGTCAGCTAGACTCTTGGGCATGACTGGACTACTAGCACCTAATTCTATCATACAATTGTGAATAAGCTTATCTCTAATAATGAGGCTCAAATAGAATGGAGGAGGCTTTACTTCTTGAGTTTTTTGCTCACTCTTGATTTCTGAGTTGTTTGCAAGTACAACCCTATTCTTTTATGGGTTAGCAACATCTAAAATTGAAATTTTATCTAAAGAATCTTATAATAAACTCTTTTTCCCCAGTATATGTAACGAATCCTTAATAGACATGCTAATTGTAGCCCTCTTAAGGTGTTCAGCTACATTAAAGGAAACATGGCTCACCTTTTTCTTGTATTTGGTAGCAACAACAACATTTACGTTTTGTTTTACTCTTTGTAGAATCTATATCTTTGGTTGTGTTGTGGGGCCAGCTTGAGGTGAAACAACATGAACTTTTTCCTTAGCAGCTTTTTGCTAAACATTTGTAGCTTGTTGCTCCAAATCTACAAATCTCTTTTTTGACCTTGTGTTGGATGAAATGTGTGAACCTTGTTGGTTTTGACCTTGAAAATGATTTACTCCATAGAATTTAGTGCTCTTCCAATTCATCAAGAAAACCTCAAAGTTACCTTCCTACTCCACATTCTCATTTGATGAATTATCCAAACCAACATAGTTGTTTTGCACCATAAGAGCTTGGTTCTTCATCCCATTCATGCATGCAACTTGACTATGTGGTTGGTTGCATGGATAACACTAGTCACATTCTTGTGCCATGTTATTTTGTGGTACAAGTTCTTTTTGAAAAACTAGTAGCATTGTCATTATAGGGCTAGAAAGGCCTAACATTAAAATTCCTCTTTTGACCTTGGAAATCATTTTAGAAAGGTGGCCTACTCGGTTGGTTTTGTTGATAGTGGGCTTGGTAGGGACTATGTTCCTAGCCAACTTTCTTCTTAAGGTTCACAAATTCATTACTAATGCTTTTTCGAAGAGATTGTAACATACCCTTTAGCTCTTGAATCTCTTTAGTCGGGTCTAGGATAGCATTTTCTTTGGTTCCAACCTATCACTCAAACTGGTGGTACAACAAGTATAGGTGGTAAATTAATGGGAACAGGTGGCTGTATTTCGGGGAAGATAGGCGTAGATGTCCTTAGGGATATTTTCCTAGCTTGTATGAGGTAGTCTTCTTCCCTTATTGCAATATAAAAGGCATAAAGAAATGTAAACCATCCCATGGATTGTACCATGAATAAAATTTCACTATTTAGAGCTTTAAGAAAGAATGGGAAAGCATGTTCAGGTGAAGGTTTAACCATTAAAGAGATTCTATCCCATGTTCTATGGAACTGGTAGTTGAAATCCACCATGTGTTCATAAAGATCCCTTTTCATGGTGCTCAACTACTCCACCAATGAAAGATTATCTGATTTATCCACAAATTGTTAGTGCAATCCATCACCAAGTCGGTCCCACATTGCAATAGAATTAGTAGGAAGCCTTCTAAACCATTGAAGGGCTTTCCATTTCGATGATGTAACCAACAGTCTTAAAGTAGTTTTTTCTTCTGTCACATTATGTACTAAGAAAAGGGTTGCCACATCCTAAATATGTTCAATAGGAGTGGTTTAATCTTCACCAGTGAAATATGGAAGCCCCTTAAGTGCAACAACTTAAATTTCATCATGCTAGGCCAACAACAATGGGATTCCCCCATTAAATGGTGCAAAGAAAAACTGCCTTGCCATTGGCAGTGCTTGTGATACAGGAGTTGGGTTCTTCTTCACAAAAACTATAGGACTGAGATCCGAAGGTGTGGATTTCACCCTCCTTGGTGTCTTATCTCTCCTTATTGGTGGAGAGAGTTTCAAGTATTCAAATGGGGGAAGGCTTGATCTAATTTGAATCTTTTTCATGCATTGTTCACAATAAATCTACAAATAAAACAAAAAATTGGAGTCGCCAGGTATATTTGAAACCTCCAAAGGCTAAAAAATACTATTGCATATACCAAATAACAACTTACAAATTAAAAAAAAAAAACTCTAAAACAAGACTTTAGAGTCTCACAAGGCATGCCAAAAATTGTTGGCAATGAGGATTACACCCTTAGCCAAGTTAGACTTACCTATCCTATTGTAACATGGAAACACTCTCAAATTGTGGGTAATTTATAAGTGAGTGAATCTTCAGAGTGGGCTAGCTCCCCCAATAAATCACTTAATCTAGAAGTATTTCAGAGGAAAGGGTTAGAAGGAAAAATTAAAAATTGAGATCCTAAAACCTAAGATGATTCACCAACAATATAAAGATTCTAATAACTTTTTTCTCTCAACAATCTCTCTAAAAATTTGATTCTCACAATCCCACCCTAAAAACATATAATCCAACAATGTTTTGCACAAAGGCTCACTAAATGGAACACAAAATACAACCTGAATTATATGAGACTCCTATATGCAAATTCATAATAACAAGACATAAAGAGGATTCTATATTTTGAGTCACGATTAACATCAAATTAATATTATAAATCTTAGCAACGATAATGGGAAGGAAAATCATGCTATTTTATTGAAAATGGAGTATTAAGCTCAAAATATGAGTACAATAAAATGTTTACAAGACTATCTGACTCAGTAGTAGAGAAAGAAACTACATCCAAATTTTCCCAAAATTATATATCATGTGCCTCAACAGTGGGAATAGAAAAATCAAGATGAAAATAGCAACTCTGAACCATTTTCGAGTCCCATAGAAAAGCTTGAAAAAATAGTGCCTCAAACTTCTCCAAATTGCATCAAAAAATAGAAACTTCTGATTTCTGAAAGGTTGATCTAAAAGAACCACAAAAGCAGGCTCAAACTACTCAAAAGGGTACGTGTAGGATCATCATTGAAAAAGCATGCCCTTAAGTGGTGAAAAATTCAAAAAAATCAGAGTTAGGCAACTTGACATAAAAATTTGAATAAGTTATCTATATTATTTTTAAAAATATGTAAGAATAGAATCTATAGCAAATTGAATGTAGTTTCTAAACTACTAGGTTTATTTTTTAATTCTATTTGGTGAAAATTTGAAATTTCAATGCGAGTACTTAAATTTAGGGAAAAATAAGAAGTGTCTGTTTGACCACCCTAACCACAATAAAATGATAATATATTTTTATAATATTTTAGATATAAATAGGACTCATGTCCTGATGTGATGCATATTTTTGTAATTTTTTAAAGTAAATAATTAATTATGAATTTTTTATTACAACTTTTAAAATATATAAAAACTCGTATATTAATACCTTAACTTGGTCAAAACTTCATGAAATTCAATATATATTTTTTTTAATCCTATAGTATGTGAAGCATAGAAAGTGATGCATGTTTTGAATTCAAAACATGTGATACCATTTGAAAGCTATAGATGTTTTTCAATTAGCCTATCAATCGGGACTTTAGTCGTAATTTAAATAGAAAATGAATAATAATTATTTATTAAATAAAAAGTAAAGCATAATTTATATTGGTGGAAAGCTAAGAATATCCCTTAAAAACCCATTTCATTTGATCAATTTTGGATAAAAATAAGTTGTCAGCCACATACCCTATACATACCCATCATATCGCCACTTTTTGGCCCATCATGATCCTACACATACCCAAGATTGAAATTCGAAAGTTCAATTTTCTCCCTCTTTTCCAAATTCGCCCAAGTGAACTCAACTCAAAATAGAAAGTTTCAGTGAAGAATCAAGTACACAAACTACATTTGAAAAACATAACAAACATTAAGGTAATTTGATCTTATGTAATATAGAAATCCCCTTATTGCATTTGATCTGATGTAATCTTGACTCTAATTATTCTAATTTTTGTAATTTGAGTAAAATTAATATTTGCAAAAACAAAAATAGTATACTATAGCTCTCACTATATTTGTTTTTTCTATAAAAAAATCATAAAAATTTAGGAATCTATCACACTATGCATAACCAAAGGAAAAAGGGAAACCTAGGGCTTTAACACTTAGGAAAAATTAAAAAAAAAGCTAAAGTTATTGTCTTGAATTTTCAATAAAAGCATAAGGTAAATCAAAGGAATTAAAATCCTAAGCTCGACATGTATGCAAAGCTCAACACATTATTCCAAGGGCATTAGTGAAGGCTTTATTTTTTTTAAAACAATATGATAAAATTCCACTCAAATTAGGGCATAAGGAAACCCTAACATCAAAATAAAATTCAATCCCTAATTCTTAGCATCATTTCCACTTGGCATTTTGGAGGAAAGGAGCTCTGCATTCGACCACCATGGGGACTAGGGTTCGAGCCTAAGGACTAGGTATTTTATGCACCGTTATGTTGGTTTGGTGTTAATTTTCTTTTTGAACCTAATGGTAAGTTCCTTATTTTTTTTGGGACATGTCAACTCAATTTGAAGGGTTTTAGGGCCTCTAGGCCATAGCATTTGTAGCTTTCTAATTCATTTTTTGTGCCTTATTTTTCTGGGGATGTTTCCTCCACTTCAAGCTGCCATGGAAATCCCGACTTGAGTTTTTGAAAGACATGGAACATGGAATTTTAATTATTTTCTCCACACAAAAAAGCTAGGGTAAGTTTTATGCTCTCAATCTTGTGCATTTCCCTCTTAAGTAAGCTCGATATGAGCATTCTTTGAAAAAAATAATGTAGTTTTCTTATTTCTGTTGGACCAATGAATGGAAATATATGTGTTCTCTTTATACTGGTCATGGCCATACATTGTGCATTTCATTTTTTTCTACAAAATTGGTTGATCCTGGGTTCAACCCATGATGTAAAAATTAATGAGACTCATATAGAGAATGCTTGTTTTCAGTTGTATTTTTTTCTAGGTTTGAAACCACTTAATGGCTGCATCCATTTACTTCATTACTTTCATTTTTATGGCTCAAACATTTGTACAAGATCAAACCCCCTTAATATCTATTCTATTTGAACTTTTTGGAACAAAATGCAAGTGGGTTTGTGTTTCTGCGAAGAGGAACTCTTCTCTTAGGCCATGGCCATGAAAGCATCAACTAGGTTTTGAAGACACTTTATAAATCTTATATTTCTTCTCCATTTTTAGAATATAACATTTTTTTCCTATTCTTTTGAATGAAAACCAAAACAAATGCTTCTCCAAGCAAGGCCGAGGATTTAGACTTTTAGGGTTTCATATTTTTCAATGGAAAATCATTATTGTGTCATTCTTATTTTGAAACCCTAGCTTCATTATAACAATTTCTCATTGTCTTGAAAGTAAAGATGGCTTCATTTTCTTCATGTATGCAATCCATTTTTTAGGCACTTTGAAGCTTTGATAATGTAGGTTGAACTTATTTTTCGTTTAGAAAATGTACTTCAAACTTTCACTCTTCACTATTGTTTCATTCATCTTGTGATCACAAAACAATGTAATGAGAATCTCGTCTATAATTGTAGCATCATCATGTTGAAAAAGAACTTGGTTTCTATGTTTCACATTACTTTAGTGATGATGCTCCACATGCCAAAATTGTCTCTTTTAGAATATGCACACTCAAAACTTTAATGCATTGTATCCACAGTCGATAATGGATTCTTTCCCTTTCACATCTTGGTTTCGATAATTCACTTGCAACCACTTTTTACTTTCATTTATTGATAGAGCCAAAGTCTCCTTGCACTCTTCATTCATTTTTATCTTCACTTTAATTTTGAATTTGATGGTCATGTATAGGTAATGAATCAACTTCTATTATATTGATTTTGTGGACTTCTCCTTTAGTTGGATGTTTCATTTTGAACACTATGAATGTATTTATTTTATCAAAGCCCCTCTTGTAGTCAAGGGGGAGCATGATGTGCTCAACCCTTGAGGGATCCCATTTTCACACCATATGCTATTATTTCTTCAAAATAGATCATCAAAAACATGACTTTTCCTAAACTTGCACAGTGAACAAACGTGTGAGATAAAAACAAATAAGTTCAATGTTCCTATGATGTTTCATCTTTTGTGTTCCCTTGCATACTTTTGATATTTTCTCAACTGATTCAGTGCACCACAAGCAATGTACTATATTTTTGTTGATAGATCATAAGTAAGGATTCATAACCACAACTCTAACAAGGCTTTCTCAATCATCTATAGGTTCACTTGAAGACCAGGAGAATGGAGGGATAAGAAAAAATGAAGCCAACTTGAAGACACCTTAGACAATGATAGCTATGTTTCTTCTTATGCATTTCTCTCTTTCCTTTATCATCAGTAGCTAAACCAACAATTTTATAGTTTTATGTGCTTCTCTTGCACTCTTAGGATCTTTCACCTAAAAGGAGAGAGATAAATCCCCAAAACTATGATGGTTCACTCAAATAGAGGATTGTATGATATAATTAAGACTAAATTTAATGATGTAGATGCAACTAAATGATTTAATTGACTGATTATTAATGAAAAACTAATATAATATGAAATTTTTGAAAACACAATGTGATATGCAGAAATTGTGATAGAAATGAAAACTAATGCAAATAGAATTAAACATGGTAAAACATAGTGCATCTAGAAATTGGATGATGAATTTGGAATGTTTTGAAATCTATCAGAGATCAAGGTAAATCTCAAGTGGGACTCATTCGCCACCGATGGCAAATCAGACTTGCTTCTAACAAAAATACTAGAAAAATGCTTTTTGACAGTTGAGAACCGAAATCTAACAAAATCACTTTTTTCAACCTTAAGGTGCGACTCATTTTTCCACTGATGGTGAATCAGACCTCCTCTAAAATTCTATGAAATCAAAGGTCAATTTTGTAGCTTCAAATCTACACTTGTCTTCTTGTTAGGTTAACGGAGTCAAATCTGCAGAAACCTGACTGTAGGTTTTCTCCAAGCTTGAAATAGGGTTTAGTTGACTTGTTGGCCACCTTTCAACACCTAATTTCTTATCAAATTTGCATACAAAAGTCTGAAACACACATGCCAAAGGGAAAAAATGGTTAAGGGTTAGAGTATATGGATTTGCCTTGGTCAAATCCCACTTTAGTAATCAAAGGTCATTAATAAATAAATGAAATGAAATGAGAAAGGAATAATGAATAAAAAACTTGCAAATTTTCTAAACCCACCACAACCTTGTTGAAGAAATCTGAAGATATGTCAATGTCTGCTCCAAGATGCTTGTTGAATGCTTGATTGAATGATGCAAAGTGCTTGAATGCTAATTGATATTGAATGAATGCAAGTGAACTTGATGGTTAGGGAGATGTAAAATTAGGATAAAAACACTTATTTATACACATTTATGCCCTAATAACCCAATAATACCTCATCACAGGCTTACATAAGGTATTTTTAAATAAAAACCTTAAAGAAATTTTGAATTATTTTGATTTTGGAGCCAAGAGGGACTCATCACCACCCATGGAAAATGGGTCCCACCTTGGGCTTGTAAGTGGTTGTCGGGAATTAAGTCACATTTAATGTTATTTGTCAGGTGTACACTCAAAAATACACTTAATTGTGCCTTATGAGTACATAAAGGGGTCAAATAAAGCATAAGAAAGGTGTAAATAGTGAAATCAAGCCTAGAAAAGCATGAAATATTGTTACAACACTTTACAACACCTTAAAATAGGACCTAAAAAATGATGAAAAGGGGATTTTTAGGTGAATTATAATGAAAATAGTTTGGAAAAGTGTAGAAATTTGTTACAACACTTCACAACACCTTCATAAGACATCATATTTTGAATTTTAAGGACATCATGTGAATGCATAAGTTACATTGCAACATTAAATCAAAATAGAACAAGTCAAGAATCACAAGAGAAAGACCTAAAATACAATGAAATTGTAAATGATCCATTTTTCTATGGTACATTTAGCCCCCACTTTAGTGAGAGGATGGACTTGCTCCAAATTCACACTAAAGTAGCCATGCATATCAAGGAGGATTTGAATGCACTTATGTTAGCAAAATAGAATGATCATGATCAAGAGGGATGATGAAGCCCCTAGGATGAAGATATCATGGAAAACTAAACATAAGAAAAAAGGAACACAAGTAAGAAGAAAGAGAAGAAAAAGGAGAATCAAATCAAGCTTCGATCATTTATCCAACTAGTTGTGGATTAGATCTGGGTTGTTTATAAGAAAAAGAGAATACATACTCACTCTAGGTGATAGAACTCATGGCGGTCCAGTAGGTGTGAAGACCCAAAAGGTGAAGTACATACACTAGTTGGTATGCACTCACAAACACATACATGGCTATGGGAAAGTAGTGTCGTTGAATGGGCTTCCCGCTCAACCATATGAAAGTTATACCTCTTGATAACTTTAACAAGGCACCACAAGGGAAAATGTTGGTACATGCTTCATGAGACAAGCAAATATTTGTATGCTTAGAACTCATGAATAAAGAGCAAGGTACCATAGGCATGCAGGTTGTGTTATGCAAGGTGGAAAAGGTGTAAAATATAAAATGCAAAAATATAATATGTTCAAAGGAGTCTTGTTAAGTTCATGCAAGGTTATCACTTAGGGAACATTGTGTCTAACATCTCCAATAGAGGACCAATCAAAGAATAGAATATTCACAACTTAGGGGATGCAGTGCATCACATCAAGCCAATAAGAGGAATGTAATATGCTAAGATAGATCACACTTATGAAGTACATCACACCCAATGTCATCCACAAAGTGGAAAACACATCATATGAAGTGACAGGGATACACTAAGAATCAAGAATGAAAATAAATTATGCCAATGTATGCCCCACACTTTAAAAGAATTTCTACACACTATTCTGTGAGAAATTACTTTAAAGTAGCGAAGCAAAAATGCAGAAAAAAAAAAAAAAACATGAGAGCCAACTTGGAAAGCCCCTATGCCAAGTCATATGCTTCTAAGGTTGATTCATGTGAACGAAAAAGAGAACAAAAGAAAAGGAAGTTTCCCCAAAAAAGGAACACACCAAACACATTAGGGATCTATGGATTTGGGGTTAGTATGATCATTGTTGCAATATTTTTATGAAAGAGCTCAAAATTGTCATCATTCCCCAAAGCACACAGAACTAGAAGAATGAAACAAAGAGAGTGAAAGGAAACAAAGTCCATTTTGGGTAAACATGCAAGAGACATTGTGGTCTCAACACTTTGCATCATCTCTAAAAGGAAAACACAAGCAAAAAGAAAATGAAAAGGCAAAAGAAAACGAAAATATTTTGGGTCAACATCAAGGAGACATTTCGGTCTCAATGTTTTGCATCATCCCCAAAAGGAAAAACACAAGAACAAGATAAAAAGGGAAAAGGAATAGGGACCTTTTGGGTCAACATGGAAGAGACTTAGGAATCTCAACGCTTTGCATCATCCCCAAAAGGAAAACACAAAAAAAAGTGAAAAAGGAAATGCAAAATGTATGACATATAGAAGAATAGAGGTACAAATAGAAGAATTTCACAAAGAGAGAGAACATCAAAAACACATTACGAGGGACATGATACACACAAAAAATAAAATCAAAGAAAAGAAAAAGAAAAAGAAAAAGAGAAAGAAAAAGAAAAAGGAAAAGGAAAATGAATATAAAAGGTTAGTAAGGCGAATGTAATTCAACCATCTAACAAGTCCTCTACCTCCCAATCATGTTCAATTTAGTGCAAGGGTGGGTGGCTATCCAAAGGAAGAATTGCAAGTGTCGAACTAGGGGAAGTGCCAAGTTCTTCACTTGGTGTAGAAGATTTATCATTTAATCTCAATGTGGATGAAAATAAAGAGTTTAGATCATTATGCACTTCTTCATCTATTCTTGTAATCTCCTCATCATAATCATCATCAAGATTGATTACAACAGGAGGACAAAGGGTAATTTCCAAGGAAGGATGTATCAAGAGCTAGGGTTGTTGGATCAGATCATTTTGTTGTGAGGGTTGGACTATACTATCTTGTAGCAGGTCAGAAGGAGAAGGGTGATCATTTATTTCTTCTATCAAAGGTAGAGGTTTATTTTCTTTTTTTCTTTTCGATTTGCATTTGAAGAGCAAGGAGACAATGACGATGCCTATGCTCCCTAGCACTACAGTTTCTTTTAATTTTATTTTGAAGTTGTTGTGGTGTAAGAGAGGATTGATCCACCATAGGTTCCTTTTCTTTTGGAGGGGGAAGAATAGAAGAAACCAAAGAAGATGGTTCAATCACTTTCTCTTTGGCTTTATAAACTTGTTTAATGTAAGGAGGAATGATAGGATTGGTTTCATTTTATCTTGGGTGTTTAAACGATGAAGGGGAAGTGTCTATGGTTGGGTGCTCATGAGGTTGTATTGTTTGTTCAATTTCAGACTTAGGATGAAGAATGGTTTCATCAAGGATAGGAGTAGCACATGTGGATGAGGACATGTTACAGAGAGAAAATTTGGCTATTTCTTTGGCTTTGAACTTTTGATAGGTTATTAAAAAGAAGTCCTTTCAAGGGGTGATGGGTTCCATAGGTTTAGGCCAAAAGGATTCTAAGGAAAAATTAACTTTAGAGGAAAATGGATTAAAATCACTATGGTGTATGGTAAATATTTCATTGTCATGTGGAAAATTCGAACATTTGTGAACAACTGAAGGAACAACTTTCAACGAGTGAAGCTAAGGATGACCTAGCCACAAATGAAACTGATCTAATTGTGGAATAATAGAAAATGTTACATCCAAAGTTTTGGGTCCTATCTATAATGGGCTTATGATTGATCCAATTGTAGGGCGGGAAAAACTAGTACGTGTTTTAATGCATGTGGTTGTTTTATTATAATCATCTTGATATAGATCGTGTAGTACTAAAAACTCTTTCTTGATCACATTATTAATATCCTATTGGTGGGCTTATCATAGATTTTCCCAGCTATGTAAAGAGGACGATGAAGAAGTTGTTTAAGTATATCATGAGAAGAAAAGGTAATATCAAGAGATTTGTTCATTGGGCCCTTACGAGGGATAACCTCTATCATACCCCTAAGTTCATCCATAGGATTAACTTCGGTAACATCTGGAGTTATATCAGGTTTTTCATTATTTGTATCAATTTTCATCACATGAGTGTTTGAAGGTTCACTAGCCTTGACAAATGAAACATTGTTTTTAGGCATAGGGTTGGTAAAATTTTGCAAATTTTGATTAGGCGGTGCAATGAACTTATTTCCTTGATCATTGACACCCACAATGGACAAATGGACAGAATCAATGAGGTCTTGAACTAAGTGTTTGGGACTCTTACATTTTTTGGTGTCATGTCCATTTTTGAAATGAAAATTACAATAAGCATTAGGTTTAAAGGTGAGTGGTAAAGGCTTGGTGGTACCAAGTGGTTTAAGAGTATGCAAAGTGATCATTTATTGTTGTAGCAATTGATTCATTGTGTTATGGAGAGTATCAAGTAAGGCGGTAAATTATCTCTTTAGGTCCCCATAGGTAAAGGGTACCACTAATTTAACAACTACCACTTGAATTTTAATAGGTTGGGTTGGTTGTGGAGAAGGTGGATTGAACTATAAAAATCCTCTATTTGGTTTTCTAAAGTTTTGTGCATTGTTTTGGTTGTTTTTCTCAGACTTCTCAGCTCGGCTAGAAGTGGACTTTGAATCATGAATAGTAACCAAGTTGTGATAGTCAGAAAGTTTGATGAATAAATGCATGAATGAAGGAAATTTCATCATAGTTAACTTATCTTAAAGGTGAGTGTGAAATTTTTTGATAAACATCTTTTGCAGATATAAATTAGGAACTTTGACATCAATTTGAGCATAAAATTTTATAGTTTTATGTGCTTCTCTTGCACTCTTAGGATATTTCACTAAAAAGGAGAGAGATAAAACCCCAAAATGAACCAAAATGAATCACCAAAATGAACCAACAATTTTATAGTTTTATGTGCTTCTCTTGCACTCTTAGGATCTTTCACCTAAAAGGAGAGACATAAAACCACAAAATTATGATGGCTCACTCGAATAGAGGATTATATGATGTAATTTAGACTAAATGAAATGATGTAGATGAAACTAAATTATTTAATTGACTGGTTATTAATGAAAAACTAATGTAATATGCAATGTTTGAAAACACAATGTGATATGCAGAAAATGAAATAAAAATGAAAACTAATGCAAACAAAATTGAACAAGGTAAAATAGAGTGTACTTGGGAATTGGATGATGAATCTGGAATGTTTTGAAATTTGGCAGAGATCAATGTAAATCACCAATGGGACTCATTTGCTACTGATGGCGAATTAGTCCTACTTCTAACAAAAACACCTAAAAATTGCTTTTCAATAGTCAGGAACTGGAATTTGACAAAATCACATTTTTTAGCCTTAAGGTGGGACTCATTTTCCACTGATAGTGAATTATTCCTCCTACAAAATTATATGAAATCAAAGGTCAATTTTATAGCTCTAGATCTACACTTGTCTTCTTGTTGGGTTGACAGAGTCAAATCTATAGAAAAAAGACTGTAGGTTGTCTCCAAGCTTGAAATAGGGTTGAGTTGACTTCAAACACTTTGTTGACTTTTTGGCCACCTTTCAACACCTAATTTCTTGACAAATATGCATACACAAGTTTACAAGTTCACACATGCAAAAGGGTAAAAATGGTTAAGGGTTAGAGTATAGGGATTTCCCCTGGTCAAATCTCACTTTGGTAATCAAACCCTTAATAATGAAATGAAATGAAATGAGCAAGGAATGATGAATAAACAACATGCAAATTTCCTAAACTCACCACAACCTTGTTGAAGAAATATGAAGATATGTCAATAACTACTCCAAGATGCTTGATAAATGCTTCATTGAATGATGCAAATTTCTTGAATGCTAATTGATTTTGAATGAATGCAAGTGAACTTGATGATTGGGGAGATGTAAAATGAGGAGAAAAACACTTATTTATACACATTTATGCCCTAATAACCCAATAATACCTCATCACAAGCCGACATAAGGTATTTTTAAATAAAAACCCGAAAGACATTTTAAATTATTTTTATTTTGGAGCCAAGAGGGACTCCTTCACCACCCATGGCGAATGGGTCCCACCATGGGCTTGTAAGTGGTTGTCAGGAATTAAATCACATTTAATATTATTTTTTTCATTTACATTCAAAAATACACTTAATTAAGCCTTATGAGCACATAAAGGGGTCAAATAAACCATAAGAAAGGTGTAAATAGTGAAATAGAGCCTAGAAAAGCATGAATTCTTGTTAGAAGGCTTTACAACACCTTAAAATAGGACTTGAAAAGTGATGAAAAGGTGATTTTTAGGTGAATTATAATGAAAAGAGTCTAGAATAGTGTAGAAATGTGTTACAACACTTCACAACACCTTCATAAGATGCTATATTTTGAATTTTAAGGCCATAATGTGAATGCATAAGTTACATTGCAACATTAAATCAAAGTAGAACAAGTCAAGCATTGCAAGAGAAAGACCTAAAAGATCATGAAAATGTCAATGATCTATTTTTATATGGTATAGTACCATAGTACATTCCTTGTGTTCTATTGACTCAGCTATTCCCATGACTTGTGTGGGATACTTGATCTTTCTTTTTATCCCAATGAATATGAAAACAACATTTTTGCAATCTTATTCAATTTTGTCCCTCTCTTTTGTAAAATGTATGAAACATTATGGAATGGATAAATCAATTATGAATGGAATCATTATTCTGTCTATCTCATGTAGTCTTTTCTATATTGTAAACATTGAATATCAAACTGAATGCTCTCTTTAATTAAAAACACATTGCACATTTTAACTAAAAAATTCTTTTAAAATCCAATACATGAAATGGTTTAAGAAAATGTGGAAATGAATTTTATTTTTTTCACATTAACATGAACTTAATTTAATCAGCTTTTCCAATTTGAGTTGTGGTGAAAAATTGGTAACAAGTCCCATTGGTTCAGCAAAAAGTAGTGGAGATTAATCCACAGTGGATGAATACTAACCATGGATGTAGATGGTGAGACCTGAAAAAGAAAGAAGAATAGGTTGATGGTGGATGATATTGTAGGCCTCTAGGTGGAAAAGAGTGATTTCTTGATATATCAACTCACATTGTTGTTGTGAGTTGCATAGAGATAATGTGGATGATAAATGGCAACAACCCGCAGACCCCACAAGGTTTGTGTGGGCCTATTTTCAAGCTTGCGAGATGAGTGAATTTTGGATGTGTGTCTTGTTCGACCCCATGTATGTTGAATGATATATGAATGTGATCAATGACAGATATTTAAACAATTGTTTATCAGATGGTTGTTTTTGAAAGTTGTGACAATGAACAAAAAGCGCAAGATCGTGGTGTGAAGTTAGTAGATCGATGACCAAAATTCAAAGAAATGAATTTGAAATGGATAACTCTATGTGAACAATGGTTTTTCTTGCAAACTAATATAGAGAAAGGAATTAATTGGTCCAACTACACCCAATGACCAATTAAATGAAGATTTGATCTTCAAGGAAGTGCATTAGACTACAAAAGTTATCAAGATTGGATCAAATCAAATGAACTAGAGAATGCATTTAATGCACAATTATATTTTAGGGTTTAACATAAAGAATGAAGGAAATTTCTCTACAATATATTTAATGTTGGGTTGCTTGATGTAGGGTATGGTGATATCTAATAAACCTTAAGTAGTGTGTGTGTGTGTGGCTTGAGGTACAAGTAGCTTGCCAGTGAAGTTTGCAAGCTAGGGAAACCCCAACATAAGATTTGAGAAGATATAATAATCTATGAGAATCTTGATGTATTAAGTGCAAGTTAGTGAGAAAAGAAAATTTGGAAAATTGTAGAAGTGTTGTTGTAGCTGTGTGTGATGTGTTGAATTTGGATGTGAGGAGAAGTGTGAAGAGTCTATGAGTGCACAAAGTGTTGAGAATAGAGATGTACAACTAACTAAAAATATAGTAGAGAAGAGAGTGTAGAGTAGAGGAGAGTGAAGAAAAATAGAATGTGTTGCTGAGAGTGCAGCTACAATAATAGACTGTAAGTTGCAATAAGTGCAACATTATATCAATTGTATGTATTTCACGCATCTTAGGTTTATGTAGAACCACCTATATGCATATTTGAACTTGTAATTCTAATTGAGGTTATAGCTTCAATGTAATGAGTTGTAGCTTAGAATAGGATATTGTAGTCTCCTTGAAGTTGTTCATTCTAAAATAGGGAATTGAAGCTTCCTTGGGGTTGTAGCCCATAAAAATTGTAACTAAACTTTGATGCTTATGAGGTTGGATTAGGATAGTAGTTCCTAGCAGCATTACCAACCATGGTTTTTCCCATCTTAGGTTTTCCATGTATATCTGGTGTTATGAGTTTTTGCTTTATGTGCATGTGATTGTTATATTAGTTTATATTTTAGTCTACACATTTGGATTATACAGTTAAATATGCAAATAGGTTGTCAGGTCTAAATTTTTTTATATCTACTAATTCACCCCCCTTCTCAATAGATCATTGTGATCTAATAGCTTGATGTTGATAGATCTTGAATGCAATTCTTTCTTGAATCACAAAATCCTACACCACAGTTGTTAGCTCTAAAACAAGATGATGCAAACAATCTTTGACATGATGATTGACACTTGAAGAATTTTCTCAAATTCTTGATAATCTACCCTTGAAATTTCTTGAGTACTCTTATGAATGCTCAAATACTCTTGTGAACTAAAATTTTCTATATGCATGAATACTTGAATGCTAGGTATGAAAATGAGAGAAGAACCTCATATTTATACTCAATTATGCAATACTTCCTAAAATTACAACACTGCAAGATGACCTTGGATCTTGGAGAATAAAAACCTTTCAGAAATTTAAATAAAATTTAAATTTTGAGTTAAATGGGACTTATTCACTACCCTAGGTGAATAGGTCTCACCCCAAGGGACTCATTCACCTAGAATGGCGAATGAGTCCCACCTTAGGAATTTGAGGTGGGGTTTTGAGGATTTTGATGTTTTAAATGTCTCTTGTTGGGATTATCCTAAAAAATGCACTTAAATAAGGCTTATGGATGTAAAATCTTGCCAATTAAAGCATAATAAATCCTAATTATTGATTATAATCCTAGAGAAATGTGAAAGTGTGGTACAACACTTTACAACACTGCAAATAAGGTAAGAGTTGTGTTGATTATGCTTAGTTATTTGATAAAATCCTAGAATAGTGTGAAAGTGTGTTACAACACTTCACAACACTTTTACAAGGAACCATTAAAATTACACCAATTCACAAGGTCCCAAGACCTAATGTGAATGTGTTATCCACATTGTAACACTAAATCAAGGCAATATTAAGCCAAAATTACAAGGAGGGCCCAAACGAGTCAGGAAAAGTAGAAGGGTTACTTTTTGGTGACCACATTTAGCCCCCACTTTAGTGAGAGGATGAACTTGCTTCAAAAACACACTAAAGTAGACCAACATGCATCAAGAGGTGCTCAAATGTACCGATGCTAGCAATATGGGACAACAACGATCAAGAGGGGTGATCAAGCCCCCAGGATCAAGATCCCATGATACACCACATAAGAAAAAAGGAACACACATGAGAATGACATAAAGAATAGTGATATATCACAAGCATACAATTCCAAAGATGAAGAAGAGAAAAGGTGAAAATAAAAAGAATAGGATCAAGCTTCAATCATTTGTCCAACACAATGTGGATCACATCTAGGCTATTTGTCTGAAAAATAAATACTCGCTCTAGGGCAATGGAAATCCTAGTTGTACATTGGGTGAGAAGGCCTGAAAGGTGAGAAACATACACTCATGGTTGGTATGCACTCACACACACACAAGTGGCTATGGGGAAATTCATGCCTCAAATTGGGCTTCCCACTCAAACCATACCAAATTTTTACCTCCTGAGAACTTTTATAAGGCACCACAAAAATGATTTTTGAGCTTCATGAGATAAGAAAAACTTTGCATGATTGGAGCTCATGAAAAACAAGATGGATCCATAGGCATGCAAATTGTGTTATACAAGATGGCCATAAAAAACAACAAATTCAAACATAGGAAATGCTCAAGGGAGTCTTGCTTAGTTCATGTGAGGTCTTTAACATAGAGAAAATTGTGCCTAATGTCTCCAAGAGAGGACCAATCACACTTATGAAGGACATCACACCCAATGTCATCCACAAAGTGACAACCACATCGTATGAAGTAAGAAGGCTGCACTAAGAACCAAGGAAAAGGAAAATGCAAAATAATAATGCCAGTCTATGCTGCCACTTTAAAGAAATTGTTGAACACCATACTATGAGAAATTACTTTAAAGTAGCAAATGAAGAATGCAAAAAAGAAAAAATACATGAGAGCCAACATGGAAAGCCCTATGCCAGGTCATATGTTTCGAGTGAAGTTGCATCATGTAAAAGAAAAAGAAAAGAGAGGGGCTACCCCCAAAATGAAAACACCGAACACATTTGGGGTTAGTATGTTCTTTGTTGTAATGTTTTTAGAGACCTTAGAACTATCATCATCTCCCAAATACACATAGAACTGGAAGAATGGAAGAAAGAGAGTGAAAGTAAAGAAAAACCTTTTGGGTCAACATGGAAGAAACATGAATGTTTCAACACCTTGCATCATCCCCAAAAGGAGAACACAAGAAAAACGAAAAATAAAAAATGAAAAGGTAAAAGAAAAAAAAAGAAAAGTTTTTGGGTCAACATGGAAGAGACATAGGGTGTCTCAACAAATTTCATCATCCCAAAAAGGAAAACACAAGACAAATGAAAAAGGTAAAATGAAATGCAAAAATATTTACGACACAGAGAAGAATGAAGGTACAAAAAGAGGAATGTCAAAAAGAGAGATAACATCAAATAGAAAATTATAGGGAATTATGCACATGCAATTACATAAAAGAAATGAAACAAAAAGAAATAATGCAAAAAAAATCTAGTAAGGTAAATGTGAGTCAACCAATGAGCAAGTCATCCGCTTCCCAATCTTACTTTGAATAAGTGGAAGGTAGACAATGAACCTAAGGGACAATGAAAAATGCATTACTAGGAAAAGGATATCAAATTATTTCCCCCGCTGAGTGCAAGGAAAGAATGAGCCAAGGTAGGTGACAAGAAAGGTCATGTAATAGTGAGAAGAGGATGTTCTACAACTATTACATGACAAGGGGTGAAACACTATTAATCTTAGGCAATCACATGATGCCAATCATTTTCATCAAAGTGAAAGTTTTTCAATACTAACTGGAATGCACAACACTCATCAGTACTATGTCCAAGATTTTGATGATAAGTGTAGTGTGGGACTTTTGCATCTTTAGGATATAGCACAATTCTATTTGCTAATCGTCAATGTTGCAACGCCTCTCCAATAGTCTTATGGGAAATTCAGTGACTGGGGGAAAAATTGCATCTCACTAAATACCTCAATGTTTTTTATAGAAAGTCATCTCTTCTTTTGTGGTTTTGAGATAAGGGGAGAAGGAAATGTAAACATAAAACATAAAAAGGTGATGCGCCAAAGCTTTTACAACATTTCAAACCCAAATCATTATTATGATTGATATAAATAGACAAAAAAATCCACAACCCCTCATTCTTGGTAAGAGAACGAACAACAAAGGCTAACTTCAAGCACAGTGCATACTTTCAGGCCTTTCCACAGGTAGTGTTCATTAAGGTCCAATCAAACATAAAGATTTCTTATGGGTAAAAGAAAAATATTTCAGAAATCACATGAACTCTATCTCCCAATACAACATAGCACAAAAAAATAATAACTTTCAAAAAAATAGAAAATTCCAATGACAGTCCAATTTCCTAAGCCACTATTCTACCATACAAGCATAAAGCATATAAATCTGCTATTTAAACTACCTGGATATAGCTTGCAAGACATAGTGTTTCATTCATAATGACAATATAAAGAAAGAAAGCTTGAGAAAGACCATATATGCACAGTCTCCATAAATTATCCTCAATAGTTTGTGCTTTAATTATAAAATGAACTTTGAAACAAGGGTTGGATGTCAATCTGACAATTGTTTAAACATTAATAGATATAACATGCCAGAATAAAGTAGTTCTATAATTTGTTTCTCAAAATAATTCTAAAAACCCTCCAAAAACTAAAGAAACACTTATTTTAACAAAGGAATCTATCACTTGGAACCCAACCCTTCATTGTTTTGTCGGCCTCCTTTTATAGCTGCCAAAAGAATGAAATGCCACCTCAATATAGAATTAATTGTTGCTAGATGTTGGTACTTGATAGCTCACAATTTGATCATAAACCCTTGGTTAGGCTACAAAAGATCTTTTCTCATTAATTCTTATCTACTACATTAATGTCCTTTTAGATATTTCAAAGATAAAAACTCATATATGATCAAATCCTAAAACAACAGCTTGGAAAAAAATTTCGTTCATTAATTACATCACTTCAAGGCACTGACTCAAAGCTTCCATCCCAAGAACCAAGAAAAGAAAATGCCAGAAAGTCCCGATAGTCTCTAAAAGATATTACCTCATATGAGGAACAATATTCCTTTAGTAGAGAAATGACACGTTGCGTGGTCAGAAACCTTATGTTTTCTGAAAAGTGTTTTTGGAGAAAAATTATGCCATTCTAACATGTGTCTTGGGAGCTCCTCTGAAAAGAAAATAATGAGAGTAAGCCATGTAACCACCATGTGGCACATCACCCATATTTTTTAATGTCCCTTTATTGAGCTGAACACTTCCACAAACAAAAGGAAGCTAAAGATCTAAATACTAAGGAAAAGAAAAACACTTCATAGTTCTAGTGACTCACAATGGCCTTCGCTTGCGAAGGTATGAACCCAACTCTCTAGAAATTCCTGAAGTTTGAGGAAGGAAGAGTGTTGCACTTGTCATTCTTCTTTAGTTGGTAAAGGCATACTATAGATGAGCCTATAGGCTTGATCAAGCTAGAAAACTTATTTGAAAGACATAACCCCACCTTGTAGTAACCACTCCAAGGTAATAATAAAGGCGAGAAAGGTGAAAAATCTCACACTCAACCTCATCAGCTGCATGTGTCATGTTGAAACTTGGAAGTTCTATAGAATTTTGATCCTTTTGTTTGATAGCTTCTATAATTTTCTCTACCGTTTTCACATTTCCACATGGAGAGAAAAGGGGAGGTAGCCTGTAATTGATAAAAAAAATTGAAATCCTTCTTAATCTCTTCAACTCTCCTTGCCAACACCATCTAAAAATCTTTGCATCTTTTGGAAACCTTGTGGGAGTTGACAATATCACTGGCCTTGATGTAATTGGTCCTTCGGTTAGCAATCCCAACATCTTTCAGAACCTCGTCAGAAGCCACACAAAGTTTGGAAATAAAAATTTGTGATTCAACCACTTGAGAGTCACATACCTGTAAAGTGTGATTCGCCATCAATCCAATTTTTTTCATTTATTTCTTGGAAATCCCTCAAGAATTGAGATATGGGCCTAAGAATAAGAATTGCAGCTTCAATCCACTCCCAATGTGAAGATACCAATCTTTTTAGCAGCAGGAGAGACTTGGTCTTTTGAGTGATAGCTAGCTCCTAATTGAGTTGTCTCTTTGGTCCTTGCATTCTCCTCTATTGAATACTTTTCCTTCAAAGTTTCCACCATCTTGGAGCTTATTCTTCATACCTCTAGATCATAGGTCTACAACACGAACACAACCTCTTATTTTTCCAGCTTCAATTTTTCCATTTCTTCCTGTGCCTTCCCAATGCTATCAGAAAAATGAGTTCAGATATTGCCTAGGTCCTTCTATAATTTTTTCATGAGTACCTCTATAATCCATGTTGGTATGATTTTGGGTGGTGAGGTCAGATTTTAATCGCTCAATTTTGGCATGTAGCCAAATTTGTTGGATCTGTGCTTCTTCAAACAATCTTGAGTTTTCCCTTTGCTTACCCTGAACCTGCATTATGTGGACCAACTCAACATCCTTAGCCTTGATCTCATTCTACAATCGGCCCACAATTTCTCTTACATTCACCAACTCTATCTCATGCTTTTTTAACTTTCTACCTAGTCTTTCATAGTCTAAATATACCTTTCTTGTTGGGTGGTCTTAGCCAAGACCACCTTGTCACATGGATGAGTTTCATTTAGATTTAGGCCTGTCATCTAGATGTCATAATCCTCCAGCTCCATCTACCCCTTAGGCTTATCCATGAGGGGCGTCATGGTGCTGATCAAGAGAGAATTTTTCTCCTTATTGTAACAAGCCTTGATTTTCTTGGTAGCTGACAACTCAACATTCTTTAAAAGTTTTCTTTGTTTAGCATTTCATCAAGCTATCTTTGTTGCATTGAAATGATCTTGGAGGGCTTGAGGTATGTCAACATTCTATGTTACAATAGGGGAACTGGGAAGGAATCCAAAAAGGGTAATAGAAGGAGAGACCTCAGATGTATGAGCATGTGGAGAGGCAAAAGGGAGTGTTATCATGGAAAAGGGGGGCCAACCCAGTTGATACTGAATAGGGGATTTTCCAGTAGGGGTGAATAGAGACATGGTTGGTGAAAAGGTGTTTTCTTAGAAGATGATGGGTTGGGAGTGGGGGTTAGCTTAGATGTTTCAACTCTTTCAAAGGGGGCCCTTGACAGGGCAAGCAAAGAGTTAATAGTGGCCAAGACAAATGTTGCTCACTCAGTGTTTAGGGTAATCTCGAGAATTTCATTTTGAACTAGAAGGGATGTATTCAAGACTATTAAGTCAGGGCCGAAGGATAGAAAATTTCTTTCCAAGGGAGAAGGAGAGGGGTTAACCAAAGATAAAGAAATGGGAAGAAAAGATGGAGAAAAACTTACCTGAACCGCGGTGGTCAGTACATCTTGGAAGGAAGACTCCACTTGTTCTTCACCTCGGGTTGGCATATCAGATAGGCCTAGATCTTCGACCCCCCTTCTCTTTTTATGGACAAAATTAACATGTTTTGACCTCCTAGCCATCAACCCCTTCGAAACTTGGCCCTTAGCGACCACAATGGATGATACTCTTGTGGATCATCGGGTCTCTTTCTCTTACTCTAGGCACTAAAGGAGGACGAAGCTCATGAATCATTTTTCCTCGAATCCCTCTGACTATCACATTATCGATGTTAGGGAGCTTGATTCAAATATTTTTCCACATCAATTTCATGGTTGGTTTCTATATTATTATCATCAGAACTAGCCTCCTTATCATAAATATAGTCAAACTCTTCATCCTATGGGAACTGTTTGACAAGAAGATTGAGGTAGCGCAACTCCTATTGGAACATCCAAAAATCTTCCTTCTTTCTTTCCAACCAAGCCATTTTCTTCAGTTGTGTATTAATAGACTTATTTATTAGAAGGTTCTTGTCATACGACACCTTTGGTGTGTAGAAACTCAACCACTTTGGTCACTTGAAAGGAATATACTTTAAATCAATGTATACCTATGCACCTTCTCGAGTCAAGTTCTTTCTCCTTTTGAAGTATTCCTACTCTTCATGCTTCCTACTAAAAATTCATTATGGGTTACAATCCCACTTATCACAAATGATGACCAGGCCCAAAGCTACCAATAGATCCTTGAGATCTTCTTCACAAAATCACTTTGTCAATGATACTCGGTTGTTAGCAATATTGAGGGGAAGTGAATACAACTTCATATTTTTTCTTCTCATGCCATAGTTCTTGTCTAAAATGGTCACCTCGTGACATGCCTCTAATGCGAAGACTCTATCTATCACAAATATATGGAATCAAAAAGAATCATTGGGAAAACTATGAAATCTAATAAATGTAAAATCCACAGCCATGAAATAATCCACTGGGTTCGATGAGATCTTCATCCATTGTAGAACCTTAGGAGAGAAATGGCCCATAGGGTGAGGCAACAATTATTGGAGCATGGGCCTAAAAAATTAATCTGCAAACCCATAATAATCCCCTATTCTACAAAGCATATGGGTCCACATAGAAATTGACTGAAGACAACCCCTTTCATCTAGCATTGATACTAGCACATTTTTCCCAAACCATTCAAAATTTTGATGTAAAACCAAATGAGCCAAGAAGGAAAAATACCTGAACGTAGAATCAGTCTCATAATTCTTTAGATAATTCAACATGTTCCCAGCTATTACCTCAGCAAAATAATAGTGCCTCTAGATTTTTTCCTTCTTTAGCTATAAGGACAAGCCAAACTAAAAAGGAAGAACTTGGGCATCATCATCAAGACCAAAAACCTAGGCTAGCATTGAGAATACTACATGTATGTCCCTCTTAAATATATCATATGATAGAGGGAATAGAACATGACCTCTATCTATTCGTTCCCTTGTTTCTTCTTCATAAAAATTTTTTCTTGGCCTTTTCTTCCCCAAAAAGATCCATTTTTCCTTATTGAAAAAATTTGAATCCCAAGCCGTAGGAATACACATCTCGCATATGGCTTGAGTAGAAAGAGTAACCCGAATCTTTCCATTTTGGATAACCCCTATTACCTCATTGAATATCCTAGCACATGCATCAACTAAATCCAGGCATGGATGCACAGTGGGCAACATAAACTGTGGCAAACCACAATCCCATGGACGAAGCGCAAAACCCTTAGTTGTCCCATACTTTTCCTTTCTTTGAAATGCACCTTCTCTGAGGCTTTTAGGGTGAACCGATAACTTGGGATCAAAAACATTATCGACTATATCTTGCACTACCTCTCTCCTCACAGGCTTATCAACTGGTAGGTCTTCCTACAACATTTGAAAGGTCACTCCTCCACCATTGGGTTATTGGAAAATGATTTCTACCAAAAAACATTGGCATAACTAGGTCATTAACTTGAAGCTATAGCCTTTCTTCCAAAGGTTGAGGGTTCTGCAACGATGGTATCAAAAGTTGCAGAGAAATTTTTAGGGATAACAGCCACTTGCCCTTTCTTTCAAAGGAAAAACCTACTTTTGAGAATAATTAATTGTCTTGCCAGTACATGCACTTAAGACTACACTATTATTTTTGGGCCATTAAATGATGCCACTAGGGTGATATGGGTGGATTAGAGATCTGTATCCCTTGAGAATGCCAAAAAATCCATGAGGATGGAATTAGTACATTCCTTCTACCACCTCTTAATCAAAAGAAAACATTGTCTCAAGAAGTGTTATTTTTTTCATACAAAACGTGTCAAGGTGGTGCAAGGTAACCTTAAAAAATGTGACTATTAATTTGACAGAGTTTTAGCACATTAACCCCCATCTTTTCTCATTAATGAGCTAGTTGGCACTAATGACAGTGAAGGACACATGATAACAATTAGCGCATGAGAGCATTTAGTCCCAATGCCGAAATTTATTCCCTAAGCCATTCTATAGGATCCTCTATATGATTTATCCACCTCACTTCATTCTACCTTGAAATTTCTCGCTATTCTCTGGCCAAAAATAGACATTTTGTTGGTTGAGTTTTTCAGTTGGCCTTTTCTATATATAGCTACACCACCTTTTACAACATTCATTCAAACATAAATTTCCTTTAGTTAGCTATTCTTCTTCCTATTTCCATTATGCCATAATCTGTTTCTTTACCAGAATGTCCACTGGCTTAGGGACCCCCATTTGGCTCCTTCTATGGAGACCGCAATACAGCTTCACAGGAGAGGTTACTAGTGACCGGATCAAACACCTGGTAAAGAAGTGTGACCCCTTATCACAACTATGTTCAAATAGGTGGTGGGTGAAAACTTCATTACTGATGAGAACCAAATTCAGAGCAATTCCAATGTGCTTTCCTACTTCGTGGCCTCATTGTTGGATCTGAACATGTCCAAGCCTATGATAATTGAGTTGTGTCATGAGATGTTCGACACCTCGATGATGGAAGGGCTTGGAAAGGTAGTGCAAGTGGCAATCCCTAGTGTTGGTATCTCAAGTGCTATGGACCTCCAGAGGCATGTGGAATTTGGCATAGACATGCCCTAGTTACCCTTTCTCTCTGACTTCTACACTATGGACATTGAAACACACCACTACTCCTCATAGCCAGTAGCCATTTTTCAGCTGCATGAGTATAGTGTGGAGAAAGTTATGGGAAAATCCTGGAGGAAACACTTTGACTTCCTAGTGTAGAGTAGCAATGAGTAGGCCTCAAGCCTACATTTGTGTTTGTTGTTTTTTCAACCCTCCTCTTGCAACCACACAGAGAAGAAGAAAAAGAAAGAAAAGAAAGAAAACACGATGACAAGCATTTTTTGCTTCCTGGGTGATGCCTAGAGGTACTTCTTGACTGCTTTGCATGTTACTCCCTTTTTTGAAAATTTTTCTTTGTAACTCCTTTTGGGCTCACTCAAGAGAGCCTTATGTTTGAATTCAAGCTTAGGGCTTGCATGTATGTAGAATTTTCAATAAATATACTACAAGCTATTTGTTTCTTTAGTATCCCTCTTAGCTATTATTATTCTAAAAATTTCAAAAATATTTACAAAATTTTACATATGATACATAACTCTTTAAAATTGTGAAAGAACTGTGCATTTTAATGGAAAATAATTTTAGATAAATACCATTCATCAGTATACCTAAAGCATTTCCTTCCATATCTTCAAGTTCGTATGTGTTCTTTTCTTTACATGCACTGATTCAAAAACGTCCCTTCCATAGTGCTTCAAATTTAGTGTGTTACCCTGGTTTTGTAGTACGTACATCATACTTTAGCACTAAGCTCCCTTCTTTGAATTATGGACTAAAGGTCTTTTTGTTGAACCATAACTTGACTATCTACTATCAATTGATCATGGCTCCATGAGCCTTTTCTCTTTCTTCCTCTAGTTTGAGGAGTTCTACTAGTCGTACTTCCATTCCACCTTTTTCTTCAATGTCCAAGGCCCTCAGTAGTTGTAGAGTAGGAATTTCTATGGAAATGGGTATCACTACCTCTTTTACACCAACTCATACAGAAAGGTATTTAGAATTTTCTTGGGGGTAATTTAGTCTACCCACATAGCCACTCGTAGATGTTTGTGCCAGTCCCCTTTCTGTTTTGACCTAATGCGTTTAATTAACCTAATTAGGTTTTTGTTGGTGGATTCTGCTAACCTATTCCCTTGTGGGTAGTAATTTGATGAAGTTTTAAGAAAAATACCATGCCTGATAGAAAAATATGACATCCTTGACCCAACAAAAGCTTGGGCATTATCGGATATGATGGTTTTGGGTGACCCAAATCTAGTTACTACCTCTTTGAGGAAATTAACAATCTCCCCTTTTGTTGCATTCTTTAGGGTGATGACTTCCATCCACCTTGTAAAGTAGTTAGTCGGTGTAAGGATCCACTTATGTATGACATTGGAAATAGGTTTTATCATGCTGATAAAGTCCAAACCCCACTAGGTGAAGGGTTCTTCGGTTACAATAGGGCTCAGGGGTTGAGCAACATTCTTTCTTTTGCCAACAAAATATTGGCATTGTGTACATTTTTTCACCAAATGATGTGCTTTAGAAAACATAAAGGGCCAATAGTATACTTCTTGCATTATTTTTAAAGTGGTGGTCTTGGTAGAAATGTGCCCATCCTCAGGACTATGGTAAAATTCATTAAGAATTCTTTACACCTAATGGTTGTTGAGACATCGAAGCAGCACACCATCATTATTTTTCTTAAATAGTACATCTTCAATTAGTACATACTTGGCGCCTTGCAATTGATCATACCTCCTTTTATTGAACTAAATACTGGTTAGGTAATATACATTTTGCATGTACCATGTCCAATCAACAACCTAAGACTCGTCAGACTCAAACTGGTTCAAGTAGACTTGATTAGTCTCATTCTCAGCCACAAGATTTGTTTCCTACATAATGTATTCACACAAACCTCTTCCCCTGACCAGATTAGTTGGTAAGATATCTACATCATATTCTAGAATCTTAGTGATCCAGTTTACTCTTTTTTTAGTTATTTCAACCTCTGTGATGTATTGCTGCACACCAGGATGTGCTACAAGGATAGTGATTTTGTTGGCCGACACCAAGTGTTGAAACATTTATCTATGGAAAAATATTATTTTTCCACAAAGTTTTACTTCATCTCATAACCTTTCAAAGTTCAGAAATGGAATGCAATAATATTTTCTCCTTCATTTTGATCGCCTTTTTGAGTAAGTACTGAAGTTATGCTATCTTGACCACTATATACATCGAGTAGGAAATATTTGGAAATATCTAGATTAGCAAAGACCAAAACAGTGGAAATTGCTATCTTTATTTTCTCAAAATCCTCTTTTCCTTTAGAGGTCCACTTGAATAGAAAATTATTTTTAAGTATTAGTGTGATAGGCCTCACAATACCAACAAAGTTTGGAATGAACCTGCTGATGAAATTGATCTTCCCTAGAAATGACTGAAGTCATTTTTGGTTTACTGGAAAGGGTAGTCATTTTTGGGATCTATTTATATTCCCTCTTTTGAGACTACAAAACTAAGTATCTTACCTTGAGGCACCCCAAAGACACATTTTTTTGGGATTTAGAGAAATCTTGAACTATTGGCATTTTTGGAAAACCTTTTCTAGATGATCGAAGTGATCATCTTTTTATTTTGAAAAAACCATTAGATCATCCAAATATATTAAAATGACCAGGTTGATTGAACCTTTAAAAAAAATGTCCATTACTCATTGAAAATTTGCACTAGCATTTGATAGGCCAAATGACATCTTAGTATACGGAAACGTTCCCCACTTAGTGGTAAACACCATCTTGTGTTGGTTTCTCTCCTTCATGTATACCTAGTTATATCCAGAAAAACCATCAAGCAATGAGAACATTTTAGATTTGGCTACTATCTGTAGAATTTCCTCCATCAATGGCAAAGGGTAATGGTCCTTTAATGATACCTTGTTTAAGTCTCAAAAGTTGATACAAAGTCTGATATCACCATTCTTCTTTCAAACGGGTCCTAGATTTGACACCTAGGTGGAATGTTTGATTGGATATATTAACTTTGGGTCAACCAACTTGGTGAGCTCTAGTGCCATCAATGCCTCAACCTTTAGGTTGATAGGTCTTTGCTTTTGTCAGACAGGATTGGACCCTTCCTCTAGGTAGATGGTATGCTAAATTATATCGGGGTCGTAACTTCTAAGGTCATCATAGGTCCAGGCCATAACTCCATCATACTCATAGCATATATCCCTTAGTATTTATTTATCTTATGGAAAAACCTCTTTTCTGACTTTCAACTCTCTACCACCTCCAACATCAAGCTCTTCATAATATATTTCATCTACAGTGAACCTTCATTTTCCATTTCTTGCATCTTCATAGTCAACGAGGTTCTCAAGGGAAATCAATCCTATCAGAAGCTTGTTCCCTTTTAACTGGATGACCTGCCCATTGAAAAAAATTTCCCTGGGGTTGGAGTGTTAGGAACCATTCCTCCCTTTTGTATGAAGGTAGCTATCTGAGTGTCATCATTGAAAACCTACCACTTTTCATCATTGTCAGGAATTGAGGGTCTGACAATGACCTGTACTGTATTTTTCCTAGTTGAGTCAGAAGCTAGTTTGAATTATGACCCAACTGATGCCATTCGATTGGCTATGTTGTTCTGGGATTGGGGAATAACTTGTATGTTGAAAGCTTTGAAACTCTTGATTAGGTCACAAATTTTGTGTTTGTATGACCTCATTCGAGTATTGTTTCCTATTTCTCACCCACGGACTTGGCTTACTACCAACTCTGAATCTTCAAAAACTTGTATTCTCTTTATACCCATTCCTTTTGCAAGGTTTAGGTTGTGGACTAAGGCCTCATATTCAACATCATTATTTGGACAAGAGAACATAAAATGATAACCTCTGAGATTCTTAGATACTATTGGAGAGAGTAATTAGACACCCGCACCAGAGCCAACTTTACACTTGGCACCATCAAAATATAGGGTCCATAGACAATTATTTGTCGCGTCATCATATTTCTCCTCATCCTTTATTAGTTTTGAAAAAGTTTGATCACTTTAAAAAATTACATAAGAGCCTAGCCCAATCACATGGAAGTTGTCGAATGGATCAAAATCAATGAATTGGTTGAGCAACACTTCTTCCTCACGAGTCCACTCATTGGTATCCTCTTCATCTTCTAGCATTTTAATGCAATATTTCTTGTGTTGAGATATAGCAGTATGTGCGGCTTCAAAGCATAGGAACACATAGTCTATAATATGTTTAAGATGCAAATGTTTAGAAAGAATCTTCATCTTTGCCCCACGCTTGGTTCTCAAGATCAAGCGCGACCAGTCAAATGCTAGATACCCACCAAGTTTGGTAGTGAAATCTCTTGATAGACATTACTACCACTTCCTGCATGATTGTTTGTCTTGGGAATGAGAAAAGGGTTAGGGATAGATCTTTTATCCAACCAATGTTTGAGACCTTCTTCCTATCTAGTTGCATAATTCCTTTTTCCAGGGGTTCATACTTAAGCTTTAAAGCATCTGCCACTTGTTTTGACATAATGGTTGTGCTAGCCCCCAAATGAATCATATCATTATGCAACAATTTGTCTCCTACTATAAGCATAAAAAATAAAGGCTTGGACTTTGTTCTACTTACCTCCTTTTCTTTTGTGTCATCTACATCATTTGCATAAGCTGTCACCTTTGGGGCCTGATGGGGAAGCAAGGATCTATCACCTCTGCTTTGATTACATGGCTGAGTTGCATCCATTTGTGGGCTTTGTTCTTCCACCTCTAATGCTTCCTAAAGCAGGTTCTTTTGCTTAGGAATTGATGAGACATCCCACAATGATACATTTGTAGATGCCTTCTTCAATTGCTCCACCACGTTGAGCATCCCAAATGTTTGGACTTTGGGCTTAATCAAGGGTATTCCTCTTGTTTTAAGAAGAAAACGTTCTGATGTGACTAAGTTTGGCACCTTACTTGTCTCTTTCTCCACCATTGGTGAATTACACAGCTATGGAAAAGGTCAGATGATGGGAAATGGAGCCTGCTTCTCCTGTGGAGGTATCTATTGTGGCTATGGGTGTGACAAAACTTGTACATACTCTCCTATAATCCTCCTCTTAGATCTTGTGTTGTAATCCAACTGTAACAATAGAGTACCAATCATCAGAGTTTCATTTGCATACACTATGTCTTCTTCCTCCACCCATGAGAACAATGCTTGATCAGGTGCAATGTCTATCTCTTGTTCTAGGGACATCCCTTGTAGTTCCACTCTAAAGTGAGCATCCTCCATTTTGGATGATCTATACTCGTCCATGTTTAGGAGAGGGCCTTTGCTTCTTTCTTCTACCATTCATTTTTTCATATTTCTCCTTGGGAAATTCTATGGAAGATTATCATCACTACATGAGAAACACCATACACCATCCTCTTCTGCCAAATTATTCTGGCCTTGGATCATTTCTCTACTTTGACTTCCTTTTACCATTTGAAGTGGTATGGTGACTAGGAATATCTAGTTTGTAGATGTCTTCTATTGGCCTCCTCCTCAAGGAAACCGTTGGTACATATTCTTTTGATAGGAAGGCTTGTTTCCATCAAAGGTGAGCGTTTAGCTTCGAAGGCATTTCCTACTATTGTTTGAGGATGACCAATTCATTAACAAGAGTATGCATGAGACTCTTCATGTCATTAATATCCATCATGACTGAGTTGGAGCCTAACATGTTGCTTTGTGTGGCGGGAAACACATACATAGAATGGGGCATATTCGATGTGCTGCTTTGCATAGCAGATGTGCTCAAATAGGCTCCTCCTTGTAAGTCTCTGGAGGGTTCTATGAACATAGGTATGGGGGGTCACCGTGGGATCTTCCCAACATCAATTAGACTATTTTTCACTCTTACTACCAACTCATAAGCATTGGGCAAGATATCTCCCCCCATGGAAGTTATCATAACAGTGATGTTCGGATTGATAGCCTTTAGATAGAACATGAATGCCATCATAGCTAGGGGTCAAGTAGTCATAGGAATCCTTTGCCAATTTTTATCAAACTTGGTGTTGAAGTCACTCATGTCTTGATGTGAAGCCCTCTTGATGGTGATTAGTTGTTGTAGTAGTGAAGAACAATCTCTTTTTTTTTAGAATCGTTCAAATAGGCATTGTCCAAGCTGGTCCTAGGAAAGGACCTAAGACTAGAGATACATACCCATCTTGACCTTTCCCCTTAAAAGATGCACCTAATTTCCTTAGAGTGATATTTTCTTCCACTATATTATTTACCCTAAATACCTCCACTATATCCTGAAGTTGTTTGAAAGGTGTTTTGAAATCTCCTCTGGAGAATCTTGGGATAGCCTTGAGGGAATTAGTGGGTATAGTAAGCCATACATCTATGGGTGAGGTTGGACGTAGTGGACTACCACTATCCCATGTTATGAAATTTCTAGGGGTAGGGGAGGTACGTAAGCCATAGAGAAAAGATTCCTATGAATCAGATATACAGGTAATCTTATTTGGAAGTTTAAGCCCTTAGGTGGAGTAGATAAGGCTCTACATATTGGGCTCTGACTTCTTGCTCTATTAATCCTTACATGGGATATAAAACCGATAAGTCTCCTCCTAGGGATTGAGGTAGGTAACTATGAGTATGGGAAGTGACCTCTCAAGTATACTCTAGTTTGGACTCTAGGCATGAAACTTACAGTTTCCTTCCTTAGCCTAATTGAAGAGATATTTCTAACTTCTAATTAGGCATTTGAAGAAAATTTAGCCCCACTGGGCATGCCAAAAAAAGGATTGTTGATCATCAAAGCTTATGCCTCTCTAACAGTCTTATGGGAAATTCAATGAGTGGGGGACAAATTGCATCTCACTGAATACCTCTAGGTTTTTTATAGAAAGATGACTCTTCTTTTAGGGTTTTGAGATAAGGGGAGGAGGAAATGTAAACATAAAACATAAAAAGGTGATATGCCAAATATTTTACAACATTTCAAACCCAAATCATTCCTTTGATTGATATAAATAGACACAAAATGCCACAAATCCTCATTGTTAGAAAGAGAACAAACATCAAAGGCTAACTTCAAGCACAACACAGACTTTCAAATCTTTTCACAGGTAGTGTTCATTAAGGTTTGATCAAACATAAAGATTTCTTATGGGTAAAAGAACAATATTTCAGAAATCACATGAAATATATCTCCCAATACAACATAGCACAACAAACTAACAACTTTCAAAAAAATAGAAAAGTCTAATGAAATAATCCAATTTCCTAAGCCACTATTCTACCATACAAATATAAAGCATAGAAATCCACTATTTAAGCTACCTGGATATAGCTTGCAAGACACAGTGTTTCATTCATAATGATAATATAAACAAAGAAATATTGAAAAAGGCCATATATGCACAGTCTCAATAAATTATCCTCAATAGTTGATACTTTAATTATAAAATGAACTTTGAAATAGAGGTTGGATGCTAATCTGATAATAGTTTAAACCTTAATAGATATAACATGCTAGAATAAAGTAGTTTTCCAATTTTTTTCTCAAAATAATTCTAAAAACCATTAGAAAACTAAAGAAACACTTTTTTTAACAAAGAAAGTTGTCACTTGGAATCCAACCCTTCATTTTTTCATTGCCCTCCTTTTATAGCTTCCAAAAGAAAGAAAAATGACCTCAATATAGAAGTAATTGCCACCATACGTTGGTACTTGATAGCTCACAATATGATCATAAACCCTTTGCTAGGCCACAAAAGATCTTTGCTCATTAATTATCAGCTGCTACATCAATGTCCTTTTAGATATTTCATTGATAGAAACTCATATACGATCAAATCCTAAAACAACAGCCTGGCAAAAATATTTTGTTGATCAATCACATCACCTCAAGGCATTGACTCAAAGCTTTCATCCCAAGAACCAAGAAAAGAAAATTCTAGCAAGTCCCAACAATTTCCAAAAGATATTACCTCATAAGAGGAGGTATAGTCTTCGTTTAGTAGGGAGATGACACATCACGTGGTTGGAAACATTATTTTTTTTGAAAATATTTTTTGGAGAAAACTTCTGCCATTCCGACATGTATCTTGGGTGCTCCTTTGAAAAGAAAAAGATGAGAGTGAGATGTGCAACCACCATGTGGCACATTTCTTGTCTTTCTTACTAGCCATTCATTGACCTGAACACTTCCACAAACAAAAGGATGTCGAAGATCAAAATACTAAGGAAAAGAAAAACACTTCACACTATTCATATGTGCTAATGTTATTAGTTCTTTGTTCAAAAGAAATTGTAGTTTCCTTTCACTTTTTGGTGGTGGACAATGATATTTTAGTTTCTATAACTTGTAAGGTCTCTTGTGTTTTCTAGATTCACCCTTTTCTTTAATTGAATGCAGAGGAGGGAGACCTAAGGTGGTCCTCTCATCCTTGTCATTGTTATGATTCATTGGTTGCTCTTAAGGAAAGACATTCAGATCAGGAGGGGAATCCAAGATCACCATACCATCACTTTAGAGCCTTAGATATTCTCTACCTAGGAGGATTTCTATTGTGAGTGGGATCTTGATATCATAATACCTTTGTGTTCTCATCAGTTGATGAATTTCATGTTCACTTGTTGTATCACATCCTTGTTTGCTCAAGATTGTAAATCCTTTTCCATATGTTTCTTCTAGATTGATCAAAGTGTTTGTTACTTTGTTATCATAAAATGGTTGAGTCTTTGCTTGTCTAAAGGAACTAGGTTCACCTATTGTAGGGAACTTAGGTTAAATTTTTGTGTCAGGATGTAAGTAACCAAACATCTCAAGGGGTGGTATTGTGGGAGGATTTGGTTGGTTCATGGATTTATAAAAGTGTTGAGAAGTCTAGATAATCGAGAGGGGGGGTGAATCAATTATCCTCAAATAATTTTATTTTCTTTAATTAATCCAGAGAAGATGTATACCAATCAAAAATTAATCAAATAGATATGAACATGAATGCACACAACAATGCCAAGAATGATGAACACCAAAATTTATATTGAAACCCAAGAAGGGAAAAACCATGGAGAATGTTAATTCTCAATTATAAAACACCAATTACGGTGACACCGATTAAGGTGAAACCGATTAAGGTGATTTTTACAAGGGCTCATTGCCAAGCTACTCACTATAGGGTGGCTCACTGCCAGTGAGCTCAAGGCCCAAATACAAAACAACATATTACAAAATAGTATCATTGAAAAAAGTTAACTAATGATATTGCATCTATATATGCATGAATTCAGTTCTGATTAAAAGCATAATTTATGTCTATGGCGGATCTGATCAAGAAATTGCTGCATAATGTCTTCACACAAACTCTACAAAATAGATTACTTCTTCCTTTGTACACTCTTATCTACTCACAAACATCATACTCCACTCTTCTCATCTCATCAAACAAAAGTAACCTTTACTTATACCATTCCAAGCCATCACAATCCCTTAGGTTGGCAAGATACAATGTCTTCATAGTCTTCCAAGTCAACCATATATAATTTGAATTATATCACTACAAAATATGTTGGCATGAAGAACAATCTTGAGATATTCAATAGGGTGTTGCATGCTAGCACTAGACCCAAAAGATAGGTCACACATAAATATCTTCTTACCACATTACCAATGGACTAAAAATAGGTCATACATAATATAACATAATTTCCAAAAGATACCAAACTTTGAAATACATGAAATATATTATGAAGTCGACAAGAACGCCACAACCAAGACCAAATCTTGATTATCATCAATTTCAATGTCAACTAGAAAAACACAATTTGACGTACCAAAACTTGTAACATGCTATGTGAATGTCTAGATAGCAAGGTTACCCAGAGTAATATTTGAGCACCACAACCAACATCAAAAGATTAGATTTCATTATAATAATTAAATAAATTCAATAGATGTCCCAAAAAGAAGTATTTCCATATCCGAAGCAAGGATAGTATCCACATTGTGTGACATCATAGCATATGATAGGACAGATCAAGTTTATACATCATCCAAAGCACAACCTTCTGGATCCAAGGTTTTGACATCAATGACAACAATTCTAAAACATCTTCATCAACTTCTCAAAAATGTTTTCCTTTCACATTGATGGAAAAACAACAAAAACACAAAAACACAAAACTCCACAACTCCAACTCCAAAACTGCAAACAAAAAAAAACTCCAGTTACTCCCCCTTTTTCCAACAATTCAATACCTCTTTTTTTTTTTCTCTTCATTTTTCTCCCCCTTTTTTTCATCAAAGGAAAAGGGCCAAAATTTGAACATTTAGGAACTCAAGTAAAAATGACACTTTTCACATGAAATATTTTCTTGTACCTCTCTCTCACAATTTGAAGAATCCTCTTCCAAGCTAGCACCATAAAATCCAATCGAACACTCATACTATCCAACATAGTCAACAACATAAATGAGGATGACCAATCCTGAGACAAGCACTATCATTCACATTCTTTTGCATCAGAAAGTATCCCAGAGAGATGATCCAACCAGACCTCAACAATTTTCTTGACCAACCAAAAAGTTCTAACCAAGTCTTCCCTCTGTCTCTCAAAAATAAATAACTTCACTTGCAAATCACCAAATCTTATTCTCTATTTTCCATATTTTTATTTGAATAAATCAAAACTCTTTCCAATATTATTCATCTCAGATTCAATAGCTTCAATTATTCTTCTAAAATTATCAACAGTAGCAGGCCACTAGAGACAATACCTTTAGATGTTAGACTTCTCCTTAATGCATTTTCTTATCTCACCAATGTGTTTGGATAACTTATGTTTAGCTTTGATACACCTTCTCTCAATCATAGCTTCAAACTTATGTCCTTTAGGTCCTTCCAACAACATCCTTTCTTCAACAAATTCTACTAGATTATCCGGTAACAAGTTAGAAACATCTAAAACATTAATAACCTTTTTGAGCATATTATAAACCAAAGCATCATCAATTTAAATCCTTGTAATCAGAGAGTTGGCACACCACATTTTATCAAATTTCTTCATATCACCTTCATCTAACACTGACCAAATATCATTTGGATTGAAAGAATTGGATCCAAAAAGTGACTCTTCTTTTCTCTCCTTTTCTTCTAACACAGTGACGACATCTTCCATGTTAACTTTCCTCTTTTTAGGTTACAGAGGGGAACCATCAATAAAAAATTCCAACTCCTTACTGGAGGAGGAAACTTCCTCAAACTGACTGGACATTATCACACTAGAGCACAAATTCATCTGCAAGGATGAGAAATAGACATTGCATGCACTTGCTTTATCTTCCATACATTCAAAATACTTGTAAACTTACTTTCTAATAGGGATGTAAAACTTCCATTTAACATTCTCCTTTTCCGGTAGTGAACTCAGAAATTAAAATAGCAAACATATGAACATAGATCCAAAATGGAAAGGATAACTTTCAACCAAAGATATTCTGACATTCTCAATTAGGTTTTCCACTATTAGGCTACACAAATCAATTTACGTATTTTCCTTCACCATCATGTGTGCAGGATATACAATAACAACTGAAGTAGAACCTTCATGATTTCTGAAATAGATTTAATAAGTGATGTTGCAAGAAACATACCTTACTATTAGATTGACAATGGTATTTATCAATAGAGCCCTGGGCTCTTTTTCGATATGAGTAAGTTCCTCCATGTCTCTTTATTTCACCATTTTCTTCACAGGGAGGTCACAAACACTGCACAAACCATTAATAGCTTCAATGGATTCCTTTGTGATCATATTGGGTTTGTCCAAAACAATGTTGCCATCCTTGAATCAACTTATCAGGAACAAGACAGATTTTTTGTCTGCAAAGTAGGGAAATTCTCCCCATAAATCCATACTTAGATTATTTACATTCTATAATTCATCCATCTTCAACCCTAGTTCCATTTCCTTCATCTTCCAATGATCAAACTCATCCAACTCAACTCCCTTTAGCCTTAGCAGAATACCACCACTTGATCCTCTATTAATAGATTCCATCGTTACACTTTTCTTCTTCAAACTCTTTATCGCTAAATGGAACTTCTTCTTCTTCTCCTTTGAAAACTGTGAGAAATTATTTTAAAAACTCCCACCTTTTACTCTTAATTACTCATAATGATTTCACCACTAAATACGCACATTGATGATGCCAGCAATTGTACTTCACTTTTCAATCAGTCGGATTAAGCTTCATCATTTATCATCAACCATTTTGAACTTAATCATGCTAAAAATCACTTTAATATTACTTCAAAGAGGGAGGATCTATAGGATATGCAATAAAAAACTCCCCATGAGCCAAGGTGGATTGGCTCAAATACTGGTAGGGTATGTACAAGGATCTGGTGCTATGAAAGTGTTCTCCACACTTGTTTCCTTCTTCCTCCAAACTATGACCAACTTCTTCTTAGATTCATTTGATTCTACAACATTCTTTTTGTTCTCAAGATTTTCTAGAGCAACATATCTACATGTGTTAGCATAATGTCTAGGTTTATTGTGTTAGTTCTCAAAAATGTTGGTTGAAAAAACACAAGAGGTTTCCAAGCTCTTGTTACATTTTAGGCTAATGAACAAGGCCAAATGGTGTGTTTGAACCTTCTTCTCTTCAGGCTCTGCTAGACCTAGGTGGGTATACCTAATTCAAGTGAAGAAAACTTAAACTATGCATTTCCTACATGAGCAATCTATCCACAATAGTAATTGGGAGTGGAGAGGTGCAGACCTAATTTTGTAAAAATTGTATAAGCAATATCAAGGTGAAGTTTATGAATATGTTTAGTTAACAAATGTAAGGTTTGAAACAAGTTTGATAAAACTAAATGATGAAATGGATAAGACTAGTTCCTTGTTGGGTAAATGGAGTCAAATGAAGATCTAGAATGTGTGACTTGTATTGGTTGTAACTCGAATTTTTTGGCACACTAATATTGGTTTATAACTTGTATAAATGTCTAGGAAAATGATTGAAAAAATCTACTTATTGATCCAACTGACACAACCAGATTACCTATAATTTATCAAAAGAATTTTAATCTTTACTTGAAAGAACCAATAGAATAAGTTATGCAAGAATATAGATAACACCAAATTGGAGACAAATTGAAAATCCTAATTATATGGTTCTTCTTATTGATCTAAATAACACTTCTAGATTATTGTGATTGAGTAGAAGAATTTTAATTCCTTCGGGGAAACAAATTAATCATATCACACAAGTACAAAAAATGTGCATTGATAAATTGAATATATACTTGATATACCAATTTAAATAATAAGGAAGCACTAAAATAGAGACAACCAAATAATTGAATAACTTCAACAAACAATTGATACCAAGATAACGCCAAAAAATTAGAGATCTTTCATTGACTTCTTCAAAATAATTCTTGAAACATAGTCTTTTTAAATATAAACATTATGGAACTCTTATGCTATCCATCAGTTATCCCTATTCTACTACTATCTTCTCCTATATCTTTCTTTTGGTCCTCATCTCTCTTATATATATGAGAGGCAACAAGCTTCAAACCAAAGGACATGACTTTTGATAACAAAATATGATTTTTGAAACTAAACATAACTTAAGAAACTAATAAAATCATAACCATGTGTACCAATCCGTTAATCTCTGAGTAAAATATTGTGGTCATCTAAGACTATTCAAAGCCTTTACTATATGATAATGTCCACATCATTACCACCGACTGATTCTAATGGTTCTTCAGTTGCATCTGGAATATCCATTTCCTGATTAATAAACAAATTGAAAGATGAAATATGATTAATGTATCCTTGTTATGCATGAGTGTCTACATTGGATATGACTTCTTTCATATCATACTCTATGTGCATGAATTTCTCAATTTGCTTATGAGTATTCTGCAAGACCATATCTTCATCATTAATCTCCTCTAATGCAGTGGTTAGAAATTCTATAAAATTTTCCTTCAAATCATCCCCTTTTTGAAGATTGCTTGTATCATCATGGAGTGCAGGAACCAAATTAAAGTAGTTAAGATCCTCCTTGAGTCTGCTATGATACTGATTATGAGACTCCACCAAACTGTTATATCTCTACAACAACTGATCCTTAAGAATCTATTTATCCATGAGTTCCTTCTTCTTATCAATCATAGTTCTCTGCAATTAGATATTCTCTTTTGTTGTTGATTGTACTTGATTGAACATTTTCCAATAATCATCAGCTTGCTCCATCATCTTGTTAAATATTTCCTTGATTATTTTGGACACAATACTGTACTTGATGACTTTAATTTCCTTTTCCAATGTTTTACACTTTTCTTGGGATTTCAAATAGGAATTCTTCCAATAAGTTGCATCAACTAATGCATCTAACACTCTCTTATCCTTTTCAAGCCATGTAGCATACAATTCTTGAGTAGAAGAGGAAGATGACTTATCCATTTGATGTGATAAATGCTTTCTCAATTTGTCATTCTTTTTAACCAACTTTTCAATTTGTGCTCTAGTGAACTTTTCCACATTTACATTCAGTTCTACCATTTCAAAGGGATTAGTGTCCCCAACTCTTTTGACCAGAAGTTGTCCAAATACTTGATCTAGATTTCCAATCACTATCAACCTTTTCTCATGAGGGTATAATGACCAAATAAGAAAGTTATCTTCATCTAGATTATATATGGACCCTGAATATATCTTATCACTAGCCTCTTATGTTAGGGTTATTATCATTGTATCCCCTCTTTTTCTGAAACTATCAAACACAATTGCAGAGCTTGTGCCCCATCCTCGTAGTAGTAATACCCCAACCTTTTGGAGTAATTATCTACCTCTTTTAGGGGTGATGGATTGCATCTCCTTGTCAACTTATTTTTTTAGTTCTTCTAAGACAACGACTTCCTTCTCAAGAGTAATCTATTGCTCCTTTTGTCTTATTTTCTTCCCCTTATACTCATAAAAAAATGATTTGAATTCAAGAGTTTTGAAAAAATCATTATCATAATTGAATTTGTGACCATCCTTGACCCTAATGTCATCATAAAACTCATCTGATGTTTCAAATTTTACAAGTTCCTGAGGGGGCTCATATTGTGTAATCACAATGACCTTTATTTGTTCCATTGGTTGCTCCTTTGCATTACCCTCTTCATCACCTTCATTACTTTCCTCCCCTTCACTACTAGGTTGTGAAGGTATGTGATCTAAAGGCTCCACATCCTCAACCTATACTCTTGAGTAAGTCATATGAGATGTATCAAAAATTTATGAGGGCACATTCTTTAGTATTTCCTTCATGTGAGCAATAAGTTGCTCAATCCTAGCCAAGGGATCTTGTATATCAACAATACTTCTTTATATGATGAGACATTATTTCTCTTCCAGTCCCCTACAAGCTTAACTTTATTATATGAAGACATTCTCTCACTAGTAGAAGCTTCATCTCTGTTCCTAATCACATCATCAAGTGCAAACTGCAAACCAATGCTCATACCTAGACAAATTTTGAGTTAATCTTGCTTGATCAATAAATCCCTCCACATCAAATTTGTTTCTTTACCCAAGGGGAAGGTTGTAATTGCCTAATTTAGCATCAATTTCTTCATACCCTTCAATGGAACATACTATGAAATCTCCAAAACAAAGAGTGTTGGGCATGAGTGATTGCTTATTATGACTCTTGTGATGTTTAGTATCAAACTTTGCTAGTTGTCGTACTATTTCCAAATAAGAAACTTTGTTGGGGATCACTTAGGGAAGCAAATGTGAAACACCTTCAAATCCATAAACCCTTATTACTGTGCAGTTGTAGAAGGCATACCAATCTCCCCAATTGTGATTCACTTTTCCCTTTGGGTTATTCTCCTTTGGTCTCAAAAATCTCTACACCTCAGGGGATAAATTGTGATCATATGAATAGCCTAGCAACTTCATTAGTGGCTTAACAAAATACTATTCAAAATATAAATAGTGAGAACTTTCACATCGACTATCCCATAGTGCAGTCCACATCTATATAGGTTTAAATTTTTCATCTTCGTTTGTGTCTTTGATTCTTAAGTCTTTACCCCACACACTTCTAGAATGACCATCATACAAAAGTACATGAATTAGCAAGGAATAATGTTTGAAATCTATGCAATCATTGTTTTTTTAATCCTTTCAAGCCCTTCAATCAGGGCATTCACCAAGTAATTTGCATAGTCAAATGACCTAGCATCTTTTCTTTGTATATCAGCTACTACAACCATTGGTGCAATATACATAAGTGGTGGAACCTCAATCTCCAAGAATAGACTAGCTGAGTAGTAGGTATATTGGAAATACTCTTCAAAAAAATCTACATGAAATGGAGGGTTTTCATTGCTCATAAATTTCCTGAGTTGACCTTGCTTATTCTTAGGTCTATGCAAAGGTAGCTTCCATCTCTTGTAACTAGTATCCATGCAACGATATTCTTTCAAAAGATCTCTAATGGTGAATGAAAAACTCATGGAACCTTCCAGCTAAAATACATTAGAAATTAGGTCTTGGGAGATAACAAGCATATCGGCCCTATTTGGTGATTAGATAGTTCTTTTTCTTGGCATTATATTGACTGGCCAGGGATTTCATTAATTCTATGTTGACAAACACATTTGGAACCATAAGTCTTCCTAAATTCAATCTCCATGGGTTGCATACTAGTTGAAATCTGATTGCTTTCTATAGTGATACATAAAAAGCTCATAGCCCTGATGTGGCATCCAAAAATCCCACAGACCCCTATGCTTGTCTAACAATTTACTTTTTTGAAAACTTTTTCTAGGTCATGGCCCTAACCCCAGACATTGGTCTATCAGGTCTTGGTTTAGATTCCTCTTTTCAATTTTCTGTTTCTTTTCCTTAGGATTTTTTGGATTTTCTTCCATTGCTAACTCTCAAAAATTACAACTTTCTCCCTGAGAGTGGAGTACTTACATGATTTTAGATTCCCTTAGTTTTACTGCTAAAAATATTTTAGCTTTGTCCCTTCTACTTCTACCCTTAGCATAGCCTTTCTGGTTTTTCAATCCTATGATCAATTCGTGGCTCAATTCACTTCAGTTCTGGCTCATTAATATAACACTTGTTTTAGTCTTGTCATTAGGGAGAGCATTTATGTTAAATATCCTGACAATGCTCTTGGACATCACATCAACAAATAGTAATCATTCATCAATATAACGTTGGAACTTTTATTCATTTTCCACTAATGGCCATCTTCTCCACTGATGAGAGTTCTTTCAGTCTATCGGCAAGACATCAAACAATGTTATCTCGACGCATCCCAAATTCACTGATAAGTGTTATATCTTGATAATCTGTGGTTATATCAGGCTATTGGGTAACCTTCATCATTCATTCCGTTGATGCACCCAAGTTGCAGTGATGTGATAATCTTTGTCATTTTCTATTAGCCCGTCGGGTAAACTACTTTGGAAGTTGGCCTGATGGAAGGGTGTTACATCGATGTAAGGATATGGAATACCCTTATTGGGCTATCAGTGGGGTAGTAATGGGAGTTCCACTAATAGATTATTATTAGGTCGATTGTGTCAAAAAGACTTCAATGGACGTCATGGGTGTGATTGCTCGAGAATGATGGATTTTACACAAACCTCAAAAACTTGTCTAGATCATGAAATTGAATCTGGTGAAGTTTTGTAGGGACTAGGTAATAAATGGATAGAGGTTGATGGAAATATGTGAAATTTTTTAGTCCTAACATATTGTACTTGTAACATCTTTGTCTTGATTTAGCTGAGTGAACTCTAGGTCTACACTGATTAGCATTGTGACCATAACCATAGCATAAATAGCAATAACCATGAAAGAGATTGTTCATTCCATTCCTTCTTTCTAGATTAGATAATTCACTTCTATAATGACTTTCTTTATGACCAAAATTGTGACAATTAAAGCATTGAGTATTTGGTTCCATCTTGTTTCTACATTCTATAGCCTTATGTCCAAAAATTTTTACATAGAAAATAGTAACCATTGAATGAGAAGTACCTTTGAGTATTTGGCTACCTAACCGGAGTTCCTTTTGTAGGTACATTAGAGTTCCAGACCTTGCTTGTCATTACTAATCTTGCTTCATCTTCAATTGCTTTGTCTTTACCCATAATGTTTTGATTTGAGTTTTCACCAGTGAATCCAAATCCTCCTTTATCCATGTGACATTTTTGTAGGGACAAAATTTTATCCACGATCATGCTACTTTCACATACTCTTGCTTCAAATTTCATCCTTCTTAATTCCTAATCTAACTTCTCATTTTCTTTTGATTTCTATTTAATGGTATCCTTGAGATTTTCTTCAGTCTTCTTGCATTCATCTATTTGCTACTTTAAATTCACAATATTTTCTTTTGACTCTTTTAATTCCTAGCTAACATCTTTGTGTCTTGCTTTGAAATTCTAGATTTTCTCCCTTACCTTTACAATACAAGCATTTTCCTCAATAATTTCTTTCAATTCTTCATTTTCAAATTCCATGCTTTCCATATCATCTAATATTAACTTCAATTCTTCCTCAAATTGATAAGCTCCTTCCATCTGTTCAAACTGCCAAGATCTCCCTCAACCAGTTAAGCTCTATCTTCAAGGAAAGAGTCTTTGATATGAATTGTTGAAAAGTTTGAATAACTAAAAGGGTGGTAAATCAGTTATCCTCAAACAATTTTATTTTCTTTAATTAAATCAAAGTAGACTTATACCAACCATAAATTAATCAAATAGATATGAACATGAATGCACACAACACCAAGCACAATGAACACCATAATTTATGTGGAAACCCAAGAAGGGAAAAACCATGGAGAATGCTAATTATCAATTATAAAACACTGGTTAAGGTGACACTAGTTAAGGTGACTTTTAAAAGGGATCACTTCCAAGTTGCTCACTGCAAGGTGAGTCACTATCAGTGGGCTTACTACCCAAATACAAGAAAATAGATTACAAACTAGCCTCACTAACAAAATTGAACTGATGCAATTGCATCTATATATGCATGAATTCAATCATGGTTAAGACAATAATTTATGTATGCAACAGATATGGTCAAGAAACTTTTGCACAACTTCTTCACACAAAATCTACAAAATAGATTACTTCTTCCTTTGCACACTCTTATCTACTAGCACACATCATACTCCACTCTTCTAATCTCATCAAACAAAAGAAACCTTTACTTATACCATTCCAATCCATCATAATCCATTAGGTCGTCTAGACATAATGTCTTCATAGTCTTCCAAGTTGGGCATATATAATTTGAATTAGATCACCACAAAACATTTCAGCATGAAGAACAATCTTGAGATACTCAATAAGGCCTTGTATGCTAGCCCCAAACCCAAAATATAGGTCACACATAAAGATATTCTTACCATGTTACCAAGGGACCAAAAATAGGTCATACATAAGATAACATAATTTACATAGATATAAAACTTTGAAATACATGGAATATATTCCAGAGCCAATGAGAATTCCACAACCAAGACCAAATCTTGATTATCATCAATTTCAGTGTCAACTAGAGAAACATAATTTAACATACCAAAACTTGTAACATGCTACATTAATGTCCAGATAGCAAGGTTACCTAGAGTAAGCTTTGAGAACAACAACCAACATCAAAAGATTAGATTTCATTATACTGCAATAACTAAATTTAACAAACATCGCAAAAATAAGTACTTCCATATCCAGAGCAAGGATAATATCCACACTATGTGACATCATAACATATTATAGGATAGATCAAGTTTGTACATCATTTGGAGCACAACCTTTTGGATCCAAGGTTTTGACATCAATGACAACAACGCTAAAACATCTTCAATAACTTCTCAACATAAAGGATGTGTTGGCCTCAAGGTTATTAAGAAAAGCATTTGGAAACTTATTCATGTTAGGGTCTGGTTAGGGATTACAAAATGGGTTCACCACCGAGTGTAAACTTGGAAAATAAAATGAATTGGAAAAAATAGTGTGATATGCAAACTACTTCTAAATGAGCTAAGAAAGTGAAAAAAATGTAACAGAAAACTATTAAATTGGAAATGTGCACCTAGGAAACTGAAGGAGGTAGAATAGAGGTCTAGAATCCTAAAAAATCTATTGTTAATACTAACTAGGACTCATACACCAAGTTGGGTGAATTAGTCTAGTTTTGAGGAAAATGTGTCAGAGCAGGTTTTAGCCAAAAGGGTATCTAGATTTACAAAAATATTTTTCAAGCATGTATAGTGGGACACATTCACCAATAGTGGTGAATCAGTCCAGTTCTACTTTTTTGGAAGTTTTTTAACTGGATCTTGTCCCTCTCAATCTGTGCTCTACTTTATTTGACTGATTTTTGGGTTTGAATCTACAAATTTCCACATGTAGACCTTCTCCTAGCTTCTATAAGGTTTGATGACAACTTTAGCAACTTTGACAAGTTCAAAAATTTTCTCCAACTTTGCTTCTTGATAAATCTGTAACCTAGCCCTACAAATCACACACAAGAAGAGGGGAAAATTTTGTTGGGTTAGTGAATAGGGCTTTTCCTTGGTCAAACCATTTGTTGGTAATTAAACCTTGAAAAAAAAGCAAATATGAAAAGGGGCTGATGAATGAACAAAAGATAATGTTGCAACTCAGATGTATCCCCACATCGCCCTTATGGTTAAAGCTGAACTAAAGAAATTATTGGATGCAGGTTTTATCAGGTCCATAGATTATGTAGAATGGATCTCAAACATTGTGCCAGTATCTAAACCTAATAATATCATCATAATATGCACAAATTTTATGAATTTAAACAAGGAATTCCCAAAGGATGATTTTCCTTTGCCCAACATTGACATAATTGTTGATCTAATAGTAGGACATGCCATGTTATCTATAATGGATGGATTCTCAAGAAATAATCAAATAAAAATAGCACCTGAAGATCAAGAAAAGAAAACATTCACTTGCCCTTGGGGAACATTTTCTTGGAATGTCTTGCAGCATTTTAGATTGAAAAATGCAGGTGCAACATATCAGTGGGCAATGACCACAATTTTCCACAACATGATGCATACTTTCATGGAAGATTATGTGGATGAAATCTTAGAAAAATTGCACACCAAGGAAGGACATCAGGAAATACTTGATAAAATCTTCACTAGAATGGAAAAATTCAATGTAAGGTTGAACCCGAAGAAATGTATCCTCAAGGTGACATCAAAACAATTTCTTGGTTACATAGTGTTAGAAAAAGGTATTGAAGTGGATCCAACTAAGGTTAAAGCAATAATGGAGATGCTTCCACCTAAAAGTATTAGTCAATTAAGATCCCTACAAGGCAGGTTACAATCCATCAGGAGATTTATCTCCCAACTAGCAGATAAGAGTCACCCATTTAATCATCTACTTCATAAAAATGTTTCATTCAAATGGGATGATAACTGTGAAACAACTTTTAGTCAGATAAAGAAGTATTTGGTGTCACCTCCAATACTCATGCCACCCATAACTAAAAGACCACTATTATTGTATATCGCAACTATTGAAATATCTTTAGGAGCTCTATTAGCACAGGAGGATTCTGAAGGAAAAGAACAAGTAGTTTACTACATCAGAAAGACTCTTAATGGATATGAAATAAACTATACATTCATAGAAAAGGCTTGTTTGGTAGTAGTATTTGCAACCCAAAAATTGTGACACTACATGTTGACTTATACAGTCAAGCTCATAGCAAAAATAGACCCATTGAAATACCTACTCGGTAAAGTTTCTCTAACAAGAAGACTTGCAAAATGGGTCATGATCTTAAGTGAGTTTAACATCCAATATGTTGATAGGAGAGCCATCAAAGGATAGGTAATAGAAGATCAACTAGTTGAAGCTCCATTACAAGATCATCATCCAATGAACATTGAATTTCCAGATACCGACATCATGAATGTTACAACACAACAATGGAGGCTTTATTTTGATGGATCATATACACAAAGAGGAGTTGGTGTAGGAATTCTATTTGTCACACCTCAAGGACACACCATTCCAAGATCCTATAGGTTAATGTTTCCATGTACAAACAATATAGCTGAGTACGAAGCATTGATTATTGGCATCAAAATAGCTATTAAATGGAAAATCACAAAAATCCAAGTGTATGGGGACTCACAACTTGTCATTTATCAAGTAAATGACAAGTATCAAATAAAGGATGAGAAGCTCATGCCTTATAAGCAAATGATAGGTGATCTAAAAATTACTTCATGGATATCAGGTTTGAGTAAATACCAAGGGAAAAAAATAAAGCTATAGATGCCATAGCAACAATTGCCTCCCTTTTGCAATTATTAGAAAAGAAAGGTTGATATGAGTTTATGGTTGAACAAGTATCTAATCCTGCATACAATAACCCTGATTCACATACCATATCCCACATAACCAACACTCAACCCTCACAATATGGAGAGATCTATACTTACCTCAAAGATAACATTCTTCCTCTCGATCTCTCTAGAAACCAAAAGTGTAACTTTATCCGTCAATCAACTTGACATACATTAATCGCTGACATCCTTTACCATCGAGGTCTAGATGGTACTCTTCTCTGATGTTTGGAGCATCATGAATCTAAAACATCCTTATGAGAGGTCCATGAAGGTATTTGTGGGACTCATTCAAGTGGGCTAACCCTAGCTAGGAAACTCTTGTGTTTAGGGTATTACTGGTCGAACATGGAGAGGGAAGCATATCAATATGTTAAAAACTGTCACAAATGTCACATTCATGGTAATCTAGTTCATGCATTGACACAAGAATTACAATCTTTCACATCCACATGGCCATTTTTTCAATGGGGACTAGACTTGGTAGGGAAAATAAATCCTTCATCTAATGGAAACAAGTTCATCATCACAACAAAGTATTTCAAAAGATGGATAAAAGTAGTTCCTTTAACAACTATCACTGGAAAAAAAAATTCATCTTTCATACTCAACTACCTCATCTATCAATATGAGGTACCTCAATCTATTATCACAAACAATGGTAGGCCTTTTCAAAATCAGGACGTCTAGGAATTATGTAAACAATTCCATATTCAACATCATTTTTCAACACCGTACTATCCAGAGGGAAATGACCAAGCAGAAGCCTCAAATAAAAGAATCCTAAAAATACTAAAGAAGACGGTAAACGATGTTGGATGTGATTGGCATGTTCAATTAAATATTTCACTATGGGCCTACATAACCAACATCAAAACACTAATAGGAGCTACACCATACACCTTGGTGTATGGATCAGAGGCCATTCTACCAATTGAGGTAGAAATACCATCACTCTGTGTGTCACTGAAGGGTATCGTAGAAGATGACGATTACAAAGTTTCAAGGCTACAGGAACTGGAATTACTGGATGAATGCCATTAGCAAGCATTCAATCATTTTAAGGCCTACCAACAAGGAATGTCAAAGAGTTACAATCATAGGGTAAAACCTAGAGTCTTTTAAATTGGAGACTTGGTCCTAAAGGAAAACCCTAGGAATCATCAGGATAGAGAAAAGAAAGGGAAGTTTGAACATAACTAGTTAGGTCCCTTTGTAATCATATCAGTGTATGGATTAGGAGCATATCAATTGTCTACACCAGAAGGAGATCTGTTTGATGAACCTATCAACAATATCCATCTCAAAAAATTCTATACCTGAATCACTTAGTGCATGAATTAGTTTATGACAATGGATACCTTGATGAAAACTTGGAAAATAGGCATCTTGGTGAAGGAAAAATACAAAAAAATGAAAAAGACAAAAAAATAAAAAATAATAAAAAAATAAAAAAAATACAATAAAAATAAAAAAGAATGATTGTGCAATAAAAACATATAGTGAAACTGGAAATAGGAACTATTTGTGATTCGAATCAGCTCTCCCATCTATTTGGACACATATCATGGTCATTACTTCCACCATCATTTTACATCTATTATCGTATCATATCGCATGGTCATGTTTCACCCTAGCTTGGGGGCAACATTTGAAAATCATTGGGGAAAACATAAATCTTGAGTTTAACAAAATGGACAAACAATAGGAATACAAACAAAAAAAAAAATAGTGTTCGAAGCACAACCCAACATGGAATATCACTTACCATCTGAAACACATCAAACATCCATATCACATCAAAAAATCCAAAAACAAGTCAAACAGGTCAATATCAAAAATCCAAAAACATGAGTCTTTGTCAGTCAAACTACGTGGTCTTTGTGTGTATAATGTAGGCAAGGCTAATATTTGATCAACCCCTGAGGCCCCTAGGATAGGTCTTTAGGTTAGGTTTGATCCAAAATCTCAAAAAACACAAAAACATCACAAAATCAAGATGGATGATCTAATCTAAATAATGATTAAAATACTTTAAGAAAAAATTGGATAAGTTGTACTTTGATCATTGTTATCATTTCTTTGGAGCAACTCAATAATGTATTCAACTAGAGAAGCTAGGAAGAAGAAATAGTATTTTTGTTTGTCTGTTGTCTGTGAATTAATCATAATTACTATGTGAATCATCGCAGGAAATTCTCTACAAAGTATCATGGATGACATTCCAATTCACATAGGAAAGTGGTTAATTCTTGTTTTTTTATGCAAGAAATACTTAGGTCATCTTAGTTTAATTATACCTTGATGCTTGTGTTAACTTGCAATATCAAAAATCATGAAAGTAGTACTTAGGTCATCATCAGTTTACATTATACCTTTGATGCTTGTACTCAATTTCAACATTTTAAAATCTCAATGATGATACAAAGCACAAAAGCACTATTAAAAATCCTATAGATTTGCATGGTAAAAGTAGATTGCATCCATAATAGTGTTGCATCTGTGGAGTATTTGTTATAAAATTGGTAAATCATTCATTAAACAATTATCTTTTATCATAATAGACTGAGTATACTTTACATTAACAAAAACATCCCCATGATCATATAGTTGCATCATCATATTCATTTACATACATTAAAAGCATTTACATCATCATTTCATCATTCATACATTTCAATCAAATCATTTTACATTCTCATTATATCATAACAAAAATCTCAACAAACATATATCTATATCATTCCAGTTTCACAAACACACATCATTATCATAGCTCATCAAATCCATTCATTTATTATATCATATATCCATATATAATCCATTTGTTTGATCATAAAGACCATCAAATTTATTGCATCATATATAATTCAATATTTCCATCCATTTTATTACATCATATATAGTATATCATTTAAACACATCATATCCATATATCATGAATCCACACACATCATATTTCCATATACAATGCATCCATACATTACCATTATACACATCATAGATAGAACAACATCATATCAAAGCATCCATCATTACAATAAAACCATCACATAGCATATAGAACATCGAAGAAAATGCATCCATTAGAGAATCATATAGAACACATAATAGACAGAAGAATTCGTTGCATCTCATATATAAAAAAATCACAATGTCAAGTATACAATGATGTATGAAATGAAGAGAGATATAACATCAAATATGGTTGTATATCAAAATAATCAAAGTGAACATCACATCTCAAATGTAACACGGACAATAAATTAGGTGTTGCTGGCTCGAGACGGTGTAGGCATAGCAGGATCAAGACCCCTACCACCGAAGGAACCAGGATCCCTGGGATCTCTAGGTAGAGGCTGGGTAACACCTGCACTGATAGTCCTGGACCGTGGCCTGGAAGAATGAGACCTCACATAGCTAATTCTATGCTCAGAAGGAACTGCATCATAATATCTTGCTCTATAAAACTCAATCTCCTCAAAAATACAAGCAAACTCTCACATGTAATCTGCCAGGGAGGTACCATCTACCAGTCTTTGTAATCTATTGGCAGAAGCCTAAGCACCCTCTACTACAAACCTAGCCGCATCCCTCTCATCTGTCAATGAAGTAATATGAGCCTGGGTTTCCTCGGTTGTTCGTCTGGCTGCATCCCTCTCAACTGTCAATGCTACAATTTATGACTATGTTGTGACTAACTAAGCCTGCACTGATGATAGAGTCTCTGCATGCAACTTGGCTTGTGCCTACATCTGAGCCTAAACAAGCTACTCCTGACTGGTCTCTAATTGAACTTGAAGATCTTCTATCTATAGCCACTCTGAAACACCTCCCACAACCTACCTCTTGCGAGGCATAGTCTCACCAAGAAAATCTAAAGTAGGGTCTTACCCACCTGCAGCCTCTCCACTATCAAATATCTCATCTCCGCTACTCTCATCTCCACTGCTCTCATCTTCACTGCTCTCGACACCAACATCCTCCTTTACCCCAACATCCTCCTCAGGCTTGACATTTTCCTCACCAACCACACCAACATCATCTACCTCAACCCCTCCAACATCCTCTCTCCTCTTTCTTTGACCATGCACGACGAGAACGTCCTCCTCTAAAGGTAATTGGGTAGGCTCATCTGGAATGGTAACGCATAGAAATGGATGCAAAGCAAAAAACTCAGCATAATCTATCATAACTGGAGTCTCGACAATATCTATCTGGATGTCCCACACAAATAGTTGTAAAGCCTAAAACTCCTGAACTGTAGTAGCATATGACAAACAAGGCCCCCAATCTGTGATATCCAACTAACGACAAGCTTAATGAGCAACACCCTAGGGCATACCTTGTACCATCCCATACTATCTGTAATCCCATCTAATCAATAATATCTCTAATACCAGATGAGCATGACCAATTAGGATAATTAACAGACAAAGAAATGGTAGTTGAATATCATCATCATCCCAATGATCAAAATCTAGGTAGGGACACCATGTCATAGACTCTATGTTGTCAATAACTCTCCTCCAATACTCTAACTTACCCAGTCTAGACTAAGTAAGCCATCTGACATATCTAAAAGCATAAGGTCTCATGGGTAGCCTTTGTCTAACTGGAACTGGATGTGTGAGAATTGTATGCTCCCATCCCATACCTGAAGCAAAGTAACGCCGACCGATAAACTCCAACCACTGAGATACATAGTTGAATGTAAATCATGATATAAATGGGCAAGCATAAACATGCCTGAAGCGAATTCGGTGCCATGAACAACCATACTCTCCAAAACTCTTCCCCAACCAACTAAGAATCCCTCAGACCTGCAATCAGGAATAAGGAATCCTCTGATGAAACTAGTAAGTACTATAGGCAAAGTGGCATACACATCAACCATATCACACCATGGAATCCACTCTCTAGCAATACGATCATTTTGAAACACTCTACGAAGCGCATCAGTCCAACCCTACTCTGTCGAATCATATATGACAACATCTCCAACAATTGAAAGTTGCAGAATCAGCCAAACATCCTCTAGAGTGACTGTCATCTCACCAGTAGGAAGGTGAAAGGTGTTGTGCTCGCTATGCCACCTCTCAGCTAGCATTGTCAACAAATCCTGATTAATCCTAATTTGGGGCAGATATAGAAGAGGAGACAATCCACAACATGTGATAATAGCCATCTCAAGCTGTTTCAACCATGGTATAAGATCAAATGTTCAAGGGAAATGCTCTCGAACCTGGAGGTTCCCCAAACGCTCCTATTATCATTACAAGATCAAAGTCAATAAATTCATGTCAATAATCAAATAACATCAAAATACCATATCAAATCAAGTTAGCTCTTGGTGAGAATTTTGATCAAATCTCATGAGCACACATCATTGAACCTTACCTATCATGAGGTCATTCATTAATGCATCAAATCAACCTTGCTTATCATGAGGTATGTCAATCATAATTATTTGTCACCTATCATGAGGATAGTTATCATCAAAACAAACATCAAACCTCGCCTATCATGAGGTTGAAAAATCATGTATTTGATTAGAAAAATCATTCATATCAAACCAATAGTTGATACGATCAAAAATCAAGAACATCAAGAACAAATTGACAAAAATCACAACACTTTGATTTAAATGCGCTAAAAAAGGCATTAAAAGCGCTAAAAAAATGACGTGCCATTTCATCATATAAAAGTGCTATTACAGACGAAAAAAGTGCCATTTTATCAAAATCACCATTCTATTTGGTCAAAGCGCTACAAAATCTAACCAAAGTGCTAAAGTTTTGAAAGCACTAATATATCTTACTGAACCACTACAATGGCTATCCTAAGTGCTAACTTTGTAAAGTGCTAACCTAACCTACTAACATGCTAAAACAGACCTCCTAATTGTTAAAATTTTAGAAGCACTACAATGGAACTTAGAAGCACTACAATGGAACTTAGAAGCATTACAGTGGAACTCAAAAGCGCTACAACAAAACTACAAAGCGCTAAAAGGAGTTTAAATTCAAAAATCTAAAAAATACACAAAAAAATGAGGAAATGCATGAAAACCAAGGAAAAAAATAGGCATACCGAAAGTCCAAACGTGGCCGGCTGTTGATGTTGTCAAACACGCTCAAAACGGTGGGTGTGATATGGAATCAAAATCTTGCTCCAAGTAGTAGAAGAATCTCTCTCACAAAATTTTCAAAAGTCACAATGTCCAAATGATTTTGAAAATGACCTTTTTTAACCTTTTATAGGTTATTTAAAAGGGGATTTTTTGAGATTAATTTAATTTTTCAAAGGGGAGATAAATTGAAATTCATCCAAGACCACTTTCTTCATCAATTATCAAGTGATAAATTATTTTATCATCAAATCTTCATCAAATCTACATCAAATCATCAGAAAATCATAATTTTTTTTGAAAAATTCCAAAAAATCAAAAAAATAAAAAATTCATTAATTTATCTCTTGAGGGAGCATATATCCATCAATCACCTAAAAACATGTTTGGGGCATTCTAAAAAAAAATTCATCGATACTAGCAACAACAACACAAAATTTTCTTTGAAGCAATGCATAAACGCATCACTTCAAAGAGGGGCAAAATGTAGACACCTCAAAATGGTTTGGAGAATCTAATTAATTAAATATGATTTATTTGATTAATTAATCCTAAATTCATCTACTTAGTAAATAAATAGATATATTTATTTATATTAAGTTCACTATATAATTCTTCTATTTTATCACATTATTTCCTCTTAAGTAAATAAACAAAATTAAATTATTATCATTATTATTTCTTCTATTCTTTATCCATCAATTCTATCTTAAAATTAAATACACAACTTCAATAGTTGGTATTATTTAATTATAGTATCATATTTTCTTCTTAATTAAATAAAGATATCCTAAAATATTTAATTTAATTATCATATTCCTTCTATTTTAATTTAAAAAACAACTTCTATGGTTTGTTTTGTTAAATTATTTATCTCTCATTTTTCTAATTTAAATAAACCAAAAATATTTAAATAAAAGAATAAATCAAATCCCTCTATTAACTCACCAATAAAATTAGATTTTTCAAATCTAATTAATGCAACTAGCATTCATGGGAAAAGCCTCAGGGATAAACCTGTAGGCAATCCTCTCAATCTTCTTCCTCAAATATTTCCTCTCATCTTGCCTGGTGTTTTCATGGGGAGGAACAATCCTCCATGATCATCTCCACCTTCTCATCTCGTACCATTCAAATCTCTAGATTTAATCTAGGCCTTTGTTGTGTTACCCTTGTGCAAAACTATTGTCAGAAATCTATATATACAACCTTCTAAAGCATGAAAAGGATCCGAGAAATCCCAATTTATGCAAACTTACTCTACAAGAATACAACCAAGCAACCAAGAAATTATAAGCATTAGCATTAGAATTTTAGTATCACCATAGCATCATGGCATCAATAGATTTCATATCACGATAGCATCATTAGTTTTTACTGTAGCTTCCTTTTATCAGTTTTCATTAGGATAGTTTATAGTAGCATCATATCATTTAGAAATCATTAGCAATCATAACATCATTGCATTTAGCATCAAATCCCTTCTCTAGATAGGCATTTTAAATAGTTATGGTCCTTACAAATCTAAGAGCTTCTGTAATTTGATAAATCTTTGTAGATAGGAGTCAATGAGACATCTTCAGGCTTTTCAGTGTTTTAAATTTATTTAATTTATGTTAATCTTGATCTCATGTGTCATTAAGAAGTGTTTTACCTTTTATTTTTCCACACTTACAGGTTCCACCTAGGTGGGACTCATATGCCCTAGGTGGAAAACTTGTCGGGGTGTTAAAATATTAAGTTTATTTGATGTCTATGTCAGGATTTTCATTAAATTATTCCTTGGTATGCATAATATAGGGTATTATGGTCCTATTAATGATGATATAAAGTTCATAAATACAAGAGGGCCTAAAATTCAATGTGAAGGTGTGTATAAATACACATTACAACACTAAATTAAGGAAAAGTTAGGTTTATTTAGCTTTCAAATGGCCAAAAACCTAATCTGGATGTGTAAAACACATTAAAACACTAGATCAAGGTGATATTAAGTCTAATTTATCATTAATTATTCCCAAATTAAGCAAGGAAAAGGTGTACTTTTTTCATTTTTACACCTTGGTCAAACCCTGTTTTGGTAATCAAACCTTGAATTGAAATAATGAATGAAAGAGGGATGAAGAATGAAAAAGCTATGTTACCACTCAACAAACCCTTGAATGAAACATTGATAATGAAGATATTCAGAGGTCTTCAACTTGAATGTAGATCTTGACACTTGAATCTTGCTTGAATTGATGCTTTGAATGATTGACTTGATCATGAAACCTACATCACAATGTTAGCTCCAAAAACATGCATGATGCAAGAAGAATTTGATATGATGAATGGATCTTGAATGCTACAATAAATCTCTGATAAATCTAATCTTAAATGATTTGGATCACTTGTGAGATGCTTTAAAAATATCATAAAATTGCAAGGCGAAACATAGTGAAATAACCTAGTATGTATACGTATGTATCCTTAATTTATTGAAATACAAATATCACAAGCCTACATTGAATTATTAATTTGAAAACATTAAAATACCACTCAAAAAAATAATTTAAATTTAGGTCCTAAGGTTTAGGGAGGACTCATTCACCCATGGGCGAATGGGTCCCAAGTCCATAAACCTAAAACACACAATGCTCAATGTAAAGTGTTATGTTTAGGCATTAATTATTGTTAGTTTTCCTCTTCAAAAAATGTAATTAATTATACTTGTAAATGAATTAAAGGGCGAATTAAGGCACAATTAAGCTCAATTAATTAAGAGGGCCCAAATAAGTGTGTAAGTGTAAATAGGTACATTTAACAACACTAAATTAAGCCATTATTAAGTCCATTTAAAATTAGGAGGCCCCAAAGAAGTGAGAAAATGTAAAGGGCTACATTTTTCTTCACTACAAGATGTTAAAATCCACTCTCATGAATTTAATCGACATAATAAATGTTTTCACCATGCTAAAATAAATAGTTAAAATAATTAATCTTGTAGCTTTCACTTCAAATTTAGTAATATGGGATAATATCCACCATATATCCCAAGTCAGGTGCTTGAATTAATTCAACATTATGCTAAAATATTGTCCAAGTGAGGTCAAGTTGGATACAATGTCAGCTCTTATTGATAGTTTCCATGCTCTTCAATTATGGAAACTTAAACCCACTAAACAATCTTTTCATATTTAAATTCACTTTATGGCTCTGGTTTTCATAAATCCATTTCTATAGTTGGTGTTACCTTGCTTTGAATTTTTTTATCTTAGCTATGGGGGGATATTTGGTTCAAGATGAACCTACCAGTTGTGACGGATGAAAGCAAGAAAATGAGGTTTGGTTCATTATGGAATAGAGCAAGCTAACTTCATTTCTGGAGGAGATGCAAGGGCATGACCCCAAGATTTCTTTCGATTTCACTAATTCTTGGTTGGAAAAATGTGTTATTGTTTAAAGGGTCTCCTTCATGGTGACTCTTGAGCTAATTGCAAAGGTGATAGGGCTCTCTCTGGAAGGTATTTGCATTCCTTGTAAGTTGAAAATCCATTACTAGGAAGACATTCATGAAACTTTTTCTAAAAGAGGGCGAGAGGGTGAATAGATTGCAGAATGGCTCTAACTGTGCAGACTTGCCTAGTGTCTAGAGAAAAATTGTTGAAGCCCTCATGAGGTGTGTCATGCTTAAAGGAAATTTTCACCACTTCCATGCTCTTCTTTTCCCTATGCTTAATCATCTTAGGTTTAATGTAAAAATGAACTTCCCCTTTTGGCTTCTATCCTTGCTTGAGTAATCTATTAGAAGTGTCTAGGATAAATGCAAGAAATTACCCATCCACTAGGGCCTTATTTATCATCTCTATAAGTTTCATTTTGCATTGCTTCCCTCCCCTACTTCTATTTGAAAGAACACTCTAACCATTCACGACCCCACCATCCCTCTATGGACGCAAGCCCTTGTATTACTCTAGATAAAATCCAACCTACCATCCATTGTAGCACAAATCCTTGGGAAAAGCCCCTATGAATGAACCCCCCTGATGCCATCAAATGCACCCCTTTGTTGAAACCCACACCTATTTCTACTTATGGTTCAAGGGATTCTGACAACTCAAATGATGAATCATGTAATCCCACCCCATCCAACTCTCCTTTACACTCTTATGCTCATTTGAATATCTTCAATGTTCTCGACACCCCCCTTTTTCTAACCCTAACCCTCAAAATTCTCCCAACCTGTGCATCAATCTGGAGGAAACTGAAACTAAACCTAGGCCTATTTTTCCCTTTGATGACCACCTTATTAAAAAATTCAATGAAATCTCAGAGACAATTAACATCCAGAAGGATATCATGAAGTGGATTTTGGGCCAGTTGATCATGGCTAAAGAAAGAATCCAAATTCTAGAGGGAAAGGTTCTCGAGAAGCAAGTCTTATGGCCGGGAGAGGTGGACAACAAGGAGCACTAGGACATGATTCCCTCTTTAGCCAAGTTGTTTGAGAAGTGGGAAAGGTGGGAAATGGAGTTGGATGATTTGCATTCCATTGTTAGTATTAAGGAAGAAAAAATAAATTTTCAGATTGAGATTGATGTTATCTATCAAAACCAAGAGAAAACTATGCAATGCCTTAAGGTCATCACTGATTATAGTAATGAAACACTGAAGAACACTGCTCTCACTCTTCAGGTTTTTCAGGATGAACTAAGGAAGTTCCATGGGAAACATGTTGTGAATGGTCCGAAGGATGGCCATATGCAAAAGAAGGGTAAAATGGCAGATACCTCAACTTATGATGTCATTATGAATACTCAAGTCACTCAGCAGGGACTTGTGACTTTTGAAAAGAAACTCCAATCCTATCTTGGGAATGGAATGCGATCATGAGTCTCAAGTTGTTGGGATGCCTGTAGGTGTCCTGTGGTTCTATGTTAGTTCCATCTCTATGTGCTTTCTTAGTTTTTTTTTATTGGTCTAACTATTTAAGCTTTAGTTTTTATTTTTAATTTTTGGTTTCTCACTTCTCATGAGTTCCTCGTCTACCTGTATGGCTTTTTTGTAATGGGTACTAGCCCTTCCAACTTTAATCTAATCAAAACTAATTAAAATCATTAATTGTATTACTAAATAATCTCATTAATAAATTTAATTAGGTTACTAACTAATATGACTAGCTAATACATTATGTTTTCCCAATATTATCTTGGGTGAAACATAATTATAAAAAAATACACATATTCATACAATTGGATGGACCCTCGCAAAGATAATTTATCTTCCCTCTTTGATTAAATACCCAAAACCCCTTTAGAACAATTGCTAATACTTAGGGACTACACTATATATATATATATATTAACTCCACATTAATTCGCTTAGAAGGAGAAAAGGGTAAACTAAAATTGTATATATTATTTTATTTTATAGGTATTTTATCACAACCAAAGGTGAAGGGGTGAAAGTAGTATTCTAATAATATAGTTACATGGTAAGATGTGTTAGGCATATTGATGGATGTTGAACTAGAACAAAATTATGCAATACTTATGGTGTGACATTGCATGCAAACATACCATGCCACCCCTTTTCTAGCTCAAATATGTAGGTTGCTAGTTTCTCATTATATAATTTTATATCTAGTTACTAGTCATATTCTATGCGCATATATTTTTATTGGTCTAATTTCTAGCTTTCCCTTTTGTAGGCTATTATATTCTACAATTTTGGTATTTATTTATTTTCTTAATATTCATTTCTTGCAAGCACCAATAGGGTTGAAGGCCCTTCATCTATGCAACTATTAAACTATAGTGAATGATTTATTTTATTTTAATTTTATCCTCTTTTTTTTCTATTTTATTGAGATATATATGTTAACCATTGATTGGAGAAAGCATGATATAGGTTCCATAAACCCGTAGAGGCCAAGTGTCAATCCCCAAGGCACTTTCCAATTATGTATTGTTACAAATATAAATATTATTATTAAATATTTTTATTAAGAAAATAATTACAGATGAAATGGTAATAAAACTTGAAAGTGAGTTCTTGGCCCACCCTATGGGGGGTCACTCCCCTTTGTTGGGGTTGTAACTTCCACAAGGAATGCCACACCCTATGAGGGGTGTAAGGAGGGGGTGGGGATGGAGCCTCCATGTGTAATTGCCTAATTTTGGAATGAAGTTCACAAATGAAAATTTTAAATTGTAAGGTAAAAATTCTTCCTATGTCATAAGGGTATGTGCAGGATCATCATGGAAAAAATAGGCCCTTAAGTGGCAAAAAATTCAGAAAAATTAGTGTTAGGCAACTTGACATAAAAATTTGAATAATTTATCGATATTATTTCAAAAATATGTAAGAATAGAATCTATAGAAAATTGAATTTTGTTTATAAACTACTAGGTTTATTTAAAAATAAATAAAATCTATTTGGTGAAAATTTGAAATTTCAATGTAGTAGTACTTAAATTTCAGGGAAAAAATAAGAAGTAGGTGTCTGTCTGACCACCCTAACCATAATAAAATGATAATATTTTTTATATGATTTTATATATAAGTAGAGGACTCATGTCCCGATGTGATACATATTTTTTGTAATTTTTTTCCAAGTAAATAATTAATTATGAATTTTTTATTACAAATTTTAAAAAATATAAAAACTCGTATGTCTGACCACCTTAACTTTGTCAAAACATCATGAAATTTAATTTTTATTTTTTTAATCCTATAGTATGTGAAGCATAGAATGTGATGCATTTTTTGGATTCAAAAAATGTGATACCATTTGAAAGTTACATATGTTTTTTAATCAGCTTATCGATTAGGACTTTAGTCATAATTCTAATAGAAAATTATTAATAATTATTTATTAAATTCAAATTAAAGCATAATTTATAGTGGTGGAAATCTGAGAATCTCCTCTAAAAACCCTTTTTGTTTCATCAATTTTGGGTTAAAAAAAGTTGTTAGCCACATACCCTACAAATACCCATAATATTGCCACTTTTTGGCCCATCATGATCCTGCACATACCCATAATGTCATGATATTTTACCTGTAAACCTAGGGACATTACTTGTGTAACATCACCAAGACAAACTACTTTTAAGGAAAGCAAGGAGGTAAACAAATGTGAGTGTAGAAAACTCTAATCACCCAATTTGAAATGGGTATTTTCCTACTTAGGTATGATATTTTTAAGAGAAAACACTAAGGGGGGAATCCACAAAGGATCAACCCCCTTTCATGCTTCCTAAGTTAAAAAGGAGACCAAGTTCCTAGGATGAGGCCTAGTGACTAAGGCCATTGAAATATTAAATTTAATTCTCCAATTACATCGTTATGAGTACACTAAATCTATTCTAATGGTTACTAATACCTTAAGAAGATCTAAAACACAATATTTGTTTAATTTATTTCATTGAAAACTAATTAAAAAACATAGCATTTTATAAAGGAAGTTTAAACCTTTTTTTTTGTTTCTAAGTTTTGTTCTCGATAAATTATTTTGGTGAAGTTGAACTCCACCAACTCACTTTCACATGCTTCTCTAAGTTAATAATTCAAAATTTAAAATTATTTAATGGCTTTAATAAATTTCTTTGATTTATTTAAAACCAAGCCAATGGATTTAATAGATGGTTTCAACCCTTATAAGATTAGGATTCTTTTGATTCAACACACAATATTTAATTCATCTACTCCTATCCACAAATATTCTCTCTGAATTATTTTCCCAAATTGATTTTATAGTATTTTATTTTATTTCCAAGGTCCTTCTAATTAATAATTATGGGTCAATTTATTTCATTTAGTCACCATATTTGAGATTTGGATATTGATAATGCTTTAGCTGTGGTCCAATTAATATATATTAAACCCAACAAAGGAATCCTAATTATTGGGGATTCTCGAGCTGAAAGGCATAAATATAAGTGAATAAGTTGATTCTAAAAGGGAAGAGACTATGGTAGCAACCCCCACCTTTGATGGGATTTTCTTGGGGAAAGCAAGTTCAATTTTCCAGAGGTATTTTGAGCCATGTAGGGAGAAAGGGGTTTTCTAGTCAACCACATTGTGATGTGGTTGTAGGTGAAGAGACACCAATCCAAAATATTTCCACAACTTATGTTCATCATTCCATATTTTTCCCATCAGTACACAATCAATTGAAATAAATGCACAAGGAGAAGGGATTTACGGCTCACATCATAACAAATCATAGCCATCATGAATATTTATGTTTTGTTACTAACTTTTTTTATAATAGTAGTGTTCATGGCCGACTTGATGAGGGTGGTCATACCTGCAAATGCATAGTTTCTATTTTTTGTCTAATTTTATTAATATTACTATTTTATCCTCTCCAATTTACAATGGTTTTGTTATTATTATTTTTTATTTTGTAGGGTTAATATTGTATATGGAATTGGAGATTTCAATTACAATTTTTTATTAGACTTTCCTAGGGTCAATGGCTTCCATTAAAAGTCCCTAAATCTTGGTAATATTTATAGGGATTTAATTACGACATTACCTCTCACATGACCACATTGAATATATCTCTAAAGGTTTAAAATAATTCTATATATTTTTAATTCCACTACCTAGTACCTACACACGTGGATAAAAAGTCATAGTAAGCAACAAGATTTGTATTAAATGTTAAATAGATAGGTCTATATTGTATATTTTGTGTTGTCTAGGTTTTTTTTATATCTTAAAATTTATTTTTCTATCCATAACTTCCTTTTTAATACAACAGTGTATACATAAAATTTAAAATAAGTTTCACCACTATTTTTGCATATGCATTTTACTACAAAAGGATGCATTTATATGCATGTTTCTTTTATTTTAAAGAACAAACATCATAATAGTTATATTATGCTCTGTAACCTACATATTTAACTTTTGAGTACCATAAGTATATACAAAATTATTGTTTCTTTATCATACATCCTTTAAATATTACAATGTTAATACTATAGCGCTATACAAGGGCTACACTAAGTTTTTCATGTAATTTGCAAATTTTACTTTTCCATGGAAGCTTGCATACTATAGCAATAACTTCATCCAACATTACCATTTTATGAATCCCTTCCATGGGGTGTTTTACATAGAAATATCTCAATATTTCACAAGCATAATGGCATGATTATAATAGTTTACAATTAGCATTAAGAATCATCTATCACAAGTATTATAGTATAAATCATTGAAAATAATTTTCTTATAATTTTTTTTAATCATTTTATACGTATCTATTTGGGTTAAGATTTCACCTAATTTTTTAAGTGTTCTGATAAATTTTTTACTATGATTGGTGATGCTAACATGACACACCCTCTGGTACAACAAGGAAGGGGTCTAGACCTTGTGATCTATTGTCTATCATAGAATGCTTCAGCGAATCGAACCAGGCCCCTAGCCCAAATTTCAGCTACATTTCTTATGTTTCTTACACCTACTTGAATTACATTTCTTATTCAAATTTATTTCTATAATTTTTCTTGCTTTAACTATTATTGAAAAATAAGAGATTAAAAAAGAAAAAAGTTTGTAAGTATTTTGAAGGAGGAAAATAATTAAATTCTTTTGCAACAATTGGTATGGAAGAATGTGTAAATTGTTGGAAAATTAATCCCAACTACCCAACATTTATTTCACCACCATAGACTCTATATTTTGGTCCCTAACATATCTTTCAAATATTTCTCACATATGTGAAGTCTCATATCTCCAGCTCAATCCATTTAAGATCAATATTTTGTAATTATGAAATGCGGGATAGGTTTAAATCAAAATTTGAATGTAAATCTTTATAGGAAGATTTCCTAGTTGTCATAATTAATATGTTATTAATTATTTTTTATTTTCCCTCTTTTGTTGGGCTCATATGTAGCTAAAATGGTCTATGTTTTTGGTTATTAGATGTATATGGTCATTTTTGAAGAGAGAATGAGATGAATGTAATGAAAAAATAGAAGTGCAGAGAAAAGCAACTAGTTCCTATAGTAACAACATTTTCTAAAGCAACAATTTGAGAAAGCAAACAATTTTATTGCTATACCAACAACCAATATACAACTTGAATAGAGAAGTTAACTCTGTTTTATTTTCTGAGTGTAATAGAAAGAGCCACAACTCTGTATTTTGTTTAATGGTGACAAAATTTGTAAGCTTAAAATATATATGCAATTGAAAAGTCTGTTTGGGCTATTTATGTGCTTAAATTTTTGCACATTATTCCTATTTCCTCCCTACTCTGTTTTATTCTGTTTTGTTTTGTTTTCTTGTCCTCTACCTCTTCCTTCACATGGTATCAAAGCTAAAGGTTATCAGAGATAAATGTTTTCAAAGAGTTAAGGTTTGCTCAACACAAAAGGTTTCATAGTCAATAATGGCAGCTCCAAGCACAAGTCTAACAAACCCACAAAATGCTCAATTTAATGGTAAAAATTATGATTATTGGTCAATCACAATGAATCCATTATTCTACTCTTAGGAAAACTAGGAGCTAGTTGAAAATGGTTACCCAAAACTAGCAGATGCAGATACATACAATGCACTTATAGAAGCAACAAAAGATTTATTAAGAGACAACAAGAACAAGGATTCTAAAGCGATTTTCTATATTTTCCAAGCAATGCATGAGGGAATATTTCCAAGAGTTGTAACAACAACTAGGTCAAAATAAGCTTGAGATATTCTATAAATAGCATACTAGGGAATGGCCAAGGTGAAGACGACAAAACTACAAATGTTGAGAAGAGATTTTAAGACCATAGTCATGAAGGAGACTGAATCAATAGACTCATTTTTTACACAAATTATTGGACTGGTTAATCAAATAAGGTCTCATGGTTAGACACTTATAGAAGGAAGTGTGGTTGAGAAGATTTTGAGAAGCCCACCTGCAAAGTTTGAGTCAGTTTTTGTGGCTATCGAAGAGACTAATAATCACTCTCAATTTTTAGTGGATGAATTACATGCATCACTCATTTCACATGAGCATAGGCTAAGTAGAACAACAAATTCATCATTGGAGCATGTTTTGAAGACACAAGCTCCAATCAACCATGGTAGAGGCAGAGGAAGATCAAACTCAAAAGGAAGAGGAAGAAATTTTTATAGAGATGGAAGAACCATCCCATCAAACTCCAGTGGAAGAGGAAATAGCCAAAGTTCCAATCAAAATCAACCCCAAGGACAAAGGTATGATAAAGCACAAGTCCAATGTCATTATTGTAAAAAAATGTGGGCATTATTTAAATGAATTTACAAAGAAACAATATGACAATAGGCAAGAACATGCAATTTTTACAAAAGAAAATGAAAACTAGGGCAGTATGCTTTTAGCTTGTAATGTTGCACAAGAACAAAAAAAGTATGTATGGCTTTTAGATTCAGGGTGCAACAACCACATGATAGGGAATGCATAACTATTTTCTAGTTTAAACAAGAATGTAAAATCTGATGTCACACTAGGCAATGATAAAAATAAATTAGTTATGGGGAAAGGAAAAATTGATATTCTAACTAAGGGGGAGAAAAAAATTATTTCAGATGTCTATTATGTCCTTGGGTTAAAACAAAATTTGATGAGTATTGGGCAGCTTGTTCAAAAGAGATATAGAGTATTTTTCAAAAATAGAGAATGCATAATTTTAGATAAATATCCCAACAATCAACTTATTGAAAAAGTTAAAATGGAAAACAATAGGATGTTTCCCCTTAGGATACAACCAGATTTGAAGGAAAATTTTGCTCAAACATAGCAACTAGTGGATAAAGGAAAAAGGTGCAGTAGTCAAACAAACAATATTTCAAGCTAAAATTAAGGATGAAAATTGGTTATGACATCTAAGATTTGGACACCTAAAATTTGGAGGTTTAAACCTATTGCATAGGAAAAACATGGTAAGGGGATTGCTACTAGTAGAGAAACTGGCAAGACTATGTGAAGGATGCATTCTAAGCAAACAACATAGAGAATCATTTCTAGTAGAAAAGTCAATGAGGGAAACAACACCATTAGAGATTATCCACTCAAATTTATGTGTCCCTATGCAAACAACATCAATTGGTGGAGGATATTATTTCATGACATCCATTGATGATTATACAAGTAAAACATGGGTCTACTTCTTAAAGAATAAGGATGAAGCATTTGATTGCTTTCATCAATTCAAGGCCTTTTTGGAGAAGGAAAGTGGGCACTATATCAAAGCATTGAGAATGAATAGAGGTGTTGATTATATCTTAAATGACTTCATGAGATTTTGCAAAGATCATGACATTCACACAAAATTCACTACTGGATACACAACTTGACAAAATGGTGTAGCTAAAAGAAAAAACAGAAGCAATTATGGAAATGGCAAGGAGCATGTTAAAGGAAAAACATTTGTCAAATGAGTATTGGACTAAAGTTGTTTCATGTGCATTCTATATAATGAATAGATGTCCAACCAAAAGCCTAAAGAATATGATTCTAGAAGAAGCATCGAGTGGAAGGAAACACAATGTCTCTCACATAAGAGTATCTGGATGTGTGGCATATGCACATGTCCTGGGCAGATGAATTGAGAAAGAAATTGGAAAACAAAGGAGAAAGATGCATATTTGTGGGATATAGTGAAAAATAAAAGGAATATAACCTATACAATCCAATAACCTAAAAGGTTATAATCAACAAAGATGTGCAATTAATTGAAGAGGAAGCATGGGATGGCAGCTTAGAGAAAACAATGAATGTAGCAGCAAACATACAAAAAGAAGATAGAGAGGAAATAACACCAGCAAGTGTTCCTTCAAATTCGACTCCTCTTACTTCCACTCAAGTTCAGCAAAGTGGTCCTCAAGTGACACCTTCAAGAAGCACAAGGATGGCCTCAAAAATTCAAGCAAACACACCTTCAAGTGGACAACAAACTCCAACAACAACATGAACTCATAGTGCAGGCCCATCAGGTCCACATTCTACAAGTTCAATCTCAAGTGACATGTCAAATCCAACTTTGGCAAGCATGAGAAGACAAAAAATTAGAAGTTTAAGAGATATTTATGAGCAAAATGAAGGTGAAAATAGTTCAGGTCTGAATTCTCTTTTTGCATTATATTCACATGTTGATGATCCTATTCATTTTGAAGATACAGTTAAAGATGAAAAATGGGTAGATGCAATGGATGAAGAAATTGATGCAATTCAAAAGAACATAACATGGGAGTTAGTGAGTCTTCCAGAAGGAAAAGATGTTATAGGAGTAAAGTGGGTCTATAAGACCAAATGCAATGTTGAAGAAAGGATTGGAAGACATAAAGCATGATTAGTTGTCAAGGGATACAAACAACAACTGGGTAGAGACTATGATGAAACATATGCTCCCGTTGCAAGAATGGAAATAGTAAGGGTAGTCTTAGCAATAGTAGCCCAACACTAATGGAAGGTATACCAAATGGACATAAAGTCAGCCTTCTTAAATGGAGTATTGAAAGGGGAAGTTTATATAGAGTAGCCACCTTGATACGAGGTTCAAGGACAAGAAGGCAAGGTCTATAGGCTAAAAAGGGAACTTTATGGGTTAAATCAAACACCACAAGCATGGTATAGCAGAATTGACACATATTTTTTGAGCAATGAATTTAGCAAAAGTGACGATGAATCTACTCTCTACATCAAAGAAGATGATGGTAAGATCTTGATTGTTTCTTTTTATTTAGAAGACTTAATATTCATAGGAACTAATGATATCCTCATTGTTGATTTCAAATAAACTATGAAAAATGAATTTGAGATGTTTGATTTAGGACTATTAAGATACTTCCTAGGAATAGAAGTGTAGGAAAAGAAGAATAATATTTTTATTTGTCAATCAAAGTATGCAGATCAGATCTTGAAGAGGTTTAAAATGTAAAACAACAAGTCTTTTCCAACACCAACAGCTATAGGTTTGAAATTGATTAAGGATGATTACATCAACAATGTCAATCCAACCCTATATAAAAGCATGGTTGGAAGTCTAATGTATTTGATTGCAAAAAGACCTGATATAATGTATGCAATGAGTTTAATTTCAAGGTTTATGGAGACTCCAAGGAGACACATTGGTTGGGAGCCAAAAAAATATTAAGATATGTTAATGGAACCAAGGGATATGAAATTTTGTATGGTGCAGCAAATGATTTCAAGTTAGTTGGCTACATGCAAAGCAATTGGGCAGGATGTTTAGATGATAGAAAGAGCACATCAGGCTAGGCATTTCATTTGGGTTCAAGAGTCATTTCATGGGATTTCAAGAAATAGCCAATTGTTTCTCTATCTATTGTTGAATCTGAGTATGTAGCAGCAACAGGGGCAGCATATCAAGCCATGTAGATGAGAAGAGTGTCTAAAGATTTAAGACATGAACAAGAAGGGGGCAACTACAATATATTGTGACAACAATTCAACAATTGCACTATCCAAGAAGGTAGTCTTCCATAAGAGAAACAAACATATTGACACAAGGTATCATTTTATAAGAGAACTAATCAATGATGGTGAAATTATTTTGGAGCATTGCAGGTCTGAAAAATAGTATGTAGATATTCTTACAAAGCCATTGGGAAAGGAAAGTTTTGTACATCAAAGAGACAACTTGGGCATCATGGATGGTAGCAGTTGTGATTAAGGGGGAGTGTTGGAAAATTAATCCCAACTGCCTAGCATTTATTTCACCACCGTAGACTCTACATTTTGGTCCCCAACATTTCTCTTAAATATTTCTCACATGTGTGAAGTCTCATATCTCAAGCTCAATCCCTTTAATCGATATTTTGTAAATATCAAATGTAAGACAGGCTTAAATGAAAATTTGAGTGTAAATCTTATAGGCAGATTTCCCAGTTGTCATAATTAATAAGTTATTAAATGTTTTTGATTTTCCCTCTTTTGTTGGGCTCACACGTAGCTTCTAGAATAGTCTAAGTTTTTGGTTATTAGATATATATGGTTATTTTTTAAGAGAACAAGATGAATGTAATGAAAAAAATAGAAATGCAGAGTAGAGCAGCTAGTTGCTATAGTAATAACATTTTTTGAAGCAGCAGTTTGAGAAAGTAGTTAGTTTTATTGTTGTAGCAACAACCGGTATACAACTTGAATAGAGGAGTTGTAGTAACAACATTTTCTGAACCAGTAGTTTGAGAAAGCAGTCAGTTTTATTGTTGTAACAATAGCCGGTATACAACTTGAACAGAGGAGTTAACTCTGTTATTTTCTGATTGTAAAAAAAAGAGCAACAACTCTGTATTTTCAGTCAGTTTTATTGTTGTAACAATAGCCGGTATACAACTTGAACAGAGGAGTTAACTCTGTGTTATTTTCTGATTGTAAAAAAAAGAGCAACATCTCTGTATTTTCAGTCAGTTTTATTGTTACAACAATAGCCGGTATACAACTTGAACAGAGGAGTTAACTCTGTGTTATTTTCTGATTGCAAAAAAAGAGCAACAACTCTGTATTTTGTTTAATGGTGACAAATTTTGTAAGCTTCAAATATATATGCAATAGAAAAATCTGAAAATCTGTTTGGGCTATTTCTATGTTTAAATTTCTGCACATTATTCCTGTTTCCTACAACTTGAACAGAGGAGTTAACTCTGTGTTATTTTCTGATTGTAAAAAAAAGAGCAACAACTCTGTATTTTGTTTAATGGTGACAAATTTTGTAAGCTTCAAATATATATGCAATAGAAAAATCTGAAAATCTGTTTGGGCTATTTCTATGTTTAAATTTCTGCACATTATTCATGTTTCCTCCCTGCTCTGTATTTTGTTTAATGGTGGCAATAGAAAAATATGAAAATCTGTTTGGGCTATTTCTATGTTTAAATTTCTCCACATTATTCCTGTTTGGGCTATTTCTATGTTTAAATTTCTGCACATTATTCCTGTTTCCTCCCTGCTCTGTATTTTTTTTAATGGTGGCAATAGAAAAATCTGAAAATCTGTTTGGGCTATTTCTATGTTTAAATTTCTGCACATTATTCCTGTTTCCTCCTTGCTCTGTATTCTGTTTAATGGTGACAAATTTTGTAAGCTTCAAATATATATGCAATAGAAAAATCTGAAAATCTGTTTGGGCTATTTCTATGTTTAAATTTCTGCACATTATTCCTTTTTCCTCCCTGCTTTATGTATGCAATAGAAAAATCTGTTTGGGCTATTTCTGTGTTTAAATTTCTGCACATTATTCCTGTTTCCTGTTTCCTCCCTGCTTTATTTTGTTTTGTTTTATTTCTCAAAAATAATGGCATGATTATAATAGTTTACAAGTAGCATTAGGAATCATCTATCACAAGTATTATACTATAAATCATTGAAAACAAATTTCTTACAATTTTTTTTTTATCATTTTATTCATGTATCTGTTTTGGTTAAGATTTCACCTATTTTTATCACAATTATTATACTATAAATCATCCAAAGATTTCACCTATTTTTATCACAAGTATTATACTATAAATCATCTAAAGATTTCACCTATTTTTATCACAAGTATTATACTATAAATCATTGAAAACAATTTTCTTATAATTTTTTTTATCATTTTATACATGTATCTGTTTTGGTTAAGATTTCACTTTTTTTTAAGTGGTCTGTTAAACTTTTTATTATGATTGGTGATGCTGACATGACACAGCCTCTGGTACTACAGGGAAAGGGACTGGACCTCGTGATCTGTTGTCTACAATAGAATGCTTCAGCCAATCAAACCAAGCCCCTGACTTAGATTTCAGCTACTGGACCTCGTGATCTGTTGTCTACAATAGAATGCTTCAGCCAATCAAACCAAGCCCCTGACTTAAATTTCACCTATTTTTATCACAAGTATTATACTATAAATCATCTAAAGATTTCACCTATTTTTATCACAAGTATTATACTATAAATCATTGAAAACAATTTTCTTATAATTTTTTTTATCATTTTATACATGTATCTGTTTTGGTTAAGATTTCACTTTTTTTTAAGTGGTCTGTTAAACTTTTTATTATGATTGGTGATGCTGACATGACACAGCCTCTGGTACTACAGGGAAAGGGACTGGACCTCGTGATCTGTTGTCTACAATAGAATGCTTCAGCCAATCAAACCAAGCCCCCAAGCCCCTGACTTAGATTTCAGCTACTGGACCTCGTGATCTGTTGTCTACAATAGAATGCTTCAGCCAATCAAACCAGGCCCCTGACTTAAGTCAGCTACATTTCTTACGTTTCTTACACCTACTACTTGAATTACATTTCTTTGTCAAGTTTATTTCTATAATTTTTCTTGCTTTAAATTATTACTGAAAAAAGAAGAGATCAAAAAAACAAAACCTCTCTGAGCAAGTCTTTTTTTTGGAGGAAAATAATCAAATTCTTTTGCAACAATTGGTATGGAAGAATGTGTAAATTTGAATGGAAGCTGATCCCTTATTTTTTATTTTTTCATCTGTAGATTTTGTACCGGAGAACAGCTTCCAAAAACTATTTCACACCCGATACAGGACTCACATCTCTGCCTTTATTTGATTTCCCTTTTTTCAATTTTTTTTTATAAAGCTCTGGATGTTCGGAATCGCTAAAATGAGGGGATAAATGCATCAAAATCTGCCATATTTAAGTTTGTCTCTGCAGAGAGTAAAAGGTTGGAAAGATGGGTTTACGGGGCCATATCCTTCTTCAAAATGTGTGTTCATTAGGGACAGCCAGTAGCTGCTAGCGCCCCTAAAAAATGGAAAATTGTAGAAATTAGATATCGAGTTAGAATCACGGTCCCCTCGTACTCCACCAAACTGTCTAAAAGTAATTTCCAAATGATGGAAAAGCTTTAATTGGGATTAGCAAAATAATTTACAATTATGTTTTGGTATCAGTATCTGGATAGGATTGGTGCATGATAGAATTGTACAATATTATTGTTGAAATTTTATTTTACAGTAAATGAATAATTTACATGGCGAAAGCAACTAAAAATTAAAAACTACCAAAACTGAAAACAAAACAGCAACTGTAGTAAGCCAGAAGATTAACACGTAAATAGATATGTCGGGGTCGCTGCTGTAGTCTATCCCTCGAGTCCCATAACTCTCCAGATGCCCAGTTGGCTTGTTCACCTCCTTCTGCAACTCCACTTTGTCAGTTTTATCCAAATCAATGATCAACATAACATTTTTTATGCACACAAAATGAAACTGCGGCGCCGAGTTGTGGAAGCTGGTCACCCTGAGCATGTCTACCTTTCTGTAATGACACAGCCCTGCATCGCAGCAGACAAGGATTATAAACATGTCTAGAAAGCTCTCTAAATAGTTAAAAAATATAATTGATAAAATAAATGCAGGTACGGAAACTGTTGGTTTTAGGAGGAGAATCCGCTTGCAGAAATAAAAGATTTCAACATAGACATTACATAAAGAGAGTGGGTTTTAATATGCAGAACAAAAACAGAGTAATCCATTGCTACAGCAATGACAGATCATTTATTTATTACAAAACACTAAAACAGGTCTTATATCATTCTCATGAAAATTTCCAATAATACTGTTAGCAAAGCATTACATTTTAAGACCAAAGAACAGTGCCATAATGTTTAAAGAAACCTGACCAGTGCAGCAGTATTCCTAACAAAATGAAATAGGCAGCATCTCAACTGTTTTGTATCCTTCAAAAGTCCCTTTACATCAGACCTGTATGGAACAGAACAGCAGCGTACCCAAAACAAAAACAGAACCCTATTTTAATAAAGCAAAAAAGCATTTCCTATGTGCAGCTGCGTGTAAGTTTTGAGGAAGGTGTATTGACCTATGTCATAGCATATTGCAGGTGTCAATGCTTTTAAAAAAAACAACGTATCTACATGTCTGAGAAACTACAGAAAGTGAAGCAGAAAAAATGACAGCAAACATAATAACTGTTAGGTAAATTTGGGCGGTGGACTGCAGCATGTCTTCAGCCAGCTACTACGCTGGCAATAAGCACTAATGCCTTCAGAAACCTCTATGTCAGTTAATAATTAACCATGTTGCGCATATAACTTTTCTATATATATATATATATATGTACACTCTGTCCGAGTATAATCATATAGGTAATGCTTATTTTCTCGATATGTTATCTGGGTCACATAGAAGTAGAGCGTAGATGCTCTGGCGGGAATCGAGACACGAAATTGACTCCACGGGGCTGCTGTGAACACTGTAGCTATCGTAGGGCTTTTCTGTGAAGCGCCGACTCTTGTAGTAGCTCTTTAGAACAGGCAGACCAACCCATTCGCCTCTACTCTTGGTTTCAGATTGCTTGAAGAGGATGTACATCTCTTTCGTCTTGTCCAGCGCCTTCATGTATCTGTCGCACAAAATTACATAACTTCTTTAAAACATATTCAGATATAAGAACCTCGTAGATATATCTTTAAATATAAGAATCGAGGGAGAAAACACTGACTGGTTCATAACAGGCATAAGAAAGCTGTACATAAGCGTTTTTTGGTTTAATTTCTCGTCGATTGTGAGCATGAGGTGGCCTTCATCGATGGATATTCTAGAGCTGTTATAGGAAATTACACCGCAGACAATAATCTTTGAATTAAATTGGCAATATAAACATCGAATTAAAGCACATAACGCCTTTCATTTCACATAACGTTTACCTGTTTATCGAAATATTAAATTGTGACTTTCTATTTACCTGATGAGGAATTCTGAGACAAGATGAGATGAAAGAATAGGGGTCTTATCCTCGTTAGCGATTCGAGGAATGTTAGGCTGCAGATCATCGTATGTAATTAAGGGCAACAGGTTTTGGAAAGATTCCATATCTATGTGACCGTTGAGCTCGTAGTGTTGTTTTTTGTAGCTCAAAAAGTGGGATATGGATTTGCTTTAAAGCAACTCAAGATAAGATTTGCTTTAAATCAATTCAAGTTGGATTTTTAGCAACAGCAGGATTTTTTATTCTTTAATAGAGTGTTTCCAAGTTTGTGAGGATAAGATAAATCCTAGAGTGATTTTATGTGTAAATAAAGCCAAAGAAAGCAAGGAAAGATTCTTTCCTTGCATGCTAAGTAAAGCAGCTAGGCTCTATAAATGCAAGATTGCTGTAGCAAACTTATATTGTATTTTTCGAAAGAAAAGTTTGTTGTTAGGCTGAATAGAAGATCCAACATTTGCAGGTTTTTCCCCGCATTGGGGTTTCCTGGGTATATCTGTGTTATTGTCTTTTTGTGTTTGGTTTCATGTTATTTTTGCTTCCGCTGTTATTAGTTGTTAATTAGCCAGTTGTATTAATTGTTATAAATCAGATTTCTTTGTGAATTTATTGTGCAATTAATTTGTTGCTGGGTTATAGAAATTAACATGGTATCAGAGCACTAAACTCTGAATACGGCCAAGATTTGTAACGCAGATTTCAAGAAAAAGTCATCAGTTACGTCTCAGTTCTTTTGTAGCTATAGCCACCATTTGATGAGGGCAGGCTAGAGGGTGCGTCTAACTCTTGCAGTAGAAGGTTCGGATTACATCTGTTCTCAAGGAGAACAGGCTATGATCTATGCTAGCATAGAAGTGACTCCACCAACAAATGATCCTATTGCCTTAGATTCGCATGAAGTCAAAGAGGCCAAAGCTCAGAGGATTATCTTGGATGGAGTAAGAGATCATTTAATTCCTCATTTATCGGGGAAAGACACCGCCAAGGAGATGTGGGATACGCTCACAAAACTTTATCAGAGCGACTATCAAAGTCGTAAGATGATGCTCAAGGACAAATTGCATAATACCAAGATGTCCAAAGGTGAGAGTGTGACCTCTTACTTGTCCAAGCTGACACAGGTCAGTGATGAGCTTGCTGCTGTTGGAGAGACGATTAAAGAAGATGAGTTGGTGCGTATAGCCTTGAATGGTTTTTCAAAGCACTGGGAAGTGTTTGTCAAATGTGTTGTCGGCAGAGATCGGCTACCTGATTGGGCAAGACTTTGGGATGATTTTGTTCAGGAGGAGATCCGTGAAGGAGCTTATCAAGGAGATCAGACGAAGAAGGGTCAAGATGAAGAAAATCTTCCTCTTGCAAGCAAGGGTAAGAAGAAGTCCAATAAAGAGCAATTGGAAGGTTCTTCTAAGAGTGGGAAGAAGAAAGATCTGAGCAAGATTAAATGTTTTTGCTGCCATCAGATGGGTCACTATGCCAGTCAATGTCCGAATAAGAAAAATAAGGATAAGAAAAATAAGCAATTTACTGCTACAGCAGAGGTGGATGAGTTTGCATCACGATTTGAAAATGAGTTTTCGCTCATTGCCTGTCTCTCAAGTTCAATTGCCAATAGGGTATGGTATATTGATAGTGGGGCTTCTCGCCACATGACGGGAGTCAAAGAATGTTTCACCAAGTTGGAGGAGAAGAAGCTGGATTTCTATATTGAGCTCGGAGACAATGCCAAGTACCATGCAACTGGTATTGGCACCGTCAAGTTTCAGAGGGATTCTAGCAAACCTTTGTTGGTGGAGGATGTGTTGTATGTCCCTGGCATGACAAAGAATTTAATCTCAGTTTTTGCCTTGGAAGACAAGGGTTACATCGTGACCTTTGAGAGGGGAAAAGTTTATATTCGTCCCAAAGATTCCAAGATTGCAAAAGTGATTGGTGTCAGGCATGGTAGCTTGTTTCGGTTACAGTTTGAGCCAGCACATGCGTTGGTTAGTAGCTATAAAGGGACAGGAGAATTGTGGCACAGGAGGATGGCTCACCTTCACTATGGAGCACTTAATATTCCTAAGGAAATAGTGACAGGGCTGCCTGAGATGAAGATAGAAAAGCATGAGGTGTGCAAGGGTTGTGCTCTTGGGAAATATGCCAAGACCAGTTTTCCAAGCAGCGACACTAGATCTGAAGGGATTTTGGATCTTGTACACTCAGATGTGTGTGGACCTATGTCAACAACATCCTTGAATGGATATGAGTATTATGTTACCTTCATTGATGATTTCTCCAGGAAGACATGGATATATTTCATGAAGAATAAAGATGAGGTCTTCAGTAGGTTCAAAGAGTTTAAGGCTCTCGTGGAGAACCAAACTGGGAAGAAGATCAAGATACTGAGGTCTGATAATGGAGGCGAGTATACCTTGAATGCCTTCAAATATTTTTGTGCTAAGGAAGGTATCAAGAAAGAGTTGACAGTTCCGTACAACCCTCAGCAGAATGGGGTTGCTGAACAGAAGAACAGGGCTATAGTTGGAGCAGCCAAGGCCATGTTTCATGATCAGGATCTGCCTTGGTTCTTATGGGTAGAAGCTTGCAACACAGCTGCGTATTTGCAAAATAGGAGCCCTCACAAAGTCTTGGGTAAATTGACTCTAGAAGACGCATTCACTAGTAAGAAACCAGATTTGGGGCACATTCGCATCTTTGGATGCCTTGTGTATTGTTACATTCCTGTTGAGAAGAGAACCAAGTTGGAACCTACTGCAGAGAAGGGTATCCTTGTTGGGTACAGTGAAACTTCTAAGGCTTATCGGGTTTATATTCCTGCTCTCAGGAAAACAGTGGTTCGCAGAGATGTGAAGTTTGAGGAAGAGAGGGCTCTTCAGAAGTCAAGTAACTTGATGAATGAGGAGGAACAAACATCCACAGTTGAGGTAGCACAAATTCCTCAAGCTTCAGTCACACAAGCTGGAGAGTAGAACAAGCAGGATGATCAGATAGAGGAACAAATAATTTCTCAGCCTCAGATTCCTATGAGTGAGAAGAGGAGAAATAGGGCAGTTGAGCAGACATTGAGAGAAGCTCAAGAATACGTAGGTGATCCTCAAGATTCAGTCAGACAAAGAAGGGATCCCAGACGTTATTCAGATTATGTGGCACTTATGAGTGAATTAATTGAAGTAGAGCCTTCCAGCTTTCAGGAGGCATCCAAGCACCAACTGTGGAGAGATGCCATGGTGGAAGAATATTCTTCCATCATGAAGAACAGTGTGTGGGAGGTAGTACCAAGACCAGAAGATAAGTCTGTGGTGGGCTCGAGATGGCTATATAAGATTAAGCATGCTGCAGATGGTAGTGTGGAAAAGTTCAAAGCCCGGTTTGTGGCTAAGGGGTTTTCACAGAAGGAAGGAGTCGACTATGATGAGACTTTTGCTCCAGTAGCCAGGTACTCATCCATAAGAGCTATCATTTCTATAGCAGCACAGATGGGTTGGAGGATTCATCAGATGGATGTAAAGACGGCCTTCCTCAACGGGGTGATTGAGGAAGAGATTTACATAGAGCAACCAGAAGGGTTTGAAGCACATGAGAGGGATTCTCATGTATGCAGGTTGAAAAGAGCACTGTATGGACTCAAGCAGGCTCCTAGGGCGTGGTATTCACGTATTGATAGTTACTTGCAGAGTGTGGGCTTCATCAAGAGTGAGGCAGATTCGAACCTGTACTATGTTCAGGTGAAGGGTGAACTTCTCATATTGTTGTTATATGTTGATGACCTATTTCTCACAGGTCGAGGAGCTCATAGCACTGCGGGGGATCTTGCAGAAGAGTTTGAGATGAAGGACTTGGGGTTGATGCACTACTTTTAGGATTGAGTTGTGGCAGAGAGGGAGAGATCTTCCTTGGACAAGGGAAGTACTTAATTGATATCTTGAAGCGATTCAGGATGGAAAACTGTAAGCCTATGTCAACGCCACTTGTGACCAATTGGAAGAAGATTGATGCTTCTAGATTAGAGGCAGTGGACCCTACTTTATACAGACAGTTGATAGGCTCTCTTATGTATTTGGTCAACACCAAGCCAGACATTTGTTTTACAGTGAACTCACTTAGTCAGTTTATGGTGGAACCTAAACATGTGCACTGGATAGCTGCGAAGTATGTTTTGAGATATCTCTGAGGCACAATTGATTATGGGCTGAAGTATGTTTAGCAGGATGGAGTGAAGCTCAAGGGGTTTACTGATGCAGATTGGGCAGGCAGTATAGCTAATCGAAAGAGCACTTCAGGGTGCAGTTTCAGTTTGGGATCAAGAGCAGTCTCTTGGTACAGCAGGAAACAGAAGTCAGTTGCACTGAGTTCTGCAGAGGCCGAGTATATGGCAGCCAGTATGGCTACATGTGAGGCTATCTGGCTTCGAAAACTTCTAGCTGGGCTCTTTAATCGGGAGTTGGATCCTACAGTCATTTACTGTGATAATCAAAGTTGCATCAAACTCTCTGAGAATCTAGTATTTCATGACAAGTCAAAACACATTGAGATCAAGTACCACTTCATCAGAGATTGTGTGGAGAAGGGGATAGTGAAGCTTAATTACATTCCTACAGACGAACAAATAGCAGATATCCTGACGAAGGCCTTGATGAAGAGCAAGTTTGAATTCTTTAGGGACAAGTTGGGTGTGGTGCAGAACACTTTCCTCGCTAAGAGGGAGTGTTGTTTTTTGTAGCTCAAAAAGTGGGATATGGATTTGCTTTAAAGTAACTCAAGATAAGATTTGCTTTAAATCAATTCAAGTTGGATTTTTAGCAACAACAGGATTTTTTATTCTTTAATAGAGTGTTTCCAAGTTTGTGAGGATAAGATAAATCCTAGAGTGATTTTATGTGTAAATAAAGCCAAAGAAAGCAAGGAAAGATTCTTTCCTTGCATGCTAAGTAAAGCAGCTAGGCTCTATAAATGCAAGATTGCTGTAGCAAACTTATATTGTATTTTTTGAAAGAAAAGTTTGTTGTTAGGCTGAATAGAAGATCCAACATTTGCAGGTTTTTCCCCGCATTGGGGTTTCCTGGGTATATCTGTGTTATTGTCTTTTTGTGTTTGGTTTCATGTTATTTTTGCTTCCGCTGTTATTAGTTGTTAATTAACCCAGTTGTATTAATTGTTATAAATCAGATTTCTTTCTGTGAATTTATTGTGCAATTAATCTGTTGCTGGGTTATAGAAATTAACACGTAGCACTTTAAATATTGTGTATGAGCGTTCCTGGCCAAAATCTAGAGATCACTTGACCCGGCACTTGATCAGCATGCATGGTGACATTCTCAATAAAATCCAGATCTTTCCTATCACTATCCCTGAGGATTGTAGAGCTCTCAATATGTATGGCTTCAGACATTCTGATCTTGTAACAAAATTAAAACTATAAACTGAAGGACTCTCGATGAAGACGAGAACGTGAGGAAAACAGGCAAGATAGGCTTTAGACTGCAATCCTGGAATTGGATAATGTGTGAGGAAGGAGTTGTAAGAGGGCTGTATTTAGAGGTGCATTAAGGCCAGGCCAGGCCATGGCATTAGTCCAAACCGCCATTGGGCATGTCACAAATTTATATGACAGACCAGTTGGTGGATAGCTAAGTTTAGATTTGACACCCGTCGAAGGGGCTGTAAAAGATCAGAATCATTTTAATCCTCCGTTCAGTGAAAAATTAACCCTCGCTCTGTAAAATTAATTTTGGAACCTATTTAGTTTTCCATTGTTTTTGAAATGGGAACCATTTTCCTTCATCAAAATTTCGAAGGGTTTTATTAAAGATGGAAATGTGTTAATAACGAAACATTTATATTTGATATTAAAAATATTAAAAAATCTTTGATTATATAATGATTTTTTATAATAATAATTTTGAAATTTTTAATTTGAATAAGTTATATTTAATTTTCAAATTAAACTAAAATTATTATACATTTTAAACATATTTATTTATTTTAGATCATAATACATATTAGTTTAAAAGTATCTATATTTAATATTTTAGAATATTATTAATTTAAATAATATAGTATTTTTCATTATAATAATTTTGAAAATTTTAAAGCTAGTAATTTTATTCTTGAATAAAACTTAAATTATTATCAATATTTAATTTAATTTTTTATTAATAATTATCAGAAATAATAGTTTTGAACCTTTCATATAAAATTTAAATATATCCATATAAAATATGTTGTCATATATGTTTCATGGTGTCCATGATGAGATATGTCTCTCAATTTGTTTTATATAGATGTATTTAAGCAATCTATGTTTGTTTATTAATTTTTGATATAGATATAATTGAACATAATAATCATTGAATTATGTAAGGTATTTTTTATTATCTACTAACTCAATTACAAGTCTTCTTATTAACATTGTAATTATGCCTATCAATATAATAATTTAAGTAAAATTATTTTTAAAAGTCATTTGAACTAAGACAAAAAAATTGAATTGAAGTTTGTTGTAATTTTACAATATAATATAATTAATTAAAAATAAATAAATAAATCCATAAACACATAAACTATCATTGATTCTGGAAACAATTAAATTATCTAACAAAAATTAGATTTTAAATAAGACATACAATTTTAGTAATAATATTAAATTAATTAATTAATTTATATTACTATTACACAAAATGTTGCCTGTAAAATAAAATCTCTGGATAGGAAGCTTTATTATGTGTTGGTAAATACACAAACGTCAACGGAAGCATTTTTATATTTGGGTGGCGCAATCGCCTCTAGCAGAGTTATTCCTATAAATCAGACAAAGATCAGGGTTTGAAAGGATTGTCAGTAAGGACGGGGATGAAATGTCAGTCCTTGTGCTCAGAGTGACGAATGAGATGAATCCTAACAAGGTAGAGTCGTATGAGCAGAGGAAGCATGCAACACAATGTCATGGCGAAAACAGACTGTCTACTTTGAGGGGGATTGGATTGAAACCCTTACTGTTTATGTCACCTAAGTAATCTTTTCGTTCATAGAATCTTTCTATGTAGCCGAATGGCTAGTAGCGACTCGCATCAAAAGCCAAGATGATTTCCACAGTGGTGGGCCACACCTACCAACTTGTCGCTCAACAACCAGGAGGGGTTAACTGCTACTCCCACTTCATTTTACTCGGCTAGGTCGAAGCTATACAGCCGGCTCTGTCGTTGTCACTACCATCGATGAAAGCAACGTTGTTTATAAATGTCTCTGCTTTTGTTTTAAGAAAAATAAATCTATTGTAGTTGCAATAGGCTTCTCTTGTAAAATGTCTTAATGTGATCCAATGATATGAAGAAGATTAAAATCAAAATAAATATCTAATTAAAAATATTGATTAATTTATTCGAGTACATATAATTAATTCCATTTAGTTAAAACAAGGAAATTTCCTACTTTAAAATCTGATTTAAAAGCATAAATCTATTGATAAATACTTTACTTTGCGATGGGTTAGTAGACCCCAATTTAAATGGGGAGAATAAAAATATACACATACTCATTGATGCCATTGTAATATGCCTCTCGGCGTAACTAGCGTATCTATACTTAGAAAAATCTATGTAAAAGATGTCCAGGGATATCATTCTCTTGTTGTTTATTTTCTTGAATAAAAATTCTAATAAAAATAGATAGTGTCTAACAAAAATAAACAATTATAGAATGATGAACCTTTAAACATAAATTTTCATAAAGATAGAAATGACAGTTTATTTTTCTATTTAATATAAGACTAGGGGTTTGTGTCTTATATGTCACTAAAAAGTTACATGATTTCAATATAAAGCAAAGATCCCCTACAAATAAAAATTCAAAATATGTTGAGAGATATCGTAGCTTGTAAAATTCAGAAACAGTTGATACATATATATTATTACTTTTTATAGATTAGAGTGATATATCAATATCACTAAGGGGGATCAAGATTTATTGAAGTTTTATAAAAATATTAAACTTGATATTATTAAATAACATTGATTGTCCTTTATTAACAAAGGAAGGCTTTGTGAAGTTAAAGAAGTGGTATATTAGCATTCATATGTCCCTTGAATTTTTCATTATTTATGATGGTTTGTATGTAATGGGGAGTAATTTTCATTAATTCTTAACTTGCATGTCCACATTACAAAGGATGTGTATTAAATTTTTAACTCAATTTTCAAAACTAACAAAATGATGTATCATGCAAATTCAAGCAAATAATTGTTGTGAAGAATATGCTTTAAAATTTAAGCTTAGAAGCATTATTTGAGATTTTTATGGATTGAATACGCACAAAATTTTTTTCTCATTTATTGAATATATTATCTACAACATTTATTTCTTTGATTTCTAAGGCATAATAAGATCACTATTCCTGCAACTTCCAATAAAAAATAAAAATTGTAAAATTAAAAAACTTAAAAATGAAATAAAAATGTAAAACAAATGAGATGACATTTGATTAACTTCGAAAAAAAATTATTCAAAAAATCATTAAATATTAAAATGTTAATACATGATAATAAATTATATATGCCTACAAATTAGCAATGCATGTCTTGCAAGTTTTAAATGGATTCATTCTATATCAAACTAAATCCATTCCACAATTTTACTTTGAAGATGAGAGTAAATGGACAATACTATGTGAATTCTTTGCCAACCATGAGAAATCATTAATATATATATCTCTCCCTCTTTCTCTCTATGTAGGGTATTTTATATTGTTCATTCTACCAAAAAAAACATAACATTAATGCTTAAACAACTTTCTATATAAGGTCACCGAGTTTTCTCTTGTATGCTGAGGACTGCTGAGGATATACGTGACATTTAGAACATAGGAGCTTACATAGAATATCATTGTAGTTGGTAGATTATGAATGCAATGTCAACATCCCTAGGAACAATCTCACACTAGCTTGTTGTGTTAGCTTACATAGCCTAGAAAACCCTATTCTATACATATGAAGATTTTTAAATTCTTTGGGCACTTGGATATAGATAATTATATTACAATGATGAATAGATTTTAACCTATGTCTCCCTTGTCTATGTGTAGAGTCTACTTCTATTTATAGGAAAATTGTTTTTCCTTTGTAGTTGCATGCATATAAAAATATTTTGAGTTGTATTTATGGTTGTGAACATTAATGAAAACATATGCACTGCTGAAGAATATAACTAAATTAAAAAAGACAAACTATCCCGGTGGACAACAATCTACCATTATAAAAAATAGAGACCTTTTACAACACTAGAAGATGAGATTTGTATAATTTTTTAAAATAGAAAGTGAGGTTCCCAAATAAGCAAGGGCACTAGTCATTGAGAAAGGAGGGAAAACAATCCAATCATTTCAAAAATTTGTAGGCATCTCTTTGCGTAGTATTCTTTCCTCTGCAAAAGTTCAAATTAAGGGTGATTCCAAAGAAGCTAAAAAAATATTACTTCCATTAGACTTCTAATAAGTTGTATTGTTGTTAGAAAATACATTGGATACCTCAATTTTTCAACACTTGTTTTTGTAATTTTTTTGAGTAAACCCTACTTGTAGTTGAAAAAGTATCCTATAGAATTATATAGGTGAGATTTCATGTACTCATGAGGACGAGTGGAATGATGCCCCATTCACATGCGAAGCTAAGGAATGCTTGTAAGGAGGTAGTCTCAAGAGGACATGTGGGTTCAAAGAACACTTGTCTATTGTTAAAATAGATGGGAGAGTTAGTGGATAATGGATAAGAGGAAATGGAAGAAGCTAGGGATGATGAAGATATAAATGGAGAGGGAGGATGGATGATCATAATGCTACAATGGTATAAGAAACCTAGATTTGATATTGTATTGTAACGTTATGCACCAACGTATAAGGAACTAGAGTGACAACATGCCAAGTATGTGATCAAAATGTCAAGTGCAAAAATATTCTTTATAACACTGTGATATGGAACACCATGATGCCCCTATGGTGTTAAAGTGCAAATACCATGATATGTGAAAAAAAATGATAACACACACAAGAAACAAGAAAGCATTCACACTAAGAAAAAATAAACCAAGACTATGCCCCTAGTCAAGTTGAAAATGGACTGATTGATTGATTATGATGATAACGATAGAAAAATTAATAATAAGAACAATGTATACTTGGCAATGATTATGTTTTTAATGATAAGAACAACACATGTATTGGGAAGGATGCGTCCTAATGATTATAATTTGATAGAAGATCAATATATCTTAGTTGATTTGAATCAAAATGATGGATTGATTTTGGATGATGTGCTAGATTGTAAGTTGGAGTGCATGGATTAGGATGTTGTAGTATGATTATAAGATCTTATAGGTGAAAAATAGAGAATTTGGATATTCTAAATGGAAATCACTAATTCTCTTATTTCCATTCAAATATGAGTAATATGGGGTACATATCTAAATTCTAACCATACATATAATAAAAAAACTAGTTTTTTGAGAGGTAAGAATGATGTGTACTAGTCACCAAAGATGCTTTTTCAAATCTTTCTCTTCGTAAATCTTCAATCTAGAACCTGCAAATCACAAATCATAGAGAGAAAAAATTGATTGTTAGGGGATAGTGGTTTTCCTTGGTCAAACCCCATTTGAGTAATCAAACTTGGTGACAAATTGAAACATGTAATTGAAGGAATGACAAGTTGAACATAACAATGTCACAACTTACCATAACAATATTGAAACCTTGGAATAAAATCAACATGTAGAAATCTCCATGGATGTGAGTCTTAATCATGAACTTGATTTGGGATGATATCTTGAAATACATGAAGTGATCTTGAAAGCTACATCAACATGATTTCTCTATCAAAATTCATTCCTTCAACATGATAATGGATCCTTGATTGTTGCAATGAGACTTTGATAATCCTCCATGGAATGCCTTGATAATGCTCTTCAAGATGCTCCCTTGATCTAGAGTTCTTAGTGTGTAAGATCACCTTCTTGGTGTGTGATCATCTTCTTGCTGTGTTTCCTCAAATGAGGATGAAAGGTCTCCTTTTATAGAGGAGAGTTAAGTGAGTGGCTAGAATAAGGATCACGATCAAGGGACAAGATTAAATTGGAAAATAATTTAATCAAGGGTGGAGGTTAATTGATAGAAGAAAGACATGGATCAAGGAGCTAAAATTAAATTAAAAGGTAACAATTTTAGTGGCCAACATAGGAGAAATAAATATAATATTAATTTTATTTATTTAAAAAGAAAGGTGAGATCAAATAATTAGATAATTAAATAATTAAAAATAATTATTTAATTATAGAGGAAAGGTGGAGTGTTAAACATTAAATGATTAAAAATAGTTATTTAATGGAGAGGGAAAGAATAATTAAATAATTAAAATAATTATTTAATTGGGGAGATAAAGGAAGGATAAATAATTAAATAAATATAACATTTATATAATTATAGAGAGAAAAGGCTAATGAATTAAATAATTGAAATAATTATTTAATTATATAAGAGGGAAAAACTAACTTTTGAATTAAAATAATATTTAATTCAAAAGTGGGGGAAAATGAAAAAATATTAAATAATTAAAAATATAATTATTTAATATTGGAGGGAAAGTGGGAAACAATTAAATAAATAAGATTTATTTAATTATAGAAGAAAAGGGTAATGAATAATTAAATAATTTAAAATAATTATTTAATCATACAAGAAGAAGGAAGCACTAACTTTTGATTTAAAATAATATTTAATTCAAAAGTGGGGGAAAAAGACAAAATATTAAATAATTAAAAGTAATTATTTAATATTGGAGGGAAAGTGAGAAATAATTAAATAAATAAGATTTATTTAATTATAGAAGAAAAAACTAATGAATAATTAAATAATCTAAAATAATTATTTAATTATAGAGGAAAATGGGCTTATTTAGTGATGTAATTAAATAAAAAATTATTTAATTAATCAAGGGAAGAATAAAGAGAAAAAATGAATTAATTAAATAATAAAAAATTATTTAATTAATAAAGGGTTGGGCTTGTGGATGCAAAATCAGACCATTTAAGGCATATAGACACATATATTTAAATAAGGTGAGCCCAAACAAGTGTGAAAATGTAAAGGGATACATTTTTCTACAATACATTTAGCCCCCACTTTAGTGAGAGGATAAACTTACTTTAAACTCGTACTAAAGTAGACATTCAAGACTCTTATGTATGCAACAATAACAAAGATTCACAATATAACATCAAAGACAAGCCTCAACAATGATCTCAATTGTTTTTCCTAGGTCGGATCAAGCCTTAACTATCATTGAAGCATGCTCAATCTGGGGCCAGACACATTTAGTTCATCCGCGGGGTGAGCATCCCAATAAAAACAAAAACAAACACCAATTGCACTCACTTTGGGGCCACAAACATTTAGGTTGTTTGTGAGGTGAGTATACTAGTAGAATTTGGCAAATAAATGACTACATGACTAAAACTTTTAGTCACGTGACTAAAAATGATTAAATTTTATTATTTTTTTGCAATTCACAAGTATAAATGACTAAATAAATGACTAATTTGGTCATCGGGTAAAATCACAACTAAATAATTGGTCAGACAAATAAAAATGACTATATCAATGTCTAAATAAATGACTATTGATCCTCTATTCTTTTTTCTTTCAAATTTGATCATAATCCATAGAGCTTAAGCCACCTTCATGGGACCCCCACCTAAGCGGGCCATTTAGCTACCTAGGTTGCTTGGCGCACCAAAAATACCTATTGCGTGGAAGGCATTGTCTCTTGGTGCAGTCTTAAGGCTTTCAAATAGTTTATAAAAAAAATTAACATTTACATTTTTTAACTTTTATTAATATTATAATATTATATAATATATATAATATTATATTATAATATTAATTATATATATATAATATAATATAATACAATAGTTATTATATTATAATATAACATAATATTTATATTATATTATAATATTATAATGTTATATAATATTATAATAAATAATAATATTTATTAAAATGTATTTAATAATATCTATTGTATAAAAGCCATAGATTTATATATTATATTTTATTTAATTTGAATTCCATTTTGAATTTTTATTTTAGCAAACAAATACTTGGCTAGCATAATGGGCGGACAAATCTATTTGGCCGTAATTTTCATTTTAATAAACAAACTCTAAAAGCCTTGTTGAAACCTTATTTTCAGGCTGCAACTCGCCAAATCAGAGAAGTGAAAGGTCAATACCAGGGAGGAAGGATTTGGAGGAGTGAAACCCATATGAAGGAATTAGATATAGAGACAAGGCGCACCAACTGCTTGACATAATATCTCAAAGAAATGTTTGAAACAAAATGCGGATACAGAGGCAAGGCAAACGATTTGTTTGACAAAACCCCTCAAAGAAATTTGATCTCATGGAATGCCATAATTGGAATATTAATGGATTTTATATCTTCGTAATAAGAGTTTTCTTATTGTGTTCATTGTCACTGTTTGCATTTTAAGCAAAAATGAAGGACATGGGCTAAAATTAGGGTTCTATGATAGTGTCTTCCCATAAGCTGAAAAGATTATACTAAATGTTGTAAAAAGGTATATAAGATTCGTTCCAGAGATGACTGCTCCCCTCATTAGGATCTATTTCCATGACTACTTTGTTAGGGTTAGTATATATAACATATGATCTTTATTATTACTTAAATTAGTAGCTTTAGATCACCATACAATTTTATGATCCAACAGGGATGCGATGGATCAGTGCTATTGAATTCTACCAATGGTACTGTAGAAAGGGATGCAACTCCCAATCTAACACTTAGGGGCTTTAATCTAATAGATGAGGCCAATACTACTATAGAAAAGCAATGCCCAGGGGTTGTGTCATGCATCGACATTATCACATTGATGGCCAAATATGCTTTATTGGTTGTTGTAAGAACATGTTTCTTTAATCTATTGGTGTTTCCATTTTAACAAATATTTTTTTGCAAAGATTTGGAGAAAGCCTTGTCCAAGTATTTTCTTTAAATTATTGGTATTTAGTGTTTAATTATTTATTTCTTTGTTGGGGTGAAAATGTTTGGAGCTTTATTTTTTGTAATAAAATGTTGGATATAGCATGGAGAGCCACGTTGGAATGTTCCAACTGGTTGCAGAGATGGACAAATATCAAATGCATCTGAAGCATTGCCAAATATCCCTGCCCCTACTTCCAACTTCTCCCAACTTAATACTTATTTTTCCAACATTAAGGATCTTGTTGTTTTATCAAGTAATTACTCAAAACTCCCCTTTTTAGCATTTATTTTCATATTGAGTGATTTTAGATATAAATTTTTAAGGTTTTTTTTTTAATTGACATTTAGATTGTATTTAATGATCTATTAACAATGATCTATCAGTAGTATTTTGATAGTTAAAAGTATATATTCATTTTAGAGGATCTATTTTAATTTTAGATAAAATTAGAGTTGATAATTTTTGAGGAAATATGAATGTTTACAAATGAATGAAGTAGATTATAATGTGATAATAAGAATTGAAAGTAAAGTAGAATTGTAGTTAAAAATAATAATAACATATAAAATATATAAGACATTAACATTTCAATTATAAAAATATTAAAACAAATTATATATTTTATTATTTCTTTACAAATTGGTAAAAAATGTCAGTAAATCTCATATAGGATTAAATTTTTTTTAAATTATATATATATATATATAATTTGAAATATTTAGTATTTATGAATTCACATTTAATTAAGTTGTTCAAAGATAATAATGAAACTTCAATAAGACAATGAAGTTAGCGTCAAGGAAGATTATGCTAAAAAATAATGTTTTTATATGACGTTAATGTAAGTTTTGATAATTTTATAATAGAATGAAAAGGCTAATGATTATCTTAATTAACCAATTTTAAGAAAAAGTAAGATATTTCATTTAGAAATTCTATTAAAAATTTAAGTAATGATTTCTAAATTATAAGAAAAAATTGGCATACAAGCCTTTATAGTAGTAATTGAAAACTCAAATAAATTGACTCTCTCTCTCTCTCTATATATATATATATATATATATATATATTATTGTTGATTAAACATCTTTCATTTTTACTCTTTATTTGTATGCTTTTATTCTGTTTAATTTTTTCTCTAAATTAAACATATAACCCCCACTCTATTATCATTAAAATTAATAATTAATTTTTTTATTTAATTAATACTAAATTATTTCCTTCTTTTATTAATTATTCAAATCTTTATTAAATGTCTCTATTATTTAAAAAATATATGTAATATTATAATTAGGTTATTTTATCACTCCTAGGTTATTTTATTTACTTAAGAGTCATTTTACTTTTTACTTTAGAGTTATTTAATGATTATTTTATTTTATTTATATTATAGGTGCCTCCAAAAAGATATATCTCAGCTACATTAGATATAAGTTGGTCTATTGAACTAGATTTATTATTATTATCAGCTACTTTTTTTTATTTGAATCTAATCTATAATCATACAGCTTATAGGAAGCCTATATTGATCTTTAAAAAAATATACTAAATGTTCGTGTATATATAAAAATGTATATAGAAGTATATAGAGCTGTATTTTGGAAATACTCAGTGAAATTCCTTATCATCCCACTTTTGTTTTCATATTTCAAAGTTTCATAAGTCTTAAAAATATTAACAAATTTTGAGTTTTTTTTATTGTGGGTAGGTACAAGGCAAGGAGAAAATGCAAAACTAGTGCCTTTTAGATCCATATACAGTGTAGCCCATGTGCAACAATGGCATCACTAAAGACATGCATTCGCACCGATGGCTTTTTAGTTTTAGTTTTAGTTTTTTTTTTTCAGTTTTAAAAGTATATAATAAATGAACATTTTGCATACTATAGAAAGATTTTTTCTTCAAAACTCTATGTATAGAGTTCTTAGCTTTAGTTTTGGTTTTTTAGTTTTAAAAGCATAATAAATTAGCAGTTTGCATATTGCAAAATATTTTGTCTTCAAAACTCTATGTATAGAGTTCTTTGTAAAATATTTTATACACATTTTGAATATACACAGTGAATTATTTTCAATCCTTTGATCAGATTCGTTGATGTTTTATGATTATTTCAGTTTATAAATGACTAAATAAATGAATACCATGACTATTTAAATGACTAAACAATGAGTAAATAAATAATTACAATGACTAAAATGACTACAATGACTAAATAAATGACTAAACAATGATTAAATAAATGACTACAATGACTAAATAAATGATTGCAATGACTAAATAAATGACCAGTTAACAACAATCAATGACTAAATTAATAACTAAATATATGACTAAATAAATCATTACCATGACTAAATAAATGACCAGTTAACAAAAGTCAATTACTAAATTAACAACTAAATCAATGACTAAATCAATGACCAAATCAATGACCAAATCAATAACTAGACAAATGACTAAAATAGTTTAGTCATAAATTTGGTTGCATTATAAATGACCGACAATAAACTAATAATGGTCACGTGACAAAAATTATCATGTATATGCAATTTTTAGTAGTTTATTTAGTAATATATTGTTTTTTTTGCACTAGTGGTATCCAAAAGGTGGCGAACAAGCTTTGACAAGCTGCCAAATGTGTTGTGGACTAGGTCTAGGATGTTTGTCCAAGAATGCTTGCAAGTGACTTACACCATACACTATGCAAAAAAAATACATGCTCACAAGTGCTAGTGAAGCTAGTTGTTTGCTAGGTGAGCCCCCAAGAGACCATACCAAATCCATACCTCCAATGACTTTGATGAGGTACCAAAATGCAATGCAAAAAGAAAGAGGGATGTTCGAAGGGATTTTGCTTAGTTCGTGCAAGGTCCCATCTTAGGAAACATTGTGCTTAATGTCTCCAAGGGAGGACAAATGCAAGGTATCATCTTAGGAAACATTGTACTTAATGTTCCCAAGAGAGGAAAAGAAATATCACACTCTCGAAGGAAATCAAACCCAATGACACCACAAAGAAAGGAACACATTGCAAGAAGCAAGAAAATTGCACAATGAAACATGAGTGTTGATGTATGCCCCCACTTTAAAGCAGTTGCTAACAACATTGTTGTGAGAAATTTCCTTATAGTAGAAGATGATATGAGAGCTTATTCGAAAAGCCCTATGCCAAGTCATATTGTTCCAATAAGCTACATCATGAAAGAGATAGTATATCACATGTAAGCTAACTTAAGGCATGTCATCCACATCCCAAACTTCCTCTTACATATACATGCAAGATAGTTAACTAGACAAAAGAGGCAACAACAGGTGACATATGAGGACAAGGCTACCTAACCCCTTGCCCCCATTTAGTGCAAGATAGGGCTGAGCCAAAATAATTGATGAGATGAATGCTAAAGTGAAAATTAGTATCAATTAGAAGAATTAGGTGACCCCAAATAAGGAAGAGCACCAAAATCCTTAGGATGATGGATTTTACTACTCAAAGCCTTGCATTTATTAGTAAAATGACGATGAACTCTATGATATGCACAAAATAAACTCTTGTAGTAGAATTATTTTGTGTTCTTGGAGGGAGAGATATCAAATGATCTTGGAGGAGTCTCAGCAAGATACTTTCTTGATCAAAAGTAGAGGATGCTTCATTATTTTGTAGTAAAGATATTTCTTGCTTAGTATTAGTTTTCATACATACATAATTCTCTTTATATTGCAAGATTTTGTACTCTCCTTTATAGGGGGGTGTAAAATCTATCAAATTTGAAACATAAGTGTTTTGCATGATGACATTAATGTTAAGTGAGAACTTCTCTATTTCTTTCAAAGGATAATAATCAAGACCACTAGTGTCTATCAATTTAGGATGCACTAATGTTAAAGTTAGCTTAGAGGAAACTTTTGTAATAGTGTTGATATTGAGTGAAGGATTGTTTATTTCTTTTGAGGGGAAATAACAAAGACCACTAGTAAGAGTTCTTTTGGAGAGAGGAAAATAAGATGTTGATCACATTCCATGAATAGGTTTTGTAGAGTAACTTCATCACAAGGAGGGGAGGCATCAAGAGAAGGAAAAACATCACATTCTTTTATTTCAATGATTGGATCCTTCTACTAAAATATGTATTCTTGGATGGGGGAAATATTAGGAAAGGGAGCAAGAACATTCTCATGACTTTCAATGAATAGTTATTCTAATGCCAAAATATCTTCTTCACAAGTAGGAGAGACATTAGGAGAAGAACAAGCATGATTATCATGATTATTTGTGATTACATCCCTTTGTGCAATAATTTCTTCCAAAATAGGGGAAGAAAAATAAAAAGGATTGTCGTAGGTCTTAAAGATTTAATCATCTAATGCCAACATACCCTCCTAACAAATAATGTAATTTTCATGATTGCTCACAACAACATTCTCACAAATAGGGGAGGATTTTGGAGATGAATGTAGACTAAATAGAGTGATGTTAAGAAATGTGTTTATGATCTCATTCTCTTGTGCCATAATATCTTCCAAAGTAGTAGAGGTTATAGAAGAGGAGCTTTCAACATTGTCGCGATTCTCAATGGTTGTATCTTCTAGCACCAAAATATCTTCGTCTCATGTAGGAGAGATATTGGGAGAAGATGGACTATGATTATCATGATTGTCTATGCATTCATCTTCTTCTATCACTTCATTCCCACAAATAGAACAAATATTAGAGGGTGTGGAACTATGGAGTGTGTCAACATTTTCATTCTCTTGCACTAAGAGACTCATAAATAGGAAAGATATTGGAAGGATGACTATTATGCTTGTTAGTGAGCTTTTTCTTGGCATACTTCGAAACGAAAGATACTAACATTGTGTGACAATTGATTTATTCAACTTATGCAATGTTTCAAATGACTACCCTTACATGGATGTTTAGAGACCAACGCTTAAAAAATGAATAAAATGATGCAAACAAGATGCAATTTGGAATGCAATTTTCCAATCTCAAGTGAATGAAGAATGACTCTAAATGCTTGATCATGAACTTGATTTGGGATGATATCTTGAAATACTTGAAGTGATCTTGAATTCTACATCAACATGATTTCTCTATGAACATGCATGCCTTCAACATGATAATGGATCCTTGATTGCTGCCATGAGGCTTTGATAATATTCCCTTGAATGCCTTGATAATGCTCTTGAAGATGCTCCATTGATCTAGAGTGCTTAGTGTGTAAGATCACCTTCTTGGTGTGTGATCATCTTCTTGTTGTGTTTCCTCAAATGAGGATGAAAGGTCTCCTTTTATAGAGGAGAGTTAAGTGAGTGGCTAGAATAAGGATCACGATCAAGGGCCAAGATTAAATTCAAAAATAATTTAATCAAGGGTGGAGGTTAATTGAGAGAAGAAAGACATGGATCAAGGAGCTAAAATTGAATTAAAAGGTATTTAATTTTAGTGGCCAACATAGGAGAAATAAATAAAATATTAATTTTATTTATTTAAAAAGAAAGGTGAGAACAAATAATTAGATAATTAAACAATTAAAAATAAATATTTAATTATAGAGGAAAGGTGGAGTGTTAAACATTAAATCATTAAAAATAATTATTTAATTGAGGAGATAAAGGAAGGACAAATAATTAAATAAATGTAACATTTATTTAATTATAGAGAGAAAATGCTAATAAATTTAATAATTTAAATAATTATTTAATTGTAGAAGAAGAGGGAAAAGCTAACTTTTGAATTAAAATAATATTTAATTCAAAAGTGGAGGGAAAAGAAAAAATATTAAATAATTAAAAATAGTTATTTAATATTGGGGGGCAAGTGGGTAATAATTAAATAAATAAGATTTATTTAATTATAGAAGAAAAGGGTAATGAATAATTAAATAATTTAAAATAATTATTCAATTATAGAAGAAGAGGGAAAATCTAACTTTTGAATTAAAATAATATTTAATTCAAAATCAGGGTAAAAGGAAAAAATATTAAATAATTAAAAATTATTATTTATTATTCGAGGTAAAGCGGTAAGTAATTAAATAAATAAGATTTATTTAATTATAGAAGAAAAAGCTAAAGAATAATTAAACAATTTAAATAATTATTTAGTTATAGAAGGAAAAGAAAATAATTAAATAAATAAGAATTTATTTAATTTTAGAGGATAAGGGGCTTATTTATTGATGTAATTAAATAAATGAAATTTATTTGATTAATCATGGGAAGAATAAAGAGACAAAATGAATTAATTGAATAATTAAAAATTGTTTAATTAATAAAGGATTGGGCTTGTGGATGCAATATAGGACCATTTAAGGCGTAAATAAGCATAAATTTAAATAAAGCAGTCCCAAACAAGTGTGAAAAAAGAGGGATATATTTTTCTACACTACAATAGGCCTAAATATTTGAACCCTAGGATCCTTATCAAGATCAAAGATGGTAAGAGAGGATGGAGTTGGATATGATGAGGGATATGATATGAATGTGTTGGATAGGATAAGGTATTATGATATGTTATTCTTATGAAGATCCTTACCCTTGTAAAGATCAAAGGTGAAAAAGGGAGGATGAACTAGATAAGATTATGGATAAGGCGATGAGGGATAGTGGAGGATGTAGATAGGTTGTGGTAGATAATCTAAGATGAATAGATTTTTCCCCTAAATGTAGAGTGTAACAGGAAGGTTGATTACACTTGATACCTATTTATTAGGTTTTCATCATGGTACTTGCCCAAGGTACCACAGGAAGTGATTTTTTCCATTGGATGAATGATTTCGCTTTAATTTTTTTTATTTTTTCATGTGTTTCTCTCTTTTTTTTGGAATTTTTAAAATAGAAAGGACGGAAAAGGATAAAATAAGGATGTGGATAGGTGGATTTGGAAGATAGTGAATTGATGGTATGGAGATTCTAGTTCCATCGATTGTATTCCTTTAAGACATGTTATAATGGACCATAGCAATTTGAAGTGTGCTCATAAACATTGGTAGAATGGTGGTAAGGGGGGTGAAATGGATGGGAAGATGGAGAGAGATATCAATCTATGTGAAGGATTGGATGAGAGGGATGAAAGGATAGAAAATAGGTGTTGCGTAATTGATAGGTTGATGGAAGACTTGTGGATGGAAATGTTACAAAGCTCATCATTTGCATAGACCTTGAGTGGTGGTTGGTTTGTGGAGGAGTTTATTTTGTATTTTGAGATTTAGGTGGAGGATTGGATATGGATTTTGGGAGTTAGGGGTGCAAAAAAGATGGAGGAGATGATGGAGGGCTTAGTGTAGTATAGTTTGGGACATAGGGTCCCAACATGGATTTCAAAGAAGGGATATTTTTAGATGGAGGATTGGATGACTTAGGAATGGATGAATATTTAGGATTAGTAAATTTTTATGCCAATTTGGATTATTATATGGACTCTGTTTCTTTTATTAGTTTCTTTAGGCTCCACATGATTTTTTATTTTCACTTCATGGGGCTTTGTGGCATTTTTAATGTTTCTCTTTTCTTTTAGATCATATTTTTCTTTATTTTAGCATATATTTTTTATGGGACATGGTGATCTTTCAATGTATGTGGATTTGTAGCTTTATGCATTTTATATTTTGTATCCAAATTACTTACAAGATAAATGGTATGGGTGCACAAAGATGAATGATATGGAGATCTTATGGATGGTTTAATGTATGTAGGAGGTTGGAAGGGATTCACAGATGTGTACCTTTGTTGATCTTTATTGTATATTTGAGGTGATGGATAAATAGGGTTAAAGGATTTTGAAATAAGAGTGATGGGTGGTTGAAATTTAAGGACCCAATATGGAGGTAAGGGGTTAAGGATTTAGTTTTGGGACATAGGGACATAAAATAGATTTATGGTATATAGGACTCAACTTTTGGATATAGGGACCCAAAATACATGGAAGGGGTGAAGAATTGGGCTTTGGAATATAATGTCCCAAGATAGATTTTGAGGATGTGGGATGTGGATATTTAGATTTAGATGGACCAATTTTGGATTTGGGATTGATGGAAGGAGTAAAAAATCCTTGAGCTTGCAGGATAAGGCCATTATAATATAGAATTGCTTTGCTATCTTTGTAGTGTAGGAAAATGCATACCCTTGCATTTTCACACTTTTTTGGGCTTTCCTTACTTTTTTATCCTTGTTTATGTCTTAATTGGTCCTATTTTGCATAAAAAATCCCAATGAATTATATATTTTTATGGCTAATCCAAAAAAAAATTAAAGGGGAAATGATAATTCAATGATTCTTGCTATGCCTCCCTGATTTTTGGGTTGGGACTAAGACCCACCTAGGGCATATTTGTCCCCCAAAGGTCTTGCAACCTTGATTTCAATTGCACCTTAAATGGGACCCTTTTTGGAGTCTGTGCCCTGAGTTTCATGCCTCAAGACTAAGATGCCACCTAGGGCGTCTTAGTCCCCCTTAAGTTATTTTTGGGATTTAATTTTAAATCTTGGCACGATTTAGCCTCCTTTAATTAATGATTTCATATGTCAGATTTTTGTGGTGTAATTTAGGGATATTAAGCATAGATAAGTATAAATACAAGGTTCCTTCACTCATTTTCATATAATCAATATAACAAGCATTTAAGTATTCATTCCTAAGGAAAGTTTATTATAAATAGATCATTCCAGAGCAATTCATCAAGAATTTGGAGCCATCATTAAGTTTCAAGCATCATGTGTGTTTTTGAGCTAACATTTGTGATGTAGGGTTTTGATTCAAGGAATCAATTCGAGTCGACATCTATTAAGCATTCAAGCATTTCAAGATCTAAATTCAAGCTAGCCATTTCACACAAATTTGTAGATTTCATAATAAGGATTTGGTGAGTTGTAACATTGCATGTTGTTAATTGATCATTTCACTTCATTATTCTATTTCATTTGGAGTTTTAATTACCAACAAGGGGTTTGATGAAGGCAAACCCCCATTTACTAAAAATCAATGGGTTTTTCCTCTCTTGCCTATTTTGATTGTAAATTTAGGTTTAAGAATTGAAGATTATTTGAAGTGAAAATTTGCAATGTTGCATTACAAAGTTGTCATCTTTACAAAAACTCGCCTACAAGCTAGATCTGGAAGTTTTAGGACTTGAGATCTGAGAAGAAGGAAGTGCAGAGATTGAGACTTGTGATGGCATTAAAAGATTTCATAAATTTAGAACGAGACTAAGTTGGCAACAAGGGCTTCTTAGTCATCCTAGTGGAATTTCTTAAAGATTCTTTCAGATCTTGTTTTGGCATCCGAAGATTCCACATTTCCCCTGAAAAATCAACAACAAGACTAAGACAACAGTAAGGGCATCTTAGTCCTCCCTAGTATATTTTGATAGTACCTTTTTCATTTCTAGATTCCTCATCACATTTATAGACTTCCTAGGTACACACATCATAACTTGTTGCTTAATTTCATCATTTGCACTCCTTATTTCACTTCCATTACTAGGTTTTGTGAGTTGAATATTAAGTTGTCTTTTCCAAGCTTTTGCTTGGTGGTGAACCCATCAAAGCTTAAATAACACCTCCTAGGTCTTCCTTGTTCAGAATTGACTCACCCTTTGGGGTTGATATTCAATCCAATTTGAGTTCCTAGGACATAATTGAATGACCTAGAGATAATGGTGGGTACATCCCCCCACCCATTTTCTTTCGGTTCATTTTGGTGAACCTGTCATTTTTGAACATTCATTTTATGATTTAGAGTTCATTAATGTCCTAGATCTAGGTTTCTTTCATTCTTGCATTGCATCTTGCATTAGTGAAATTGCATATAGGGATTCTCATATTTGTGTTAGTGAAAGTGCATATATGTTGCATTTTTTCTATCTTGCATCATCTTATCTCATTGAAAAATTGAAAAGTGCATTATTAATCATTCTAATTGCATTTAGGAACAATGTTATTGCATTCAAAATTTTAAAAATTTCATTTAACTTTGCATCCAATTTCTTGTCATTAGTTACTTTTTCTTGCATTCATTTACATAGTTTTCTATTTCTAAACATTAGGTCCCTGGGGAGGAAACCTAGGAACACTGTCATCAACTTATATTTTGTTGTCTTTTTGCAAAAAACCTTTATTGGGACTAAAAATTTCTTACTGGCGTCTTAGTCCCTCTCAAGGTTTTTGGCTTAGAATCCTGTTTGATTTGTATGTTTTTTGTTCTAGTTTCTACATCCTCCAAATTTCATCACTAGGACCAAGATGCCCTTCCTTGTGTCTTAGTCCCTATGGAGTTTCAAGTTGCAGTTTTTTGGGTTAAACAATGAATTTTTGTGCTTCTGTTTGGTGTAGTTACTATATTGTTTCAAACTATCATTTTTTTTATGCATTTCCATAGTTCATGTTTACATTGATTGATAAAGATAGATTATTTCACTTTCATTTTTTTAGTTGTAGAATTCATTTTACATTCACTAAAAAACAAAAAAAACTTAAAACACCAAAAGAAACAAACAAAAAATGGTTAACCTTAGCATATCATTTAAACCCTTTAGCAGAGATGACTTTGACATGTTAGATGAAGCCCTCAATGACTTCATCTCACCTAGGTCATCCACTAAAGCTTTTCCGCAAAAGGATGCATGCATCAACGATCATGATAACCATAATTGTTCTTCTCTTGATATCTCTCCCATTGGTGACGAAGGTATCTTTGTGAAAGAAGATAGAATCATTGAAGATCATCAAAGTCTTGTTTGTTCTCATCCCCCTTGGAAAGATATTGACACATGAAGTTGAGATCATGGCCACTACTTTACCTAGTCTCCATTCATCTCCCAACACCTCCCTTCCTTTTTAGAATGCTTTAGTGAATAAGGATACGATCGTGAATGATCATGAAAAAATAAATTGTGTGGAGATATGTTTTTGATAAAGGGAAAAATGGGTTTTACAGGGACCTGAAACCACCAAGTTTTCAACAAAAGAGAGAGGACAAAAAATTTCAGCAGAGAAAACATGCCGCACAGAAGGAAAAAAATAGAAAAAGCAGCAACCAACCACAAAAGACTAGGAAGGTCAATCAAAAAACCATCTAAAGCACAAGCAAAAGACCAGCCATAACTAACTCAGAGTCTTCATAACAGACTCTATCTCAACCTCCAGGTCTTGCATGTCCTGAAAACCCTTCTTAAAAGTATAGATCATCTGCGGCGTGGGGTAATCCTTCCTTTTCATATTCACCCTACTTCTCTTTGAAATTCCAATATCCTCTTCTTGGTTTTTATCTTTAACCTCTTCCAAATCAACCACGAAGGACCCCTGTTGCGCTTTGTCTAGTTTCTCAGTCATAGCATTGATAATGATGGCATTATGTCTTGCCATCCTATTGTTCTAATCAACTATTATCTTTACAGTGATTTTCATTTTTTCCAAATCAATTTCAATTCTTCTGTCCTTGCCTGGATTGTCGTGGATTTCTTTACTGGAAATGTAATATTTACGCTCTGCTTCCTTGCATAATGGAGTGACCTTAGCTCCCATTTCTTCTAGTTTACTTTTAAGGATCCCTATTGATATTAAGAAATTGAATAATTGAGAACTATGATAATCCTACCTCTCCTACTTGGGAAGACATTATAGGACATGGGGATATAATTGAAGATAAACATGACAATCAAACCTTTCCTTCTCCTAATATCTCTTCTAGACATGAAGAAGATAGTTTAGTGTTAGAATATATCCTTATTGAGACTCACGAGATTCTTATCCCTCTCTTTCCTAATGCCCCTACCATTTTGAAAGAACTATTTGAACAAAAAATTCCAATCAGTGGTAACTATGAAACTCATAGTTATCCTTCTCTTGATGCCTCCCCTTTTTCTTTGATGAAACTACTTTACAAAATCTAACCACAGAATGTGATGAACATTTTACAATCTCTCCAACTAGGGAAGATAGTAGGGCACAAGAGAATGAAACCCTAGAAAACAAGAATGAAATCATGAACAATCATGATGATCACACTTGTTATTCTCTTGGTATCTCTATAATTGCTAAAATAGATACTTTGATGTTAGAATATACTATCAATGAAAGTCATGATAATCTCATGTCTCTCTCTTCCCCTTGGGAAAACATTATTGAACCAGACAATAACATCATTGATAAACAAGAAAAACCAACCATTGATGAGCCCCTTACTTGTGATGAAGTTATTTCAAAACAACCAAACATTGAGTGTCATGAAAATCTAGTTTGTACTTCTACTAAAAATTCTCTTGCTATGGAGAATATCATGGTGTAAGAAAATCACAAGATTGAAACACTTGTTTCAAACAATAGTAATAGGGTTTCCTTAGATGAAGATGATGAAGTGAACTTAGACTCCACCTCACTAGGATATCATGAAATTAAGGATAAGCCCTTTTACATTATACACATTAGATATCCCTTCACACAAACCACCCATGTGGAACCCATACAAAATAAAGAAAGAGAAAAGAAAATGGAACAAGCAACAAAGTTATTGGAAGAGGCTTCAAAAACCTTTTATTTCATTTCTACATCCATGGGGGAATACATGATCATAACAAAAGAATCTAAAAAGGGAAGAGAAAATGAGGTAATTTAAAAAACATTCACTTCAACCATTTTAGAAGAAATGACAACAAACATAACACAATATAAATATGAACAACCAACTAATCTGAAAAAGAGTGAAAAATATCTATGGAAGAGGTTATCCAATTCCAAAACAACTTGGGTATAGTGAAAAAGGATGTGGTGATAGAGAACAAGGTATCCATATCCTCGGAGAGCCTAACACACAAGAAATGAATAAAGGTATTGGTTATTATCCCTCAAAAGAAATGAACAAGCCTTCATTAAATGTCAACACTATTTCACAAGATTCTTCCAAGAAAACTTTAACTTTGATGCATCTAAAATTGATAGATATCTCATTAAATATGTATCAAGTTGAAACTTTGTTTACTCACCATAATAAATAACCTTAGTTACTACTCCTTTCCATGTAATATTTGTAGGATCATAGTATACTCACTATTGCATTCTTTACAAGCATTGCAAATAATCTCCCTTTTGCAAGGAGTAGCATATTATCATCCATTCTAGGCTCACCTTTTTCCTGCACTAAGTGGGGGCAAGGGGTTGGATAGCCTTGTCCTCTTATATCACCTATCATTACCTCTTTTGACTAGTTGATCACCTTTCATGTACATATAAGAGAAAGCTTGGGATGTGGATGGCATTCCTTAAGTTGGCTCACTTGTGACATACTTATTCATGAAATAGCTTATAAAAAACATATGACTTGGCATAGGGCTTTCCAAATAATCTCTCATGTCCTCTTTATTGTTAGAATTTATCATTTCCTACTTTAAAGTAATTGCTCACAACATGGTGTTTATCAAATTCTTTAAAGTGGGGGCATACATTGGCATTATTTTGGCATGATTTAACTTTCATTTCCTTTCATGTTCCTTGATGTGATTTTCTTACTTCATGCAATGTGTTTTTCTCTTTGTGGTGACATTGGGAGTAATTTCCTTCAAGAGTTTGATCTATCTCAACATATTATATTCCTCTTAGTGGTGATGCAACACACTATATTCCCTAAGGTGCCAATCTTTTATCCTTTGATTGGTCTTCTCTTGGAGACATTAGGAATGATGTCCCCTAAGATTAAGACCTCATATGAATGAAGAAAAATAGCTTTGAACATCCCTCTTTCCTGTTACATTCTCTTTTTGTACCTTATTAGATTCATACAGGTATGGCTTTGATATGGTTCCTCGGGGCTCACTTAGTGAACAACTAGCTTCACTAGCTCTTGTGAGCATGCATTTTACATTTTTTGCACCTTATTAAAGTCATGGAGGTATGGCTTTTATATGGTCCCTTGAGGCTTGCCTAGTGAACAACTAGCTTCACTAGCCCTTGTGGGCATGCATTCTGTTTGCATAGTGGACAACGCGTTCCACTTTTAAACCTCTTTTAGATAAATAGCCTAGACCAGGTCCATAGTGCATTGGATGACTAGTTGAAGCTTGATCCGTTGCATTCTTCTTTTTCCTTTTTCCTTTTTCTATCTTTGATGGTGTATGTTTGTGATCTTGTTATGGATTCTTATATCATCCACAAATGTGTTCCTTTGTGCCTATGTTGGTTTGTAATAGGATCTAGATCTTAGGGGCTTGGACACCCTCTTGATTATTGTCATCCTATCTTACTAGCATTTGTACATTTGAACCCCTTTTGATTGCGTGGTTGGCTACTTTAGTGTGAGTTTGAAGAAAGTTCATCTTCTCACTAAAGTGGGGGCTAAATGTAGTGTAGCAAAATGCATACCCTTTCATTTTCACACTTGTTTGGGTCCTTCCGTCATTTATCCTTATTTATGTCTCTACTAACTATTTTAATCAAATAATATTTATCTGATTAAAATTCATCATATTTCCTCTTTTAATCAATCTTTATTTAATTAGATAAATCAACTTTATCTAATTAAATATTTCATTTTAGCTGATTAAATCATATTCGCCTCTTTAATTAAATAAATCAATTTTTACTTAATTAATATCCTGAAGTTCCTCCATTTAATTGAATAAATCTAAATATTTAGTTAAATCTCTAATGTTATTTATCTTCTCATTTAATTTAAATAAATCCAAATATTTAAGTTGAATGTCACAGTCAACTAACCTCCACTAAAATTATTCAAATCATGATTAATGCTAATCTAATCCCCTAATTCTTTAGATTTTGCAACTTGCATAATAAATCAATTTATTTGATTTATTATTTCTTCTATTATAATTCAAAATGGCATTTGTAGGGAATATTCTTCAAATTTCAAAAGTCCCTCCAAAAGGACTTGTGCTCCAACATGGCATTAACTCCTCTTACATTGTCTCTTACATGTCTCCCATTTGGCATTTAAGACTCTTTCTTCTCCCTCCAACAAGCCAACTTTCAAAATTTCAAAATCCACCTAATGGCATTTATCATGCACAATGACCAGAATGTGCACAACCTTCCTCCATTGACATGTTGACAAGTGGAATCTTGTCATTGGCTCATGCTTTATCCCACATCCATCCTATTCTCCATTCTTCAAACCTTCTTCCCTAGAAATGGATGGCTCCTCTATTGATTTGAGGGACACAACTTGATACACATTCATCTTGCATTTCATCTTGATCATCATCTTGCATCTAATTCATCATCCATAGCATTTTCAAGGCATATCCATTATCAAGTTTATCAAGGATTGGGAAAGGGCTACTTTCCACATCAAAGTAGCACCAATCCACTATGGGGTAGGGTTTGATCATGTTTTTTATGTGCTTTCATTTTGTTATTTTTGTTCTATTTATCTAGTTTGCATATTTTAACATGATTGAATATTTCATAGGAATGTTGAGTTTGCTTATTTTAAATTGAATAACTAAACTAATGGTGGTCATTGTTTGAAACATGTGGATTTAGGATTCACAATGTATTAATTGGTCCTCTTTTGCATCCACAAACCTAATGAATTATATCTTTTTATGGCTAATCTCAGCAAACATTAAAGGGGAGATGATAATTTAATGATTTTAGTTGTGTCCCTAATTTTTGGGTCAGGAGTAAGATGCCACCTAGGGTTTCTTTATCCCCTGAAGGTCTTGGGACCCTAATTTCAAGTGCACCTTAAATGGGCCCCTTTTTGGAGTCTATGCTTTGAGTTTCATGCCTTGGGACTAAGACACCACCTAGGGCGTATTAGTCCCCCTTAAGGTATTTTCAAGATTTAATTTCAAATCTTGGCAGGATTTAGCCTCCTTTAATTAATGATTTCATCTGTCGGCTTGCTATGGTGTAGATTTAGGATATTAAGCATAGATAAGTATAAATACAAGGTTCCTTCACTCATTTTCATATAAGCAAGATAACAAGCATTCAAATATTCATTCCTACGGCAAGTTTGTAATCAAGAGAGAATTCAAGAGCAATTCATCAAGCATTTGGAGCCATCATTAAGATTCAAGCATAATATCAAGGATATTCTTGCATCATGTGTGCTTTTGAGATAATATTTGTGATGTATGGTTTTGATTCATGCAATCAATTAAAGTCAACATCTATCAAGCATTCAAGCATTTCAAGATCTACATTCAAGCTAGCCATTTCACACAAGTTTGCAAATTTAATAACAAGGGTTTGGTGAGTTGTAACATTGCATGTGTTTCATTCATCATTTCCCTTCATTAATCTATTTCATTTCAAGGTTTAATTACCAACAAGGGGTTTGACCAAGGAAAACCCCCATTTACTAGCAATCAACAAGTTTTTCTTCTCTTGCATGTTTTTGATTGCAGATTTAGGTTGAAAACTTGAAGATCATTTGAAGTGAAAAGTTGTAAAGTTGCATTACAAAGTTGTCATCTTCATAGAAACTCACCTATACAGGCCATATATGGATGTTTCAGGACCTAAGATCTAAGAAGAAGGATGTGTAGACATTGAACCTTAGGATCGCATTTATAGATTTCAGAAATTTAGAATGGGACTAAGTTGGCAGCAAGGGTGTCTTAGTCCACCTAGTGGAATTTTGTAGAGATTATTTCGGATCCTATTATGGCATCTAAAGATTTCGCATTTCCCTCAAAAAATAGTAGCGAGACTAAGACAACAGTAATGGAATCTTAGTCCTCCCTAACATATTTTGACAATATTTTTGTATTTATGAAATCCTCATCACATTTCCAGGCTTCCTAGGTACACACATCATAACTTGTTGCTTAATTTCATCATTTGCACTCCTTATTTGACTTGCATTACTAGGTTTTGTGAGTTGAATGTTAAGTTGTTCTTTCCAATCTTTTTCTTAGTGGTGAACCCCTCAAAGCTTAAAGAACCCCTACTAGGTCTTCCTTGTTGAAAATTAATTCACCCTTTGGGGTTGATATTCAATCCAATTTGGGTTCCTAGGACATTATTGAATGATTGAATGAGAATAGAGGTGGGAATTTTCCATGCCATTTCCCATTTTCTTTTGGTTCAATTATACATGAGAAAATTTGAACCCCTTAAGCAAATTCCCCTTTCACATTCCCTCACCTTAGAAAATTAAATCTGAAGGAGAAATTCCACATCACTCGCTTGTCTTCCATCCACTTGGAATTCATCCCATGTGTCAATGAGAGAATATTTTTGGGGACAAACATGTAATGCATGGATGTCAACATGTCGCGATGCCATACTTGATTGATTCCTACGTTTGAAGTTGGCAGAGATGTTAGACACTTGTTTGGAGCTAAATTGTAACATCCATCTTTGACCAACTAACCCAAAAATTCCCTATTATTTCTCATCCCACCTTCAAAAACAATCAATATCACTTCATTTCATCCTCTTACACATCTCTTAAGCAATTCATTTAGCTTCTTCACATTCTCAAGCAACATTCCAACATTCCATTGTGAGTATCGTAGCAGCTTTGAAACTCCATCAACTCCACATTGCAAGTTTGAGGTAATCCATGGAAGTTATTGGCTTGGAGTCTTGCGAGACCTCCCTTAATCATTGTTGCGGCTGTGGTGAATTTTCTAAGTCCATACATTGTATTTTCCCCCATTGTATAGTGAGATTTTGGGTGGACGTGGTAATGCTTCACTCTTCTCCTCTATGATTTGATAGAGTAGCATAGTATTTTTTTGTAATGTTCATTTAAATATTTCTTCCTTTCTACTTTCTTTATCATATTGTTCTACTTTGTTGATTTTTGGCTATCCGTGGAGATGGAAACACCAAAACAGAGGTCTGACTTAGTTAGTCCCCTATATAGCCCCAACAATTTTCCATCTTTATTGTGTGTAGGTGGACGCATGTGTGGAGCTAGCTAGTGAATCAAAAATTTTGTGAGATTGTGTTCATTACCTTAGCTTTCATTTACTTGCTTTATTATCTTTGTCTCTATATCTCATACTTTCTTATTCTATTTACTAAGTTGTTAAAATCAACTAGCTAGGTTGTTAGTTAGTTTTTAGGTAGCTTGTACTGTACTTTGTGTTTTCTAGTTGTATAGATGCTAGTGCACTCAAGAGATGCCAACACACCACACTATTGTCCCAGAGTCACGTTACCATCTTCAGATAGAGAGTCATTTGAGGTGTAGTACTGACTCTAAAAACTAGCTCACCTAGCCTAAACTTGAACTCTGGGTCTATAGAGTGACAAAAGTACTACATGGTGCTCTTCATTCTCAATCCTCACCCCAAGATAGCCTTTAGAGTGAGGTAAGTTAGGGCAGCCCTCCACTCTCTACTCTTTATGACTTGGAGCCTTGACGTGGTTGGTCCCCCTCTCTTACATTTTTGGTGAAACTGACATGAACAATATCTTTCCATTCACTTGTGTTGAGGCTTTTTTCCCACACTTGGTGGTTTTCATAACCGTAAGCATTGTGAAGGTTTATAAGCATCACAACCGAGTCCAAAACCTCTAGGAACATTGTTAGATGAAGCATCAACACTTACCGATGGAGAAGACAAAGGTCACTTCTAGTTTCACATCTAGTTTCTCCACTCATTTAGCTAATGAGTTTTCCACTAGTTTTCCTACAGGCTTCACTAATGAGATGGATTTCATAGATGAGGCCACTCACATTCCTACTCCTCCAACATCCCCTATGGCTTCATTCATGGATGAGGATGAGGCTGTCCATGTCCTTGTAGAAAACCTTTTGGCATTGAATAACAAGTTACTAGACCTTGAAAATCATTTCGAGAAAGCACCAAACATGGTGAGAGCTACCAGGCTTACCAGCGAAGTGAGACATTTGTTGGGAAAGGATCAAATAGGCATAGAATTATTATGTGGCCTTTCCAATCTAACTAAATCTTATGTCCCTTCGTATAGGATAAGATCATAATCTTGGAGAACCCTCGACCTCTCAAGGAACCTTACCCTAATTGGTATGATGAAAACTCCTTCTATCAGTACCATCGAGTCAATGGACATGATACCAAGCGTTGTATATGCCTACATCATGAGATACTGGATCTCATCGAGTATGATACTATTCATTTTGATGGGTGTAAATAAAATGTAAATAAATTAGTGGAAAAAGAAAATAGTGAGTTGAAGATATAGACAGACTCGTTTCCATCACATTCTGCTAACTTAATTATTGATCCCTCTAACACTACCACTCAACTCAAGGCGTACATTAACATGCTCACAATTACTCCTTTCGTGCAGCCTGTGACTGGCTCATTGTATGTGGCATTCACCTTGCAGGACCTACCCTTGAATAACAAACCTTCCCCCCTTTACATTCCCACCCGCCTCAATGGGAACATTGTGATGGGGTTCTTAGTTGACCCCATGAGCCAAGTGAATGTTATCATAGAGGAGATGTTATGGCTGAATTCATTACAAAGGGAGGGGTATGAAGGAACAAAATCTACCATTTGTATGCAAAATGGCCTTTCTCTCAAGCTATATGGCTCAATAACTCTTTCCATCCTAGTTGGATCGAGGGTTGTAAACACAAATTTTGATGTTATCCTAGAATCTGATTTGTTCAGGGTTAAGTTAGGCATACCTTGGCTAGATTCCATGAATGGAATTACTCTCATTATTCATAAGCATTTGAAATTCTGCAAAAAATGTGATGTGCACATCATGCATGATACTAGATACCAACCATTGGTGTCCCATGGGGCTACTCATTGGATCTTTTTTGTCTTGCTCTGGTTGGTCCACTTCCCCTAAGAATAGACCTACTTTACTAAAACTATGTGAACTACAAGATCAGGGGCAAAGGAAAACCAAATTTGACCCTTCTGGTAGTGAAGCAAGCTTCCTCCTCTTCTCAAAAGGGAAATGAGAGGCTTGCCCATCCTTAGGGTGCCTCTTCTTTTCGTCTTTCTAAAATTTATGATCTTAGCTATGGGGGTGATTTGGTTTTGGATGAACCTATAAGCTAAGACAGATGGAAGCAATACAAGAAGGTTTGGGCTATTTTGGAATGGGGCAAGCTAGCTTCATTTGTGGAGGGGATGTAGGGGCATGACCCCAATATTTTTTTGGATTTGGCTAATTCTAGGGTGGATGGAACTATTATTGTTGAGGGGGTCTCCTTCATGGCGACTCTTGAGCTAATTGTGAAGGTGATGAGGCTCTCTCTAGAAGGGATTTACATTCCTTGTAAGCCAAAAATCCATTACTAGGAAGAAATGAAACATTTTTTGAAAGAGGGTGAGAGGGTGAATAGATTATATAATGGCTTTAATTGCATTGACTTGCCTAGTGTCTGAAGAAAAATTGCTAATGTCTTCATGAGGTATGTCACACTTGAAGGGAATTTTCACCACTTCCACACTCATCTTTTCCCTATGCTTATTCATTTTAGGTATAATGTAAAAATTAACTTCCCCTTTTGGCTTATGTCCTCACTTGATAAATTTTTTAGAAGTGTCCAATATAAATGCAAGAAATTAGCCATCCACCAAGGCCTTAGTTATAGTCTCTGCAAGTTTCATTCAACACTACTTCCATCCCCTAACTCTATTCAAAAAAATACTCTAACCATTCATGACCCCACCAATCCATTTGTGTACCCCAACCCCTTTATTACTATAGATGAAATCCCTCCTGCCATCCACCATAGCACTCAAAAAATCCCATGAAAAAGCCCTTGCGAGTGAAAGAACCCTCTTGGACCCCATCAAATACACCAAAATTTTGAAACCCACACCTATTTCTAATTTTGGTTCAAGGGAGTCTAATAAATCAAATGATGAATCATGGAATTCCACATTGGAAAACTCTCCTTTGCACTCCTATGCTCAATCAAATATCTCTGATGTTCCCAATACCCCCTATTTTCTAGACCCAACCCTTAAAATTCTCCCAACCTGTGCATCAATCTAGAGGAAACTAGAACTGAACATAGGTCGATTTGTCCACTTGTTGACCCCCTTGGTAAGAAATTGAATGAAATCTCAAAGAAAATTAACATCCAGAAGGATATCATGAAGTGGCTTTTGGGCCAATTGATCATGGCTAAAGAAAGAATCCAAATTATGGAGGGAAAGGTTGTCGAGTTGTAGGTCCTATGGTTAGGGGAGGTGGAGAACAAGGAGCATTGGGACATGATTTCCTCTTTGGCCAGGTCATTCAAAAAGTGGGCAAGGTGGGAAAATGAGTTGGATGATTTGTGTGCCATTGTTGGTACTGAGGAAGAAGAAAATAATTTTATGACTAAGATTGATGCTATCCATCAAAACCAAGAGAAAACTATGCAATTCCTCAAGGTCATCACCAATTATAATAAAGAAACTATGAAGAACACTGTCCTCACCCTTCAATTTTTTCAGGATGAATTAATGAAGTGCTAGGGGAAATAGGTTGCGGATGGTCCGAAGGATGGTCATATGTAAAAGAAGAAGGGTAAAATGGTAGATTCCTCGAATCATGATGTTAAGGTGAATACTCAAATCATTCAACAAGGGCCTATAACTTTTAAAAAGAAGCTCTGTAAACAAATATTTTGGCAGTTGAATGCTTTATGATCCCTCTAGGGTTTTTCACCTAAAAGGTTAAAGATTTGGGCCAAAATGCAATGTTCACATTCAAATATTGGCATGGCGTGGGTGTAATGTGCCTATATGAGATGAAATAAATGAAGAAAATGAACAAAATCTATTGATTATGAATGTGAAACTAAGAAATATGAAGTTTTTGAAAACACAGTGTTGTATGCAAACATGAACTAGAAACATAAACAAACAAGAAAATAATTGAATGAAACTGATTGGAGTACACCTAGAAATTGAAAGAAGATCTAGGAAGGTTTTGGAATGCTGGAGAATTTACTGTTGAATCCCACTAGGCCTCATTTTCCACAGATGATGAATTAGTCCCGTTTCTAGTAAAATATGCTGAAACAAGTTTTGAGATGTTGGGAACATAGAACTTCAGAAAACTATTTTTCCATCCTACCAGTGGGACTCATTCATCATAGATTATGAATCAGTCCACCTACAAAAATCTGCAAAGTCAAATGTCAACTCTATGGGTCCTGATCTATACGTTTCTGATTGTCGAGTTGTCGGATCTGAATCTGCAAAAAATGGGCTAGAAGAAGTCTCCAAGCTTCTATTAGGGTTATGTTGACTTTGATGAATTCAATGAATTATTGACCACTTCTCAACACCTCCCTCCTTTACATATCTTGCTACAAGGCCTGCAAACACACATACAAAGAGGGGGAAATTGTTAAGGGTTTGAGTATAGGAGTTTTCCTTGTTCAAACCCCACTTTGGTAATCAAACCCTTGATAATGGAATGAAATTGTATAGGAGTGAATTTTCACCCCTTATGCAAATTCCCCTATTACCTTTTTCCACTTTAGAAAACCAAGTTTGGAGGCTTAATTCCACCTCGGCCCATTCCTTTCATCACACTTGGCACCTATTTTGAGCGTCAGCAGAGGAATTTCTATCGAGGATGCCTACATGGTGCACAAACATCCATGTGGCATGCTTACATCCCTGGAAAATTCCTATGGCTAAATCTATAGAGGCATTACACTCCTCATTGGGAGTTAAGTTGTAACATCCCCTTTGGTTGACCAACCTGAATATGGCTGTTTTCTTCATCTCCCCTTCAAATTCACTCCTTGAACAAGAATTTCATCTTCTATCATCACTTCACAAGCTTCACCACACTCTTTTGCATCCACTTCAATCTACACTCCATTGTAACAAATACATCACTCCATCACTTTGATAGAGCAAGTTGGGGACAAACACCATTGCAATAGAGGCTTGAGTACTCTCATTTTCTCCCCCAAGCAGCCTTGAGTGCTCTTCGTAGAGATGGTAAACTTCCCTTTCCTCTCCTCTATCACTTGGTTGAGTAAGCACACTTACTATTTTTTAGTGATTTAGTGCTCTTTACTATATTGTCTTCTTTATCATACTTGCTTTCTTAGTTGTTCATGGAGGTGGAAACACCTAAACAAGGGTCTGGTTGAGGTAGGCCCGTATACAACCACCCAACATTTCTCTCCCTCCCTCTCTCTCTCTTGTGTGTAGGTGGACGTGCTTTCAATGAGCTATCTAGTGAACGAGTTTCTTTGTGAGATCCTTCTTGCCACCTCAACTCTTGTATTTTTGCTTTATCAAATTAGAGAGTATTTCATTTACTTAATCACATTATTTTGGCCCTTTAATAATAGTTAGCTAGGTTGTTAGCTTGTTTTATTAGGTTTCACCTTGTCTCTATAGTTGTTTGGTCGTATGGACACCAGCGCACCACGATGTCATCCCAGGACCATGCTTTCATCCTCGGGAAGAGAACTTCATGAGATGTAATGTTGAACTTGAAAAAAAAATCGCCTTGTGCCATTCTATATTTTGGGTCAGTAGAGTGATTGAAGGACTTTATAGTCCTCATCATTCTCATCTTGCATATCCTAACATCCCCCTAAGTTGGGGTAAGTTAGGTCATCCTTCCACATCTTTGCCCTGCATGCGGTGGTCCCCCTCTCTTACAGAAATAAAGAAGGAATGATGAACAAATAACATGTAAATATGTCAATGTGGTTGCTCCAAGATGCGTGAATGCTTGATGAGAATACTAGAATGCTTGAATATTATGATCCATGAATGAACTGTGTTGATTGGGGGTTGAAATGAATAGAAAATCATGTATTTATACACACTTATGCCCTAATTTCCTAAAAATACATCATAGGCCAACCTTAGGTCTTTAGGAATAAAAATCCACCAGTAATTCAAGTTTATCTTGAATTTTGTGCTAAGAGGGACTCATTTTCCCCTAGTGGTGAATGGGTATCAAAAATTACATTGTATTAAATAGTTTTTGTTGGGTTTACATTCAAAAATACACTTAATTAAGGCCTATAAGTGCAAAAAGGGGCCAAATAAAGCATAAGAAAGGTGTATTTGTTGATGATAAGTTTGGAAAAGTGTGAAAGTTTGTTACAAGAATTTACAACACTTTAGAATAGGACTTGGTAAGTTATAAAAATGGGGTATGTAAGTGAATTATAATAAGAAAAGTCTAGAAAAGTGTGAAAATGTATCACAACATTTCACAACACCTTTACAAGACATCATAAAGTCTTAGTGATTTATAAAGATTCAAGACCTAATGTGAATACATGTGGGCCACATTACAACATTAAATCAAGGAAAAATCAAGCCAAATAAACACAAGGAGGTAAAAAATAAGAAAAAATAAAAGGGTTACTTTTTATGTGTCCACAGTTAGCCCCCACTTTAGTGAGAGAATGAACTTACTTCAAACTCATACTAAAGTAGCCAAACATGCAATCAAGATGGCTCTTAATGCACTAATGCTTGGTGAGATGAGACAAAATCAATCAAGAGGGATGATCAAGCCCCCAGGATCAAGATCCCATGGAAAACCAATCATAATACCAAAGGAACACACATGAAAGTGATGAAAAGGAAGGAAAGAAGAGAAATCTTTGATCATTTGTCCAGCTCGTTGTGGATTAGATCTAAGCTCTTTGTTTGGAACAAGAAATGTGTACTCACTCTAGGGAAATGAAAATCATTTCTATCCACTGGGTGAGAAGGCCCAAAAGGTGAGAAACATACACTCACATCTGGTATGTACTCACAAACACACAGGTGGGTATGGGGAAAGTCATGCATCAGAATGTGCTTCCTACTCAACCATACTAAAATTATACCTCCTGATAACTTTAATAAGGAATCACAAAGGAAAATGTCATTTTTTGCTTCATGAGACAAGCAAATCTTTGTATGCTTAGAACTCATGAACAAATGTGGTGGCACCATAGGAATGCAAGCTATGCTATGCAAGGTGGCCATGTAAATGCAAATTGCAACATACAAAAGGAATATCCAAATGATTATTGCTTAGTTCATGTATGGTCTATAACTTAGGGAACATTGTGTCTAATGTCTCCAAGAGAGGACCAATCAAATAATAGAATATTCACAACTTAGGGGATGCAGTGCGTCGCATCAGGCCACCAAGAGGAATGTAATATGCTAAGATAGATCATGCTTATGAAGGACACTATACCCAATGTCATCTACAAAGTGAAAAACAAATTGTATAAAGTAACAAGGTTGCACTAAGAACCAAAAAGAAAAATTCAAAATGAATAATGCCAATGTATGCCCCCACTTTAAAGGAATTGCTACACATCGTTCTGTGAGAAATTACTTTAAAGTAGAAAATGAAAAATGAAAAATGAAACAAGACATGAGAGCCAACTTGGAAAGCCCCTATACCGAGTCATACATTTCCGAGTAAGGATGCATCATGTAAATGAAAAAGGAACAAAAGAAAGAGGGGTTTCCCCCAAAAGGAACACACCAAACACATAAGGGATCTATGGATTTTGGGTCAGTATGTTCTTTGCTGCAATGTTGCAATTAAAGAGCTCAAAATTGTCATCATTCCACAAATACATATAGAATGGGAAGAATGCCAAAAAGAGAGCTAAAATTAAAGAAAAAGAAAATCTGTTTTGGGTCAACATGGAAGAGACATAAGTTGTTTCAATGCTTTGCATCATCCTCGAAAGGTAAAGACAAGCAAATGAAAATGAAAATGTAAATAAAAACGGAAAATAATTTGGGTCAAATGAGAGATACATTTAAGTCTCAATTCCTTATGTCATCCCAAAAAGGAAAAATCAAAACAAAAGCAAAAAAGGAAAATAGAAATATCGTTTAGGTCAACATGGAAGAGACATAGGGGTAAGTGCACAAAGTTGAGTCCACGAAATGTGAAAGTTTTTTCCTTAGCCAAAAAATTGAAATTGGCTTTGCAAAAATGGGATCCCGATTTTTAAAAATTGGGATCTTGTTTAGCTTCGGGATCCCGAGCCTAAATCTGAAATGGGATCCCGCTTTTTAAAAATTGGGATCTCGTTTCCTATAGGATCCTAAACCAACGGAGAAGGAATAGGATCTCGATTACTTTGAAATGAAAGCGGGATCCTATTTCATATAGGATCCCAAACCAACGAAGAAGGAACAGGATCCTGATTACTATGAAACGAGATCCCGATTTATAGAAATCGGGATCCCATTTTGTAGAAATTGGGATCCCATTTTATAATGCTATTTATTTTTTAAAAAAGAAACAGAGTTCATTTTATAGTGGACGAGATCCCGAGTGCAGGCGACAGTGACCCCGAAAAATTGCTCTAGGTACCCACCCATGCCCCTTTTTTTGCATTTTTCCATTTTTTATTCAAATTGTGAAGAAAATAAGTGAATTTAGCATGTTTTTTTTTAATTTATTTAATGTTTTGAGCATTTTTTTCCTTGTTATAGTAGAAGTGAGTAATTTTAAAAATAGAAGAAAAAATGCAATGAAACCTAAAGATTTTTAATAGAAATGAAAAAATGAACCTTGAATTGTGTTTTACAAACAAAATTTAACTTTTGAAACCTAAATTGTTCGATTAAACCAAAAAAATAAAATTGAAAACCCTAATTGAAACAAAACAAAAAATTGCATTTCAAAACCCTAGAAATTGAAATGAAATAAAAAAATTGCATTTAGAAACCTTGATCAAGCTTTTTGAAACCCTGAATTCAAATCAAACAAAAAAAATTGAATTCGAAAACCCTAGTTTGAACTGAAATGAAAAAATTGCGTTAAAAACCCTAATTGCTTAGAAATTGAAACCCTAAATTGAATTGGAACAATTTTTTTTTGTTAAAACCCTAAATTGAAATCAAACAAATCATTTTGTTTTTGAAAAGTAGGTAATTTCAAGCTCAAAAAAATTCATTTGCATTGCTTAAATGTTTTAAATTTTATTTGCATTGTATGGAAAAAATGATATGTTAAACTTTATTTTCAATGTTAAATTATAATTAGATTAGAAAACAATATGTTAAAGAATAGTTAAAATTCATAAAGCTTATCAATGTTTGTTTGAAAATTTTGTTTGCAAATTCATAAATCTAAGCACGTACAATCGATTCCAATTGGCACTAACTTGCATGTCTAAATTATTCCAAGGGCCACCCAAACTTCACCCTAAGTTTGCTAAACCCTAGACCCTGAACTGTAAAATCTAAACCCTCAACACTAAAGCATTTGAATTTTGTCTTAGGACCTTAATGTAATTTGGTTTCCTTAAAAAACCCTCTATTGTCACCATTTAGTAGAGATTTTTGTAATGTTTTCACTTATTTGAACACATAATATAAAACCTTTTGGTTTCTAAAAGTTTATGAAGAGTGGATGATCACTCTCTATGACACTTAGACATGATCATTAGGGATCTAAATCATTGGAAGAAAACTTTATTCTATTATATCCACAAGATAGTAGAGTGCGAGTGAGAGTGCTATGGGTAAAGTTTCTTTCATTGGACATACCTAAAATTATGTAGGTTCAATGTCAAGAATGGGTCTATTTGGTAGATTTATGAAAAATATTATGAATATCTAGAATTCCATAAAAGTATAATTATAGCAATTCCAATTGGAAACACTTGGGTATATATCATATGAAATTTAAATCTAGTAAGGTGTCTATTATATAAGAGAGTTGATAATACATGGAAAGAGGTTTGTATGGGAATATATGTATTAAGAAACACATACCATAACCTCTATAGGATTTTAAGATGTGATCCTAGATAATAATCCACCCATCCTCAATCATAATGGATTCTTTAGCAATTAAGAGATATTCAATAACCATAAAATTACCTATATTTTGATACTATATAGATTTATGTGGAAGGATAGAAATGCATCAATAAGGAGACCAAGATGGAACCATTTAACACCTATGGTACACCTATTACATGGGAAAGGGAGGAGGATTCATATTATGCTCCTATAAATAAGAGGTTAATTTAGAAGATTAAAAGAACTAGATAATAAAAAGGGAAATAATTCTATAGAGGGAGTGAGTGGGATTGTTGGAAATATACAAGGAGAGAGGTGAAGGTCCCAACACCTACATAGAGTCCTACACGAAATACACCAATCTAGGAACTTCCTAGAAGGATCAAGATCCATGTGAGTAGCCTCTTTTTATTTTTGTATCTTCTACATATGTATGTTTATTCCTTTATTATGTGATTAAAATTATGTATGATATAACCTATTAATAAGTGATTACAAGTATAATTATTAAAATATTTCATATTTATTTTGATATCCTCTAATGTAGGAGGAAATTTTTACTTGTTTTGATAGATTTATGTTATTTTTGTGATATGTATAGATTGATTCATTTTTAACATGATACTTTTTTTTATTAGAGAGGTAAACACTTTTGACCTAGAGCTAGAGATGGAACCAATGAGGTCACAGTATAACTAAATTTGGACCTCACTAGACATCTAGATCCCCTTAAGCCATCCTATCACCCTAAATCGTAAATCAATTTATTAAGGGGTCCCAATATGACATTTCTTAAGGGGATCAAAGAAGTTCTTAAAATTTGGTGAAGTTTCCCAAAGCAAACCAAATTTAGCAATTATAAGATTGTGCAAGATTATAATATGAATGAGATTTCATGATCTAGGTTGGTTAGTTGAAACAAGAGTAGATCTCAATCAACTATTCCACAAGAAAATGTTCTTCACTAACTTGCAAGCTCATTATATTCCAAGGGGCACCAAAACTTCACCCTAAGTTCTATAAACCCTAAACCCTAAACCATTCATTTTTTCCTACCTGACCTTAAAGTGAAATTTGGTTGTCTTAATAAAATCCACCAAATTTCATTCCCTTATTCCATGTAATTTTGTCATAGGATCTTACTACATATATCCCTTACGTTATCCTATTACCCTAAACCCTAAACCCCAAAGCCATCATTTTTTCTTAGGCTTTAATGAAATTTGGTTGCCTTCAGTAACTCCACCAAATTTCATTCCCTTATGCCATGTAATTTTTTCCTAGGATCTTACTACATGTAGATCCCCTTAAGCTATCCTATTACCCTAAACCCTAAACTCTAAAGTCTAAACCCTAAACCCTAAAGCCATCATTTTTTCTTTAAAGGATCTTAATGAAATTTGGTTGCCTTGGGAAACTTCACAAAAATTTATTCACTTGAGCCATGCCATTTTCTCCTAGGACCTCACTAGACGTAGATCCCCTTAAGCCATCCTATCACCCTAAATCATAAATCAATTTCTTAAGGGGTCCCAATATGACATTTCTTAAGGGGATAAAAGAAGTTCTTAAAATTTGGTGAAGTTTCCCAAGGAAACCAAATTTAAAAATAATAAGATCATGCAAGATTATAATATGAATGAGATTTCATGATCTAGGTTGGTCAATTGAAACAAAAGTAGATATCAATCAACTATTCCACAAGAAAATGTTCTTCACTATCTTGCAAGTTCATTATATTCCAAGGGTCACCAAAACTTCACCCTAAGTTCTTAAACCTAAACCTTGAACTCTAAAATATAAACCCTAAACACTAAACCATTCATTTTGTCCTACCTGACCTTAAAATGAAATTTGGTTGTGTTAAGAAAATCCACCAAATTTCATTCCCTATGCCATGTAATTTTTTCATAGGATCTTACTATATATATACCCTTAAGTTATCTTATTACTGTAAACCCTAAACTCTAAACTCTAAACCCTAAACCCTAAATCCATCATTTTTTCTTAGGCTCTTAATGAAATTTGGTTGCCTTAGGCAACTCCACCAAATTTTATTCCCTTATGCCATGTAATTTTGTCCTAGGATCTTACTACATGTATATCCCCTTAAGCTATCCTATTACCCTAAACCCTAAACTCTAAAGTTTAAACCCTAAACCCTAAAGCCGTAATTTTTTCTTTAAAGGCTCTTAATGAAATTTGGTTTCCTTGGGAAAATTCACCAAATTTTATTCACTTGAGCCATGTCATTTTCTCCTAGGACCTCACTAGACGTAGATCCGCTTAAGCCATCATGTCACCCTAAATCTTAATTCAATTTCTTAAGGGGTCCCAATATGACATTTCTTAAGGGGATCAAAGAAGTCTTAAAATTTGGTGATCAAAGTTGCCCAAGGCAACCAAATTTAACAATAATAAGATCATGGAAGATTATATAATATTAATAGTTAATCATTCAAGTAACATGTGCCTTAGACATAAATGAGGCTTACATATTTTATCATTTGTATTCAATTATTTAAGGCCATTTATATTGAATGGTTTAAAGGTATTTCCTAAACATGTATCTTACATCTTGAAATTACAAATCTAATGCAGGTTCACTCATATCTTAAAGATCACATGGATCCATTCAATAATATTCACAATCCACCTCCATGCCATCCATCTCCACCACCTTCATCTCCACCTCCACCCACTCCAACTCATAACCCCCACCTCCACCACTTGAAATCAATGAACATGATCTTTTGCAAGCACAAATCAATGCCAATGTTAGAACCATCCAAGATCAAATCAACATTATTCAAAATGAAGAATGTGTCGCACCTCCTGTGAGGATGTTTGCATCTAGAATGCAAACCCTTGTTGATGTTGTTAGGGCTATGGATGGGATCTTAGATGACCATCGACAATGGCTAGAGGAGAGGAGAACTTCTAATTCTGAAAAGGAAAACACAAATAAATGAAGAGATACAGTAGAGAGCCACAACAGTTTCTAAATTAAGAAAATGCTCTTAAATAGTTATGAATTTACAAATGTGGTGAATGATGAATATTTTGTGTGATGAATTTATAAATTTGGTTGGATGGATATTTTTAGTGACATGAATTTATGATTTTGGTTCTAGATGGATATTTTTAGTGACATGGATTTATGAATATGGTTGAATTTATGAACTTATGATGAATAATATATAATAGTATATATTTTATGACTATCTACTAGATCATGATTTCTCCTGCTGAAAAAATTATAATATAGATATGTGTGTGTGTGTGTGTGTGTGTGTTTGTGTGTGTGTGTGTGTGTGTGTGTGTGTGTGTTTTAGACATAAAATGAACTTTTGTAAATGTTTCAAGTTTATTGTTTATTATGTATGTGCATGTATTAAAAATTTGCATATTTAGTTCTTAAATTTTGAAATTTGTATGTATGTAAATAGTTAAGTTTAATGATTTGTACGCATGCAAATTATGCATCATATTTTTTATTTTAAATGTACATGTACATGTTAAATTTTGAATTTTGTATGGACATGCTCAAGTTGAACAATCAATGTATATATATGTGCATTTCAATCAAATATATGATCTTAATATATATGTTGCTCATCTTATTTCAATTAAATATATGATCTTAATATATGAATGCACATCTTATTTTGTATGATCTACTGCAAGTGCACATTTATATCTCATCTCCTGGATGATTTAATATTGATAATATCATCAATCCTCCACCTTAGCCACATCCACATCCACCTCGCCCTCCCCTTCCCCCTTCACCTCCCCCTCCCCCTCCACCTCCCCCTCCCCCTCCCCCTCCCCCTTCACCTAATATGCCACATCCAACACCTATCACATCTAACGAGGCTCACTTGAGAGCACATATAAATGATCAAGTTGCATCCTTACAAAATAAAATCAATGCTATGCAAAGTCAAGCATTGATTCCTCCACATGTGAGATGTTTTGCATCGGCGATGCAAAATGTTGCTGATTCCATTAGGATGATTGATTCTGATCTTGATAGGCATCGATGAGAGAGAGAAAAAATGAGACAATTTTATTCTAATGGTCTCTCTTACAAACAAATATTAGACCTTAAAATAATGAAAGCCCATCTAGCCCCCTACTTTCTTAACCCCGTTACTCGACAACCCATTCCATCCAACAAATCTAGAATATCCATGAGGTGGTGCATACATCCATAGATGAGTGCACATTTTTGGGATCGATGGTATATGGTTTTTGATAGTCCCCCACATGCTAATTGGGAGTGCCCATTATATTTTTTGAGGAAACTATATGTAGAGTTTTTTTTGGGGCAAAAGCCCAATTATTTTGATTTTAGATCATTTTAGGGTGTTGGTGGCGGCATGCCACAATAGAGGTTAGGGGCAAGGGTTGATCCCCAATGCCCTATGCATGCACAACCCCTTTTTGTTGCTCCTAGTCCTCCCATTCCTGCACCTATACATCATCGAGCTCTGGTCTCAACATTAGGTTCCCTTAGTACACTCACAGGAGACCTTGATAAGCATGCTTCTACAATAGCGGGTGGGGAGCATAAAGACAATGATAATGGAGGAGGTTTTTATGGAGCTAGTATGAGTACCACTCTAGGAGTGTCGAGGCACGTCCCCCATATATGTACTAGTTGTCATCAAGTATGTTATGGACTTGATCAGGCCACACCTAGTTTAGGTGGACGGGGAGATTCTAGTGGTTCATCTAGTCGCATCAGTTCATTTGTATATTTTCTTACAATATACCATCACCTTGAGGACACTGTGACACAGGTATAAATATGCATCTAGATGTACATTCATTTTATAAGAATTTTGATGGATGTATATATCAAAGAAAATTTTGCAATACATTTTAACAATCAAATTGTTTGGTGTACAGATGACACTAATGATTAGGAAATCATTCGTTCCATGAGTACATACATCGACACCGATCGTAATCAGCAACCCTTATGGGGTATTTTGATTTCAATTTTTAAAATTATATATGAAATCATAAATTGAACTTGAGTTTTAAATTTATAATTGAATCATATATATGTTTGAACTATTCATGTTGGTTTAGGCGAGTCAATCGACATGCACGTTGATTCCTTCTGAGGGATTGTTAAGAACTCCTCCACTATCGGGTGTCATAGATTAGGGGCAGGTACATTCATATTGTAAATTTGTTTAAATTTTACATTAGTATAGTTTTTGAAAAGGAAAAAATAGGTTTTACAGGGACCTGAAACCACAAAGTTTAAACAAACAAAGATAGAGCAAAAAAATAGTTCAAACAAACAGGCAGTTGTCCCAAAAAGGAAACGATAGTAAAAAAAGAGACAACATGGTCCAATAAAGGACCGCCAAAAATCCAGAAACAGCCACAACAGTACTAATCCAAGATGTTCATCAGCTCCTCGGCTTCCTTTTCAACTTCACTCATATCTTGTAATCCCTGCTTGAGGATTTGAACCATATGTGGAGAAGCAGGGGCCTTCCTCTTCATGTTAGCCCTGGTGCGAGTCGAAATCCCTTCAACAATAGCACTGCTACAACCTCTATCCCCACCCAAGTCCACAACTAGTAAGCCTTTTTGATTTTTTTCCAACTTTTCCACCATAGCATTAATGATAATGGCATTGTGCCTGGCAATTTTATGATTATGTGCCACAGTGGCTCTGATATTTTGTCCTATCTTGGACATATTGCTCTCCAGCCTAGTCAATCTTTCCTCCTGCAACTGTTGTCTTTTCTCCATTAAGGGGTTGTCCTGCCCATCAATCTCATTATGGCCCCAGCTGACCTTCTGCTCCAACTCCATGACTCTATTGCTGAGATCTCTATTATGGCCATTCAAATCACAAATTTCCTTCTGGGCCCACTTAAGAACAATGAAAAGGCCATCAATAGTTTTTTCTGTCACACTCATAATGTCCTCAGGCCTAAAGTTACTCGGGGCAGAATTAATTTCATCCAGATTCAGAGATCTTTTAGGGGTATTAACAAATCTTCCAGATGCAGGGGCACTAGGGGCCGACTCTTTACTGTCCATAGGTTTTTCAGAATGAATTTCCAGAGAATTCCCATAGTACGAAACCAATTTCATAACCGAGGTTCCTTTAAACCCAGAGACCAAACCCGGGGTAGGGAAACCAGGTGAAGGTTGGGGATTAAGACAAGACGGCGGAGCAGAACCCAGGATAGGGCAACTAGGCGGAGGCTGGGGATTAAGACAAGACGGTGGAGCAGAATCCACAAGGATATTCCGACAAGAAAGGGACTGGGGAGTAGTGGTTTTAGAATCAACAACAACAAAAGCAAGAGGGGCCAGAGGATCATTCTCCCTGCTACTTTCTGTATCCTCATCATCCAAATCCCCAACAATAACATTTTTAGGTAGAGCGGGTAAATTTTGGAAATGCTCAAAGATGAGCCTAACAAGACCAGGGTGAATAATGGAAATCCGCTTAGGGTTTCTTTCAACTTCATCAAGGCAATTCTTCAGAGAAGAGAACAAATAAAAAGGAAAAGAGATACAAACCTTGTGACGAAAGTGGTTCAAAATGGCAAAGTGATAAACATACGCCTTGGTGAAGCACCCATCAGACATGATGTACTCCATAATTACTCAAAACTTTCCTCCAGATTGATTTAATGGACTCCACATCAAAGTAGCTATTGGTAACCTTAACCAGCTTAGCCTTCTCCTTATCTTTTTTTGGGAATCTGATAACTGCTTCATTAGAGAACCAGCAGTCCCAATAAAATTTCACACCCTTAGTCGAAAGACTAGTAATCTCACCAATGAGTTGCTCATTAAGCTTAACACTCTTTCCAAACAACACAATCTCACCATTTTTCCAGTTTTTGGCGAAATAGTCTAGCATCTTCTCATCAGTACCATGGAGCTTTTCCAAAAATGGAACTAATCCTCCCTTCTCAATTTTTTCCCAAGCTTTAACATTCTTTCCATGCTCTTGAAAGCAGCTCGGCTCAACACATTTTCTCTCTCCTCCCATCTTCAAAGCTCTGCTATAACAAGCCCTACAGTTACTCTAGGTCCCATTTAAGCATATTTTCCTAGACACCCAGAAAGCATGCCAAAGACTCTTCTTGAAAAGGAAAATGACGTCGGTCCCATCAAATCTAATGAGATCGACGTACTTAATCTCTATCCACTTCATCATGATGAAAACTAACTTCTCTTCCATGCATTGAATCATAATAAATTAGAGCTTTCACCTCAGAATGAAGGAAATCATTCTTCCTCCATGTGTTTACATTAGTATAGTTACAATTTTATGAGTTTTGAATTCACTAGATATATGAAACGCATGCATGTACACTTGTAAATATTATAAGCTTTAAATGTTTATGTACATGTATGTCTAGGTTGATAATACAATAAGAATGGGCATTAGGAAAACATTTGATGTTGTAGCTACTCGTGAGGTCACTGATTTCTAGGTTGTTTACAAAACTTTCTACACAAAATGTGCAAACTTGAATATATATATATATATTAACCTAATTCAATTGTAAATGCTTTAATTTTGATCTTGTACCTAACTTTGTTAGTGCAAATTTCAGTCCTGACCCAGACATAGTTACACCACCAACAGGACATGTAGAGCAGGCTCTAGATCAAATGGTAATTTACATTTTTTATTATATTTAAAGTCAATTATAAATTTTAAATTGAATATATACATAATATGAGATTTGTTACATATTCTTTTTATTTTATAGCATGAGACACATCTTGTAGTTGAGAATGTACAAATAGGTCTTAGAGAAGAGCCTGGTGCACAACCTCAGAATAGGGTACAATTAAAATATGATAAATTATAAATTAAATTGAATTAAAAAAAATTAATTGTATTGTTGTACATCTAATTTAAAATTTCTTTGTCTTGTTTATGTAGATTGATTTAGAGAATTTAGACGTTGCTTCAGGTGCACCAGAGCATCCTGACACATATATGACAGTAATTTAATTTTATGATGGATTATAAATTAAATTGTCATTCAATCATTTTTCATTGTCTTACATCTGATTTCATCTTTCTCTTGTACAGAGTGTTTCAGGTCATCCACATAGTCTAGATGGTGGGAAGAGGTCTCTTGATTATATAGAAAGTACATGACCTAGAAACATGTGATTTTATGTGTTATATTTGTTTATTTCATGGAACATATTTCTTGTTTCTCATGTACTTTGTTGGACTTTATATTTCATGGCTCAAGTACTTAGTTGGACTTTAGTTCACGGGTTGTACTCTAGACTTTATTTCATGCACTTAATATGTTGGTTTCATGCACTTAATATGTTACATAAATTATGGAATTTATTATTGTTTGAAATTTTAATTTACACATGTACATTTATGCATTTTATGTTCATAGTCAAGACATTAACATAAGACATTAATGTGAAATTTAGTGATCTCATACATGAAATTAATATAGGACATTTTAATATTTGTACTTTACAAATTTAGTGATTTCATACATGATATACTTGATATGTACATTCAATAAATAGCAATAATTACTCAATGAACTTATTCAATTCACGTCAATCAATAATTAGTCAATAAATCATAATTCACAAACAAAAGCAATCTATTTATATACCAGAAAGGATAAAATTTAAAGAAATAAACAATACCATAGAAGATTAGAGAATAAAAGCATTAATAAATTCTGTAAATAATAACATCTAACACTAATTTATAAGTTTTCAAAACAAATAATGATGTCTTAAGGGGATGTCTTAAGGGGTTATAATACGTCTTAAGGGGACCCCTTAAGGGTCTTAAGGGGATGTCTAAAGGGGTCATAATAGAACGTCTTAAGGAGATGTCTTAAGGGGTTATAATACGTCTTAAGGGGGTGTCTTAAGGGGTCTTAAGGGGATGTCTAAAGGGGTCATAGTAGAACATCTTAAGGGGATGTTTTAAGGTGTCTTAAGGTGATGTCTAAAGGGGTCATAATAGAATGTCTTAAGGGGATGTCTTAAGGGGTCTTAAAGGGATGTCTAAAGGGATCATAATAGAACATCTTAAGGGGATGTCTAAAGGGGTCATAATAGAATGTTTTAAGGGGATGTCGAAAGGGGTCATAATAGAATGTCTTAAGGGGACATCTTAAAGGGTCATAACACGTCTAAAGGGGATGTCTTAAGGGGTCTTAAGGGGTCATAATAGAATTTCTTAAGGGGATGTATTAATGGGTCATAATACAACGTCTTAAGGATATAATTGATTTAACAATAATGTATGCATGATATTTAGTGATTATACAATTATACATAAAGTTTCAAAGTAGGAAAACATGCACATTTAACAAACAAAATATATAGATTATTGATTTGATACATAGAAGTACATAGAGTATGTTTAATTCTGTAAGTATGTATGTGCATATATGTCATCTCAAAAAAATCTTTACAAAATTTGGATATGCCATCTCAAGAACATCTCAAACATGTGGCTAGAATGTAGTAGGTCTTCACACCACCTGATATCAAAAAGGTACAAGCAATATCAACGAAATCATCAAAAAATATATATTTTAATTTATATAAAACTATCTATATGTACAAAACTCAAGTACCTACATTTAAAAGTATTCCACACATGTTTGTAGGTTGAATACAGGCATCCTCTCCTTTTTGTCTCAAAGTATGAGATCAATGCAATGATGGCTTAAGGATACAAAAACTGAAAATAAATCAATTTTAACTATTAATGTCCAAGCAATATCAATATGTAATCAAAACATGTAATTAAATATAATTTAACTAATAATTAACTATTTTTACCAAGTATTCCATGTTTTCTAGGTTGAATCTGCATGGACTCAATCCTGTTTGTGATTATTCCTTAAGGATGTATAAAATGACAATTTAAATCAATTTCAACTAATAACACACTTGACCAATTTCAAAACATATCTTTAACGTATTTAAAAGGACAAAATAAAACTAAAACTATATTTACCTGTATTTACTTATTCCATTGCACCATCTGCATCCTCTCTTTTTTGCAACGCATCTATGATTGCCTCATGCTCGTCCATATAAATTGACCATAGCAGTTTTTTGAAGGTATTCCATGATACCGCTCTAGTTTTATATTTGTTTCCACCACCAAATTTGAATAATGTATAATATTTTTATGTGTTTCATAGTCTTCGAATGCAGGTAGACCATTCTTTCTTCTCAGGTATTTTCGTAGGAAAGTGTCAACAACCACCACCGATCCTATTGGAAAACATGTTCAAAAACCATTATCAAATAAGTTCTCAAAATTTTCTTAAGGGGATCAAAGACTTGTTCTAAAAAATTCCTAAAGGGGATCTAAAACTTGTTATCAAAATTTTCTTAAGGGGATCTCCATACCTGTTGGATAATGAAAGCCATCATCATCTTCTCAAGGTTTTATTAACTTATGTTTAGTTTCCACACAACGATCCAACCAATATTTTTTTTTCTCTTCATTCCCCTTAGTTGCAATAACAATGTATACACATGTCCTACCAACAAAATTCAATTTAATAACTTGTGCATATCCATATAAATAATTTAGTATTACAAAATAACTTAATAAAGTGAAATGAAATGAAATAAATTGAATTAAAATTACCTTCTTTTACACAGTCTGAAACATGGTCATAATCTTTAGATGTAAACACTTGATCATTTTCTTCATTAGTTCTTTCATATTGGTTATGTGCTTTTGCAGGTGTCAACGATCTTTTCTCCCACTGTTCAACCCATTATGTATTTTCACATACTTCCCAATCTCCTGAGATACAAAACTGGAAAAAAAATGCAAGCTCCCTTATCCAAATAGTCCATGTGCTTGTTGTCACACTCCTAAATGAATGCCATTTAGTAGATCCATTGATTATCTCACAATCAACTCTAGGTACAATGTTCTCTTCTTCAACCAACCAAAAGAATCGATGAACTATAGAGTAATCACCCAAACCAGGTGCAAATAATCTTCTATTACACCAATCCACAATCTCACGTGCATCTTTAAATTTTATTGAATCCTCAAATTTTAATTATTCTCTAGCAAGAATTATTTTGACACATGCACCAGCTCCATCATATTCTCCTTTACCATGCCCAACTTCAAAAAAAATCCATATATGTTGGACATTAAGTTCCTTGTGAACCCTAATTAACCAATAGAATATTCAAGCATTCTTGAACTTCCTTGTACAATTATCTGGCCATATGAGGTACTCTCTCATCTAGGTTCCTCTTTCTCTTACATTTCTATTAAATATACTGAAACAATATTGAACAAACTCTAACGAGTGTAATCGATTTCCATTCAAATAAAAATGATGCTCCCTCAAAAAATTTCTATCATCCTTAGTGCTATCATCTGCATGTCTATAAACAATATGGACAAACATAGCTACTTGCACTGAATTATAATATTGAGATTGAATTTCCTCTTGCAGAGCAAGAGTATAATTCTCCACAAAATCAACCACTGAAAGTATAGTACCAATTGGAAATGTGTTTCTATATGTGCAAAATTGGCCATCAAGGGCATCGAGCATGTTCATAGTGCATGACATATTTTGGTACAATTTTATTCTTAAATTCACTCATGAATGCATGCACACTAACTTTTTCGGTAACTAAATCACAACACTTTCCTATTTTTCCATCTTTTAAAGAATAGTGAACATTACTAAATCTTTTGACATCTACTAATTGTTGTCCAAATCATGATCAACACTTTCATGCAAACATATTATTAAAAATGAAAGATTTCCACAGTTAATGCATTATCCAGAAATACAAAAACTTAAATAAAATAATTTATGATTAGATTTTTCACAAAACAAACCTGAAATAAACTCTCTTATTGCTTTAGGTGGCATAACAATACCACAATCTTGTATAATCATGTTAGTATGCAAGGTACAATGTATATGTCAAAAACCATCATAAAAATAACAAAATTGAAAATGTATTTTACAACAAGATATTCGTTGCTTATTAATTTTTACATACTAGGGTTTACATTTTTCAAAAGACCTTTGAATTATTTTAATATTACCACGTAACACTAAATCACTACAAAATTTTCTATAAAATTCAGTTTGTGTTGTATCTAATAGGTATTTTGGGTGAGGATCGCAAACTTTGGACCCCACCCTTAATTTTAAAACATCTCTAGCATTAGATGAAACCCTACTATTATCATGCCAATATTTTTCAATCAAAGATTTAATTTCAACATTCAATTTTATATCAGACCTCGGTAGCCGTCTACTGAAACTACAACATTGATTGATAGGATCATTTTCTATACTTTCTCTTCTTTTTGCCGCTCTTAGCAATGTTTTAGGATGTATTTTTTAAACTTCACTAATATTGCTTACCATTATTTTATTCAAAGTTTCTTTATTAACTATAACAGTTGTTATAGCTCTTCTTACTGAGTTTTTATCTTTAGATCGACTATTTTTCCCAATAGATTGAATGGCACTAGCAACAGTAGAAATAACATGTTTTAATGATTGATATTTTCTTTTTGGTTTAACATAAAATCCTAACCTTTTCATTACTTTCCTCATTTTTTGCATTCTCATCAATTGCATCATTAGTTGACATTCAAATGCAATTTTTTATGATAAAAGAATTTGGTGTATATTCTATTTGCATGTGTTCTCATTTTCCTCCAAGAAATTTGACCAGGAAGATTATCGAAAACACCACTTCCAATTTTGAAAAAAGTATTTTCATTAAATTCAACATCACATTCTATATTTTCATCTTCATTTTCATCTTCATCTTCATTTTCATTTTCATTTTCATCTTCATTTTCATCAACAAAACGGTTTTCATTTTCATTTTCATTTTCATCAAAAATACAGGTTTTGTTTTCATTTTCAAGAAAATGACCATTTTGATTTTCATTTGCAACAAAAGATTTTTCTTTTTTGTTTTCAACAAATTCTATAAAATTTTCATCTCTTCGAATATCATCAATCTCAACATCATTAAGTCTAACATCTTGTAAAACTTCTACATGTATACAAATTTACCATTTCACTAACATGTGGATTTGAAGACGTACCTGGATTTGTGCATATTGAAACATCCTCCATAGCATTAAAAGAGGGATTTGAATCTAACATAGTAGGACTTGTTTGTATAATCATATTCTTCTCCAAATTGACTCCTTGCAAATTAGTTTCATCTACAACCATGGTATCCTCAATGTTTTCATCTTCAATAGTTGTGGAATTGGTTGCTCCACCATCATTCATTGATTTCATTCTCATTCTTCTTTCTCTTTGTTTTTGTCTCTCCTCTCTATTTGCTTCAACTTCTTAAGGAGTCAATGTCTTCCTTCTCTTATTACGAGCTTTATCTCCATGATTATAAAATTCTCAAGCACAAATGAATGTTAATAGTGAAATTATTCAAAATATTCAATCCAAATTGGAAGTTGAATACCTATTAGGACAAAATTCTTCTCTTGTGTTCCTCAAAACAAGTAGAAAACTAGAACAATTCCACTTTAAAATTGTTTTTTTCATGCCTCCTTTGAAAAATTCAATCCATATTGCAAGTTGAAGACCTTTTATTCCTCCAAACAAGCACAAAAATAACACAATTCCACTTCAAAAATGGTGTAGATGATGCATCATTCGAAAAAATCAACTAAAAATAAAGTTCACCACCTATAAATACAATAACTCATGAAAAATAGTTTACTTTTACTACTCTCGGCCATACATGTGAAGTTGCAGACTTCACAGTAATTTTTTGCAGTAAATTTAAATAAAAGAAATGGGATCCCGTTTATAAAAACTGGGATCCCGTTCTATAATCGAGATCTTGTTCCCCGATATTCAATATGGGGACCGTTGGAAGGGAAACGGGATCCCCTTTATAAAATGGGATCCTCTTTCCCTCCCAACGATCTGAATATTATAAACTAAAGAACAGGATCACGATTATAAAATGGGATCCCATTTTATAATCAGGATCCCATTTTCTAAAATTTGAATTTCTATTAGCTTTGTGGTTAGGTTTTTGCCTAGGATTTTGGTTCGAGAAAATCATTGGAAATCCAAACCTAGGCCTTCAACCTAGTTTGACCTGCAAGTTGAAGGTCCTAACAATGTCAGAGAAAAATACCGACTTTGGACATATGGTGACGATTTTTGCAAATTTTTTGATGAAATTAAAACCCATTTTAGATGAGACGATGCAGATTAAATATGTAATTTTTTTTGCAATTGGATTTATTCTTTCTATTTTTCAATTAATTTCTAATAAGATTGGTCCATAAACTTTAAATATTAGGGTTTTTTACTATTTTAATAACTTTTGATCAACATAACATTTTGATAGGCAGATTGCACGAGAACAAACTTCAAACAATTATTTTCAATTTAAAAAATTCAAAAATGATAAGTTTAGGTCATCTTATGCATAAACAGTTTACATGATTTTTCAAAACGAAAAATCGCTCAATAAAAATTTAACAAAAAAAATCAACAATAAAAATTACAAAAAAAATATCAAGAACAAGCTTCACGAGTCACAAATATTTTCCCAAAAGGATTTAGGAAAAATATGATAATTTAAGTCAAAATATGGATGTCGTGCATGTGCATGGTATGGTAAAAAAAAGACTTTTAAATAGTGGTTTTTAGAAACACCTATTGAAACTCAATTTGTACAATCTAGGTATTGAAATAAATTACATATTTGGAAACTAGACTCTGAGCACTACATTTTATGATTAGTGACTTTTTAAAAGATTTCATCTCTAAGTGCTTCAAATTTTAAGGTCAAATGTGTGAAATTCTGAAAATTAGGAGAAACACTTCCACTTTTTGGCCAAAAAGTGGACTCAACTTCTTGCACACACCCATAGGATGTCTCAATGCTTTACATCATCGTCAAAATGAAAACACAAAACTAAAGTGAAAAGGAAAGTAAAAAGATCTTTTGGGTCAACATGGAAAAGACATTTCAGTCTCAATGCTTTGCATCATCCCCAAAAGGAAAACAAAAGTGAAGGGAAAAAATAAAAATAATGTACAACATATAGATGAATGAAGGTACAAATAGAGGAATTGCACAAAGAGATAGAGAACATCAAATGTCACATTATGGGGGAACACAATACACACATGTAAAAAAAAGGAAAAATACTAGTAATGCAAAGGCAAGTCAACCATCAAACAAGTCATCCACCTCCCAATCTTAGTCAAGATAAGCAGAAGGTGAAAAACATAGCTAGGGGACAAGGACAAATGAATCACTAGGACAAGGCTAACAACTTATTTCCACCACTGAATGCAAGGAAAGAATGAGCTGAGATGGGTGATGGGAAAGGGAATGCAATAGTGAGAATGAAATATTCTATAACTATTGCATGATGAGGTGTTTGGTAGTTGTTTATGGGTTTATTGGATAGCAATTATCACCATCAAAATGATACTTGCTCAGTATTTCTTTCAATTGATGACATTCATCAGTTCTACGTCCAAGAACATGATGATATGCATAATGTGGAACATTATCATCTTTAGGGTAGATTACCAACCTATTCATAGGTGGTAATAAAATGAGTTCTTTGTTTAGAAGGATTTGCAATTTCCTTTCACATTCAGGTGATGGATGGAGAGGAAACTTTACTTTTTTCAACTTGTAAGGTCATTTGAATTTACTAGATTCACCTTTTTCATGGATTGAAGGAGGAAGAGGACCCACGGGGATCCTAGCATCCTTGTCATTGGAATCATGTAAGGGTTGTTCAGGAGGAAGGAGGACATTCAAATAGGGAGAGGAATCAAAGATCACCGTGCCATCATCACGAAGTCTCCAATATTCTAAAGGAGGCTTGCTGTCATGAGGAGGATCTCGATAGCCTAACCCTATTGTGTTTTCATGTATTGGTTTTTGTTCTAAAATTTGATAAATGTTATGTTCAGTTGTTGTGTCACATCCTTGTTTGCTTAAGATTGTAAGACCTTTGGCATAAGTTTCTTCAAGGTTGATTGGTGTGTTCATAACTTTGTTATCATAGAATGGTTAAGGAGTGGCTTGGTAAGAGGAACTAGGTCCACCTATTGGAGGGAACTTAGGTCCTTCATTAGTTTCAAGATGTAGGTAACCAAACATATTAGGAGGTGAGATTGTAGGAAGGTCTTATTGTTTCATGGAGGGATAAAATAATGCATTGGCTTCAAGGTTGTCAAGGCATTCATTTAAGAACTTATTCATGCTATCATCATCTTCTCCAATTATGTAAACATCACAAGGAGGATTCATGAGGAGTTGAAGGAGCATGAGGAAGCTCAAGGTCATTAGGATCAGTTCCAAAGGCACAATTTAACATATCCATAGTTAAAGATTTTAATGACATCCAAAACTTATTAAAGGAAAAATCCATGATGAAAATGAATGAAAGTAAACTAAATGCAAGAAAATAGAAAATTTGGAAAGGATGAAAGAATGTAATAACATAAAACTATAATGCAGAAAATGCCCAAAAAATGCCAGAAAATGTAGTGCAAAATATGCAACTTGACTAATTCGCCCAGGGTGGCAAATGAGTCTAGGGATGAATTTTTTTGAGTTTTTTTTTTAATAAATTTTGAATGCAATTTGATATTTTTCAGATTGTGTTATGTAGAATTATGATGCAAATGCAGAATTTCAATGAGTTTAAATGAGAGGAGATGCAAAAATGAAAGCTATATGATAGTTTCACTAATGCAATTTTTAAAACCCTAGGATGCAAGACAATACAAAAACCTAATGCAATGTTAATGAAAACTAAACCTAGGATGCAAATGAACTTAAAATTAGAAGCAAAAATGTTCAAAATTCAAGTTCACCAAAATGTAAGCAAATATTTTGGCACCCAAATGCTTTATGATCCTTCTAGGGTTTTTCACCTAAAAGGATAAAGATCTGGGACAAAATGCAATGTTCACATTCAAAGATTGATGTGATGTGGGTGTAATGTGCCTAGATGAGATGGAATAAATGTAGAAAATTAATAAAATCTATTGATTATGAATGCAAAACTAAGAAATATGAAGTTTTTGAAAACACTGTGTTGTATGCAAACAAGAACTAGAAACATAAACAAACAAGAACATAATTGAATGAAACTGATTGGGGTGCACCTAGAAACTGAAAGTAGATCTATGAAGGTTCTAGAATGCTACATAATTTATTGTTGAGGCCCACTGGGACTCATTCGCCATAGATGGCAAATTAGTCATGTTTCTCGTAAAATCTATTAGAATAGGTTCCAGGATGTCAACAACATAAAACTTTAGAAAACTCTTTTTCCAGTCTAGCAGTGGGACTCATTCACCACAAATGGTGAATTAGTCTACCTACAAAAATCAAAAAAGTCAAAGGTCAACTCTATGGGTCTTGATCTGTACTTTTCTAATTGTTGGGTTGTTGGATCTGAATTTATAGAAAATGAGCTGGAAGAGGTCTCCAAGCTTCTATTAGCGTTATGTTGACTTTGATGACTTGGATGACTTATTGGCCACTTTTTAATGCCTCTCTCCCTAAAAAATCTTCCTACAAGACCTGCAAACACATGCAAAGAGGGGGAAAATGGTTAAGGGTTAGAGTATAAGGGTTTGCCTTAGTTAAACCCCACTTTGGTAACCAAACCCTTGATAATGAAAAGAAATAAAGAAGGAATGATGAACAAATAAAATGAAAATGTCATAAACTCACCAAACCCTTGATGTTGAAGTCTAAAGATATGTCAATGGCTACTCCAAGATGCTTGAATGCTTGATAAGAATGCTAATGCTTGATGAGAATGCTAGAATGCTTGAATATTATGATGCATGAATAAACTATGTTGATTAGGGATTGAAATGAATAGAAAACACATGTATTTATACACACTTATGCCCTAATTTCCTGAAAATACAACATCATAGGCCGACCTTAGGTCTTTAGGAATAAAAACCTGCCAATAATTTAAGTTTATTTTTATTTTTGTGCCAATAGGGACTCATTCACCCCTAGTAGTGAATGGGTCCCACTCAAGGAATGTGAATGGGTGTCAAAAATTATATTGTATTAAATAATGTTTGTCAAGTTTACATTCAAAAATACACTTAAGTAAGGCTTGTAAGTGCATAAAGGGGCCAAATAAAGAATAAGAAAGGTGTATTTGTTGATGAAAAGTCTAGAAAAGCATGAAAGTTTGTTACAAGACTTTACAACACTTTAGAATAGGACTTGGTAAGTGATAAAATGGGGTATGTTAGTGAATTATAATAAGAAAAGTCTAAAAAAGTGTGAAAATGTATCACAACACTTCACAACACCTTTACAAGACATCATTAAATCTTAGTGATTTATAAAGATTCAAGAGCTAATGTTAATGTGTGGGCCACATTACAAAAATAAATCAAGGAAAAATCAAGCCAAATAAGCACAAGGAGGGACAAAACAAGAAAAAGTAAAAGGGTTACTTTTTCCATGTCCACAAGCTCCAATTCTTGTCTCAAGAATAAAATGCGATCAATAGTTTCAAGTTGTTTGGAGACCTGTAGGTGGCTTGTGGTTTTGTTTTTTTCCTAGCTCTATGTGATTTCTTACTTGTTTTTTGCTGGTCAAGCTGTTTAAGCTTTAGTTTTTGTTTTAGTTATTTGGTTTTTCACTTTTTGTGAGTTCCTTGTCTACCTCTATGGTTGTTTCATAATGGGTATTGGCCCTTCCAGTTTTAATATAATCAAAACTAATTAAAATCATTAATTTTCTCACTAAATAATCTCATTAAGAAAGTTAATTAGGTTACTCACTATCTTATATGACTTGTTAATACATTCTCTTTTCCCAATCTTATCTTGAGTGAAACATCATTATAAAAAATAATACACATTCATACAATTGGATTCACCCTTGCAAAGATAATTTATCTTCCCTCTTTGATTAAATTCCCAAAACCCCTTTAGAACAATTGCTAATACTTAGAGACAGTTACACTATATATATATATATATTTATTAACTCCACATTAATGCACTTAGAATGAGGAAAATGTAAACTAAAATTATATATTATTTTATTTTATAGGTATTTTATTACAACCAAGGGTGAAGGGATGAAAGTAGTATTCTAATAATATACTTACTTTGCAAGATGACTTAGGCATATTGGTGGGTATTGAATTAGAACAAAATTATGCAATACTTATGGTGTGACATTCAATGTAAACAGACCATCCCACCCCTTTTCTTGCTCAAATGTGTAGGTTGCTAGTTTCTCATTACATAATTTTATTTCTTGTTATTGGTCATAATCTATGGAATATATTTTTATTGATCTAATTTCTAGCTTTCTCTTTTGTAGGCTATTGTATTCTAAAATTTTTGTATTTATTAATTTTGTTACTATTCACTACTTGCAAGCACTAATAGGGTTGAAGGACCTTCATCTAGGCAACCATTAAACTATAGTGAATGATTTATTTTATTTTAATTTTATCCTCTTTTCTCTCTTTTTTATTGAGATATATATGTTAACCATTGATTGGAGAAACCATGATATAGGTTCCATAAACCCATAGAGGCCAAGAGTCAATCCCCAAGGCACCTTCCTATTATGCATTGTTACAAATATAAATATTATTATTAAATTCTTTTATTAAGAAAATAATTATAGAGGAAATGATAATAAAACTTTAAAGTGAGTTCTTGGCTCACCCTATGAGGGGGCTGAGGAGGGGGTGGGGATGGAGCCTTCATGTTTAATAGCCTAATTTTGGAATGAAGTTCATGAATGAATTTCTTTTTGTAAGGTAAAACTTCTTCCTACATCATGATGTCATGATATTTTACCTATACACCAACAGACGTTACTCGTGTAACATTACCAAGACACACCACTTTGAAGGAAAGCAAGGACGTAAACAAATGCGAGTGTAGAAAAATCTGATAATCCAATTTGGAATAGATATTTTCCTACGTAGATATGATACTTGTAAGAAAAAAAACTGAGGGAGTCCACAAAGGATCAACCCCCTTTCATGCTTCCTATGTTAAAGAGGAGACCAAGTTCCTAGGATGAGGCCTAGTTACTAAGGCTATTGAAATATCAAATTTAATTCTCTAATTAGGTTGTTATGAGTACACTAAATCTATTCTAATGGTTACTAATACATTAAGAAGATCTAAAACATAATATTTGCTTAATTTATTGCATTGACAACTAATTAAATAACATAGCATTTTATAGAGGAATTTTTTATTTTTTTTATTTCTAAGTTTTGCTTTGGGTAACTTAATTTGGTGAATTTGAATTCCACCAACTCACTTTCACATGCTTCTCTAAGTTAATTATTCAAAATTTTAAATTTATTTAATGATTTTAATAAATTTCTCTAATTTGTTTAAAACCAAGAAAATGGGTTTAATAGATGGTTTCAACCCTTATAAGATTAGGATTATTTTGATTCAACACATAATATTTAACTCATCTACTCCTATCCACAAATATTCTCTCTAAATTCTTTTCCAAATTGATTTTATAGTATTTCATTTTATTTCCAAGGTTCTTTTGGTTAATAATTATGGGTCAATTTGTTTCATTTAGTCTCCAAATTTGAGATTTGGGTATTCATAATGCTTTAGCTGTGGTCCAAGTTATATATATTAAACCAAACAAAGAAATGATAATTGTTGAGGATTCTCAAGCTTGAAGGAATAAACATAAGTGAATAAGTTGATTTTGAAAGGGAAGAGACTATGGTAGTGACCCCCACCTTTGGTGGGATCTGCTTTGGGAAAGCAAGTTGGGTTTTCTAGAGGTATTTTGAGCCACATAGGGAGAAAGGGGTTTGCTAGTCCACCACATTGTGATGTGGTTGCATGTGAAGAGACACCAATCTAGAATTTTTCCACAACATTATGTTCATCATTCCATATTCTTCCCATTAGTATACAATTGATTAAAATAAATGCACATGGAGAAGGGATTTTCATCAGACGTCTCGCCATCACAAACCCTAGGGGAAGTTGCAATAAACTACTCAACACAATTTTTTTATTTTTTTTAAGTACAATTAACATGCAAGACCACTACCCATTGCCAGCAACCCCTAAGGTTACGAGATTGAGATTACTTTGAAACCCAAACAAGAAACATGAATTGAAAACATAAAATTTATTTACATAAAGAATTAAGAACACATACATTCCAAACAAGATATAATACATCAAAGGATAAGAGATACCACTTGATTTCAGATAACAATAAATTTACAATATGATTACAACACTCATTCCCCAAATGAGATAAATCCAATAAGAATGAATATAAATTAAAACTTCCACCTCGATAACAATGAGGGGTAATAAAATTACAATAATTACAGAAAGAATAAAGCATGAAATGAAAATGGATCCCACGAGCTCTCCAACTGGAAATCTCATCCACACGAACAAGAAGAAGACCCAACAGATTAAGGTGCATGTTCCACCCAACCATGTGATACTCGAAGGCTCACCCCCCATGCTAGGAGATAGTAACAAGGAATTCCTATACCAAACCATCTACCTCTAGACATAGGCTAATACATAACTTGAACTGAAACCAATAAAAATACAATAACACCTAACACAATGGTTACAATGCTTCTAGAGAACAATGATCATCTATGCAGTACAACAATACTGACTTCTGGTTGACATAGAGAGAGTGTCACACGACATTTGCTATGAGTTACCCAGGCTCAACCTTCCTAGGCTACCAAACCCCCATTCGGTTACCTAGGCTTGCCTCTACCAGTCGTCAGACCCTCATACAAACTGTGCTTCTCGTCTCACCTCAAACCTTAAAAGTGAATGAGTCATGAGAGAGGAATTTATTATCTTAATTAGTCTGAGAGTGTTTCATTAATCCTTTTTATGTTATCACTTACTTAAACCCTAAGTGAGTTACCCTGGCGCCCCTTCATGTGTCAGAGCCCCACATAGAGCCACTCTCCTATCGACAAAACTCACGGTACCAAAACCACAAATCAATGGGTAAACTAGATAAGACAACCTCTCCAATCCATGGAGGAAACAAAAAAAGGAAACTCACTCCAACACTTGAGGAAACAAAAATACATACTCCCCTCCTTCCAAAGGAGGCACAGACCACATAAGCCACTCCTAATCCAAGGAGGCACAAACCATCCCCATTCGTGAAAACTGGGTACAACAACAAAATACCTCTATACACACTACCCAAGGGAAAATACAAAGGTTGGCTAACATTTTATGACAACCCACACAATTAAACGAAAAGCCCCATCTGGAAGACTAACATAAAAAAATGACTCAATTTCCCAACGTCGAGAATAAATGAAAACATCATTTAGAAAGCATTCAGGGAACTCAATAAACTAATGTTAGGGTCTCCTAAACCCAAGCCAAGCATTGACATAGTACATGAAATCAATTAAATAATTAGCATTATTTTTTCATACTCAAAGTAAATCAACTCACATGGGCACATTAAGGAATTTAAAAACTAACAATTTAATTCCATTTGCCCAATCCTATATAATGATTAAAATCAATCTTTTTAAATAAATAAATAAAACATTTATTATGAAGTCAATTTCAACTCAACTATGATAATGAAATAATCATTTTAAAGAAATTCCTATTTTAAATATTTAAATAATTTTATAATCCAACTAATTTTAATTAATCCCTTATTAATTAACATATATATATTATATATATATTTCATATATATATTTAATATATTTTTAAATAATAAAATAAATTATTTATTTAAATTAAAATATATTATATATATATAATATACATATTATATATTTATAATATATAATATATATATTATAAAATATATATAATATAAAATAATATTAATAAATAATAAAAAATGAATTTAAACTAAATTTAAATAATAATAAAAATGAATTTTAAAA